>OX596246.1:3024037-3730171 GCA_951394255.1 Polyploca ridens | reverse complement strand
CCTCGCGCCGCAGCAGCGACCGGATCAAGCACTTACCCCGCGACGACAAACACTCCGGCACTACGAAGTACCCGCGCGATATCTTCGCGAACAGCGACGCGTGCTCGGAGTCGTTGAACGGGTACCTGCAACGAGGAGACCTTCTATTAGTATTTGTTCGATTAGCATATACTTGGGATATTCTGACCTAAGCGAAAGAAAATTAGGTACAAAAGGGGCCCCGGCAAAAAACTTATCGCATTTAAAAAAGATAAGATACGATCGTTAACGATGACGTTGGGATGGTGCTCTTTTATAAAGCACGGTCCCGATTAATGACGATCGGATTGTCATTCGGGGGCAGATGCGCCAAAACAAAAACTCAGGTACGTTGGAACCCTTCCGGCGACAGGTGAAGTCTGCGATTGCGGCCAAATCCCGAGTCTCGAGTAGTAAATTACGGGTGCGAGGGTCCGAAAAAAGTAGAAAACAAAGGATCGCGAGCGGCAGGTGCGGGCGCGAGTGGCGTCGGGTCGGGGCGGGGGCGGGTGCGGGTGCGGGGTAGCAACGTCTTCGCCACATGACCGCGGCAGGTGCGGCGAAGATTTCACGAGCCTCCTTTATAATGTGGGTGATATAATTGCCGGCCGTTGGCGCGTAACGGCCGACAGGTGATCATCCCCGCGCACTGTCGCCAACGGTCGCCCCGACCCTCGCTTTGTGATCTCCTAAAACGGTAAGTCCCACGCTACGAATGCGCAGGTGAAGACGCCCCCGCCCCGCCGCTTAATTATGCACGTTTAATTGCGATTAACCTAAATTTTGTATAAGTGGGGAGATAATTGAGCGATTTAAATTTCAAATGAGCATTTCGTGAAGTCTGTAATAAATACACACCTTCCGACGAGCATCGTGTATAATATGACACCGAGGGACCACATATCGGCCGCTCGACCGGAGTACGTCCGATGCGCTCTCAAGATCTCCGGCGAGACGTACGCTGGGCATCCTCGCTTATCCTGAAGTAAATCTTCTTCGGGATCGTCGAGTACGACCGCGTCTTCCAGGGATTCTAGTTTTAACGTCGTCCTGCAACAAAAAGAAACAAAATTCAGACTTCAATCCACTTTGAGGATAATTAATATGACACATCCGGCTTTCTCTCGGCTCATCGTTTATTATTCATCTCGCAATCGAGGGCCCATTTAACCCGCCACATTGTCAGGTCATCTGCATTTGACGTGCATTGACCACTGACCCAAATAAATCGTGAACGTTCGGCTATAATATTATACACATTTGCGATATGCGGTGGCCCGTAATGGATCCCTTTGTGCACAAAGCTTTGTCCGCCCGCTATTAACGATTCGCGCGCACTGCTAATTAATGTTAAAGCATCACACATTAAATGTGTGCTCGGGATAAAGTTGCGAGATTGTTTCTCGGGTGGTGTTCGTTCGGTACGAATGTAACAATATTGTCGTGTAAATAATTACATGGTGAACCATAAAGCTGTTCGGTGACGCAATAGGTTTTGTTTCATCACATCGCGAGCGCGGGCTTTAGCCGCACCGTGTGCGACCTCGTATTTCACAGAGCGGCCGCATCGTTTCGAAACGCATTAAATGCACAGTTGGAAACATTACACCGATGACTCCGTGTATGATTGAATGTAAACTAACCCCGATCGAACGACTATCGGGGTGACTATTTCTTCTTCGGTTTCATGGGAATGGCTCGAGCCTAAGAGAATCGCATATAGCAAGAGGCCAAGTGTTTCGCGTACTTACTTACGTCTGTACGGTGTACTAGTTTCTAAAATGATAGAAAAATAACCAATATAAAAATAAAAAACATGGATAGCAAACGTAAGACAGGTGGACACGGTGGGCGGTTTGGTGCGGTAAATCGACGTGCGTTAAATGCATGGACGATATTTTTAGCCTGTACAGTAATACTACTGCGAGTTATACTAATATAACGATGAACGTTTTTACAAAACAGTAGGTAATTAACAAATATTTTTATATGTCTAAAATTTCAACATAAATTGAAACATTATAATATGAAGAAACGTGTAAGTTTCGATTACTCGTGCCTATTCCGAAAGCTGAAGGTAATAAATATCAAGTTTGCTCAAAGCGTAGTTACAAAACCCACAAGTTGCGGTATCTCAGACGTTTGACAAATAGTCTGCGGACGGACGCAAGACTCACTGGAATTGACGGAGATCTCACTCTCGGGACATTATGAGAACAGGGAATATTAGACCTTATCACCGTATTAATAACGAATAGTGATCGTAGCGATAATCCGAGATGTAAGATAAACGATAACGATTTATTATGAACACATTTAATAAACTGATCGAGTCGTGACAATATGGAGCGGTTGGCTCCTGCTAAAGGTTACTCTCGTTAAGAGTGTCGCAACGGCTCGTTGGTTATCAAGTGAAATATTATGCGCCAGCGCACCGAACACGAGATGCGACAAATTAGCTGCGTTGTTCGCGTCGCATTGTATCAGTTCCAGAGTAAGTCAAAGTCCTCGTGTGCCCGTTGTTTGTTGGTGTAACAGAAGGCTCGGGTCGTGCGTGGCGAAGCACGTGCGGCTCCCACCCGTTAACCGCTGTGAAGCAAGAGATCCACTGTGGGAACAATTGACGAAATACGTCACGTGACGTCACCGTGCGACTGCACTCCGAACCTTTTTGTAATCCATCAGTGAGCGGAGCCGAGTCTGGAGGGCGTCCTCGTATCCGTTTAGGTCTCTCGACTGCGCAACTGATCCTAATTAAATCCCTACAACGGCAAGGCTAAAGTGCGATGTCTGCAGTTGCAATCGATTCGAATTTCGCAACGTGTAAATAAGTTATACGGTGTCGTAATGTGGTCGGAAGGTTGGCCGGATTTCCGAGCGTGTTCCGAGCGGTGGCCTCCAAGGATTCTCGGCGGTGTCTTGGACGCGGGACCGAGGCGGCGAGGTGCGGGCGAAAGGACAACCGACTTGTAAATTTACGCAATTCACCATTACGCATACGCGCAGCGCAGGGCTCCGACGACGACCGAGGCTCAGCGCGTTTCAGTAACTCACAAAGCGCTGACATTCGCTCTAATATGAAGTCGTGAACTCGTGACGCACCCGAATCTTAACAGGCCGTATTACTTAATTGACTCAAGTCTACACTTCGCAACTGTGATATCGAAATATTTCGTTAAATTACACGTTCGCAACTACATCACACAATAACACTCAATGCTACAACAGTAGGTTTTCTTGGTCAAGTTTGTTAGGTGGCGCATCAATAAAACACCATTCATGCAGTGTTTCACATGGCTATTGATAAGCGTAATCGATTGCAATCTAAATAAGTTATTATCAATCGATATGTACATAGTCATACGTGGCGTTGGTTGTGTGGGAGAGCGCCCACAATTAGCGGGATGCGGCGGCGCGGGCGCAAGTTTCGCAACTGCCGCCATTGCTCAACTCAACCCTGACAGTTTCGTAACAAACAATGGCAGTCATCGCAGCACAGATGCACCACACATGCATGCACTTCCTGCTCGACTTTATATCGCTCGCTCGCTACATGACGAATACTTGCGCAATAGCTAGGAAACACTTTATACATCGCTGTACACAAAACGGACTCAATGTGTCAGTTGCACATATTGCGAAATATTCGATTTTAATAGCTGCGTCGACAATGTACAATAAGCGTGTGTTTACATTGGATACTGATAGTTTCCGAGCCCTTTGGTGTAGTGTGGTGTGGCGCGGTGTTACTCATAGGTTTTCGTAACTCACATTGTAGGGACACGTGTGTCGCAAGCGCATTGCCTCACCGGCACCGCGGAGATGCCGCCGGGATAGGTTGGGAAACTATCCCGACCGACCATGCCCAATTATATATGTCGACTTTGGTTACGCAACCAACTGCGGATGTTTTGTGAAATATCATTGATAACAGTTTCTGATTTCAATACGACTGGCGTTTCACCGCTTATCTTAGTTTGTGAACACGTGATCCACTAAATTATATTACGTAGATATAAATCTGAAAATTGTCAAATTAATGCGCTCATTAACACCAGCTAAGCTATCGTAACGTGACAAAGCCTGTGCACATGTTATATGTACAGCCCAGAATTCAGGTCTCAAAACCGCACAGGCAGCGACACAGTTCTCTTTATCGGAGTGGCGATAACGCAAGTCGAACTCGAGTTTTGAAACCGTGCGCTGGGCCGCTTGCGAAAACGCTAATGTGAACATCGGTTGCAAAATTGTTTTAGTTTTAAAATCGAATGCAGCGACAATGGCGAGCGGGGCGGGCCAGCTTAGCGGCGGCGGCGGCGGCGGCGGGAGCGAGATGACACGCGGTGACATTTCATCGTTATGTTGCTCGCGAACAGCGGTGAAGTAAGGAGATCGAGTAGCGCAACGACAGCGCAACCGTAGTGCGGGCCGTATTTGGCAGGCGGGCGGCGTCCGCGCTCAGGCCGTGTGTCACAATGGTGTGGATTATGAGCCTCGTTGCGATATGGCATGTTGCAAGTCCGGGCGGCGGTCCAAGCGGCCGCGGCGCCGCCGAAATATCCCGTGTTGCAACGCGCGGACTGCGGAACGGGCGCCACTCCAGAGCCCGTTGCGCAAACGCTACTACCGCACGCAATTGGCCAATTGCGCACCATCACAGAGTTCTCGATGCGCGCAGCGACGTTTACGAAACGTACGATACCGTTCGATGACCCGCTAGCGTCTATTACGTGAGGGTTGCGTAAGTGAAGAAAGCGCCCGGAATTCGTCCGCAAAAAGTACCCGAAATCTCATCGAATTCCGTGCTGAACGGTCGCAATTACACCGTTACGCGGCATCATGTTAAATCCGGTGAGCGGTCGACTTTCTAACGCGGGGTCGGTGTACGCGGCGGCGTGTCGCAACAATTTCTCCGGCCGCCGTCGCGAACGAAGAAAGCGCGACCTCAGCAGCGTTTTGCAATCGCGCGCCAGCGAGCGCCGGCTGCGGAGAAAGACCCGCAGCTAGAAAGCGTACATCGACCCACTCCACTAATAGCTGCCGGCAATCGGCGAAACCGCAGGATACCTCTTGCGACAGATGCGTTAACGAGATTCCTGCAGACTCCTGCGACCGCAGACGCACGAGCCTTTCAGAATAACAGTAATGTACTGATGTCGATTAGGCAAGTGGGCCCACCGTTGCGCAAGCTGCGATAAAGCGCGGGCGCATGTCACACTAGTGAAATACTTCCGTTCATTGACTCCTTCCCGATATAACTGAGTTGTCAGTTTCGAAATACTTTCGCTGGCCGGCCGACATAGCACACATGCGAGGACACTAGGCCATGAGATATGCGCGCACGTATGCACATATGCACGTTTATCATTCATCTTTAGGGGCCATTTGTTAGACACGCTCGAAATCAGTAGACAAAAAAGCCGGCGCCAGAGGTCCAACTTGCGTACACAAAAATGTCGCAACTGGCAATCCTTCGCGTAACCGCTGCTCGTATCTAATTCGAAGTTAGGAATTCTGTCTTGCAGGATATTACACGAAGAATCGACAGGTAACCGGCTCACTGGCACGTTTGCGTATTCACTTTCATAACTCGTTGTTACGTTTTAAACCGACTTTTCCCAAGTGTTGGGAAATGCACGGGCAAAAAGCTGGAGCTCCCACATCGCGGACGAGTAATCATCGTCATTATGGCAGACTATTACATACAGAAAAAATGTTATAATCGTGCGACTATCTGTGACTAGTTACGACGATAGCTTTCACGCTAACGACAACATGCAACCGCACAAAAAGAAATATATCACTCAGTTATATGATCAAACGAAGTTGTAATCATTGAGATTGAGAGCGTATGACACCTGGCGACAGGTGCGTTCCATCCAGTCTCACCGGAGCAGCTTAGGAGGTACCATATAATGATGATAACTATAAAGGGCAGCTGTATGATGTTTGTCGCCGACAGATGCGGTCTAGATCGTCCGATAATAAAAAGAGTAAATCCACATCCATATGCGCCCGCGCAGTTTCCGCCGCAGCCCGTACGCCACCGGAATCGGCTATTGTTTCGCTTTGCAATAACTTCCTTTCTATTATTTAAAATCGGAAGTGCGAAAGGAACAAGATGCATGTCCTCTGCATCCTGGATATTTGAGAAAACAAGCCTTATTGTTTAATATTACAAAACATGAGGTATTGGTGCCGATTCTGTTGTAAATCGCACTAAACTAATTTTAGTTACATCTCAACTCTTTCTTACGAACATGATTGAAAAGGGATAGAACATATTTTAAGTCGTCAAATTAATCTTTGCCGTCTTATTTTGCGTGTATTTAGGCGTAACCGCGATAGATGGCGACTAAATTTATATTGAAAACAAGCATTGGACTAATTTGACAGGACTAAATTTCTTACATCCTTTTCTTATGTTCTTTGTTAGAAAGAGACATAGTGACATTAAAATTAGTTTAGTTGTGAACAACAGAATCAGGGCCATTGGTTCACTCAAAGGGTTGCAATAGGTGTATGCAAACGAATTAGAACGACGATTAATCATGAAAGCTAGGTCGCAAGAGCTTGCGATATGTAACGAGTGGAGTGGACTATTGCGAACTGGCGAGGCAATGCCGAGCCGCATTACTAAAACAGTTGGTTAACGGTATTGAATCTTGCGCACGGATGGCGCAAATGTATGGCTAAATGAAATAAGACAATACTTTGTTGAGATGTGATTTACATGCGCCCGAGCAAAAGTAGGGTGGGGTTCTATGGCTTTCCAACCTTTGGTAATCCTTGTGCGTTTTGTAAGAGTCGTTCGGCAGATTTACAAACGTTTCGCGTAGTTATCGTAATGTATTAAATCGCCGGTCCTTACCTTACGCTCCATTTCATAATGTGGTTTACACAACAAGCGCGTTTGTCTCTCGCGCTTGCAGTTGTAGGTGCGGAATAACTTACGTCTAGTTTGGAGCTAATTGAATTCTGAGATTAGGGCTAGCAAAAATGTTGGTCACTTAAAAGGAACCGTATATTAAATCTTCAATTAAAATTCTATCGCATTAAATAAATACAAAGTTAAACGGTGCAGTGTTGACATCGCATCAAAGACAATAAAACACGCTGTAATCGTATGTGTGCAAGTACAAAAGGCAGGAATGAATGACGCAGGATGATTTCGAAAACGCAAAATAAGCGACGTTGCGATTTCGCCTTGTGAAATACATTTACTTCGTGATTGCAGAAACGCGTGGGACGACAAAACAGGATTAATCTTTGTCGATTTGTAACTATTGCTTGATAAAAATAAAATAGTTGAATTTCGTATTAGAATCACACAATGAGGAAAAAATCGTAGTATTTTTTATACAGCTTTGTGACATACGTGAGACGGCATTAAGATAGTATAAAATATTTATCGTTCGGCATATTTATCGCAATTTTTATCAGCATTTCACTAGTATCTTATCTAGAAAAAAAAACCTTAAAATTTCACCAGTTGTTTATTTATTTCGATTGTAACGCGATAGCACAAGTAAATATTTTGTAACACATGTATTTACATTAAATGAAGAGACGGTTAGTGTTTGTGAAATTGCACAATCTGCGTAAAGTTTATTTATTGGTAGGTTGTTGCGAAAATGTGTTACATTTCAAATACTGAGATGCCATTGATATGATAATGAGGCTCGCGCGACATGCGCTCTACTACGAACGTATTTAATAAATATTTTATATAACATTAGTACACAGGTATCGTACAGCGTGTGGGAGGAAAATACTAGGAAGAAAATAACGAGTCTTCAAATAAATACTTCAATACGAAGCAAACGCTACGGTAGTTAAAATATTTGCAAACAGCATGAAACCCTCCAGTACCGCTTAGCCTCGACAAGGTACTTAAACGTACCGCGATTATTATCTGAGCTTCATCGAAACAGGAACAATAGTTTTAATGGAGCCGGGTCTGTACGACCCCAATGTCGTCGTGGGTACTATCGGCTCGTAGCGATAACACGCGCTAAACCCTTCACCGAGAACCAATCGACTATATTCCTGTGAACATTGTGTATAAACGCATATTATGTTGCCTGTGATTACTTACTCGATATTAATGCAGCGATGTAAGTCTCGTTTAGTAAAACAATATGAACTCTAGAAACAATGACTATTACACTTTTACCGTGGTATTACAATGGTTTCAGCTTATAATCGCTTTGATACTACAACAAAAGAGCGGTAAAAAACGTGTAAACAATACGAGGAAATAGGACCTATACGGTACGATTCGAGCTCAAATGTGGACGAGAAATATTTCCCTCCGAAGTTTGTAAATAAATACTTATCTCCAGTGATAATAAAATCGTGAGTGTAGAACGAGTTTGTACCGTTAACGTTTCGCTGAAATCACCGTGTAAACATCGCAAATGAGACCAGTTCCAAACGAGTTCCGGTGTCATTGATTTCATTTAAAGAATAGGGACTATTTTATTTGATACAATAATCATCGATCGATCTATATAAGTCGACACGTACTGGATTAAACGTAATTGCCAATAATCGAGACAGTAAAAGTTCATAGGCCCCTGCCACGAAGAATTTCAAACACCGTACGATTGTGTGAATCGTGAACGTGGATCGAATACGTTTCGAGTGATCGTGGTTGGTAAATAAACAGGCTTGTAGAATTCGCGGACAATGCCCCGTGTTTTCTCTTGGCTGATTATGTTTACGAGTTATGATGAGCTGGCGATTCGCTTCAGAAGTGCAATTCCGTGTTTAACAGCCATGGAATGAAGTAGAACGCGAAACAGCGGTACTTTCTCATCGGCCCACCCATGTACCGTACGGTCAAGCGAAATGGTACCAGGCCGATGAAAGTATCGATAGAACAACGTCCAATGTAATAACGAACCATGGCAACAATGCTTGCGCATGCAATGCTAAAACGAAATTCCTATTTAAAATTAAAATCGATTTGAAAGGCACGGCATAAAAAGCTGGGAGTGGAAGGAGGCGAGGTTCTAATCAACAAGACTAATCTTGTTCTAAGGTTTAAGGAAGGTCCAGAAAAAATATCGCAAGAAAAACAAGTACCTATCAAAACTTAAACAAAAAGTATTAGAAAAAACTAATATAAATTTCTTTGGATTGATTTCTCACAGGGGCCCGATGAGATCACGAAGGATCAACGCTCTCCTCGAATGCCAAAGCAATGATCAACAACAAATTTTAGGAGGGGCGGTCAGCTCGGCCGTTCACCCCTGATTACATTTTTTGTAAACGCAATGATGTAACTTGGAAAGTGCGGAAATGGTAATAATTTCTAAATGGTTACAAAATTACGTTGCGACTTATTATATCACTATTCCGAACTTCTCGTTCTGGCGGATGCGACGCGGTGACAGGTCAGTGAACTTGCGAAACTTCACCTGTCGCAGCCGAGGGGAGTGAAACATAAAGTTCTTGATGCAAGCGAAGAGAGTAAGTAGGTAAATAATTCACATAATAAATCGAGTGCGCCGCCAATTAGTTATACTGGTGCAATTAGAGATGAAACACTTGGATTTTGAAATTGGAACTCGACGCATTCTAAATTCAATTCGATGGATGGCAGACGCTTGCACAACTCTGGCAACTCGCAACGGAAGAGAGTGCGGGCGAAACGGCACATTGCGGTGATGCAATAAAGAAAGTGCGGAACTGAAGTAGGTTTTCTAACGCGGTGAATGTACTCCGGCCATTAGCATTGTATCATTCGCGTCCGCAGGCTGTAGAGGCTCGGCGCGGCCGACGACCTCGGGTGATGTCAGAGGAGCCGTATTTCGCATTCGGCAATATATACATCATATAATATACGAGTAAGTACCTTCGGGATGGTAAATTACGATGCGAAATCACGACAGCGCGGTGTTGGGAGGCAAGGCAACGTCGAGTTACATCAAACTCTTGCTGTATTGGAGACTGCAATATGTTAAGTAACGAGTGTTGTCACACTTGTTTGTTGCAATTACACTGAAGTAATGCGTGCATGTGAAGGAAAAACTAGCCGCCCGTTAGTTTGTATAATCAATTACTGGGTAACATGCCGATGAGTTACGCACATTAAACAAACTAATTACAGAAGCCGATCGAGGTTTTGGTTTAAGATAAACGCCCAAATATAAATAAACATAACCCACTTTAAGTTAGCACTGACATGAATATTTAGCGAAAAAAATATGTTAAAAAGTGATATGTCAAGTTCAGTGGGTGCGAGGCCGATGCGCGAGCGCAGGCGTGCGCCGAGTGGGGGGGAGGAGGGGCAACGTTGACAATGAATGGCAAAGCACCGTTGTACTTGACCCAGTATTCTGGCCGTCACGCCCCACCGACACCGGTGCAGCGGCGGCCGGCGGTGACGTTCGATTGATGACATGCGTGAGACACACACACCACCACCACAACCAGACAATTCTCACCATTAAATTTATAATTAACAGTGTATGTAGAACGAGCAGCGATGATTTTATGATAGCACCGACATTGGCGCACTAACCCACTTGGCACCGGTCGTCCGGTTAGTTTGCGTCAATCAGTTTTCTTTTCAGTCGTGCGAGTCGGTGATGACATCATTTATGTACGTGCACGGAATATTTCAACGTTTCAATAATTATACTTAATATTGAGAATTTTATCTCGACGCAGAACAGTACATACTATGAACATGAAGTGGATGTCGTAACGCATACAAAATATCTCGCAAGCTGTTTCCGATATACATTTGTTAGCGGCTAGATACTCGGGTCGTGTATAATGTGTGCCATTGCGCAAGGTCGCCAGCGCACCTGCGTGTGCGCCGGCCACTGCAGCGACCGTTGCAGCTCTCACGACGCACTTCATTCCTTCATGAATTATTAATTCTCCATAACTATTAAAGGGTTTATTCTGGACTTAGATCAGCACCTGCTAAGTGACCTTTCGTATTGTCGTAAAATATAATTGAAGAATTCTAAAACAAGAGACACTATCTGTGCTTGTAACAAACGACAAAACCCAAAAAGCGGTCGCAGCGTCCGCCGCGGGGCGGGGGGCAAGCGCACTCGTAATCATCAAAGTGGGTTAAGGTTTCATCAAGGATTTATTGCGGCAAGTCTCCGCTCCAAAACGCCGAGCGTTGGTTACTATGAGCTAACTGCACGCCGCCCGCCGCCGGTTCCGCTGCATTTGTCCATTTCAACCTTTTGTAACACGAATGTTTTTTTAAATGTACGTTCTCAATTAGCGGCGACGTCCAGTCTGTCAATGTCTCGATGATGAATAAGGGCATTTTTTTTCATAAACTCCGCAATTTCGTATTCATTGGAAATTTCATTTCATTCACCTGTCAGCGACAGTTACCTACGAGGACTAGAGACAAAGAGAGCTCGGACATCTTTTGTTTAATTAGTGTCCGACAAACAAAAGTAACTTGATCGTTAGGGGCGTCTCTTTGTCCCAACACTTAGAGCGTAACCGTAGTGGAATAATGAAATGTCCTTTGAGAGGCTTTTGAAACTCGCAGCGTATACAATTGAGCGCAAAATAAACAGGTTAATAAGTTTCAAAACGATCCAGATGTATTACAAAATTTCAAAGCGGTAGCACACAAATGTTTAGCAACTGCATGGTCGATTCTTTCGCAACTCGCATCGCAGCGTCCGGACCACTCGATTAATTGTTCCTATCCTACATACAAAACCGAACATTTGATACTTTTGTTTTATAAACATACAGCATTGTTGTTTTAACGGTGCTCGAGTTTTAAAATAATCGGTCTTTTCAATTCTATGGATATTTTAATGGGGACTGTTATAAAATGATTCAATAGGGAAAAATATATATAGGCTGAACAAATATTAAAAACTTGCAAGGCTGTCCTCGCTCAGATTATGTATGAAATCGACCTCGCGTTTAATAGGCAATTTTAGTTTATAATGTCCCGTAAACTAATCATTGAGTAAACATCAAGACCTCGAAATTCGCAGGCCTTATAAGTATTGCTTATTAAATAAATACCTAAAAACTGAACAAAATTACACAAATAGATGCAACATTCAGACAGTCGTGTCGAATGAATTAAATTCATGATGGATATGTTAAGGAGTAAATACATAAGCGCAGGAGTTGGTACACACAATGGCTTAGGAATAGATTGTGTGCGCGGGCGCAGGCGGCGCGGGCGCAGCGGCAGATGTGCTCGCGTGCATTGTCCCGGGAACAAAAGCAGGTAGGAGACTGGAGGAGGCGACGTTACCTTGCCATGTGCACCGTGTCACTTTTTCATTTCATAATATATGTTTTACGTGAAAATCCAAAAAAACCTTTTTAATCTGACCGAACAGATGGCCGAGCACATGTCGATACCAAAAAAAGTTATGCCACATAAAAAATAAACCCATAACGTGAACGATTCAGGTATCTACGTAACTAGTAAAAATGTAATTTCGATGCCAATTGAAAATGCTTTGTGTTCGCTGCTTAACTACGGTAAATTAATTACAATGGTTTCCCTTTGTTACAAAAGAGAGAAACGAATCGAATCCCAGTTATCAAAATTAATAACGGCAAAACCAATTTACTCTGATCGCGTAATTTCCTGTCCGTCCGGCATTTATTAAGCTTCGCAGAGTTTTCGATGATATTGTTTTCCATGCGAATACAAGCCAAGAGCCACGGCATCTGCTGCGGTCTGGCTTAAAAAAGTCTGTAAAACAAAAGGCTAGGCTATGAAAAGACTAACGTAGGGGACTGTAAGCTATAAAGAAAGGAACGTTCGAAAAAACGGCAAATATTGACCTCGTGGCAGATGTCGAAACCCAAACTACGAAATGGTTGTAAGTGCATTTGAATAAACATCGCCTCTCGATACTGACACTTTGTTGACCTTATGTTGTATCGAATATCGGTTTGTATACGCGCATGCATACATCCAGATAGAGTTGTCATCAGGTGTCCAAACAGACTGCTTTCTGAGTACATACCCATTATTTTCTTTAGAAATTCTAGGGAATACGTTAGGACTGTTTCAACTGATGAAATGGTTCAGTAGTAGTTTTTAAATTAAAAACTGTTTATGCTTTTGAATGATTTACGGCGCCAATGAGAATAGCGGACGCTTTTATGGACAAAATAAAATATAACATCCAAAAATAGAATCATCGTTATAAAATCAAGAAATTGTTGGCTGTAAACTATACGAGATCCCAGATTTACGGACTACCCTGCTGCTATTAAAAACCGTTGCGAGCGAAAACAGGCCTTTTCTTGATGTGGTGAAGGTTGAGTTGAAATGACAGGTCACCGGAAAAAATGTAACACATTATTGTCTGTTCGGAATGTGAATGTCGAACACGTGCGAATCGCAGGTAGACTCGCATGTGCAATTCATTGTCTCGTCTAAAAAGGTGTTTTCTTAGCGATGAATAGGAGAATCTTTGCACAATAGTCGGTAGTCTTGAATCAAGACCCATCATCGATTCGACAAACACCACACCGAGTGATAAATCATGCGTAGGAGATGACAACAATATAGTATTTGTTTACTGGAACATCTGTTCAAGAGACGAGGGTAAGTTTGAAATTGGCAAGTTTCACCCACAAAAACGCTACCATTGTCACTAGACTCAGGTAATTGTTGAAAGATTAACCCGATACGAAGTCTAACAATACAATTAGAACCACCTTGAACATTTTTAACAAAAATGCGTATGAATGACATCGGAGAATGGATTTTTGTATTCGTCGGTAAGGTTAATAGTTAAGAATGAACACGTAGCATATTGCGGCATAACATGCGACCTTACCAGTCGTTATCTGTCGGTGATAACAGAGATTGTGGTGACCTTTAAATGTTGACTAGGTGTCTCGTACGTAGATAACACGCAAGACCAATGACCGTGTAGAGACCCGGGCCGGGTGTTGATTAATATAAATACCGTAATGGGCCAGTTCCCAGGGTTTATTGAGTGGCTTTTTATTATGCTTCAAGGGAACCGTATGCGCGTGAGTTTGATTCTCAAGCACTCTTGACGGCCGGATGTAACGGGACCGGAAACGGACTCTAAAATAGGACTGCAGAATTTATACAGCAGATGGCCGACTTTGTATCCGAGAGAGACAAAGAAAACTTTAATAATGTTGGAAAAAAATGTGTTTTATAAAGTGCATTCGACTCTACCATGGCTATTAATCTCACTGCAGACTCAGCTCGAGTTCTGTAAATGGCATGGTGTATAGTTAGGCTCGATATTGATGCTTCGCAATTATCTAGTCGCAATTTTTTTACATTAAATAATTGCATAATTACTTTTTACATAACAAATAGAGCCACTTTGAAATGGATGACATTAAAGTTTAAACTTCGTATTCTACTTATATTCTTGCTTTTGCAATCGTGAAAGGTATTCCGTTGGTGTATGTTGGAGAATAATTGGCAACTCATCGTTGGTATCAGGAAATATATATGTATTTATAAAAAAATATCAGATAAATTTGGCATTGTTGGTGATAAAACAGCACGTAAACTCATCAATTAAACCTAATATTATAAGGGATTTGTAAATTACAATCATCCTGGAGAACTTGCATGAGTCATCAATTCACCATACATTGCAATTTTTTAAAAGATTGTTTCATCACCAATATGTATGATGAAATATTATTTTGAACTAGTCAGCTGTGTACAATCATCGAATAATGGTTACATAAGAACGTGACTTATTAATCTTCGAAGCATAAATATTTCGTTAACGCAAATACGGCAAAAATGTTCATCATCATCAACATGAAGGCACGAAGCGTACGTGCAGCGTCTGAACGAACAAGGCTCAACCGATCCTTATTATTTATCAATGTATAAGGACATGGTATCTTGTTCGTGATTCGAAACGTTAAAATTTAAATTCGGCTCGTTCGATCGGTGTTGTTCCTGGTTGGGCGGCGCGCGGCTCGGGCGCACTTGTTGGAAGGCGGAAGAGAGGCGCTTGCGCAACTGACATTGAACCGAGGCGGTCTTCGTTTGGAGGCCGCCAAGCGCCGGATTCTTTATGTAGTTTAACGATAAATTAATCACTTCACTATCTGCTAAATTAACTACACATTTTCCTTGTTTAATCATTTTTACGAGGAAAACCGTGTATGATTTTCAATAACATTTCAACTATACCTTAGAGATTTCTCAGAAGCAGGATGTGATGTGTAACAACAACGCTCACTCGCACGCGGAAGTCGAAGCGAGCCGTGTATCATTGTGAGAGCGAAACGTACACTTTGTTTTGATCTGTATTTTCCGCCATCCTGTTCATAATAAGTGCGACGTCATTGCCGCTGTTTACATACCGAGATAAACACCCGAAACGATAATAATAAACGTTTCTGATGGAAAACCACCTTTGTAGCGTCTTACTATGTGCTGTTTTACTATGAATGAGGCAACAAGTTTACGTCACGCGTAAGAAAATTTGCAAGTGTTGGTGCTAATTTCATCAGTCGACTGTACATCAAAGTCACCTTTGTGTCATTCACCACAACAAGGTGAGCAATGTCGATCACATTACAAACATTTGAAGATAACTTAAATAGCAGTCAAGTGTCTGAGAAGGATCATGTATCTACAAATACAATGGATATCCATATAATAATCTCTGTAGAAAATGACATTACGCGTTTACTTGTGGTGACTGCATGTCAGGGCACGTGGTGCATCACTATTACAGTAGTGGGTGCCGGTGTCGCAAGCGCGCTCGCTGACCGTGTCCGGGGTCCGGCCGTCCTTGGCCACGGCGCGGCGCGGGCGGTACCACTGCTATATCGATACAACAACGAAACGCAGGCCGCGGCGCGCGGCGCGACCGTGCGTAACCACTTCCGCGTACCTCACTACGTCAATCATTGGAATTCATACAGTTACGCATCTAATCGATAGGCAGGTGCGTCACAAATCATATCCCACAGGGGATGCTTTAATTTCCACGCAGTGACGTCAGCGCTACGTATCTTCGTAGCAACAGCTACGGGTCACGTGTGCCGTAAAGCCTCCGCGCTCCGTAACCCTCGCGTAGGCGTTGGAGTGCGTCAAAAGCGTAAAGAGCCGAATAACAACCGAGAGTGGGCGCGCACGTTTTGCGAATTCTGAAACAATTTACTTCGTACAAAATTGGATGAACTTTATACAGCTTCGTTTTGTACGCAAAATTGTTTATTAGCCTTTAAGGTATTGCGTTACGTAAAACTTGAGCTCCGTTCATTTCTTAGTAATCAACGAATGTGTAGTACCTATGAAGACTTACGTAAAAGAAAATTGTTATAATTTCTTTATTTCTTCCCTGACTAATATTAAAATACTACCTGTACGTGATTTGCAGCTTTGTCAGCCTTTACTCTGATTAAAAATCTGATAAATTAATGGACTCAACATGCGACTGGTGCGTGTGCACTTAAACTGCACTCTATAATAACACTACGGTTACATCACCCATAGCGAATGCGTATTTTAGATCGGTTGTATTGTAATTGTAACTGCGCAAATTGTCGTGAAATCTGTATAAACACTATCGATTGTATGGAGAAAAACAGTGGTATGTACAATAGGTCTTTTAATGACGCCAGCAGTATTGTCGCCCGTTTTATATACGTCGATGACTTCATTATCGATAGGGATCATCAACACTGGCAATGACACGACCCGATCACGGGCGCGCAACGCAAATTAAACTCTAACTCACTAACATAAGATACAGAAAACGAATGTTGTGTACACTCGTTGTAATTAGAATATACACACATCACGATGAAAAGATAATTATTAAGAATTAATGGACGATTTGAATTTCTTTGTGTTGAGAATTGGGATACTTTCTCTAGGAAAAAATGTAAGGAGGACATATTTCGTTTTGTATGAAAATAAGTTGCGTTTTTATTAAATACACAACGCAAAAAAAAAAATGATAACGATATTGTTATCTATCGCCAATAAAAGTCGGCCACGATGATAAAGATTTTGTTTTAATTTGGTGCTACAAATTTTTATCACACAAAACATCCGATCTCTTTTTTTTATTAAAACTATTCTCAAATCAACATAGTATCAATAGCGAATGATTTGTAAGATAACAATAAAATGTTAATACAATATTACGTCAAGCTCAAAGACATGGTATTGTTTGTCGCGCTCGTTCTGTTACACAACCCGTGACCGCGAACGGAGGTCGGATACGTTCTCATATTTATTATACGTATTCTTCAATCTCAACGCGGCGCGAGGCCAGAAACACTAAAAGAGTACCGTTTCGCAACACAACAAATTTCAATGTCATTGTAAATGTTCCTGATGGCCGCACACGACTTGCTTGTGGTTTTAGTTTTAGCAACATTCAGAAACTTGTACCTAAGCATTAGCTTGTAAAGCCAAAGATTTAACTTCGGCAGAACTGATTCGAACAATCACGTCATCCATTGTACATAAATTATCATATTATTAAGTATGTACTAATTTAATATTTATTATATACTTTTGGTATTCAAAAACAAAAATATTATTTCAACAAGCATATTTTATGTACATAAAAATAAGCGTTCAATGTCAAGAATGGCGCAAGTGCAAGCCGAACTACCTATGAGTTCTCATTAGCGTTTCGGTAACGATCCGTTTTACTCGAGATTACCGGCGCATTTTGTTGTGACGTAGCCATGGAATGATGGAACCCGACGACGAGGACGACCTCTTTGACGTTACGACACCCCGTACAGATGAATGTCAACCCCAACAAATGCAAACTTTGGCCGTGAGGTCGGTCGTTAATACCCTGATTCGAGTACACTGATCACGTGAAGTGTTTTGGCAAGTTTGTGATCGACGGTAAAGTGTTGTAATGTTGGCCGCTTGTGTGTGCAACGCTGTTCGCTTGCGCTTGCGTCATTTCCTCTTGCTGACCGTGAACCGAGTTACGTCAGCGTCAGAGTTTTGGAACGAGATTAGGATGCTCCTACACTTGTATCGAATCGAGAGGGCAGTCGCCTCGCTCCCACTCTTCTATTAGCCGTGTATAATAGAAGGAAATTGAACGCCATTAAAGCAATAAGGCTAACTACCTATTTCGGATATTGGACGGGGCCGTCACAAACGTCATTACATCTGACATACACAACATGCGTATTAGTACGCTGCAGGTAGCAACGAGATAAAATATTAAGGAAATTTGTAGATGACATCATGCTAGTTAACCTATAATTAACACATTAGTCTTGTTTATCTAAATAGGCGACGATGACGCGTTGTGTTCTTACTTGGAATTTTAGGAAAAACATTAACCTAAACAGTATTGGGATCGAAGCAGTAGACTGAATAACGAATGTAAAAGTAATGATGATTTGCGATACGATATTGACAAAGGAAGTAGATACGCGTAGAGATTATTTTGATAAGTTAATGGCATTGACGTACAGAGATAAAGTGTCACCTCAATATTATTATGATTTTTATGCAAGTTTTATTAAAAGCAAATAAAATATAGAGCCGATACTCAGTTAAATTAACAGAGTAATATAGTTTTTGAGCACAGGTTTTAAGTAAGTGACTTAATTTAAAATCGACTGCACCAATGCATGAAAAGCAGGAAGTTTGTACGACAAACTCCCGTGACTCGTTTGTTAATAAATTATTGACCATTGTTTATAAAGTGTCGTGCTTTAACCATTACACATTTGACTTCGAGACGAACTCATTTTATTACATAGTCATAAGGTGACTAGGCAGTCTGTAGAACAGATCAATTAAAACAAACGGTATGAAAAAATGCACGATGCAAAAAGCGGAGCCCGAAGCCATCGCACGAGGATGCGCCGCGCGGAGCAGACGAAACGATGCGAGACGCACGCAGCGCGCAGTCGACGTCAGGTATTTTTAGTGAAACACACATCACAACTGCAGATTGAGGGTTAATCGTAATTCTGGCCACTGTCCGACCGGTTGCGGTCTATTTTTTTCTGACGCGGTATAAACACACAGGAAAATCGGCGAAGCAGTAAATCACTCGGGGCTGTCAACTAGGTGGGTAGGTATATGCACTAGCTTTGATTACAATTTCCAAGGCTATGTACGTCTCAGTTAGATAGAAAATAATTTATTTTTAGAATTTCTCAGGAGTGTGGGAGTGGAATCCGTTTTTTACGAAGGTCGTGTATATTTAAGGTTATATTTCCCGGGCTGTAATTATATTTGACTACCACCTCCGCATCAGAATATTTTGCGCACCATCCGATTAACGTAGGAGGTAAATAAAATGTTACTAAAATGATACTATTCGTTCGAAAATAAGGAGCGACGGTATTACTTACTTCTGCGTTACGACGAAACGTACTCTTGGTTTATTTATCGTTTGGTTAATATTGGATGATAAAATGTGCACGCTACACACAAATCGCCCACGTTACCAACAAATCGTCTATATAAAAACAACAAAAAAAATAAAAACATGTCGACAGAAGCCAAACACACGGTTGTTGGATCGCGCACGAAATTGAGTGTCGTCTGCAGAATATCGAAAGTTGTTGAACTCTGAGATGGAAAAGGAAAAAGCTGATAGTGGGCAAGAACATCTCGGAAGATTTACGACATTTTTTTACCACATCCATGAAACCTCAGTCGTCTGCAGTTCGCTTTCTTTCGAACACTGTTTAATACATATTGGAAACTTGTTTTTTCTGCATACATAAATACGGAGTACGGACCGCTTGTCGCGTGTTGATTTTTATTTATTTTCTTCGTTTTGTTTTACTTATTCGTGCGTTGCGCTGTGTAAAAGGAGTCGGCCAATTAATGCACCTTCAGGTTTTTATTTCTGTTGTAGCCTATAGACATTATATCTCAGAATAATAGTTGTTGCTTATATGTATCAAAAAGGATACTAGTATAAAAGTTTTGCATTAAAAGAACTTTAGAACAAAAGAACATCACAATAGGTAGGTAGGTAGATCTAAAATAGGACCCACCTTTTCAGTTTATATTTAGGAACAATTTTAGGGTGGGGTCGGTTATATTTAGCTATTTAGGGTGCGGGGCTACTGACCCGATAGACATTTCCTATGATTCATCCCCGCCCGCACCCTCTATTGTTGCCCTCCGTTTTTTTCACTTCCCTCTCGGATGACGTCATCGAATGCACTGGCAACGTGCACACTCATGCTTTTATGTGGAATTCATCATGGCCCTGTCATAGCAACTGATTCATTGTTACATTGTTACTTTGAAGTAAGGTTATTTTTATGTCCGAAGGAGAGCGGTTTAATATTCTTAAAAAAAAATCTCACTTGTGCCAATGAAAAGAACAAAGGTACTATGAATTACACATTCTTGAGTAGGTAATTTACTTTAATTTTATTGGCTAGAAAACGGGTTCGACGCACTCATTGTGTACGAGTCGATAACACCGATAAGGGTGACTTTTTCAGAAAGGAATTTGAATTAGTTAAAACAACCTAATTAATTAATTACTAAGCTTTATGTACCTACAATTGTATACAACAGGCATTGTGTATGTAAATAGAATTATTACCGTCATACGTACGTAATAGATGAGCTTTGTGGATGTTATGTTTACGCTAGGTGGTTTTGGGCGGTCACCGACCTTCGCGACGCGGATGCGCGGTCGCGGATAGCGGGCGCGCCGGGCGAGACGGGCCCTCGCATCCAAAAAGACGTAACCAACGCGCTCGGAGCAGGTTTTAAAACGCAGCGCAATAAAAATAAATGCAGCTGAATATTTACAGGAGCTTAAGTTAGTCACGAACCTTTGTTGCTATGGAGGAGTTTATAGTGATCACAACTCGCATGGAACGGTATGGAACTTTGCGACGTGAATATTTTAATCTTCAGTGGCGCGTGCGCAGTGTGGATGATCATGTCGGCTCCTTCGCAGACATCGCTCGGTTCTTGGTGAGCGGTCATGTGAGACTGTATTGGAGAGGGCGCACAATACGCCGTGTCTCGTCCCTAGCTAATTGCCGGCACGTGCACACTTTTTGCTCGTAGGGCGGTGTGAATGCACCCATTTCTTGCAGGGATAAGGTCGCGTGCGCCCATCCACTGTTAAAACTTTATGCCTGTACCTTATGCTAAGGTTAAGTCGGTTCAAGTCTCGCGACTCCGACACGAATAGTGAATCATACGCGGCAGTGATAATATCATGACATCATTATATGACACCAGCGTACCGTTGTTTTCCACGAGACACAGGAAGGCAATCTTGTAGGAATTGCATTTTTACAGAAACATATACATAGAAAAAGGTCGTCTTATAAAATGATATCGAGATTGCCAAAGCTAAGTAAGAAGTAAAAACCAATACAATTTGCATCGTTCTTGACATTGAACAACGATATTCCATTTGAATTTTATTTATTGCTAAAAATCTACATATTCCTATTGAGTATTCTCGAAAGGTTTCACGTTTGTAAACACGTCGTGCGAAGTGCAGCGTACTTTGTCAACGTTTATTTTGTCATATTGCAATTGGAAACACGTATTATTATTTTCAAATGTGACTTGTGCAGAGATGTAGGCAAACGGAGCGTGTCACAACACACGGGCCGTTCGTATCGGCGGATAAGTGCGCGGTTACGCAAATCCGCAGATATGTCGGCGCAGCGCGGGCGCGCCCGCTTGCACAAGGTTTCGCAGACCTTTGTTTTACGCAACCGGATCGATTTAATAGCTAGTCGTGCGTTTTCTCAGCTGTGTACCCGATAGCAAAATTAACGACTAACGACTTTGAATTGAGTAATTGTACAAAATTACTCCAAAAGGACAAGCAGGTAGATCCTCTAACAAAAGTCAGGAAGGAAGAACGGTGTCCTCCCACTGAATATGACAATATACCTATACCTATTGTGTAGTGTGTCTCGTTTAGCACGGTGTATGTAAACACAGCCCCATTATCGCTTTGGATTCCACTGACAATCGTATTACCTACATAATTTTGTATGGGTGACACCTATGTCCGGCAATTCATAAAGTTTCACTTACGCATTGTGACCCTTCTCGTAAGTTTATAGAGACGATATTGGCTTGAGAGCAATGCACTATGCCTGCGTCCGGTAGCCGCATCCGGTCTTTTCGTACCACCAAAAAAGGTGCGAACAAGCGTTATTTATAGTCATGACGAATGTTTGCGTCGTCCTCGTCGATTCATTTATTTTCAGAACGAGAGAGGCGTTGTAGGTGTCATGAATTCGAAAGCATTCCGGGTAATTTTACGTCAAAAATATGGATCAACGTAAAACGAAACGTATTTTACTAAAGTGATCCCAAAATCATCAGTATTTTTGGCACCGATGAAAGTAGAAACAGCTCAAAACATAAGTTGGTGAGTGTTTTCGCAGTATATTGGAGTGATCGGTTCCGCACGATCGAGGAGCCGGCGCGGAGTCAGCGGCGCGGCGGCGGCATCGTCGGCCACGCGACATTGGCACAGTTGTGCGCGACCTCACCACGCCGCGCTAGTCGCGATCGAGGCCGCGAATAAACGCCCCAAAACAAGAACCAACACAGCGTGCAGCGCTTGAATTCCGGCACGCCTGAATCACGCCGCACAAATTAGCACTCGATGCGCGCTCATTTCTCTATCTCGAGCGGCCACACCCGCGCGAAAAATACCAGCTCCACGTGCCAACTACGCACTACGTAGTGTCTACAAAATGATATAGTTCCTTACGTAAAGCTGTCAGGCTTGGTGAGTAGCACATCACCGTTATTGTACAACTGACGAAAGAACGAAACTGGCCAACACCCCAACTAAGATCCCAGAAATTATTATGCAAACACATTGCCGAGATGTGGCAGTGTCTTGCACCATGAAGCTTTAGCAACTGTATTTCAAAACGTTTTCAAAATAGTTGGCGTAGGCGCGCAGGTACACAGGCTGGCTGATCGACCGCTGCCGAGATATCGGCTACAACCTCGGGGCGTTATTTGAGAGCACGATATGTATCGTATTGCGTGCCTTTTTGAAATAATATAGAACGGTTGCGTGTTAGTTAGTATCCGAATATAAATAAGCCGTAAATGAGGTACAGATTTGGAAGGAAATGTAGTGTCAACCAGTGGCCGGGCCGGTATGCGACGCGACGGCGTCTGCCGGGTGGCGAGGCGTGCGTCTATCGCGGACCAATTTGGCACATCCGCTGGCGAGCGCCAGCGCAACCAGAACCGTAAATATACCGTCCCGTTACCGCGGCAGCCATGCGAATGTACAATCACGAAACTTTCGCGGTGAAATGAGAAACCAACTAAAATTTCGCAGCAATATATCCAACCGGTTCTGGAAGATAAATATCTTTCGACGATGTCGCTGCACCGGCATGCGGCAAGATCAGCGGCCGACGAACGCGAGTGAGCTACAATATCCCGAACTGCGGTATCGAGTTGCGTAATTAAATGCCGTTGTATCATCGTCATTGTTTGCAATGTATTCGATCACTCGATCCAAAGATTGTTCACCGTGTTACGCAAAAAACTCGGGTTTTGTTTCGTTACCTGGAACGATACGACTAGGGTATTATTATTTTGGCATGGAGTGGGCGGGATGGCTCCGAACAATGCGCTAAGGACAATTTTTATACCTGAGCTTATTTACAAAGGACTCATACGACTGCAACGCTACGAAACCCGGGCTCCACTGTGTCTGGTACGTTGTGAGATTTATCTAATTCTCTTTTATAATAAACTTTCACGCCGAATTATAATTAAAAGAACGGACTACGGATATTTGTCGAGTGAATGCATTTCCGCTTTGCATCCTGTCCGTAAGATTAAGAACGCATTATTCGGACAAAGGTAGTTTATAGTTAAACATCCGGCTTTCTGATTTCAATGCGCAAAGTTACATAATGCAATTTGCTCTGCTTTACATGTGCGCCATTGTTAACTTACAAATTAAACAAAAACCTCCAGAGAAAGAGGAAATTTCATATTTGAAATCAAAAAAGATCACATGTCACGCGGATGATATGATGGGTTACAAATATCTGGTAGGGCGCGCGGGCGCGAACTGCTCGCTACCTGCGTTATCGGCCAAACCGACCTCGTTTTCCTCCCCCAAGGCCTGCGCCCGGATACACAGCTTGAGATTTCTCTTGATAGTTTCTAGTTTCACACGAACATCTCATTTGTTACTTACATCATACATAATATAGCTCTGGATTGGGAAAGTAATACTTTCAACTTTTACAAAAATCAACTTGTACATAGTTAGATATAGTATCATATCTCCAGTTTGCAACCCAGAACCTTTCAAAATTCAGTAAAATTTATTTTCTATGACGACGAACTCTTAGTCAATCTTTTAACTTCTCAGATTTTATGTCAAAGACGAGGCGGAAAGCAAGATGAGTAATGACTTTAAGAAAAAAAGAACTGTTTTCATCTCAAAGGACAAGAAAAACTTGAGGCGAGTGTTAAGAAAATCCACTTCAAAGCGTCAAAGGGAGCGCGGAATCAATATTAATGTTCTTGTTTACCTTTGAGACGGGACCAACGACGGGATAGCGGGATGTTGATCGCGGCATCCCGCCGGATGACTCGAATTTATAATAAGGGGTGCTTTTATATCGCGACCCGAGACGTGAGAACGGAGGTCGAAGGGCGGACACTTGCTCATGTTGCACCTTCTCTGTACGGCCATTCTCACGATTGCGAACACCAGCTGTACATATGCTATAATGACCGTCGCGACATGTGCATAATCATTAGAATTTATTAGGGTATAAACAAGGTCAGCTGTCCGATTATGTAAATAAGGGATTGTTTGACCATCTGAATAATCACTGTCCTCTGGGAATATCATGGAACACATGGTCATTAAGTATCGTCGTTGAAATTGACATGCAGCAGCTGTCTACCTGCCTGACCTACAGGCGAAGGTCCGTTATCATCGAAACATGAACAAAAAGCAAAACTTCATTTCCGCTGCCGACACATGGCAAAACCGGAGGCGCATCTGCAATATCCTGCCCGATTAATTTAACTGCCAGCCAAACCTACATCGAGCTAGCCGGCCTAGGTCCTGATCCTAGCGTGGATGTCTAGCGGACGTAAAAACTTAGCACTTTCATTTCCAAAGTCAAATTTTGCAATTGCATTGATGTTTAACAAACGAGAGCACATTTTCCGGAGGTCGATGCGGTAAAAGTTTATCTGTACCATAGAGTTAGAATATTAAAACCAAATGTAAAACATTCCAGCTTTGAGAGGAAACTTTGGCAAAGGCTTCTTAAGTCGCGGAGTAGCCTGCTATTACGTAAAGGGTAAAGCAAAAGTTTTTACATTTGAGGCACGGTCGCGGTGCTTCTCGTTCCGCATCGCGAACCGACGCTTTTGACAACACTCGCTTTGATGATGCGACGCTGAAAAGAGTATTAAATTTTACCTTTTTCCCCGTCTGTCCACTCAAAACGGACTGAATTAATACTGCTGCGTAAATATACAGATGGGTTTCGTTTTGTCTACGTTTGTGGTGAGCTTGTGATGTGACTGTCGAATAGTACGAGTATCTGTCTGTAGCAGTCTATATTTATTGCAATATGAACCAGTCTGCGGCTTAGCGGTCGCGACAAAGGCATATTCGGATTCAGCGTATGAATGTCACCAGGGACAAAGGTCAAAGAAACCATTAAAGTCAAATCAAGTCCCTGAGTTTGTGGAGGCGTACCGAAATTGTCTCGACGGGGACGTCGAGGATAATCCAATACACAAAAGGTTGGTTGTTGGCCTCGTCGTAGGAGGGTCGCGCTCGCGCTCGCGTGTCTAACTAACCAAACTTTATATTGTAACTTCCATCAAATTAATAATGAGATCTTTTTGTGATACTATATTGGAATTTCACATTGAATTAATTCTATAGTTTTTTGAAAAAAGATTCATCTTTCTAAATAAAACGAATCCTGACTGACAAATGCTACTGACAGGTGAATAATGGAATTAATTTGGATACCTCGAGGAATGTAGTCATTAAATGCTACAAGTTAAGGGGTGCATAATATAATCAACTTTTTCATTTAGGATTTAGTGAAGATCACCTGATCGGATAAGGGTGTGGTGCAGGTGCCCGTATGAGTATTTCATAGGGGTGGATGATGGTAGCGCAGAGCTCAGACACACGCACACGCCACGGCCGCAGAGCACCGCGCCGCACCGCGTCGCGACTCGGTGCGCAAGCGCATTGCCGCGGACCCTTGACCCGATTGCGGCGCGCGCAGTATTGTACGCAGCAATGACACCGTTCGCCTTGGGCCGCTAGCATTGCCGGAGATATTCGCAACAATGGAGGCCAGATAACATTTCAAAAGTTCGAAAATCCGCTGGTTCCTACCGGCCGGCCGACAGTGGTAATTAATAAAGCGGTTGAGTAATCCTATTGTGCGCGTTATTGTCCTATTTGCGTCTGTTATTGTTTGTTTATTTAATTTTATTATTCAATATTTAAGAGTTTTATTATCCTGATTGGAAGGACTATACATATAGTACGGCGCCAGTGGCGAGGCGTTGATTCTTTATCGCAAACAACGACTTACATTACTAGACCGACACGTACCGCATGTGAATAGTTATAATGAATAACTTGATTACCATTTATCGAAGTAGGTTGTAACATATGAAGTGCTATTGACTCACGAAAGAATCGACTCGCTACTTAAAATACAAAGAGTATTTCCGTTTCCGTTGCACAGTTTTTTGTTGTGATAAAAGAATATTTTTTCTCACGATCGATCTCTCCAGTGGGCGTGGTAATAAAAAATATTGAGGAAGTAATCGACCGATCGATCCTAGTCGACGGCTGGTGGTATCAGTCGCTGTGGCTGCGGAACCGTTGCATCAGATATTTCATTGGCAACATTTAGCGCACAGCGGCAATCGGAACCGCGGCCGACCGGCTCCGGCTAGTTGCACTGTAATGCGAGATAATGTCGCATTTACAAACTTACAAACTATTGCATGCAACCGAGAGCCGAACGGTTTCTCTACATTCAATTAACTCTAACAATATCACATAGCAACAGTCAGATGACTCACCTTTGTGGATCGGCGAAGACGAATTTTCTTAACTTGAGATCTCGTAAAACGATTCCTTGTTCGTGACACGCGGCCACCGTTTCCGCCATTTGTCTGAAGAGTCTTCTCGCTTCGTGCTCCCTTAGCCGTTTTCTCGCTCTCACATAGGAATGGAGGTCGGAGTGTGATCGGGGGAAGATAAGGTACACCCTTTTATCGCCGACTAGGACTTCATGTATGGGGTTGACGTGCGGGTGCCCATCGAGCCGATAGTGCGCTTGAAGTAAGCTGCTGCAGTCTCGTGACACCACCTACGGAAGAAAACGTAGCTATAATACAACAATACCAATGCATTCCACTGCAAATGCACTACTGACAGTTTCCATTACTATCCGGGAAATTTCCTTGAAACCTCTAAGGCTTTCTGCATTATTGAAACGATAGCGACTTGTTGGGGTTGGTACAATTTTCCTGTCAATAATGACCTAGTTTCTTTAGATCGCGTGACATGGACGAATATTAGTTCATGGTTTCTGTATTCTTGATTTAGAATAAAGCGTGCGCTTAATGTAAACGTATATAAATAGTTGTAAATCTGTTCTAACATGAAAGTGAGTAGGTATTAGGTATTTAAACGTACGCAAAGAGATAATATGGGGAGGTTAATGTCCACACTAAGATTCAAAGGGGTCCTATTTCAAAGCGGTGGTGATTTAAAAGGGCTTAGTCTAATGTGAATAACGAGGTTGAAACATTTCATGAATAGGATTTGACCCTCCTTTGCAAATATTGGACTGTTGGATTCAAACAGATTTCTTGGGAGAAACCAGAAATTGTAAATACCGGTGCGGTGTTTATAAGCAACGGCAAGTAACTTCTCATAATGTCAATGCTTTCTAGAAAACCGCTATGACTATTTGATACGAACGATTCGTACAGTTATTCTAGCCTACAAACGATTGCTTGTTTTACACGCACAGTCATCATATATTTTCGAATGGGCACGAAATGTCAACGACATTATGAACGCCAACTCCAAATCAGTTTTCCCAACTTGCAAATGATGAATCACGTCACATCGCGTGCGCCCAAACATTTCTTTTTGAGTCATAGGTACCTCTATATCTGTCGTATAAATAACTTGTCGGTTATTTTAGCACAATCAACCCAGACGCAGCGACGCTTTTTACATTTCTATTATTATTTGTGGGCGTTATACCAAAAATAAAACATGACCCATTTAGCAGAGATATTTGCGAAAAAAACTGAGATATCGATAAGAATTCGCCATGTTGACAGAGCACTTGATAATATTTAGAATCAAATGAGTTTTACGGGAGCTAGCTAACCTACTTTCCGTTATCAATATTTATTTAATCGCAACATACCTACCTAGCTATTGCAAAATATTAAGATAGGTTCGAGTACATAGTTAAACGGTCCGTATATTGATGTTCACAGCATATAGGTATTCAAATAAATTATCTTGTTACTCAAGGCAGTTGAATTTATTCCAAGTTTAATGCATATCTTGACATGAAATCTAAAGAAACATTTCAAAGCCTCCGTTCGCAATAGGCGAAACCACAATCGTAGGTTACCGTACTTAGCAAACGGTTGTTTAGATTGTTTGCAGATTGATTGCAGCAGCTATCAATACGATATTCCACAAGACTGCATTATTGTTGATATCGCTGAGTATGCCTCGGTTTGTACTAATGATACATGAGTATACGCGTGCGTGAGCAGCGTTGGAAGTGATGTACAGTCGAGGACAAAAATAAGTATACACCACCAAGCCTCATAAAAAGTAGCCGTTCACATTATCATAGATATGGGAACATACAAAAGTTCAAAAATAAGTAAACACTGTTGGACAATTATGTATGTAAACAACAAGTTCAATAATATATATCCATGTATCAAATCATTAATTTGTGAACAATCAAAATACCATAAATATGTATTCATCATTATAGTCAAAAATATGTAAACTCATTGAAGTCAAGGCCTTCATGGAATTTAATTGAAAAACGGTAGGTATTTGAAAAAAGTTTTTTAAAAAATCAATAATTTTGTGTTCGGACACGTTGGTAGTTTCGCGCTCGCGATGTTGTCAGCTCGTGCGCAAGCTGGCTGGCAACGTCGCCTACCGCATGATGTGATCAAGTCGTTGAGAAAGGTAAAGTTATTGTCGCTCCCTGTAACAGGGCACTCAATGAGCAATTTCAACAATTCGTCGTGACATATTTATTCATGATTATTATTTCAAATATTTTGAATTAGTAGATAAGCCGTAGCCGTGTTTGGGATTGTTAGAATTGGTGTGAGATGAACTTTGGCCATATATGGTTTTCAGAGTCTGATGATGGAGTAGGAGGGTGGACACTGGAACTCCATAACGGAGCAACGTATCCCAGCCATGTTTGGGGTTATTGGAATTGTCGTGAGATGAACTTTGACCATATATGTTTCTCAGGGTCTGATGATGGAGTAGGAGGGTGGACACTGGAACTCCATTGAGGAGGAACGTAACCTAGCCATGTTTGTGGTTGTTGGAATAGTCGTGAGATGAACTTTGACCATATATGGTTTTCAGGGTCTGATGATGGAGTAGGAGGGTGGGCACTAGAACTCTATAGCGGAACAACGTATCCTAGCCGTGTTTGGAGTTGTTGGAGTTTTCGTGAAATGAACTTTGACCTTATATGGTTTTCAGGGTCTGATGATGGAGAAGAACGGTAAGCACTGGAACTCCATAGTGGAGTTGAACTTTTTAGATACTGGTCCGATTGCTCTCAAAATTGATATTTGAGAGTCCTCGGGGTCGAAATACAAGTATCTTTTCTCAGAATTTTGTTCGCAAGTGTTCGCCATTTTGGACTTTTGAGATACTGGTCCGATTGCTCTTAAAATCGATATTTAAGACTCCTCGGGGTCACAAAACAAGAATCTATTCTAAAAAGTTTGAAAAAGTGTCGGCCATATTGAACTTTTTAGATATTGGTCCGATTTCTCTCAAAATCGGTATTTCAGTGTCCTCGGGGTCACAAAACAAGAATCTTTTCTCAGAATTTTGAAAAAGTGTCCGCCATGTTGAACTTTTTAGATACTGGTCGGATTGCTCTCAAAATCGATATTTGAGAGTCCTCGGGGTCACAAAACAAGAATCTATTCTCAAAATTTTGAAAAAGTGTCCACCATTTTGAACTTTTTAGATACTGGTCCGATTTCTCTCAAAATCGGTATTTGAGTGTCCTCGGGGTTACAAAACAAGAATCTTCCACAGAATTTTCAAAAAGTGCCCGCCATTTTGAACTTTTTAGATACTGGTCTGATTGCTCTCAAAATCGATATTTGAGAGTCCTCGGGGTCACAAAACAAGAATCTATTATCAAAATTTTCAAAAAGTGTCCGCCATCTTGAACTTTTTAGATACTGGTCTGATTGCTCTCAAAATCGATATTTGAGACAAGGGTCTCTCAAAATGGCGGACACTATTTTAAATTTTGAGCAAAGATTCATGTAATGTGGCCCAAGGGTCTCTCAAATATCCATTTTGAGAGCAATCGGACCAGTAACTAAATAATTCAAAATGGCGGCCCCTTTTTTTATTTTTTTGCAAAGAATCCATGTTATGTGGCCCAATGGTCCCTCAAATATCCATTTTGAGAGCAATCGGACCAGTAACTAAATAATTCAAAATGGCGGCCCCTTTTTTAAATTTTGAGCAAAGGTTCATTTTATGTGGCCCAAGGGTCCCTCAAATATACATTTTGAGAGCAATCGGACCAGTAACTAAATAATTCAAAATGGCGGACAATATTTTAAATTTTGAGCAAAGATTCATCTTATGCGGCCCAAGGGTCTCTCAGATATCCATTTTGAGAGCAATCGGACCAGTAACTAAATAATTAAAATGGCTGCCACTTTTTACCAGTCTGATGGTTAAAGAGAAAAAAAAATAAACAAAGTTGAACTGTACGTAAGTACCAAGTATTAATTTATAAATAATGTAGTATTTTCAATGTACGGATTATTTTTCTAATATTTTTTTTGATTACTAATGACCTATACATATATGTATACATCCATCTCTAAAAATATACGCCAAGACTTTAGAAGGACCTTATTATAATTATATTCTATGGATAACCCACACTAACAATTTTTATGCGATTGAGATATTTTTTTGTGGGTTATAATTTCGAAGTTATTTTGACCCATATAATATCCTTATGTAATTTAGTAAGTTAGTCACGATGGACATTTAATGGAGATAAAGTTTGCTCTTTCTTTATCACAGATTTAAAATTAGTAAGACACAATATTCGCGATACCGTAAAGGGGCGGGCCGAGACGGGCGCGGGCGCGCAGATCGCTCGACACGACCACACCACACGACATTGCACCCGTGCGAAGACGGGGCGGGTCGCTAGTTCAAATTAAAAGTGTAATTTATGAAACAAATGACACGGCAAATGACGTCATGCCCTGTTCTAAAGACATCACAAGACGTAAATATTTAATAATGTGTGCAGCGATATATACAGGGCGAATTTTTATTTCTAGCCAGTGTTGGCAACTTCTGAACTACAGGTCTTAGAGAAAAACGCTGAAAGGAACCCCGAGCTGAATTTTGAAGAAAATTAAAATGCCATTAAAATTTATTTAAAAAAATTAGTATTTTGGAAGATATTGAATTTCTTCAAAAAACATTTTTTTTTCGAAATTCTGCTTCTTCGTCACAATATGAACAAAATTATGTAAGACAATCTTGCTCTCAAGTTGCTAGAAGTTATCCAAAATATTATTTTATATTTTCCTTGACCATGGTTTTATGCTGCGTACAGTTTGACGAGGTGGAGCAGATTTCGCAGGGACCTCACTATGTTTAACCATAAAGAATTGGCTCTTAGCATTCTGACAAAAAAATTGAGGTCAATTTTGATAACTTCTAGCAACTTCAGACCAAGATTGTCATACATAATTTTGTTCGTATTGTGAAGTAGAAGTAGAAAAAGAAAAAAAAATTAAACACATTTTTTTTATTTTTTTTTATTGGCATTTTTATTTTCTTCAAAATTTAGCTCGGGGTTCCCTTTAGCGTTATTCTCTAAGACCTGTAGTTCAGAAGTTGCCCTCACTGGCTAGAAATAAAAATTCGCCCTGTATATATCGCTGCACACATTATTAAAACACCCTGTATATGTAGGTACTACATAATATATCAATGAATATTGTGTGATCTTCAGTGTCATCATTGTTCAGATGGTTGTATACATATTTTTGGCACATTGAGTGGTAACAATTTTATGCATCTTTCAGGGAATACATATTTTTACTTTATCTAACGTGTACATATTAATGATCGTGTCGGGTACATATTTATGTTGTCTATATTGTTTACATATTTGTTAGCATTTGAATGAGTACAAATTATTGGAGCTTTTTATGATTACTTCTTTTTTATAATGATACGTGTATACATATCTTTGTCTTCGACTGTACAACATAAGTCGCTTCGTCGAGTCTGTTGTCTTGTCTAGTGGGGGGCCGGAGGACGCAAGGAGGGGGCCCCTAGCCTCGGTGTGACATTCGGCGATCGGCACGTTATCAACTCGTCTATTTCACAATGTCAATGAGAAGGTCATACCTATTTTCGGTACGTTGTGTAGTGATGCGTCCACGTGTGTAGTGAACAGACAATGTAACAATTACAAGTTTATTAGTAACCTTTCGAGAGATGACCGTATGTCATACGTAGAACATATTGCGTAGGTCTGTCTGTATCACACTCGATGTATTGAGTATGTGAAGTATACAAATGTGGCAGTAATGTCGGCAACAGTCGGTGTTGTAAATACGCTCGGCGTTTAGCAACGATAACGTTGCCACACTATAACCTTGCCAAGTTCTCACGAGGGAAGTGCCTATTCTGTGCCTTGACAATACCCGTATAGGTCTTTGTTAGTACTCAAACTATGTATCCTGTATTGCCTAAAATTATCAGCCATCGCGCCTAGCCTCGGTTCAACGGAGGATGTTTGAAAGGAACTGGTTTCCGAACTAGTTCGGTCTATGGTCAAGCGATGGTAGGTCGCATTGTGATTCATATACATACATGGACTCGTTTTATTTAGGTAAAAATGAGTAAGTGGCCACTGACATTCCAGAATAATAGTTATAGTTCGTATTTTAGTCATTACTTGCTCTAAAGGTGGACTCTGTGACTGAACTAAATAATGTATGTTACAATTTAAGTTTCGATAGTGTTGTGCAGTAATTAACAACAGTAAGTTATTGTTAGGTTATCGATTGCGAAAGTCGACACATGACATTGTAAAAACTGCGATGGCTGGCCTACAAGTGCGATCGAGCAGCGCGCTGAGGCCATGACATATAAAGTAATGACATCGGTTTTGAACAAGATGCTATGAACAATGCACGCGAGAATCATGAAAAAGCACTATTAATTACCACAATTAACATTGTTATTAACTGTTATTTGTAACTTGTATTTTAGGCGCGTGAATACAGTTGCCCATGTTCTTCTTCTTATTTTTAAGTTTGGCAACCAAGCCCAAATTAGGGCTCATTTCTGCCAGTGTCGAGTTATATTATAGTTTCCAGTCACAATAAATCCCTTTCACATAAAGTCCTCAGTCAGTCACCATCCATAAATGTCATGTTTTACTACAATGGTGGTCATTGTACTAAAACTCTTCACGGTCTTTTTGAGACAACTTGAAAAGTCACGATACACATAAGTCATTTAATTTCACTTCACAGGTGCACATGGATGATCTTTATTAGGTAAAATACCACCGAAAATACACAATAAAACTCAAAATACACGAATTTATGAAAATAAAAACGAAAATGCTACGTCACTCTGCAAGTTCCCGCCAAAAAGTCCCAGTTGCCCATGTTTACTATTATTAATTTATTGTCTATGATTCAAACTTTTTTAATTGCACTTTGACTGTCGTTGACAATATTTGGCCACTCACAGACGTTTCAAATATCTGCAAATGTAGGTACCTACCTATTCTATTTGAAGTCCGATTAATTGCAATGAAGGGGACGACATGTGGGTATATTATTGAGGACTGAGCTTATCTCTCCATGGGGTCTCAAACCCGTGGGACTAAAAGAACCCTTTGCCAGATATTTGCGTCGCTTGATTTGTCAACACGAATTAGAGAAACTGTCGTAAGTGAATCTAGCTCATTTGGCTAATTAACAAATGGACCAAGAGGTCGAGTAAAACAAGAGATTACGCACTATATCAATCAAACAAGGCTGCGCAACTACCTACCTACAGTTGATGAAACACAGGCACAATTTCAACATGAGACGAGCGAGACACGTTCGTTTTGCATCCTTAGCACACTCATCAATGAAAAATTTATTTAAAAAAAAAAAAAATGACTTGTGTTCATTTTGCATTCAGCCTAGTTCTGTTGGCTGTTTGCCAATATCCATCCATAGACCTAGGTATCCAACGTTAAACTTGTTTCAGCGTCGGTGGCTCGTTACTAGGTAGGAACTAGGAACCTACCTAGGTAGATGGCTTTTTAGGTTGTAGGCCTCAAGCAAGGGGTTGTTCATACGTAAAGTAAACCTACGTGGGGGGAAATGTGCTAGCTATGATGTAAGAAAGTAGGTACAACTATTTTGCATGAGTTTGATGTGCAACTAGGTAGTTAGATATAGGTAGGTAGGTACTTGGTTGACTTCCATTTACGATGTCTACCTACTACCTACCTAAGTTTATTTACTAAAGTTTTATGAAGGTAGCTACTTTATTTACTTGAATTCTTGAACCTTACATGATACCTACCTATCCTACCTTACATCTACCTACTTGAAGACTGTGTTCTATGTACGTAGGTAGGGTAATAACTAGTTGGCATTCTCAACTAGTCTAAGTTTCATGATTTAGGTGTAGGTGATCTAGGTATTTACTAGATGTATGTACTCACTTTGCAAACATATTCCTCTTGTGTGCGCACGTCAACACACCGGCAAAGGGAGGAACCCTCGACCTGCTCCAGCAACAGATATTTCTCGGCCACAAGTGCCGCTTGGAACTGATGCTGAGGAGGCGCAGGGCTGCTGGGAGCTGGCGAGCTGGCCGGCGATGGGGCCGCCGTCAGTCGGTCAGCGAGGACCGGCGACTGCGCCCTCTCCTCCGCTTTGCTGTTCTCCCCCGACCCCGGCACGGGGACCGTCACCGCTGGCTTGCTCAGGCGCAGCGGCCACAACAAAGAAGGTGATCCTGGATCCATCACAAACACTCAACACTGTCACTTTACACTTATGTTCACTAACACGCACAAACACTTATAAAGACTGAGGAACTATGATGAGATGAACATGATCTGCAACAAAACGGGAAAACATACCGATTAGAATATTTAGATTACGAGTTGCGAATCCACCGAGACGCGTACGAAACACCGATGTTACAAAATTTAAAAACGAAACGAGACAATCGACGATTTAGTAACGTTATTTAGTAAGGGGAAATTACGAATAAAGTACGAACCTTGAAATGATTCGCCCGGAGTGGATATCGTTCCAAAATTTGACTGTCCGTGGTTGCGATAACTTCGCTTTATATCTTGTGAGGAATTACGCGAGTTTCCGAGTAATTCGAGCACTAATAGACAGACCAATATTTTGGGCCGGTGTCCGCTCGGGTTGTTATAAACTAAACGAACACACGACCTATTCTCACGAACGCCATTGCGAGACTGACGAAGGCGCTCGCCGCGAAGCCTCGGACCGGCAACCGATCCAACGTCCAATGTCGACACACCGTCAGCTTGCGTAGTACGCGATCATACGCCATGCGTTTTGTACACGGAGGCAAGGCTATATTGTTGTCTCTGTCTACAGTACCGCAACGCTGATAAACAGAAAAGGAAAGACTGCAACCATTCATTTACGTTTGGCAATGCAATAGCAAACTCTGTTACAATATTTTTCACAAGACCGGTTAATATCATTAATTACATTTTATATTTTAATTGATTTATAAAAATATTGTTTTATTATCAAGTCGGTAAACAGATGGGTACCTACGTAATTTAAATCCGTATGAAAATTATAAAAAACAAAAAAACTCACATTCGCATTTATAATACTTATTAGTTAGTGTTAGAGCTTATTTACATAAAACAAGCCCTAAATAGGTATTTGGGTATAATATAGAATCATAATATTAATAAAACATTTCCACACACGCGGGAAACCATCTCGTTTCGATCTGTCCTTTAGTGACGGGACACGCTGATGCGAGAGTAGAGCTAGTGTTGTGACAAACTCGACTTAAAATTAGGAGGATATACCAAAACAAGATTGAAGTCAGTGGCGCAATCGGAAAAACACATAGAACACACATTGAAGATTGGTACCGGAACATAGGGTATATATCGATGTTGGCTGTGGATGTTGGTACCTAATTACTAATTAAAGATTGGCCCCTAATTAAATATTGGCACCTAATTGAAGATTGGTAGTATTGGTACCTATTTATTGAAGATTTAGACCTTATGTACATAAGTTTGGTACTTAAGTGACGCAGGTACCTACCTTTTTAGCAACATCAGGTCAAGTATCAGTTACTCAAATCGCGTTTACGATCTACATACACTGATATTCATGTGGCCAGATAGTGAATTGTGTCATGAACGTGTATCGATTGACATTTGATATCGATACCGAGTTCTAATAACCCCGCTCGAATCTTGAGCACTGAAATTTGAACCTGCCTATGAGCTACAAATATTACCTTAGTGTAGGTTAGGTACTATATAGTAATAGTACCTACTTATGATGAAACCACAGCGGACTAATTTAATTAGAATTTTATTGAACCTTATGTTGGTCTATTTTACCTACCTATTATCATCTAGATACAAGTTAGGTCTGTGGTTAGGTGTTGCCTAACTTCAAGCCTTGAAAATAAAAACAGACAACCTACCTAGCTATAGAAATATTAAATGAAGAGCACCTCTGTTATTGGAACTAATTAAATATCGAGGCTTTATTGACAGCGGAAGGGCACTAGTTTCTTTTAAACTTCAGAAAGATGTTAAAGTAATGTTACTTACACGTTCTAGGTACACTTAATTCCTTTCAGCTGAACTCCGCAAATACTATTACACTTATTGCCACTTCTGCAAAATTAACACGATCTCACGTGATGTGCTAATAAAACTGACAGAAAATAGTATCGGTAGTTGCTTTAACATAAATAGTACACAAAATTGCACAACATTTTTTTTTCATTGTGCAAGACGACAAATTGGTCGTATGATGAATATATAAACATAAAGACAATGTCATTTCCATGGACATTGGTGAACAAGCTGTGATACGTCATTGAATAGGTGGAATAGAATGATGATTCCATCATGGAGGCGTCACTCATTCGCTACCTACTGGTTATAGGAGTACCAATTATAGTTTATCTTTATACTGATTAGATTATTCAGAAGCACCATTAATTTACTAAATAGATGAGTTGACAGTATGTGTCATACACATACTCCTTGTTTTTTTTTTTATAGAGATTGTTATTAAAAAAAAAACTGTAAGTCACGTAATAAGACCTTGAAGTATAAAATTATGTACCTAATTTGAAATATAAATAAATATTAGTTACCTACGTGTGTACAACAATTGAAAAAGTTCTGTCGGAGGGTAGATACCCTGATTAACGATGACACACACAATTCGAGGGTTCGATTTGAACCTAGTATGAAATATTATTTGCATGAGGTGTTTAGTCGATTTCGCGTCATCCTTGATGTTGCTAAGAAAAGATTTTGTTTATTCCTAATCGTTTGACTTTGTACAATATAGGTACATAGATAAACATGTTTCATGTTGCCACAGTTAGTAAGAAGCATCACAATGGCCCTGATTCTGTTGTTCACAACTAAACTAATTTTAATTTCACTATGTCTCTTTCTAACAAAGAACATAAGAAAAGGATGTAAGAAATTTAGTCCTGTCAAATTAGTCCAATGCTTGTTTTCAATATAAATTTAGTGGCCATCTATCGCGGTCACGCCTAAATACACGCAAAATAAGACTACAAAGATTAATTTGACAACTTAAAATATTTTCTATCCTTTTTCAATCATGTTCGTAAGAAAGAGATGAGTTGTGACTAAAATTAGTTTAGTGCGATTTACAACAGAATCGGCACCAATATTTACTTTTGGGAACAGCGTTAATTGACACCAATAAGAAAAGGAAAGACTATGTAGGTACGTGTGCTTCTTCCACAATTTTAAATTATTTCGTCATTTCGACATAATATTTGGTGCACATGTTTCATGTTGCCACAGTTAGTAAGAGCGTAGCATCACAATATTTACTTTTGGGAATTGATGAGTAACAGCTTTTACAATTAATGAGTTGGTAACTCCAGAATAAGAAAAGGAAGAGTAGGTATATATTTCGTGCTTCTACAACAATTTCAAAATATTTCGCCGCAAATACGTAATTATTATCAATCAATTTAAGAAGCGCTCGTGATGTAGCTTGATTAGCCAAAGTTGCTTAACTTTGGCTAATCAACTGGCCACTGTCGTGGTCGGTAGGTACGTGGTCGGTAGGATGGGTGACCGCCTAGTGGTATTTCAAATCAAGCGTTTCCATTCTTCGGAAGGCACGTAAAGCCGTTGGTTCCGGTTATAATTGTGATAGTCGTTAAGTTAGTTGGATGCCTCCTAGGCGGCTTGAAAAAATCCAACAGTAGGTTGATCACAAGCCTACCTCGACCGATCCGCAGTTGGCATGCGTGGTGGAGTATTGCCCATTCCGTTTCACCCTCATTTGTGAAAGGAGGCCTGTGCTCAGCAGTGGGACATTAGAGGCTGATGATGATGATGATGAATTTAAGAAGCTTACTTTTCAACTTGGAAATTCGGAATTATATGTTGTGTTCAGATCAGACTGTGTTGGCTTTTATCTTTTATTCCGTTATTGGCAGATAGAGGCTGAGGCTGTGGGCTGTGCGAGAGAGTTAGCATAGCTTTATAATCAATGAAAAAAAAATATAGATGGCTCTGTTCATAATAATACCATAATTAAAGATAAACATTGCACCGACAGAATAATAAACTCCCACGCAGTTCGCCAGATAAGGGTGCAATTCCAATATTAATATTTTTGCGAGCTCTCTGACAAAATATTGCATTTAAATATGTAATGTGTTATTCTCCAAAGAAACCTCAATAGAGGTTCACTTTTAGGAAGATTGAAATAGAATTTTGCCCTAGCATGTGAGGGAGGATACAGAGAAGATAGATAGGTGTCTTACCTCGGGCTCCGCTGTAGGTAACTTTCCCGCACGCAATAAACAGGTATTTTGCTCCTGGATTTGAATCACACGCGGAAAAGTACTGTCTGGATTGTAATACGATCGGGAACACCCCGGGGTAACACTAGATGATGTAGATTTTAAGAGATTACACAGTTTTCCAGCACTTTTTGATAATTTTCGTACCGACGCGCTTGTTGTTGGCGTTTTGGGGCGAACGAGTTCAGTACATAATACCATATAATACACTGTCATTTTAGTGATTGATGGTCAAGTCGAATAACTAACTTGAGTTAACTCGAGTTGGGCTTAACTCGAACCAACTCGAGTTGAAGTCTCTCTGACTCGAGTTTAAAAACCGAATGAACCACAAGACGCCGGGAAAATTTTCACCCGTACGTTGTTGACATACCGAATATACGGACACAGCGTTTTGCATCCTCATTTATAATGCGGACAGCAAGGGAGTGGAACTTGCTTCCGGCGTCTGTGTTACCTGACGCTTATAATCTAGGTACTTTCAAGGCCAGAGTGAATAGGTTTCTTCTGGGTAAGCGTGTTTCATCTTAGGCTTCGTCATCGCCCCTTATGGGCGGGTCAGTCGCCAAACGCAAGCCCATTTAATTAAAAAAAAAAAATGAAACCGACATGGAGCGAAGTTTGCCGATCATTTGAGACCTTATTCATCCATAACAAACAAGTGTCACATTTATGTAGATTTGAGGTTAACTTCAGTGCCGGTTATTGTTGTAGTTTTTCGTGTTTAAAATTTTGATTTTTTTTTAAATGCCTAAAAGAAAATCTTTGGTGTATTTGAATTGCCAGTGAGTGGACGTATTACGTGAAAAGACTGCTGTATAATTACATAGTTTTATTAAAAATAAATATTTTAAAAATTAAAATTCAAGCCAAAAATACATAAATAAATGATTCGATTTCAAACAATAATTTCCTTTTTACTTTTTGTAGTTAGTTATAACTCTTCCAATACATTGTAAACAAATAACATAAAAATGAAAGAAATGAAACATAAAAATATCATTTGTCTGTTCAAATTTTTTTTAATGCGAAGGTGAGTGAATGAATTGGTAAAATTTTAAAAAAACATTAACTCTTCCATATAGTTAACTCGAGTTACGTAACTCGAGTTCAACCCGAGTTTTAACTCGGATTATATCGAGTTTTGTTTTTTCCGAGTTGGCACTTGTTTCTTGATATTGTCACGCGCGTTCGGTGAGCCGTTGTGCGTTTAGCGTCAGATGGCGCTGTTTGATGAGCCGAGGTAAAGAATTAGGAAATGAGGAAGGAATATAGGAATTACATGCTCTAACATAATGTTATGTTAGATTAATGATGAAATTACAGTGACTAAGAATAACAGCTAAGCACTTTTCATTCTGTACCTAAATGACTCACAGACTGAAGAAAGAGTGACTCAAAATCGAAAAAATGTGTTAGATACTTAATTATTGTTCTGAACCTTTGACTAATGATATATCCAGACGGAGCTACGAAGCTGTTTACGCGTAGATAAAAAAAGCCCCTAACTGTTAGGGGCTTAATCATTTTCCCGTCTTCAGTGTCAGTCGAGTCGTCACTGGGACACAACCAAATTCACCAAAATTGTATTGTTTCAAAATGTCGTTTTGTGTGATAAAAGTGTATAAAAACTACATGGGTCGATCTAGACCAACGAAAAAACTCACCTATCATCGGTAAGTAACAATATTTCCTATTAGTTTCTGCAATATAAGCCATTGAAATGTTTCGAAAATAAATATTTTGAGTAAGCGCCATTTTTTATGTGTTGCCTGTGCTGCCAGTTTTTGAACTCAAAACTCCCATGGTAATATCAGTCAATAGTTAAATACGAGTATGTAGATACTGATATAAATCAAAAGCGACGGTGGACAAGTCGAATTTTTGAGTGGAAAGTCGAATGTTTTTTTTTAATACTAATGACGATTATGTCATGTAAGATAAGTAGTCAAGGTGTAAGGTGTAATTTTATTTCCATATAAGTATTACATTCAAAGATTAAAATAAAGCACACAGTCGCTTCAGTAATGAAAAATTCAAAATGGGTATTAATTTAAGATTTTCCTCGAGCTAATTACGAATATCATTTTGAATTTCAAGATGGCGGACCTATTTTTTTTAAGTTGACGTGTTTGTCGTTTTCGGTTTTTCCATCATAGTCAGTGATGTATATAACCATGGATGCGGTCACCGGAACATTTTGTAAAATACTTCTTCATACAAGTAAACTGTACAGCCATCTGTTTAAAATCATTTGAACTACGTAGTGCCGCGTTGCATAGGCGTACGATGTAAACTTGTATATGTGCGTACCATGCACATTTTGTTTATTACATTTTTATTTAAGTCGGATATTACTAAATTAAAAAAATAAGGTTATTCGACACGCGTGTATGTAATATTATTGGAATTGCAAAATATTCACAATTTAAAATAGTGTTCGCCATATTGAACTATTTAGTTATTGGTCCGATTGCTCTCAAAATTGATATTTGGGAGACTCTTGGACCAAATAACATGAATCTTTGCTCAAAGTGGCCGCCATATTTAACTATTTTGTTATTGGTCCAATTGCTCTCAAAATTGAGATTTGAGAGACCCTTGGACCATATAACATAAATTTTTACTCAAAATTGAAAAAAATGGTCGCCATTTTGAACTATTTATTTATTGGTCCGATTGCTCTCAAAATTGATATTTGGGACAGTTTTGGACCATATAACATAAATCTTTGCTCAAAATTGAAAAAGTGTCCACCATTTTGAACTATTTAGTTATTGGTCCGATTGCTTTCAAAATTCATATTTGAGAGAGCAATCAGACCAGTAATGAAATAGTTCAGTAGGGCGGCCGCTTTTTTCAATTTTGAGCTAAAAATTATGTTACATGGTCCAAGGGTCTCTCAAATATCAATTTTGAGAGCAATCGGACCAGTAACTAAATAGTTCAATACGTCGGCCACTTTTTTCAATTTTGAGTAAAAATGTATGTTATATGGTCCAAGGTTCTCTCAAATATCAATTTTGAGAGCAATCGGACCAGTAACTAAATAGTTCAATATGGCGGACACTTTTTTTCAATTTTGAGCAAAGATTTATGTTATATGGTGCAAGAGTCTCCCAAATATCAATTTTGAGAGCAATCGGACCAGTAAGTAAATAGTTCAATATGGCGGACACTTTTTTAATTTTTAGCATGGATTCACGTTTTATGGTCCAAGGGTCTCATAAATATAAATTTTGAGAGCAATCGGACCAGTAACTAAATAGTTCAATATGGCGGCAATTTTTTTTCAATTTTGAGTAAAAATTTATGTTATATGGTCCAAGGGCCTCTCAAATATCAATTTTGAGAGCAATCGGACCAATAACTAAATAGTTCAATATGGCGGATACTATTTTAAATTGTGAATATGTTGCAATTCCAATAATATTACATACACGCGTGTCGAATAACCTTTTTTTAATTTTGTAATAACTGACTTAAATAATAAGACTTTTTTTACAGAATACCAATTGATCCAATTTTAAGAAGCCAATGGATAGATATCATTCGGAGAAGCCGTAGTGAAGATCTCTGGACCTAGCCAAAAAAAAATGTTTGACTTGATTTAACTCGATTTGCTTGTTTTGACTCAATTTCACTTGATTTCACTCGGTTTGACTGGATTTGCTTGATTTGACTTGGTTTGACTCGGATTAACTCGATTTGACTCGGGTTGACTCAATTTGACTGGATTTGACTCGATTTGACTTATTGACTCGATTTCACTCGGTTTGACTCGATTTGACTGGATTTGACTAGATTTGCTTGATTTGACTCGATTTGACTCGGTTTGACCCTGTTTGACTCGATTGGACTCGATTTGACTTGATTTGACTCGATTTGACTCGATGTGACTTGATTTGACTTAATGGCGATGATAGCTCAGTGGTAGTGACGTCGGATACCGAGATGAAGGTCCCGGGTTCGAATCCTACAATGAGCTTGAGCTTTCGGTGAAGGAAAACATCGTGAGGAAACCATAGCACGGTGGTAGGGTACTTTGTAGTACCCGCCTGGCTGGCTACCACCCTCAAGTTGAAAATCTGTCGCCAAGCACCTTTCGGTGTGTTCCGATAGCTGCACTTGAGAGCCAGTTCCTTCTAGGCTTTGTGTGCTTACCACCTTCGGCCGCATCATCACTTACCATGGTGAGATTGCAGTCAAACACAGGCATATAAAGAGTAAAAAAAAAAAAAAAAATTGACTTGATTTGCTTGATTTGAAACGTCAACGCAAATAATTACTGTTCGTTGACATCAAAGTAAAAATAATAAGTATTAATTTATATCGGCGCCATTAATCTTATTCTTATTATCATGTATTATCCCGATTCCACTTTTATTTTCGGAGTTTAAAAAGATATCGACACCGTAATATATTTTTCCCCATTTTCTTGGATTTTTTTCAAGAACTGGTAACTGGTATAAACGTCACTATGACAAGCAGAATGACGTAACGCGAGGATAAGATGTAGCAAAGTTGGCCACTTTTTAAAAGTCATGTAGTATGGGGATACTCTTTCTAGACATATATATTTTCTAAGTTCTGAACATTCGGAGGTGTCGATGATTAATGAATTAATAAACAACTTCACTATTTAATCAGCTACCTACCAATTTCTTTGCCAATATTTTGAAAATTGTATAAGGTTTACTCAGGAAATGGAAGAACATACTAAATTCACTCAATTAAATCACCACGACTGTACAGAAATTGTTGAAATGTTTCCATGTATTTGTACAGAAGCTATGAATGGAAAGTCAATGAAATCTATTTGCGTTCCGGATAAATGCAAGATTCAAATATAATTTATAACATAAACATAAGGGCGAATTGACCTGAAGTTGACGTCACGTAGATAAACACTGTCCGTTGTTCTTTTGTTTATGATTGAAACAATTTCGATAGGTTTTAAAAAGGTAATGGATTGAGTACAGCGGAAACACATCGGGTCACGTTCTGTTTACTGACGCCCAGTCTGATGAGTCAATGCAATATCATGCTTCGGACTCTTTGTTCGCCCCTAAATATTAGTCAGGGGTCCTGTGCATTCTCTCTTAATGAGACATAGGAAGACACGTGATACCAAGGTTTTATAAAGGACATAACAGCCATATCTATTCTAATACGATTTAACGCGTGGAATGTATCTGCTCAGAATACATTGAATGGGTTTTCCTTATTGGATAACGACGCAGATCAAAATTGTACGTAAACAGGGTTGTGTAGATTTTACCACAGGTTACCTAAATTGACAAAAATGTGTAATTGTTTTTTTTTCAATTTTTCTCTTGTGTCTTTATCTGTATCGTTTTATAGAGAGAGGAGTTGAATATGTTTTAGGGTGACTAACCTCTATTTATTATAATATCATTGGTGACTAAACAATTATATCATCATATCACCTATTTCAAGAATAAATGTAACTTATTATATGTTTTTAAGGTCTACAACCATTTCAATGACAGATAATAAAAGGGGCGATTCAGCCTTATCAAGTGTTTTAACACTCGCATTACCTCCTCCTACCACTCCTACTTATAATTTTATTTTAAAAACAGTAAGTACTACAGTTGGTTCATTAGAAATAAGGTACTGACAATATGTTACTCTTCAACAACGCTTTGTAAAGGATCTAGAAACTTCTAGATGTCCCCATTCACCGTAGTCTGGGTGGATATATTCTCGCTAACAAAAAACTGTGTCACTCAAGTCGGCCACGACGCTGTACGTACGTACAAACCGGCACGCACACATTCACACATTAGTTGAGCGCGAGTAATCGACTCTGTGTAAACGGCGACAGAGTCTAATATCCCGAGGAATAGCCAAGGTGTGCGTGAGAGGTGGCCGACCCCATAGACACAGTTTTTGTTAACGAGAATATGTCCTCCATATTACAAACTACCCGTGCGCGATAAGTTGAGACCCGAGTGGGATGCGATCTCTCGCCTGCTTCCCCTGCACTTCCCTGATGGCGTCCGTAATGTACTTATAGCATGAAGCAATAATCCCGCTACACGTTCAATACGGGAGCCATGCTCCATGACGTGTAGTATACAAGAACGCCACTGTAACTTCACCGCGAGGTCAACTTATCGCTCACGGGTAGTACCTAGTTCGACCTTTTATTAAATGATATATGTATCATTTAATAAAAGGTCAAACTAGGTACTACTAGGTCATACATACATACTAGCTACTAGCTGCAAAACCCTTCGTTTCCTTTATCTAACTAACTACTGTACTTCAATATATTTCAGTTAACGCCTGCTTCCTCATGCGATGGATATAAGGTCAATGCAGTCTTGGGCCGGGTAACCTTAGGTGGTGACTCCGCCATCTGCATACGTACAGATGAAGGTAAACAACTCATAACATATTGAATTACGATTATGACGAAAGTTTACAATCCATTTACGGAAAAACTGAAGGAAAACGTTTGGTATGATTATCGAACAAAGAAAATATGTACCGCAAACTATGAGTGCATTATAATTGTAGGCAAAGTTGAAAATAAATTGAGATATGATATTTGATTGAAATGGCCACACCGGTTTGTGATAGTTTCTGGGTAAAAATTACATTTGAAAAGTCGGCAAACTGAAGAATCTTATTCACTACACTAAGCTTACCATATCCCATGAAGCAAATATCCAGCCATATCCTAACAGAAATTAAAGCTTAGCTAAATGTTAAATGTGCTTGCCTTTGACCTTCGACTAACCCCATGAGGAGTTATGACGAGGCCGAGGATGTAGCACGCTTACCCAGAAAAAGCCTATTCACTCTGACCTTGAATACATCTAGGTTATAGGTGTCGGTATTTATTCAATTTTCCTTATGGAAAAATGTACAAAATTGGCGACATGAGCGGGCGAGACTTTTTAGCTCCAAGATAGAAAAGAATACACCATAGCCCAATTATGATACATATTTAAAAGTCATCACTCCCTTCCCCACATATGAAAAAAATATACAACAGGATCTGGAAGTCAACTGATTACACGCATATTAGGTTATGGTTACTACTTGGTTACTACTAGAAGCAATCATAGAGTGAAGCAATAGTCAAACGCCAACTTTGCCTGTCTTGAGTTGGAAGGGAGCACCAAACCTTTGTAAAAGTTGTGACGTACGTAAAAGCAGTGGGTGAGATTACACTCTTATGATCAAGACTATGAACCCGGATGAATGGCCAGGAGGCGGAGGTTTACCTCAGAAGTGGGTGGATACCATTCAGGATGACGAATATGATTCACTATGTAGGTATGTGTAAAAAGGCGTAGGCGTTTTTAAGGCGATGATAGCTCAGTGGTAGTGACGTCGGATACCGAGACGAATGTCCCGGGTTCGAATCCTAAAATGAGCTTGAGCTTTCGGTGAAGGAAAACATCGTGAGGAAACCATAGGACGGTGGTAGGGTACTTTGTAGTACCCGCCTGGCTGGCTACCACCCTCAAGTTGAAAATCTGTCGCCAAGCACCTTTGTTCCGACAGCTGCACTTGAGAGCCAGTTCCTTCTAGGCTTTGTGTGCTTACCACCTTCGGCCGCATCATCACTTACCATGGTGAGATTGCGGTCAAACAGTCCTATAAAACAGTAAAAAAAAAACATTGCTGTGTTAGTTTGGTTTATTGCTTTCCGTGCTTCGCAAGGCACGTAAAGCTGTTGGTCCCGGTTATCACTTAATTGTGATAGTCGTTAAGCTAGTTGGAGGCCTACTAGGCAGCTTGAAAAACTCCAACAGTAGGTTAACCACTAGCCTCTCTCCACTGATCCGCAGTCGGCATGCGTGGTGGAGTATCTGCCCCTTCCCTTTCACCTTAATTGGTGAAAAGGAGGCCTGTGCTCAGCAGTGGGACTTGGTGGGATTGTGCGATAATTTCACCAATACTGATGGTGTGTCTGAATGTGTGGTAATGTGCACAAAGCTTAGTAGGAATCTGGCTTTCAATGAGGGCTATCGTTTCTGTGGCTCACCAGTTGGCACCATGAGCCAGTAATGTCTTATCGCTGTCGTTGAAAAAGTATTTGTTAGCGCGGCAGGGCCAATCATTGATAATAAAATAACCAAATAAATAAAATATTGATGATGCCTTGCCTAAAACAGCGATTCGTAATGCAGGTATCTGCCATAATTAATCAGGAATCTCACAATCTTTACAACAATCATTAATAATAAGTGAAAATCCGCGTAGATTTGACGTTCAGCAGGGCTATTTTAAAACGCTCGGATTCGATATCGGAAAGGGATTCAAAAACTACCGAGGCGATATTGCGCAATTGCTTTTTTAATTTCCCAATTCGAATATTTTTGATGTTTCTTTACGAAATATCTATTCGATTCATCACAAAGTTTTCGGAAATTAAAATAGCAAATGCTGAAATTCGCCTCGTAATTTTTTTAATCCGTTTCCGATATCGATTCCGACGTTTTAAAATAGCCCTGCTAGATACGAACCTCACTCTACACTAGCGTGTGTGTCATTGGGTGTGTGTCATAGATTTTCTTTTGAGTTATCTTGTGTAGTTTCAAGAGGATGTTTTCCTCCATCGAAATGTTTATTGTCATTTGAGCTAACATGCAAAATGGTTTGCATTATATTTAGTTGTTTTTGGTATAAATGATGAACCTAGTCTATCATCTTACAGATAAGAGCCGTCTCTGTTCACAGAATTCCATCAACATATTTCCTCATCTTGCCCTCATAATGTCACAATAGATTAATATTTAAAACAATTACCGCGATTGTAATAACATATTTTGTAATATATAAGGAATGCGATTAATATTCAATACCGCCATTGTTATTATAACTGGATTCAACTGGAAAATAGGTGTAATTTATAACACGACTAGATACACGACCGAGCGGTTAGTTTTAATTAATTTATCAATTTAGTAAGAATAATGTTTTGATCTATCGATACATTTGATGTTGCCAAATGTATCATTCGATCTATCGATTTGTTTTTGTCTGATCCTTGCCGGTACCTTGTGATACGTACAGATACTTATAATTGAATAGCCAGAAATGGAACTAATAGTACAATAACACTAACACATAGGAGTAGTTTTAGGGTAATTTATTTTGCCTGTCCCCCGCGGTTTCACCCGTGTCCTCGGGATAAAAGTAGCCCCCGTGATCGGTCCAACGGTTCGGGCGTGAAAAGGTAAGAGACGGACAGACAGAGTTACTTTCGCATTTATAATATTAGTATGGATATGAATTATTTCATAGACAACTAGCGCTATCAAAAATGACAACGTTCAATATGCTAATAGGTTCAATAATATTTCGCGGTTAGCGTGAACTTATTGGAAACTACTGAAGACTGTAGAGCTAGTGCTCTCTCATGGGTTCCTTCTAATGGTAAACAGAAGAAAAATTTCGTCTATATTGTACAGTTCTCATGACATAGTGTAATAGGTACCACAAATTATAACGATTATATCATACCGATACCGTAATAACTAATACCTAAACCGACCACAATGTCCAGTGCGTTATGAAACATTAATTGCCTACTCGTCTGGTTCTGGTTATTAATATACAAACAAACGTGTAATCTATTCATTACAACAGTTGTTTCAAAATATCAATATTAATGATTTTACGTAATTCGTGAAGTATAAATACAATAGTTCGTAATCACCCACCCACCACACCCACATTGTGCGATTTATAATAGGGTTTTCAAACAAATGAAAAGTTGGCTTAACTGAGTGATCATCGGTCATTACTGCTGAATCAACCGATGCCATCCTGCAGGATAGGTACCTAAAATATTCAGGAGCGATTTCAGTAAAAAAATGTTTTTAAACGAAACGAACTTGTTCGATTTTTTCGATTTCACCCTGTAGATAAATCGAGGACATTGCCCCTCGGGCAAGTAGCAATTTTTGGACTTGCTTCAAATTATACAAAATTTCCTATTAACCTATATTTTCAGATACAATTAACAGTCTTGCTTTTATGACAACCCAAAATTTTAGCAAACTTAGAAGAACTGAAATGTTACGAACGGTTTATAAAATGTATTAATAATCCAGTTGGTTACGAATGGATCAACTCCAGGGCTACGACACCACGACCTATGTTATGTCTGCGTACCAGCTGCGTATACCTGCGTCTGCAAACGAAGCCTACAAGTGCAACGTACGCATGCTGTTGGTTACACAGAACTCCCAAGAAATATTCTGTGTGGCAATTTGAAAACGTTTTCATGTTACCACATTATCTGTGACGTCGGAAAATGTTGCGAGTTTACCAACTCGTTGTTGAAAACTTTTCAACTCTCACGCGCGTCATTAAACCCTTGATGTAAGCTTCGGAAACACAGACTACGGAGGACATATTCTCGCTAACAAAAAACTGTGTCTATGGAGTCGGCCACCTCTCACGCACACCTTAGTTGGCTATTCCGCGGGAAATTAGACTCTGTCGCCGTTTACACAGAGTCGATTACTCGCGCTCAACTAATGTGTGAATGTGTGCGTGCCGACTTGTACGTACAGCGTGGTGGCCGACTCGAGTGACACAGTTTTTTGTTAGCGAGAATATATCCGACTTTTTTTAATATCTGTGTTCGGAAACATGATTTTCGACGTCAGGTTTCGGACCTACCGTAACAAACTTATGAACGTTTATGAGCTATTTTTCTCTTCGCACGTATTTCGGTGTGTTCAATAACCAATATAACTTGACCCCTGTTATGCAAGGATATATTTTTTCTTCTTTTATTAAAAGATACTTTGCACGGTGGGTCAGTAACCTAGGGAAGTTCAGGTTTGAAGCAAGTCCTATTAAAAGCTGATAATATATTCCTATACTGAGTTACCTATATGTATAGAATTATATGCTATCGTACGTAAAACGAAACTGGTTAAGTAAGGGCGAGTCAAACTCGGGTGTATCATTCCTATACAAACCGATATACTGTATACAGCTGCGTTGAATGGAACACCGCCTTGAAAGTTTAAATAGTGTTCTATTTAACCATATTCGCACGTTTCAGAATAGAATATTCGAGATGACCAAAAAATCGTCGCAAACGTTCAACAATTTAATTTAGATGCCAAACAGGGTTAGTATTGCTCAAATCCTTTTACTATTAAGGGCATACGGCGTGTACTTATAGTCTAGCACTCTAGCTCGTACCACTAGTTGCCCTTGGCTCGAACGGGACCGCTTTTAGGTACCACTCGAGACAAATAAAGTACTTAACTTTACCACTTTTGCAACAAGTATTATTGTTTACACAAGTGATTTACGAAACCTGTTTGTTGGATTTTGGTGTTATCTTGGGTTTGGGAGGAAATCGGTTGTTTTTCATGAGCTGAGTCATGAATAAAATAAAATTAACAAACTTTTTACAGAGAAAAAAAAAAACGGTGTTGCAAGCATCTCTACGTTAACTACCATAAGGCCGTATGCTTGTTTTGTTTGCTATCTAAGTAGGATAAAAATGCGTAATAATTAAAAAAAAAATGCGTTGAATTTATACTAATTCAGACTCTAAAAAGGTTATAATAAAGAATGTAGTCACGAATAAAACTGTCCAATGAGTGTGGCATGACAGAAACGGAATGTTTAGTGCAGTAGATGCACTATGAATACTCTGCCTGCAGGATAGGAATACATATAGGAATAATCCCAGTCAGGTCAGTCACCCTGTTCCTGTGTCCACGAGGGCAATAACACGGCTCGGTGATAGTGGGAACATATATTTATCTATAGACAATTAAATAGTTTGTGGAATAGACAAAATTTATTAAATTAATATCTGAATGTCGTAGGTACATCAAGTAATATTGTAAAGATATAATAGGTAATTATAAATCTGGGAAATACGTTTTGACGTTTATAAATACAAAGAAAAGTACCTAGTCCTTAATATAAATAACAAGCCTGCTGGGAACCTTGCCGTCTAAATGTATCTAATAACAAATAAACCTTATCATCACGTATTAAGGTTAATTTTGCATTGACATTCAAACGTCAAAAGGTACTTTGTCACACTAGTGTTAGTGACGTCGAATACCATGACCAAAGGTCATGGGTTCGAATACTACAATATAATATAATAAGTTTCAAATTAGTAATAAAAACTGATAAGTCTTGTTTTATTATAAGGTCAACATGTTTGAGGATAAAAAATAACATCAATATAATTAATATAAATACGATAATAATAATATAGTATTAATGAGATAAGCATTGAATATCGGTAAATAAGGAAAATCAATGGTTAGGTATTCACTAGTAAGTACCTAAATGCATTCAAAATATCTTCAAATAGATTTTAAATCACATTATCTGTTCTATTTTTAAACGTATTGAATAAAACTTAATAAACTATAGGTTTACATAGTTTTATGGTAGGTACAGTGCGGCCACCGAGAGAATTCTCTTCTGACACCTGTCAATTTTGGCCAAATCATGGTAAAGGCTGATGTTATTATGATTGATGAAACACTTTCACTAAGCTATGCCTAAGAAAATATTTAACCTTCACGTGGAAGTCCCATTACTATAGGATAAGCCGTTTCTGTGGTGGTTAAGCGCTCGTGGTTTAGCATGATTAGCGGTTCTTAATCGTTTGGCAAAGTTAAGCTACGCTTGTCGTGGTCAGTACCTGAATGGGTGACCGCCTAGTGGTATTTCAAATCGAGCGTTTCCGTGCTTCGGAAGGCACGTAAAGCTATTGGTCCCGGTTATCATTAATTGTGATAGTCGTTAAGCTAGTTGGATACCTCCTAGGCGGCTTGAAAAATTCCAACAATAGGTTGGCCACTAGCCTACCTCCACCGATCCGCAGTGAGCACGCGTGGTGGAGTATTGCCCATTCCCTTTCACCTTCATTTGTGAAAGGAGGCCTGTGATCAGCAGTGGGCCATTATAGGCTGATGATGATGATGATGATGAAGCCGTTTCCGAGAATAGCCCAATATAACAAGTGTAAGAAACGCATTCTTTCGGCAGCCGCACTTTATTTACTATACAGGGTGGAAATTGGAAACAGGATCCTTGTCGGAGACAGGATCAAATAAGCACAAACATTTTCAAAAATCACCTTTTTCTCGCTGTCTGTACCTTTTTTTAAAAAAATCTGTAAATGTCGATTGCAATAAATCTAAAATTAAAGGCCAGTCACTTAAGACTATATTCGCGTGGCTTCAACGCTTAACGTGGCTGCCCTTACTGACCCGTCTAAAATGTCCACCCAGTATTTTACTTACAAATGCTTTTTCTTAAGGCTCGGTACTAGCCAAACATGTTGCCGTATTGTCATAAGTTTATATAGAAAACGTAAAGTAGTAGCCACGAAAAAAAACATCTGCCTAGCTGAAGAGTTTAACTAGCCGCCAAAAAAAACCGATTCAAGAAAAACTTTCTAGATTCCTGTAAAAAAAATATAGAATATCGCTAAAAACGGGAAAAAGGGACTCCCGTACTGTCATAACTTTGGCGTAATTAAGAACTTAAACCTAATAAACTGTACGTAATCATGGAGAATAAAGAACAGAGAAGCCGCCGAATATTTTTGTTTTATACAGTACCATACTTATATTTTGAGTAAAAAATTTGCAAACTTTTCGCCCGAAATCTCCATACAAAATTACTATGGCGGCGCGCTTTCCCGATATATAGCCGCTCGGTGAACTCCGCAGCTCAGTCCACCCCACGTCTTCAAAGTGAGAGCACGTCACATTATGCAAAAAAATAAGCCGTAGGTGACGGCGTGTACATACACAACATCCACGCACAGTGGTCGGCTTTAGGTAAACGTTGGTAATGAATAGAAACAAGGTAGTTGAGTAATTCTATAATTTTATTTCATTGATTTTTGAAACTTGAAGTATTTTTTACTTCATACATATTTACAACTTATGTGTTTTTGTTTATAATGATAATTTTAATGAATAACTATTTTTATACATAATAAATAATAATTATTTTTGTGGAATATTTTATGTACAGTCGAAGACAAAGATATGTATACACGTATCATTATAAAAAAGAAGTAATCATAAAAAGCTCCAATAATTTGTACTCATTCAAATGCTAACAAATATGTAAACAATATAGACAACATAAATATGTACCCGACACGATCATTAATATGTACACGTTAGATAAAGTAAAAATATGTATTCCCTGAAAGATGCATAAAATTGTTACCACTCAATGTGCCAAAAATATGTATACAACCATCTGAACAATGATGACACTGAAGTTCACACAACATTCATTGATATATTATGTAGTACCTACATATACAGGATGAATTTTTTTTTCTAGCCAGTGAGGGCAACTTCTGGTCTTAGAGAAAAACGCTGAAGTGAACCCCGAGCTAAATTTAGAAGAAAATAAAAATGCCATTAAATTATTATTTTTTTAAATGTGTTTTAAATTTTTTTCAATTTTTTTTTTCTTTTTCTACTTCTACTTCACAATACGAACAAAATTATGTATGACAATCTTGGTCTGAAGTTGCTAGAAGTTATTAAAATTGACCTCAAATTTTTTGTCAGAATGCTAAGAGCCAATTCTTTATGGTTAAACATAGTGAGGTCTCTGCGAGATCTGCTCCACTTCGTCAAACTTTACGCAGCATAAAACCATGGTCAAGGAAAATATAAAATAATATTTTGGATAACTTCTAGCAACTTGAGAGCAAGATTGTCTTACGTAATTTTGTTCATATTGTGACGAAGAAGCAGAATTTCGAAAAAAAAATTTTTTTTGAAAAAATTCAATATCTTCGAAAATACAATTTTTTTAAAATAAATTTTAATGGCATTTTAATTTTCTTCAAAATTCAGCTCGGGGTTTCTTTCAGCGTTTTTCTCTGAGACCTGTAGTTCAGAAGTTGCCCACACTGGCTAGAAATAAAAATTCGCCCTGTATATATCGCTGCACACATTATTAAATATTTACGTTTTGTGATGTCTATAGAACAGGGCATGACGTCATTTGCGTGTCATTTGTTTCATAAATTACACTTTTAATTTGAACTAGCGACACCCGCCCCGTCTTCGCACGGGTGCAATGTCGTGTGGTGTCGAGCGATGTGCGCGTCCGCGCCCGTCTCGGCCCGTCCCTTTACGGTATCGCGAATACTGTGTCTTACTAATTTTAAATCTGTGAAACTTTATCTCCATTAAATGTCCATCGTGACTAACTTATTAAATTACATAAGGATTAATATTATATGGGTCAAAATGACTTCGAAATTATAACCCATAAAAAAATATCTCAATCGCATAAAAATTGTTAGTGTGGGTTATCCATAGAATATAATTATAATAAGGTCCTTCTAAAGTCTTGGCGTATATTTTTAGAGATGGATGTATACATATATGTATAGGTCATTAGTAATCAAAAAAAATATTAGAAAAATAATCCGTACATTATAAATTAATACTTGGTACTTACGTAAAGTTCAACTTTGTTTATTTTTTTCTCTTTAACCATCAGACCGGTAAAAAGTGGCAGCCATTTTAATTATTTAGTTGCTGGTCCGATTGCTCTCAAAATGGATATCTGAGAGACACTTGGGCCACATTACATGAATCTTTGCTCAAAATTTAAAATAGTGTCCGCCATTTTGAGAGACCCTTGTCTCAAATATCAATTTTGAGAGCAATCGGACCAGTATCTCAAAAGTCCAAAATGGCGAACACTTTTTAAAAAATTTGAGGATAGATTCTTGTTTTGTGACCCCGAGGACTCTCAAATATCGATTTTGAGAGCAATCAGACCAGTATCTAAAAAGTTCAAGATGGCGGACACTTTTTGAAAATTTTGATGATAGATTCTTGTTTTGTGACCTCGAGGACTCTCAAATATCGATTTTGAGAGCAATCGGACCAGTATCTCAAAAGTCAAAAATGGCGAACACTTTTTCAAAAAATTGAGGATAGATTCTTGTTTTGTGACCCCGAGGACTCTCAAATATCGATTTTGAGAGCAATCAGACCAGTATCTAAAAAGTTCAAGATGGCGGACACTTTTTGAAAATTTTGATAATAGATTCTTGTTTTGTGACCCCGAGGACTCTCAAATATCGATTTTGAGAGCAATCGGACCAGTATCTCAAAAGTAAAAAATGGCGAACACTTTTTCAAAAATTTGAGGATAGATTCTTGTTTTGTGACCCCGAGGACTCTCAAATACCGATTTTGAGAGAAATCGGACCAGTATCTAAAAAGTTCAAAATGGTGGACACTTTTTCAAAATTTTGAGAATAGATTCTTGTTTTGTGATCCCAAGAACTCTCAAATATCAATTTTGAGAGCAATCCGACCAGTATCTAAAAAGTTCAACATGGCGGACACTTTTTCAAAATTCTGAGAAAAGATTCATGTTTTGTGACCCCGAGGACACACAAATACCGATTTTGAGAGAAATCGGACCAGTATCTAAAAAGTTCAATATGGCCGACACTTTTTCAAACTTTTTAGAATAGATTCTTGTTTTGTGACCCCGAGGACTGTTAAATATCGATTTTAAGAGCAATCGGACCAGTATCTCAAAAGTCCAAAATGGCGAACACTTTTTCACAATTTTGAGGATAGATTCTTGTTTTGTGACCCCGAGGACTCTCAAACATCGATTTTGAGAGCAATCAGACCAGTATCTAATAAGTTCAAAATGGCGGACACTTTTTCAAAATTCTGAGAAAAGATACTTGTATTTCGACCCCGAGGACTCTCAAATATCAATTTTGAGAGCAATCGGACCAGTAACTAAAAAGTTCAACTCCACTATGGAGTTCCAGTGCTTACCGTTGTTCTCCATCATCAGACCCTGAAAACCATATAAGGTCAAAGTTCATTTCACGAAAACTCCAACAACCCCAAACACGGCTAAGATACGTTGTTCCGCTATAGAGTTCTAGTGCCCACCCTCCTACTCCATCATCAGACCCTTAAAACCATATATGGTCAAAGTTCATCTCACGACAATTCCAACAACCACAAACATGGCTAGGTTACGTTGCTCCGCAATGGAGTTCCAGTGTCCACCCTCCTACTCCATCATCAGACCCTGAGAAACATATATGGTCAAAGTTCATCTCACGACAATTCCAACAACCCCAAACATGGCTGGGATACGTTGCTCCGTTATGGAGTTCCAGTGTCCACACTCCTACTCCATCATCAGACTCTGAAAACCATATATGGCCAAAGTTCATCTCACGACAATTCTAACAATCCCAAACACGGCTACGGCTACGTATCTACTAATTCAAAATATTTGAAATAATAATCATGAATAAATATGTCAGGACGAATTGTTGAAATTGCTCAGTGAGTGCACTGTTACAGGGAGCGACAATAACTTTACCTTTCTCAACGACTTGATCACATCATGCGGTAGGCGACGTTGCCAGCCAGCTTGCGCACGAGCTGACAACATCGCGAGTGCGAAACTACCAACGTGTCCGAACACAAAATTATTGATTTTTTTAAAAACTTTTTTCAAATACCTACCGTTTTTCAATTAAATTCCATGAAGGCCTTGACTTCAATGAGTTTACATATTTTTGACTATAATGATGAATACATATTTATGGTATTTAGATTGTTCACAAATTAATGATTTGATACATGGATATATATTATTGAACTTGTTGTTTACATACATAATTGTCCAACAGTGTTTACTTATTTTTGAACTTTTGTATGTTCCCATATCTATGATAATGTGAACGGCTACTTTTTATGAGGCTTGGTGGTGTATACTTATTTTTGTCCTCGACTGTATATACCTACCTACTTTCTAATGCTTTTTCAGTCTTACGAAATAATAATTGTTTTTTGTAAATATTTATGTAATAAAAATAAAATGATAATGTATAAGAATTTAATGATGACGTATTTTTCATCATAGGTGTTTTTCATCATAGGATGGTATACCTCTACTAAACAAGTTGATTTTGTTAACACCTCTATTATAGCTTTGGTTGTATGTATAAGTAGAATAATCAAATCTAGTAAGACGATGTACTCATTTGAATCTTTGCAATAATGTAGTTTCCGGCATGCAAAATGGTCTCCGTACAATACTATACTTTTGTACCATCGAGCTGATCTGATGATGGAACCGGAAGGTTGGGTTTCTTCAAAAGGGTTTGCAGAGATTTCTTCTGGGTCTGCAACGCGCGAGTGATAGGCGACTGATAGTGCCTGGTGTTGCAAGCATCCATAGGCTACGGTAACTGCTTACCATCAGGCGGACTGTATGCTTGTTTGCCACCTTAGTGGGATAAAAAAAAATTTGCACTGGAACCACATAACGGCACAACGTATCCTAGTCGTGTTTGGGCTTATTGGAATCGTCTCGAAACGTTCTTTGGCCATAATCAGTTGTCAGGGTCTGATGATGAAGTCGGAAGGTAGGCACTGGTACTCCTTAACGGCACTTCGTATCCTAGTTGTGTTTGGGCTTGTTGGAATTGTCTCGAAACTTCCTTTGGCCATAATCAGTTTTCAGGGTCTGATGATGGAGTCGAATGTAGGCACTAGATCTTCTTAACGGCACAACGTGTCCTAGTCGTGTTTGGTCTTGTTGGGATGGTCTTGATATGTACTTTGGCCATAATTAATTTTCAGGGTCTGATGATGGAGTCGGAGCATATTTTAGGAGGATAGTTGAACTTTTTAGATACTGGTCCGATTGCTCTCAAAATCGATATTTGAAAGTCCTTGGGGTCACAAAACAAGAATCTTTTCTCGAAATTATGAAAAAATGTCCGCCATTTTGAACTTTTTAGATACTGGTCCGATTGCTCTCAAAATCGATATTTGAGAGACCTTGGGGTAACAAAACAAGAGTCTTTTCTCAGAATGTTGAAAAAGTGTCCGCCATGTTGAACTTTTTAGATACAAGTCCAATTGCTCTCAAAATCGATATTTGAGAGTCCTTGGGGTCACAAAACAAGAATCTTCTCTCAGAATTTTTTAAAAGTGTCCGCCATCTTGAACTTCTTAGTTACTGGTCCGATTGCTCTCAAAATCGATATTTGAGAAACCTTGGGGTCACAAAACAAGAATATCTTCTCAAAATTTTGAAAAAGTGTCCGCCATTTTGAACTTTTTAGATACAGGTCCGATTGCTCTCAAAATCGATATTTGAGAGACCTTGGGGTCACAAAACAGGATACTCTTCTCAAAATTTTGAAAAAGTGTCCGCCATATTGAACTTTTTAGATAATAGTCCGATTGTTCTCAAAATCGATATTTGAGAAACCTTGGGGTCAAAAAACAAGAATCTTCTCTCAGAATTTTGAATAAGTGTCCGCCATTTTGAACTTTTTAGATACTGGTCCGATTGCTCTCGAAATCGATATTTGAGAGACCTTGGGGTCACAAAACGAGAATCTCTTCACAAAATTTTGAAAAACTGTCCACCTTATTGAACTTTTTAGATATTAGTCCGATTGTTCTCAAAATCGATATTTGAGAGACCTTGGGGTCACAAAACAAGAGACTTTTCTCAGAATGTTCAAAAAGTGTCCACCATGTTGAACTTTTTAGGTACTGGTCCGATTGCTCTCAAAATCGATATTTGAGAGACCTTGGGGTCACAAAACAAGTCTTTTCTCAGAATGTTGAAAAAGTGTCCGCCATGTTGAACTTTTTAGATACAGGTCCGATTGCTCTCAAAATCGATATTTGAGATTCCTTGGGGTCACAAAACAAGAATCTTCTCTCAGAATTTTTAAAAAGTGTCCGCCATCTTGTACGTCTTAGGTAATGGTCCGATTGCTCTCAAAATCGATATTTGAGAAACCTCGGGGTCACAAAACAAGAATCTCTTCTCAAAATTTCGGAAAAGTGTGCGACATGTTGAACTTTTTAGATACTGGTCCGATTGGTCTCAAAATCGATATTTGAGTGACCTTGGGGTCACAAAACAGGATACTCTTCTCAAAATTTAGAAAAAGTGTCCGCCATTTTGAACTTCTTAGATACCGGTCCGATTGCTATCAAAATCGATATTTCAGAAACCTTGGGGTCACAAAACCAAAATCTTTTCTCAAAATTTTGAAAAAGTGTCCGCCATATTGAAAATTTTAGATAATAGTCCGATTGTTCTCAAAATCGATATTTGAGAGACCTTGGGGTCACAAAACAAGAATCTTCTCTCAGAATTTTGAAAAAGTGTACGCCATCTTGAACTTCTTAGGTACTGGTCCGATTGCTCTCAAAATTTATATTTGAGAGACCTTGGGGTCACAAAACAAGAGTCTTTTCTAAAATTTTTGAAAAAGTGTCCGCCCTATTGAAGTTTTTAAATACTAGTCCGATTGTTCTCAAAATCGATATTTGAGAGACCTTGGGGTCACAAAACAAGGATCAGAATTTTGAAAAAGGTTCCGCCATGTTGAACTTTCTAGATATCGGTCCGATTGCTCTCAAAATCGATATTTGAGAGTCGTTGGGGTCACAAAACAAGAATCTTTCGAATCGAGAGTGCAGACTGTTGTGTGCGTGTCGTTGCACACAACACTAACCCACAGTTATACCTATTTGCCACGCATTGCTTTCGTTGCGTACCTGTGTAGTTTAGTTCGTTCGATTTCGGTGGATGTAGACATTTGTTGTAAGAATTTATGCAACATCTTTGTTTCAAAGGTTTTTCGTTATTTTGACCAAGATTTGCAGGTGTTTTAGAGCATTAAATCTCATAAAGACATTTCCGGGCAATCGCAAAAAAAATCCCAACGACGTATTTCCCGGGAATTCACTATGCAATGGTTTCCTCACGATGTTTTCCTTCACCGAAAACTCAAGCTCATTGTAGAATTCAAACCCGGGACTTCTTCTTGGTATCCGACGTCACGTCCAAAGTGTTCGCAATTAATCTGTCTATTGGTCAAAGCCAACTGACCAAGCTGAAGACCGATACCGGCAGCAGGTTTGACGAACTCGAGCCGGTTTCCGTAAAGGCATTAGTACCGTAGACCGCATACATACACTCCTCCAGATTATACAGAAGACTGAGGAGTATAATCGGCCATTATGCCTGGCGTATGTGGACTATGAGAAAGCCTTCGATTCAGTCGAGACATGGGCGGGGTTACAGAGTCTGTGTCTGAATGCAAGTGTTTGTGCATTAAAGCCACTATGTCAATCCGAGTCTAAGACGAGAGTACGGAACCAATTCAGTTGCAGAAAGGTGTAAGACAAGGTGACGTAATTTCCCCGAAACTCTTCACCAATACAATGGAGGATGTCTTCAAGCTCTTGAATTGGAAGGATTATGGCATTAACATCAATGGTGAACACATCACTCACCTCCGATTTGCTGACGATATACATAGTTATAATGGCGGAATCGCTGGAAGCTTTGAACTCCATATTCAATGACCTCAACAGAGTTTTCCTACAGGTAGGCCTTAAAATGAATATGGACAAGACAAAAATTATGTCTAATGTTCATATTCCGCCAATACCAGTGATTGTTGTGAACACTGTTCTCGAGGCTGTAGACGAGTATGTTTACCTAGGACAAATTTTAATTGTCCAACTAGGTAGGTCCAACTTCGACAATGAGGTCTATCGAAGAATCCAACTCGGCTGAGCAGCGTTCGGGAAGCTACGGCATATCTTTACGTCCAGAATACCTCAGAGTCTCAAAGGTCTTATATCAGTGCGTGTTACCAGTTATAACATATGGAACAGAGACGTGGTCTTTTACTGCTGGCCGCATAAATAAGCTCAGAGTCACTCAGCGAGCAATGGAACGAGCTATGCTCGGAATTTCTCTACGTAACATACAGGGTCCGAAACGAGGACATTCGTAGAAGAACAAAAGTTACCGATATAGCTCGTAGAGTTAGCAAGCTGAAGTGGTAATGCCACATCGCTTGAAGAAACGATAACCGATGGGGAAGAAAGGTTTTCGAGTGGCGGGCGACCATGTACTGGAAAGTGCCGAGCAGGACGACCTCCCACTAGGTCGACCGACGACCTGGTTAGTGTTGCTGGGCATCGCTGGATGCAAGCGGGCCAAAACCGTTCCAGGTGGAAGTTAATGGGGGTCTATGTTCAGCAGTGGACATCCTTCGTCTCACTCACGACAACTCTAACAACCCCAAACATGGCTAGGATAGGATGCTCCGCTATGGAGTTTCAGTACCTACTCCCTTACTCCATCATCAGACCCTGCAAACCATATATAGTCAAAGTTTGTCTCACGACAATTCCAATAACCTCAAATACGATTTGGATACGTTGGTCTGCTATAGAGAGCCAGTTCCTACCTTTCGTATCCATCATCAGATCAGTGCGATGGTACCAAATCATTGTATTTTCAAACGAATTAATACACTTGCAAAGGGGATAGAACCTTTGTGGTATAGCTGTTACATGTCTGTAGGTCCTGAGTCTGGGTGTAATTATGTATATTAAGTATGTATCTACAAACAAAAAGTAGTATATGTATTATATCAGTTATCTGGTTTCAATAGTACAAGCTCTGCTTAGTTTGGGATCAGATGACCGTGTGTGAGGAATGTCCCAGGATATTTATTTATTTATTATTTATAGCTAGCCGTCGCCATTTTTTTTTTCAATTTGGCGGTGCACGATGTAAGTGGTATATTTGGATAGAGGACACTTATACAAACAAAAAATGTTAATCAATATACTGTCCTAAAGTGTCACGTTTCCGAGATATTTTGAGGTAAAGATCGCCATATGAGAATAACGACAATCATTAAAAATAAACTTATTCCGTGTTTATATGCATTCGATTTTATTCAAATAATAGTTACTAGGTTGATTTAACTATTTATTAAAATAGAATAAAACTAGGAGCAGGAGGAAACAATATTTTTAATTACTTACCTACTAAACAGCATCGCAATATTCGCAATGAACCACAATGTTGTCAAAGTAGCTCGCTTCGTGACTTGTTTTCCATCTTGTCGTTATTATACAAACAAAAATGACAATACTTGTCTTAAAAACTCATGTTACCAAGTTAATTGGAACTAAAGATCGCTAAATAATGCTCCCTCGCCCAAAAAGGGCGATAGATCAGACCCGACGAATTACAGGCCTATCGTCATCGGCTCCCATTCTCTCCAATGTTATGGAGCGAGTGATCAACAAGCAACTCTTGAGATACCTAGAGGATCACGATTTGTTTAGTGACCGACAATATGGCTTCCGCCATAGTCCCTTGGCTGGTGACCTTCTAGTGTATCCCTATGTGAGATACACTAGAAGGTCACTAGCTGAGTTGCCGCGTTGCCGACCCTGCAAAAATCTCTTCACCCCTTTTTGAAGAACCCCATGCTGTACTCCATTGGAAAAACCACGGCAGAGATCTCATTCCACAGTCTGAGCGTCCGCGGAAGGAAGCTCCGTTGAGCCTGCACAGTTCGGGACCAATTCTGGTTTCAATGTGTGAGGATGGACTCCATGTCGATGGCGAGAGTTGCGATGGTGGAAGGTAGCCGTGGGCATCAAGTCAAACAATTCTTTAGAACACTCTGTTGTACAAGCGGTAGAACACACATAAGGAGACAAAGTCTCTCCTCAGACTGAGGAGCTCTAAACCGCTTGTGAGCTCGGGATCGTCAACAATTTTGATGGCACGTCGCTGAGCCGAGTTTAAAGGCTCAAGCTGGTATCCAGGTACTCTAGCCCATAGATGACAGCAGTTCTCCATATGAGGCCGGACTTGCGACTTATAAAGTTGTAGTCTTTGCCCCGATGTGAAGTACTGCCTCGCTCTATTGAGCACTCCGAGCTTTTTGGATGCCAGCTTAACCTTGTCTTCCAAGTGACTTCGGAACAAAACATCGCTAGAAATGTCGACGCCAAGGATCCCGATGCTTTGACTGATGTTCAAGGAGGTGTTTTGGAATTGTGGGGCCACAGACCATGGGGTTTTCTTAGCGATGAACGCGCAGGCTTGAGTCTTGGTGGGTTTAAAATGGACTAGATTTAGTTGGCCCCAATCGAAGACACTAGTTAGTGTACTCTCGATTTCAGACACCAGCCATTCGCGGCTTTCCTCCACCTCGGAACGAGGGATATTTGCACGGCCCTTGTAATAAGCGTACCCTGTACTGTCGGCCGCATAGCAATGAATGCCGTCAATAGACAGCATATCATTGATGTGCAAAAGGAACAGTGTTGGGAACAGCACAGAGCCTTGCGGGACGCTGGAATTAATGTCCATGCTATCGAAGCAGCTACCGTCGACGAAGGCTCTTATGCATCTGCTGGACAGAAAGCTGGCGAGCCATTTGCATAATCCCTCGGGAAGCTCGTATGCTGGTACCTAACTTCGCTAGAAGACCCATGTGCCAGACCAAACAAGACCATAAATTGTACTTAATCAACTTTAAACTAATGTCATTGTTCTCATAGTATACATCGATATTTCATTCCAAATATTTCGGTTACATTTTAAGACAAGTATTGTCATTTTTGTTTAATAACGGCGACAAGGAAAACAAGTCAACCACCACGATCCGACCGAGCTACTTGACAACATTGTGTTTCATTGCGAATATTGCGATGCGCTTTAGTAGGTAACTAAGTAATGTTTTTTCGTGCTCTATTCTAATAAATAGTTAAATCAACCTGGGAACTATTATTTAAATACAATCTAATGCATATAAACACGTAATAAGTTAATTTTTAATGATTGTCGTTATCCTCATATGGTTATCTTTACCTCCAAATATCTCGGAAACGTGACACTTTAGGCCACCATATTGTTTAACATTTTTTGTTTGTATAAGTGTCCTCTACCCAAATATATCACTTAAATCGTGCGCCGCCACATTGAAAAAAAATTAAAATGGCGGCGGTTAGCTGTGCCAGCTCCCAGACAAAAATGTTCGTACCCCTTTAAAATTGTCTTCCTAGATTTTATTTACATAGTTATAACATACTGCCATACTACATAGTTATAACCGTAGCTGCCCGGTGCGACTTCGTTCGCGTGGTGCCCTACCCTACCCTACCCTAAATATATTTCAAAAACCAAAAAGAAAAAAACGGTCCAGCCGTTCTCGAGTTTTACTACTTTTTAGGATCCCGTACCTCAAAAGGTAAAAAAGGAACCCTTATAAGATCACTCTCTTGTCCGTCTGTCTGTCTGTCTGTCCGTGTGTCACCCACCACCGATTTTCTCAGGAACGGGTGGACCTAGCAAGTTGAAATTTATACCAGATACTGAGGTCTTCTAATAGTCCCTATTAGGTGAATAAAAATCAAGGTCCTCAGTCAACACGATAAAGAGATATGCGCAAATTTAGATTTTCGCGAAAACTTGTAAGTACCAAGATTTATCTTAATTTTCAATTTTTTTTATTTTTCGGAATTTTCCCTTTACTTGTGCTGTAACACCTTACCAAAGACAATTCTAGGTCAACCGGAAGTACCTAACCGAAAACCTATATGGTAGTTCCCGTTGACAAAAAGCAAAAAGCACAAGTAAAGGGAAAATTCTGAAAAATAAAAAAGTTGAAAATTAATGTAAATTTTGGTACTTTTAAAGTTTGCGCCTACTATTCATTTCACAGTCAAATAGTAACATTATAATTATTATTGTACGGAACCCTCCGTGTGCGAGTCCGACTCGTACTTGGCCGGTTTTTATTTTGTTTCTGAAACAGAACTGTTTTGTATTCCAACAAAATAGACCAAAGAGATCAGACCTCATACTACAGCCACAGCTACAGCTATGAAACAGAAAAAATTCTGAACGCACCTATAAATACCTATTTGTCAACCAAGTGTCAATTTTATATTTCTAAAAAGACAAAAGACATCGAATGTTTCACAGTTAGGAACATATTGTATTGGAAAATTAAATTGTCGTTTTTAGTATTTTCCGGTACTTATTATTTATGTTTCTCACCTTCCCTGGACTTCCACAGATATTTCATAACCAAAGTTAGCCAAATCGGTCCAGCCGTTCTCGAGTTTTATCGAGACTAACGAACATCAATTCATTTTTAATTTGGTTGATTTGAACACGTAGTTCCAAAAAATAGTTCTAAACAAAGTTAATGCATTACCAGACGACCAAACGTAATAATAATTTACGTATGGCGCGCCGTACGTACATCGATGCACCGCTCTATCTTAAGTTCGTGCTTTCTGTCATTGGAACCACTGTGTTAAGCGACTGTAGTGTGCGTGAGCGCGATCGCTGTATGAGTAGCGGCGATCGCGCTTCAATACCTAATTTTCTCCCGCGCCCGAGCCGTAGCCGCCCCTTAAGCACTGATTAATTAATAAATAATACCTACCGTCGCTTTGACGTAGAACGAGAAGTGAATTTTATCATGGAAATAACAAAAATAACCGAACTATACCTACCTACCTAATGACAGACTGTATATTCTGGTCCTACGTCATTCATTCAATTTGTATGAAACAAAAATACGCAAGGATATTTTAATTTAATAATTCTTTAGACCCACTTGCGTCAACCTTTACCTTTTTTTATTTTTTTTATACCACTAAGGTGGCATAAAAAAAATAAAAAAAGGTAAGCAAGCATACGGCCTGCCTGGGGTTAAATATCTATGTAAACTAAAATAATAAAGCGGAAGAGATTGTTTGTTTGTTTGTTTAAACGGGCTTATCTCAGGAATTACGATTATATTTCGAAACATTCTTTCGAATCGGACGGACGGAAGCATATTCGACCACATAATCCCTTTCGAGAAAAACAAACGCAATCCAATCTACAGAAAAAAAAAACCTGTCGCTAGCAATAAAACAACAAAGTAGAGGCCAAACAAAACAATCTCTCTTCCCTATTTTGTAATACCTTGTTTGATAGATACACAAATACAATAAGTCACTGGTTATCTATGAAAGCGGAATCCGACAATCGTGGACTTTGTAACATTGAAAGATATTGTCCGTCAGCTATCCGTAAATTCTCTTTGCATTTCTTGCATAAATCCCCTTTGCATCACAATAGCTTAAGTCCCCAGGCAAAGGGTTTTAAATAAACCGACCACGTGTAGGTTTCTTGGCGACATATGGCCACTTTATATTCATTAATGACTCCAAAGGTACTGATTATTATATCCCACCAAAAACATTTTCATGTAAAATGTTGCCAAGACGAGAGCATATGGCTTGCACTGTCAAAAAGTTATCAGATCTCATGTAGAGCCAAGCTTATAACTCTACACGCCCTAACTTCACAATTTTGTTAGATCCGTCGCGGTCTAATCAACTTTGGGAATCACTCATATAGAGCATTTCTCTTCTTAATCATTGTTGTCAATAACTAACCCTTAGGCTTAGGTAACAATTCTTGACCTTGACGAAATGTTTAACAATGGGTTTGGCCTCGTGCTGATGATACCTGTAAATTATATCTAATCTGCGTTATCATGATAAGGAAGTAATATTGATCTACCTGTATGTATCATCAGGGTCATCGCATAGGGTAAAAAGGACGGTACTCACGAACAGAAGGCTTTTGGTAAAGTTATGATCGGAAAGTACCGAATGAGTCGTCTTCTATCAGATGAATTGGCAATTTGAAGATGCTGTGGCATAAAAAGATCGTCTTCAACAGTGGAAATTTCCAGGCTGAAATGATGATGGTGATGATTAGATTGTATATCAAGTACGCTTGTAATGTAAGATAGAAAACCGCAAATGATGGTTGCGATTTTATACGTAACTACTATTTTGCTTCAATTTTGCGTAAAGTAATAAAAATAATCTTGATATCTGTGTTCGCAAAACATCAAAAAGACCATGACCCGTCGTCGTAGTATTTCAGATCTTGCACTGAGTGAATAAATGTGCAAATAATTTGTCAATAATTTAACGTTTCAAATTCATGCTAAAGAATACTAATTATTACTTACGTACAGTGCGGCCGCCAAGATAATGCGTTTCTGACACCTGCAATTTTCTTAGGCATAGTTTAGTAAAAGTCCCATCATAATCAGATTTGATTTGTTTCCGTGAGTTCGTCAATATAACAGGTGTCAGAAACGCATTCTCTCGGCGGCCGCACAGTTGTAACTATTACATAATCTGTGCTATTACTATGTAGCACTATTTCTTATTCTGTGCTATTAGGTAGAACCATGATTAGCCCTACATACTTTCCATATTATTTTGTACACGTAAGAAACGAAACAAAATTGTGGTGCGAATATTGCAAAGTTAATAATATCTTTTCTTAGGAAATGTATTCGTTTCTGTAATGGAAACCACGGTTGCGTAACAGGCGTGCCTGCGTGACGTAGGTTGGGTTACCAGGGTTACCAATCATTTTATATCACCAGCTGAGCTTTACTTCGGTTCTTCTTAGCAAAATAAGTTATATATTTAAGAGAGGTAAAGCATAGCGTTATTTCGCTCAAAGAGCAGCTCGACTGGGGAAGTACAAACCTTACAGAATACGGCAGGGTTGTGTTCCAGCGCATGAGTAAGGTTGCCAGAACTCATCGAGATGGGGAAGGTTCGGTAAGGGCTACTAGAGCATAGGACTACGGTAACCGCTTACCACCAGGTGGGTCGTATGCGTGTTCGCCGACTTGTATAAAAAAAAACATTACAATAGTTAGCAGCTTCACAGATAGTAAATAGCTAAATAGTGCGTAGGTTTCCCTGTCTACGGTGAAATAAGTAGGTAAATAGGTCACCGATTTGGTTACACTTGGCATAAGCTCAGCCTGACGAATGATTTGAACATCGAAGTATTCGAAGCCATCTAATAGTCTGTTACCTACTCATTGTTACTATATTAATGTTGAGGTAAAAACCCTCTTAAGGTTATTTCATATCGACAGACATTGAACATAATTAATGAATCACAGTCATAATGTCCAGCTGAGGTTTCCCATATTACTCGGTTCTTTCTAGTATGTTTTTTTAAAATTGTGGATGGCATTGTGGTGCAAATAAAAAAAAATGTGTATAGACCTGTGTTGACTACAATCTCATGGAAAGTAATGATGTAACCGAAAGTGTTATGCACACAAAGCTTAAAAAAGAACTGGCTCTCAAGTGCTGCTGACGCAATACACCGGTAGGTGCTAGGCGATAGATTTTGAACATGAGGGTGGTAGTGATACTACAAAGTACTTACATAACCGCCGTGCAAGAACTTGAAGTGTGCAAGGTAATCTATGGCCATGCTAAGAAGTCATATTTGACAATAGGGTGTCTCTCCTTGCCACACTATGTTTGTCTCTTTTTGCCACATGGATGTATATGGGCTGTCAAAAGCGACCTATTACGAAGGCCCAATTATAGTCAGTCAGGTGCGCACTACAAAGTAGAACCGTGCAAATTTTCCTTTTTGTGTATGTAGGTAATGCGTCAAAGCAGAGCAAGTAAGTAGGTGCATTTACTTTTCTGACAAGTACTTCAGCAAATAAGCTGAATTACTAAACTAACCGAACTGTATTTTCCCGCAATCAAACCAGGCACTTGGTTTTGTAGTAATACCCCTTATTACTCTTAGGTTTCCCAAAAATCATTATTTTTAATCTTACCAGTGAAAATATAAATGCTAATGTTGCACCATAGGTATATGTATTTTAATAGCTTCGTTTTTTTTCTGTGGTTTTCATAATATGACGTACGTACAACTTTCAGCGTAGTGATGTCGTCCGGTACATATGAAGCGACCTTTATGACAGGTATGTCGTATTGGACATCAAGGGGAATACCCCAAACATCTAATCTTCCATTAATTTCAAACCACAATGACTTCATTTCCGTTACTTGTAAATTAGTTTTTCCCATGGATAATTCTGAATCCCAATACCTACCCATAAGGTATGGCCTCCCTTCTTCTCTTTCACTTCATCTTAAAGACTTCGTAGACCAGGCCCTCAAAATGGGTATAATTATATATTCGTCCATGGTATAATATACTTTCAAAACAAGCATAGATATAATTACACTTAATTGTTTTTCATTGATAAAATTAATAATTGTGTATTTTCCTAGAAAAAATATAAAATACTTAACCCCTGAGAGCCTCAAAAGGCGCAAATATACCCTCACCCTAGTACCCTTGACAGCGGCTACATATTTGAGCCTTTTGGGGTTGAAACGCTGGGACCGTGGGGACCGGGAGTACATAAAATTTTCAAAGATATGATATATCTGGGGCTCAAGTCTGCTATTAAAATTGTGTTCCAATGATCTTTCAGTGGTATTAAAATTGACACATTTTACAGTTTTGGTAGTCTACTAACACGCCAAAACTATAAAATGTCACAATTTTGACACCACTGAAAGTTCATTGGAACACAATTGTAATAGCAGACTTGGGCCCCTAGACGTCTGTCTGGTCGAAGCAACACGTGACCAAAATGCTGGTTTTTATTTTGGGCAGAGATTAAGCATTGCCATACAACGTGGCAATGCAGCCAGCATTTTGGGAACGTTGCCTACTGGTAGCGGCTTGTTAATTAAGTTTGTAGTTGTTATAGTTTTACTTTTTAAGTTATCTTTTATCATTATTACTGTAATGAAACGACCAATTATTAGAGATAATGCTTAACCCTTAACCCCTTATTTATGATAAAGTTATCAAACGTTGATTAGCTAAAATTCCGAAGTCTTTTTCTGACAGGTGACATTTGGTGATTGAAAGAGTGAGACGGGGCACACTATTACACTGATTTAGTTTAAAGCCATTATGAATAAGGGGGTTAGTGTATATGCATAAGAGCACCTGTTCCCAGTATGACGCGTGTGGCAGCCACTTTGATGGGAAGTCAGTGACATGCCACACGACGCGAGTAATAATCGATTAAATAAATAAAAACCAATACATGGTAAATTGACAGTGTTAACATCGAAATAGAATTGAATATAATTTCCTCGATTAACTAATTAATTGCAGAAGGAAAATCCAAAAGCAAAGTATGTGCTTTATCAATTACCAGAATGCAGACGGGTGTGAGATCACGTAATCTGTGTTTATGTGTACATTTTATATTGTATTTGTTTTTGTACTCACACGTTTTGATAAGTAAATGCATTCCAGGATAGAGGAAAATATTGAAAAAATTAAAAACTTAGAATGTATATTTAATAAACAAAAAAAAACATTATACTTACCTACAAACTGTATGTCCACCATTTCCGGATTATCCGAAAAACCCATATGGGGTAATAAGGGTTTTTCGGATAATCCCAAAATTCAAGTAGGTATGGAGACTTTATACTCATAGTTCCCGAAAAAACGTGATTTTAGTAACAATGTATTCGAACGATTATACTATAGGTTTATCATAGAGATGTAATTAATCCTTCGGGAAGCTTATCATTAGCCTTATCACGGTAATAGGATTGTTGGACAACAAGCCAAAACCTCACAATTTTCCTTTCCCATCTACAAAACTCTTAGAGGAGCTGTGACGTTCAATATTGACTGCTCGCAATTTTTATACCATCATATTATTATTAATTACCTTTGATTGATATATTATAGCTATAAGTATGAACTTTCACCTTACGGTATTTCCCCAATATAGTATTGTTTCAAAAAATCCCAGGGCAATACCGCACCACTCTTCACTGTAGCTTGTACAAGAGAATTTCCTATTGATCCGAGCGGGGGTATACATAGTAATAATTATCAAGTTATCATGTCCTCCATGAGGATATTCACAAATGCCTATGCTTAGGTAATAGGTATTCCGCAGAAATCAGAATAAATAGGTAAGTAATTACCGATTCGTAATCCTATAACTATTATTAATGCAAAAAAATATATAATCATGCTGTATCCGAGTTTGGTACAAAAAAGGATACGCTGGGGGGATAAAAAAGTATACTTTTTATCCCGGGGGCACAGATGAGGTACCTAATTTTGGTTTAAACTAACTGACGCGGACTGATTAGTGACCAAGTTTAAGACATAAATCACGATCCAAAAAAATTACACTTTTTTTTTTACTATGACGATGCCTTAATTAAAGGTTTAGAGGCTTTATAGAGAAATAGAGGTGCCGGTACCGATTATTTTTTGTTGACAAGGGACATACAAGGGATAACAATTTAACGATCGATTTGGGGCAATATTTAGCAATCAATACACAACTAGGAAAATAGGTCGGATATGACCTCCGTCATTCCTTATCTCCACGTTTCCTCATGTAGGTACATACCTTCGTTTCTTGCCATAGATAAATGAGACAATTAAAAACAAAACACGACCGGAATGGGGTATCAACAGGAAATTGGTGTTTCCACTGTTTGTTCCACGTTATCTTAATGAAATGATGATAAAATGTTATCAATAGGTAGTACCTACCTATGTACGCAAACGTTGCATAATACCTACATCTGTGTCTATTTACTACGTATTTATTTTAAATTCTTTTTGCAAACTATAAGCCATTTCCGAAGAAGTTGTTTGCCTCCAAATTAAGGTAGCTGGATATTTCTAGCTTAGCTATTACAGGCATAGCGCAGGTTCCTGCGGTAGTAGAGCGGCGCAGGAGGGCTTTCATTACGTCAAATGAAAACGAGAACTAAAAACACCCGGAACCAGTGTTGGCAGTTTTTTTTCGGGCAAAGCGTGATTTTGAAACCTCTTGATTAAAAAGAGCGAGATTCTTTGGCTCTTTGACGCGATTCTCCTACTGCGATGTCCATTTCTGTGCAGTGGTGTCTTTACGATTTCCCCGTCGAGTAATTCCAGAAAAGCGGGACTGGGCATGTCCCGCAACGGGACGTCTGGCAACGCTGCCCGGGACAGAAATAAAACAATAATGTCTACTACAGCCAGACTACAGCATGTATATTATTGTTATAAGTATTTCCGGTATCAATGACTGGTAAATAAATGAGGTAAATATTCTATACATATAAAATTATCTTTATTATCAGGAAATGATTCACGGTAACTTTGGGGACAAGCGCCGGCGCATACGAGTGACTAATTTGGTGACGTATGAAAGGATGTGACGTTATCAAGTTGGATCCTGTTTATAATATGATATCTATCTTGTAAAAATACAAAAGACACCTGCGATTATGAATGGAATAAATTAAAGAGAATAGGTAAAATCCCCATGCTATGGGAAATTGTTAGAAACTTTTTGTAATTGTTTATTTCTTTTCTTGTTATAAGTTTTTGTTTTGTGGTGTTTTTGCCTATTGTATTAATGTTATTGCCAAGAATCTTATATATTATATTGCCTGTTTTGTGATGGCATAAAATGCTTTGTCTATTGTCTAAAATAGTTATGGCGCAACGAGGAAAAAATTATGAACTTACGTTTTTAAAAAAGCTCATAATCCTGGCTATCAAAGCGACAAAGTTTTTTTTTTTTTTTAAAGCACATAATCCTGGCTATCCTTAAAATATCAAAGCGACAAAAAATTTGACAGGCATCCAAACAATTTAAAAAAATGGACCATGCACGGTATAGGGTTCCATAGCTCATCTTAGAGTAGTAGCAATTTATACTTTACAGTTTACTATTCTAATTTCAAATTCGACGAGCCCAGAAATAAGCTTGTATATTTAATAATGTTAGGTATTATGAATTACCTATTTTTAACCGACTTCAAAAAAAGGAGGTTCTCAATTCGATTGTATTTTTTTTATGTTTGTTACCTCATAACTCCGTCATTTATTAACCGATTTGGAAAATTCTTTTTTTATTTGAAAGGGTACACTTCCCGTTTGGTCCCATTGTCATCAGATCAGGATTTGATTACTTCTTAGTGTACTTTGAAGTCGGTTTAAGTTTTTTGTAAAACAGTCCAATTATTATAGACCTATTCAACCACCCTAATCCCCCCACTCTCATAACGATATGCCAATAATATTTTTTTCATCCATTACTTGTATGCAGTAGGATGGCCAACCCAATTTATTTTTATTTTCGCAATTTCACTGTTCAACTTTACTTCAAAAAAGAAACCTGCTTTTCAACCATGTCGTCAACAGTCTCCAAGTAAAATAGCTGTGAGATACGGACGAGCGGACGAACATAAGGATATACCGTTTACCAAATTACATATTGTAGCTACGATCCCTAACATTTTTTTCTTTACTCTAATATCGAATATGTCATTCCAATTTTTTTGTGGCCAGTTTCAGCCTGCTCTACCTTTTTTTGCCACCTTTTTTTGTTCACAGCTTAATTAGTGTTGTCAAGATGCGATTATTTTACCGTAATTTTCAAAGATTTATATCGGTATTTAGATTTGATTTATTTAAACATGTACATGTAAGGGAAGTCGTATGCTTTGTAGACAGGCTATGTAGACGTCGACACTTGAAAAACAAATCGGTACCTGATAGGTACGTAATAAGACGATGCATATTGCAAATAATTGCAATGATGCTCAATCCTTGCTTACTTCACGCGTAGCATTGTAGGATTTCTTAATTGATTGCAGTCTGCATCTCGTAGGCATTTCGATTCCGACGCAACGTTTGTTTAGCAATACGTTTCAGTAACGCAACATTTCATAACAGTGAAATTCATAATAAGCTGCCAAATGGCAATGCCAACTCGATTGTCAAGGTTCAATCCGTTCTTGCCTTGTATCTTGCATGCCACTCGGATATCTTTTAGGTATAAGCCTACCATGTTAAGTAAGTGGGGAATTAGAACGTCTGACCGAAGGCAGCCTTTTAACAACTATTTTTCCCCCAAATAAAACACAGGCGCGGATTTAGTTCTGTATTTTGTCATGTTATTATTAAAAAGCATTTTTTTAAATGTTGATTTCATAATATGACGACGTTTCAAATTATTCCTAAATGCCGCCGAGTTTTGTCTACTTTAGAACAGTCAAGCTAAGATTACTTTATTATTGCTCAATATTATTAAATTGTATAGAAACCTATTGTTTACCTGTAAATGTTTAATTACCAAATTAACTGATGTTGTTTTACAATATTGTTATTGGGTAAGTTATAGAAAACTTGGTATAGTCTGACAGTTTCATATTCCATTTGCATAACTTTGTGTGACGTAACTTTCAGGCATTTAGTTTGGAACCGAAATCTCCTTAATACCTATAGAAATTTCAAGTTTTGAGTAAAGTAATTAAAACATAAAATAATCTTATAATACTTCAAAAATATCCTCATTTTTCATGTGATTCATATTTTGTATGACTCAAAGTGACTATATACCTACTACTACACTATTACTAAGTATATTATTTTAAGCAGGTAATTATAAACAGGTAGGTTCTAAGGTAGGTTATAAACAAGAATGATGGGTGTCCCGTTCCTCCTAACTTAGGGAAAACACCAATGAAAAAAGTTATCTCTATGTATCTAGATTTGAAACCAACATAGGTTTCTTGTCTTGGTCACACTCAGCCTACATAGGCAAGTAGGCCATTATATACCTATACTAATTAACTCCAACCATGTTCTTTATGCTTGACACTTTATGAGTAGGTACCTTTATTAGGTATATGTACCTATTACTTCGATATTTAAAATCACAGATCTAAAAAAATACGCTATATCGTATTCCGTATCCATCAGTATCGTAATTAATAACCTACGTCCCAACTAAATTCGGCCCATAGTACCTACCTAATATTTATTTTATTTAATTTGCTTTGAAGTACAATCGTCATATGGGCAATTAGCAAACCACAGACTTGCATAACCTTTTCAATGTCAAAGACGAACACAGTGTCTAACGCCATCTATAATTATCTATATATGTACTTACATTATGTAAAAGACAAAACTGACTGATACAGGTATCAACGCACAGCCCAAACAGGGTCTAGGAACTTTGCACAAGGCTCCTTTTTATAATGTAGGCGAGCACTAAGAAGGCGTTTACGTAAGAAGGGCGATTTTGTTTGTTTGTCTTTTTTTATCCTTGGGTTTATAAACTTGAAACTTTGCACGAATACTTACCAAGATAAATAATGAAGTTTTTCATTTTTAGGAAGAGACTTGAAACTCGGTATTAATTCTTTGGGCAGAAAATAAAGAATCATGATGATATTTTGAGTTTCGATCCATAACAGGGCAAAAAGGGGTTAGTAAGTCTCTATCAACTCAAAAGTTGGTATACCTACATTGGTTCCAATTGTAGCCTATGAAAGGATTTTGGAAATTCTATTCCAAGGTGGGTAACGTGGCGCGGGTGAAGCCGCGGGGCGGAAAGTTAGTTGACAATATATAAAAACCGGAGTCGGACTTGCGCACCGAGAGTTCCTTACAAACTTGTAGGTATGTAAATACATCACGGGAATCGAGTTCCGAACTCTCGAAGATTTTCCCCATTTTTCCGATTATGTATTTTTTTGTGATGTAACTACAAATTTACGGTATTCGGATTTTTTTCCTGCATTACTTGTGCTACATGGCATTGCTTCTTGCCTAATTTCATTATTCTAGGTCAACGGGTAGTACCTACGCTCTATAGGTTTTTATTGTGGTTTTTATTGTGTTATTATATGTGGCGTTGCTTTATATACCAATCTACTACTAATACTTTTTTTATACCGCTAAGGTGGCAAACAAGCATACAGCTCGCCTGATGGTAAGCGGTTACCGTAGCCTATGCACACTTGCAACACCAGGGGTATCACTCGCGCGTTGACGACCCTGCAGAAATCTCTTCACACCCTTTTTGAAGAACCCCATAATGTACTCCATTGGGAAAACCACGGCAGGGAGCTCATTCCACAGTCTGGGCGTTCGCGGAAGGAAGCTCCGTTGAGCCTGCACAGTTTGAACCAATTTTGGTTTCAATGTGTGATGACTCCCTGTCGATGGCGAGAGTTGCGGTGGTGGAAGGTAGCCGTGGGCATCAAGTCGAAAAATTCTTTAGAACACTTTCCTTTGTACAAGCGGTCGAACACACAATTTAAGGAGGCAAAATCTCTCCTCAGACTATGGAGCTCTAAACCGCTTGTGAGCTCGGGATCGTCAACAATTCTGATGAAACGTCGCTGAACCGAGTCTAAAGGCCCAAGCTGGTATCCAGGTGCTCCCGTTCATAGATGACAGCAGTACTCCATATGAGCCCGGACTTGCGACTTATAAAGTTGTAGCCTTTGCCCCGATGTGAAGTACTGCTAATACATAGGTACCTACCTAAACTGTAATAGTACATACTTTACTTACTACGTTTAAGTCTAGATTGACTTTATTTAGGTATTCTTCGTTGAAATGTTGTTTAATATTATGTAACGAGGTTCTAAATTAAAATAATGACTTGCTGAATTCGGAGTCTTATCAAGGCTTTCAAACTCATGACGGTTTATCGGAAAAGATAGTTACTTTATACATATAGGTAGGTAGGTATCTATAATTAAACCTATCTTATGGTATGATCTGCAGCCAGTCCAGCAGGTATACCCAGCAACCCTGTTTTAGTACATAGGTAGGTACAATACCTATTCGATAGTACTACGTAATTCTTCTTTGATCCATCAATTCCTATTCCTCGAGCATGTTGACATAAAAACCACTTCAAAAAAACTAGCTACATACCGACTGTTATAATTTTGATGTCCTAAAATTGCCGTCAAAAAACGTTTTGCAGAAAAGATTTGCACACAGACTACACAATTTTTAACATAAACAATTAACAACGGCATCCGTTATTTCTCATTGTTAATGTTTGAAGGTCATAAATGCAACAGAAACTAGCATATCTAATTCGTAAAAATGCCGCCGATTCTGACTCGAACATAACTAGTAATATGTAACTTTTGAGCGTGATGTTTGATGATTAAAATGGCTAAGTGACATACAGATGGACGGACGAATGGATGAACAGACATGTCGAAAGTATTCATCAACTTCGTTACTACTCTACTCGATGTGACCTTTTACTACGTTAGTACTACAGTAGAATCTCACTAATCCGGCACTATTAAAAACCAGAGGGTGCGGGATTATTGGAATGTTCGGATTACTGGATTGTATAGAAAAAATCATAATAAATTATATAAAGCATTTATTTATGTAGGTAGGTACTCTCACTTGAAAACAGAACGTGATAAGTTTTGAGGCTAGATGACTGCTTGACGGAGGATGCGACGGAGCGAATGCGCGGTCCTATATACTAGGAGGTGACGACAAAAATGGTAACGATAAGGTAAATGGGTGAACTCTGGTTCATCGGATAGAGGATACCTCTCTGATGCCATATAAGTCGGTCTGCCTGCACCAAGTGGTTGCGTTGTCTAGATATGGCGCCTGAAAAACTGTTTATCGTGACCAAAAAAAAACGATAAGGTAAATGGCTGAACTCGACGTAGAAAGTAAGTACTAGTTGTACTGATGTCAATTTAAAAAAAACTGACCAAATATTCGGTTGCGTTATCTAGATATGGCGGCTGAAAAACTGTTTATCGTGACCGAAAAAAAATGATAAGGTAAATGGCTGAGCTCGATGAATCATGGAAGTATTAGTGCATACTAGCTTAGTAATAAAAAAACTGACAAAAAATTTGGTTGCGTTTCGTAGTTATAAGCGATCTACGTAACAGTTATCACTATGGATAATTTGAGTGTTTTACGGTTTTTTCGGAATTTGCATTGTCAAAAATATGAATATCGGTGAGGGAGGGGGGCGCCCTCCCTTTATTCCTCCCGCCGCCCCGCCAGCAGTGAGCGGTTATATTCATCTTCTTTTATAGTTTGAGTATTATATGAAATAAATGCTTAGTTGTCTGGTAGGCATGAACCTATAGTGATGTTGTTAGCGGCAACGCACCAACAATTATTTTCTATCTATCGTACGCAAAAAATAACTGCTGTTTCGAATTTTGAAATCAATATATTAGTTATTTAAGACATTAAAGTTAGTTGCAAAAATGTATTCGGACTTTCCCATAATATTTATGAATTTAGATTTTTATTGTAATGTGTCGATAGTTTTACAATTATTATAGAATCAACAATTTACTTTAATTTATTGACTGGCGAAAGACTACTGGGAGTTTATCAACAGGCATTGCTCCATATGTTCCATACATATCTTGCGCGTAATATGCTGATCCAATTCTACTTTTGAAGGTGGCATTGAAGAAGCATCAAAATTCATAAGACTCTTGTAAAATTTCTCATTTACTTTATTAGGTTTGTTTTTTTAAAGCATCTTATGGCGATCTTCGTTGACTGAATTGACATAGTTTTGCAGCCATACATGTCGCAAACAATCGGATTGCCAAGGCTCGAGCAACTTTCGTGCATTTGCGCCCCTTATGGCAGTCTCGGAAGCTGACCCAGAGTTAAGCTCAAGATATTCGGGTCCAATGTGAAGTCTGTACTTCTTCTGTAAGGGTGTGAATCATGGAAGGTAACCAAGGCCATCTCGCACCAGCTCCAGGTTTTTGTCAACCGGTGCCTTCGCCAAATTCTCGTTATCCACTGGCCCGAGAAAATCTAGAACGTAGAGCTCCGAGAACGCTGCCACGAAACACCGATCGACCAACAGATCAAGCGTCGCAAATGGAACTGGATTGGCCACACTCTCCGAAGGGACCCCGACCATATACCCAAGCAGGCAATGAACTGGAATCCGCAGGGGAAACGAAAGCGTGGCCGTCCCAAACAAACCTGGCGACGCACTGTGCTTGACGAAGCGAAGAAGATCGGGAAGTCTTCAGAGTTTCCAGAGTTTCTGTAGACGCCCTCTGCCCCATCTAGGGGACACAGGATCATAATCCATGTCGCAAACAAATTGTTATATTTTTTCTCATGTTTTATTCTTCAATGGCTCATCGTCATATAACTCTATTAGTGCATCTTGATAATCTTTGTTTTTAGCAAGAATATTATATAATATAAATATTAAGGTGTGCTCGGTATATTAGGCACTGTAAGTAGAATTTCTTCAACTGTGTATCTGGTAATCAATTATGTTTTTCTGGTAATGCGTTTTTCTTAGTAAACTTATGAAATAAAGTGGACGTACTTTTAACTGCTTGAAACTTTTTATAACATGATAAATGATAACTACAATGACAATCTATATTATTTGGTAATTATATGTTTGCGTACTTCAGATACGATTACCTCGAATTTGTAACACTTTTTTTAATGTGCTCGTGGTGTAGCATGATTAGCCGTTTTTAATCGATCGGCTACCACCGTCGTGATTAGTACCTAGATGGGCCTAGTGGTATTTCGAATCAAGCGTTTCTGTGCATCGGAAGGCACGTCAAGCCGTTGGTCCCGGTTATAACATAATTATGATAGTCGTTAAGCTAGTAGGATGCCTCCTAGGCGGCTTGAAAAATTCCAACAGTAGTTTGACCACTAGCCTACCTCCACCAATTCGCAGTAGGCATGCGTGGTGGAGTATTGCCCAGTCTCTTTCACCCTCATTTGTGAAAGGAGGGTCAGCAGTGGGATAGGCTGATGATGATGATTTTTTTAAAGAGTTCTCATTAAACAACACAACTTTTTTTTTTTTGTAATAATATGTTTTTGGTGTAACAATAAAGTATTATCTATCTATCTATCTATCTATCTTTTTCATTTTTACACTATTTTCACTAATCTGGTACATTAATTCTGACATATTTATAATAAAACACTTTTATCAACTCGTGAACAGCGCGAGTAAGCGTTGCCTGAACTTGCCTGTAAGCTCGTGCAGGTAACTAGTGCAAAATATCTTTCACAACAATGTTATAATCTTATATTATGACTCGTGAATGCCGCTCCGTGCAGGCGGGGTAGCGGGGGATATAAAGGGAGGGGGGTGGCACTAATAACATTTTCATATTTTTGACAATGTAAATTCCGCGAAACCGTAAAACACTAAAATTATCCATATTGATAATTATTACGTAGATCGCTTATAACTACGAAACGCAACCAAAATTTTTGACAGTTTTTTTATTACTAAGCTAGTATGCACTAATACTTCCATGATTTATCGAGCTCAGCCATTTACCTTATCATTTTTTTTCGGCCATATCTAGATAACGCAACCAAATATTTGGTCAGTTTTTTTTATAATGACATCAGTACAACTACTACTTACTTTCTACGTCGAGCTCAGCCATTTACCTTATCATTTTTTTTCGGTCACGATAAACAGTTTTTCAGGCGTCATATCTAGATAACGCAACCAATTGGCGCAGGCAGACCGACTTATTTGGCATCAGAGAGGTATCCTCTATCCGATGAACCCGATTTCATCCATTTACCTTATCGTTACCATTTCTGTCGTGCCCTCCTAGTCTACTATGCCTTGAAGAGGATCTAGGGAGGTCGGGCGGAGGGTACCGGATTATTGGACGTGTCGGTCTCTTGAAGTGCCGGATTAGTAAGATTCTACTGTATTATTTATTTTAATTTTAAAGGAATTTGCCATAAAGTGACTGCCCAAATGCCCACCCACCCACATGTATCTGCCAATTAACGTTCCTTGAGATTGAGAACTTGCAAATTTTATAAATGCCTCTATTTAATTGCAATGCACCGCTAGATTACCTTGGGCAAAATGTATTTATTTCAACTTAAAACAAGCTAAAATTGTGTGCAAAGGGCCTTCCCACGAGCTATTTTGACATGCATGATATGTTAATGCCTATCAACAGTAACTAATAGTTGGTTCTACTTCGTATCGGTCTGAAATGAAATAAATACTTCGTGATAGGTATAGGTTGAATCCAACTGCCCGATATGTGTTGGTAAATATTTAATTAGGAGTTAAAAGCATAATGCGATATATTCTTAGCCTATTAAATCTTACCGACTTTAGGAGGTACCTACTGATTATGGCGAATGACTCATATTTTTGTCCGACTGACCTGGAAGGAGGGGTATGTTTTTTGAAAGAGCAATAAAATCGTGAAAATATCTCTGCGCGGCATAGTCTTAATCAGAGAACAAGAAAAGTTTCCTATAATGTTAATCTGGAATATTTTCTATCTCTTAGTCAAATTTCATGCAAATCAGTATAGTCGTTATTTGACAAGTGATATGTTGATTTATAAATCTATAAGTATGAATAAATAATAATTGCTAAAAACTTGCATATCACACGGCTACATAAAATTACCTAAATTGACCTACTGACCCGAAAGTATGCGCGCGAAATATTTGCTCCTTATTTCGCTAAGTGCTTTAGATTAGGCCATTATCATTTACGATTGTTACGTCGTTAAATGTTGGTTAAGATACTTGTTAGGAAAATGTTTTGCTAATAAAATTGTTGCAAATAATTACAAAAGCATTTTGCCACTGCCATCATGCGCGAGGTGTCAGTGTTTGAAACATTCAATATAGAATTGGAGAATTGATGCATTCTATTTTGCATCTAGATACCTATATAATAATACTAAGCCAGTTTTAAATCCGTAGGGATTAATCTTCGTAGTCTTAAAACGAGTTAATACGTCGGTCAATCAAGCTCGTCCAATGCGTATAACATGCGTCAGCATATCTACTAAGCCTGGGTATAACAGTATTAGTGTACATTACTGTACATTCACCTAAAACCATCTATCGGTTTCGTAATTTAACATAGAGGAATCGAACCTATATACCAATTCACCCCTGAGCTACCATGGTGACTCGTGCTCGATGTTTTTGAAAGTATCTAGAATCTAGATAATGTAAATAGATACAATGAAATCTTACTAAATTATTTACTAGTCATTGAAAAGAATACTCTTTTAAAACCAAGGCCACCTTGTTATAGTGGTGCGCAGTTTCGAATAAACCGGATAAATCACTGTGTGCATCACGATTTTCACTACTCGTTCCACTGGACCGTCTGCAGAGCGCTTAAGTTCATTAATAATCTGTGGTAGTTTACCAAAGTTGCAACATAGACAAAACATTTTAGACGTATCGACAATGTCAGTCAACATAAAAAAAAACTACACATTTGTCTATGCAACTCCTGCAGAGTTGCCATAGTTTAGGGAAGTGTACGTAGTGTGAGCTAAGCATAAATGTTCCATGGAGCTAAGATTGAATTATTATAAATTATAATTTTTATAATATTTATCATGCTCGATACTTGAAATTAAAATGATTATTATATACATGCTAAGTGTAGTTGAACTGTACCTTATTTTGTTTATTATCAGCATTTATGATAAAGTATTTTTTATAATATGATTTTGTTGAAAAAAAAAAACATTTTATTTAAACTTTTTGTATGACACTAATGTAACAAACATTTATTCGGCCTGCATTCGGTGGTATGTAGTTCCCATTGCTTATGTATGCTTGCAACACCAGGTGTATCACTCGCGCGTTTCCGACCATACAAAAATCTCTTCATATCCTTTTGAAAGAACCCACTGATGTACTCACTTGAGAAAACCACGGCGTGGGGCTTATTCCGCAGCCTGAGCGTCCGAGTTAGGAATTAGGATATAATTTTGGCTTCAATGTGCGAGGATGGACTCCCCGCCGATGGTGAGCGTTGCGGTGGTAGAAGGTAGCCGTGGGCATTAGGTCAAACAATTCTTCAGAACACTATCCGTTGTACAAGTGGTAGAACATGCATAAGGAAGGAGGCAAAGTCTCTCCTCAGACTAAGAGGCTCTTGACCACTTGTGAGCTTGGGATCGTCGATGATTCTAATGGCACGTCACTGAACTTCTTGAGTCTTAGGGACCAAGCTGGTATCCACGTGTTATATTTAGAGTAAGTTGAGATATTTAAAAAATGTTTTTTTTAATTTACTTATGATTATCCAAACTCTGCTCCATTTCATGTTTTTCTTAAATCTTTGAATAGCAATAGATGGCTAAAAATTGGATCCAAAATTGTTTTCGTGTTATACATTTGGTCGCAAATGCAACTTTTGGTAACTATTCCGAAATGAAAATCTAAAAAAAAGACGTTGCACAGAGAGTTGTACTAATGTCCGTTATTTGTTGATAAGCAATTTGATGAATTTGATTTCAATGACTTTTCAATACATTATTCATACATGTCCTTATCCATTATCAATCACAAAATGACGTCCCATTGTCCATACATAAAAAATATAACCGCTTACGCTCAGGCGGGCCGTATGCTTTTTTACCGACTTAGTAGTATAAATCAAATTAAATCAAAATATATTTATTCCGAAAATAAATTACATATTAGTATTATGGCAGTACTCCCACATTAGGTCGCCCTGTGTCGTGGGAGACACGCTCTTCCTGTGAGTAGTTGCGTTACAGAATATAAATAACGAAAATTAAACAATGAAAATAAAATCATACTTCTAAATTTGTAGTAGATGGGTGTGTGAGGTGTATGTTTAGTGTAAATGCGGTATGTGTGATGGGTGTGTGTGTGTGTGTGTGTGTGTGTGTGTGTGTGTGTGTGTGTGTGTGTGTGTGTGTGTGTGTGTGTGTGTGTGTGAATGAGTTTGTTTTGGCGTTTGAAAACTTGTATATGAGCGATATTTATGTATACATTTTATTTTATTTGAGGCTTTTAGTATTAATGTGATTTTAAGTGCTGGTTGTAAATAATTCTTCAGTTGAATTATAGTCGAAGCGGATAAGCCATTCTAGTACAAATTTCTTAAAAGCCCTGGCATTATATTTTACAAGTTCCTTATCCAAGCGTAGAATCATGTTGTAAAGTCGAGGGGATATATAGTCGGAATGCCTTGCGGCAAAAACCGATTTAACAAATGGAACTGGGTAACGAACAATTCTTCTATTGGAGAGATGCAAGTGGGGCACAACATTGCAGTGAAATTTAGTTAGAATATGTAGTATAAATAGTTTTCGAATGGGTAAAACGTTGGCGTCCTTATAAAGAGAAGTGGTGGGAAATCTGTAGGGAAGTCCAAGAGTTACCTTTAAGACTGCTCGTTGCGCGCGTTCGAGTTCAATAAGACAGGTCTTGGTTGCACCTCCCCAGGCACCTATGCAGTATGTTAAAATGCATAGTATAAAAATATACATATGTATTTCGCAACGCAAACTTCGTGAAAAGGCTACACCTAATGCCACTAATCAAATTGTGAAAGTCATTCACCTCGCTAATGATCGGTTATAGAAATTGTCATTTTCGAGCGCGCAATGTATTGTGAACACCGCGATTTAAACGCGCGATAACGTTGTGCCTACATAGTATGTCGCCATCGAGGAACAATCCCTAGAGTAGTAATACCGTGCAAACCGATTCCGCAACTAGTCAGTGATTTGTCACTGATTTGTATCTGCTCATGAGCGCCCTTGTACAGTATCGACCAAAACCTCGATCCGCGCGTACGTATCAAACATATACTTTTTGTCAATATTTCACAATGTCTTGCTGTTCAATTAAGTGGTGTGGGAATAACAGTCGAAATTCTAGTTATAAAACAAACGGAATCACTTTTCGTCGGTTAGTAACAATTTATTACATGAATTTACTTATTTTTCATCACAGCTCAAGATATACTGGACGCACGCGTTGACGTAATTTATCTCCATCTCACTTTCACCCGTTATATTTCTATTTTCATCCTTTTCTTTCGGTGATTGCGCTAGTGTTGGGCTTGGATAAGAAAATCATTATCGATATTAGCAAACTTATTTTGTTCAGAGAGAAAAATGTTTCAGTTTACAATATTGTATTAATACTGGAATACATAACAGCAAAGATAAAAGGATTTGCAATATTTTTAACGCGGATGTATTTATTATTTAGGTAATTATAATATAAAATAAATGTCTGTGGTACTGTAAGTTCCTAACTTTATTATTATCACGTATTAGGTATCTTCATACTCTTTTATGTCATACTGGTGACACTGACCTAGGTACCTAATTTCAAAAAATTGGTTATACAGTCAATAACGTTGAAGTTAAAAATAAATTATACATTTGTATTGTGACTTTATATACTTTGTTTCATTACTACTATCTTATTAAATCTAATCATATCTTCTTAAATAGCCCCTGAAACCATATAGGTAGTAAACAATTTTTTTACCTAAGTAAGTATAACTAAATTAATATAATGTAATATTAAATAATATATACTAGTAATTTACTTAAAATTTTATTGTACGAAAATGAAAAATATTTAGACAGATGCCAGTTGTTCCAGACGGTAGCTCTTTCTGGAGTACTTTAATTACATAGGACTGTGGTTACCGAAGGCTTAACAGTAAACCACGCTTATACTCTTCAAAGCAAGCAGGAGGTTTACTTTATTCACTATTTACTCACAATATTCTAAGAGATGTTCACTATGTAAGTTCTCGTGAAGGAATGAATCGTAGCTCTTTTTTTTTTTGAACTGACAGTAGGTGACATTCAGAGAATCTTTACAACTTTACGCGGACAATGCGGCGAGCAAGCTCTCAACGGGTGAATCGTAGCGCCAAGGCGCCTTACCTATAATGATCCAGTATGTTCGGAAATATTCATGAAAAACAAACGAACTTAATCTAGAACCTTCCTGAACTAGGTACGAGATCTTTCGATAGGTATACTGTCTTTCTGAAATGTTCGGGATTATTCTCGAACCTTCCACAATGTTCTACAACAGATTTCGAGAAGGTTCCTGAAAAAGTTCTATCGATATCAATTACTTTTCTAGAACTTTCTACAGTTTTTCCAGAACCATCCAGAATGTTCTATAAAGTTCTATTTAAAATTAACTTGTTTTGTGCAGTTTATACCTATTGTTTACACTCCCAAAAATCCGCGCATTCCAAATTTTATCAAAATAGAGCCATTATCGAGAATGATTACATCATACTGCCGAATTAATACCAAAATATACTATGCAAACAATTATTATAAACAAAATTGCTAGTTACGATAACGTAGAAATATTTGTAAAAAACCATGAGAAACGACTGATATTAGAATACTCCTACATTTATATTAGTGCAACAAGTATCGACATCGATACAATTTTCACCCTCATCTCTAAATCTTAGTGTGTCCTTGACTGAGCCAATCACAGCGCACTGCCGGTGGTGGGGAATTGGCGGAATAGATTTCAAGCAAAATGTACGTCATTGCGCTTCTATGGGTTAATTGTTCCATGTATGTCGCTGACTGCAGGCGGATATCGCCATAAGACACCGTTTCTAGTTTTATTTACATTGCTACTTTTAGTGAAAGTAATGAATTAATAACTTATTTATTTTAAATCTCTTTGGGTTAGGTAAGAATAACGATTATGAACAGTCTAAAGTAAAAAAAACTCAAAAAAAAAAAACATTCATGGTTCCAGAATCATGTCCTGGACCCATGGTATCCGTTTGTGCGGCGATGTCCCTTACACGCTGTATATATAAATTAATGTAATCTCAGTTCTGTTTACTGTAATCGATTGATAAATTTATCAAAGTTAAATTACATGTTTGAAATAGTGTATGTATGAAGAAACGGTTAAATCAATTAAGTTTATCAATTTACAATAAAATTACTGGTCTCTTGCGTACAATGTCAAAACCAAATACTACGTGCGTAATAGGTATAATATTTTTCAAGAACTGCGTTGGATTCGTCAAGTGAGATAAAACTGGCAACACTGCAGCAATCATGGCGAGCACGTCGAGGTCTGTTTTCTGATTTATTTTATTCCTGTTTCGTTTATTACGACGTTATTTGTTTATTGTTCGACTCTTTTTGCATTTGTTAATGAAAATGAGTTTAAGTAAGTTAAAGGTGGTGCTAAATAAACATGCGATAAATGCAAATTTGTTTCCCGTTGCTGAGTTTTCTACTTGTTGATGAAATGATGTGCTTACTTTCGCTTGTGGTTTTAGAATCGAGACGAATAAAGTGGTGTGCTATGCCCATCCGGATGCGCCACTTATTGAAGATTACAGGGCTGGGGACATGATATGTTCGGAATGCGGCCTCGTAGTCGGCGACAGGTATGATTTTTGTATAACGTTTGCGAAATTAAACTTACAACGAGCACTGTGTCGTAATAATAACAAAGCTATTGAACTAACGCCTGTGATGTATTGAATTTCTACACTTCGAGGTCAATATATAACGCGATAATTGCGCACAATTAAGGGGAACTAACAATTATGTTTATCACAGACCACACAGGCAGATTAAGAATTCCGACTCATAGCCATAGTATTCCTAATTACTATCATAAAATAGACTATTACCATCTGTCTTGTATTTGAGAAAAACTTTCTCCTAAGTAACTACCTACCTATATTGGCAAACCAAAAAGGGACATGGTTATGATAAGACTTTATTCTCAACAATATAATTTTCTGGGACATTTTTACACACTGTCATCTGATCCCAAACCGAGCAGAGCATGTACAATGGAAACCAGATAACTGATAGATATAAATAACTTTCATATATACAAGCACATAAAAAAAAATTGGTGAATAAGAGTACAGCAATTCGTTTTTCTGGACTCTGCAGTTGGTGCTGTGCGTATTTATGAGTTTTTCCTTTTAAATCATACAATTTAGATACTACCTACATACACATAATTTGATTAAAATAATAAATCGTTTGATTGTATATGCCTATATGTATTTGTTAAAGTATTGCTTGATTTAACAAGATTTGAACATAGTAATTTTATTTTTACACCCTCAATAAAATTGTACAGTGATTTGATTGTTCAATATAATTGAATCTTGAGATAAGTCAGGGTCTTGACAGAGGAAATGAATTCAATTTGAATTTTAACATGCTTAGATAATCATGATTTAAATCTATAATGTTCTTAAAAGTCAAGAATAATTAACCTTTCATTTGAATCGGAGTTCCTGGCTTTTTTTCTGTCATAGGATGCGTCCCATTTGTGAGACAATGGGTTAAATTAAAATGCAAATTATTTATTGAGAACATAATCTCCATATTTAACTGTTTCATTGTTAACTTGATACCATAATTCTTTCTGGCAATGTTAGTTCAGTGGTATTGTCGTCAAATGCCCTGGCGAAAGTTGAGCTTTCAGTTAAGGGAAACATCATGAGGAATGCATAGCATGGTGGTAGTTTGTAGTACCCGTCTGAAAGTCCATCATATCTTCTTCGTCTTCCTTTCTATAGCTTAATGTGAAAAGATAAATAACGGTCAGGTCACACTTATACACGACACGAACACTACCCGCGGCTTCTCGTTGCCTCAAAACGTCACTTAACCTCTCTGTGTAGTAAATAAATTTCTATTTTGTATCACATTTCGTAAAAAGTTCGCGTCTTGTCGTTTCGCGTCGCGTCTCAGTGTGAATTGATCCTAAATAAACAATACAAAATTAGGTTAGACATGGACAAACTAAATCCGACACAGCTCCTTATGAAGACATACAGTCTCATAATATCATTAATTTCATCAATCTCTGCAGAGTAATAGACGTTGGTTCAGAGTGGCGAACATTTAGCAATGAGAAATCAGGTGTTGACCCATCTCGTGTTGGTGGGCCGGAGAACCCACTGCTGTCTGGTGGAGATCTATCAACAATCATCGGACCAGGTCGTGGAGATGCCTCATTTGACAGCTTCGGAGTATCCAAGTATCAGAACCGAAGAAACATTAGCAGTACTGACAGGGCTCTGATAAATGCATTCCGGGAAATCAACACAATGGCGGACAGGATAAATCTGCCAAAAACAATTGTTGATAGAGCCAACAATCTATTCAAACAGGTATGTTTATTGCCATTTAAGTTATTCTTTGTAATAGATATGATAAATAAGATTTATTTATTTATTTAAAGGGCTAATCAACAGATGTAACAATATTAATACAACTAAATTTACAGAAAAAGGCATGCTATCTTATAACAGTCAACCCAACAAAAAAATTATTATACCTTTTAAACATTCTGAATTTCAAAATAAAAATATTTGTGTAAAAAAATATTATTATATTACATTGGACAGAATTAATTGAAGATAAAAATAGAACAATTGAAAATTAGAGGTTATCAAATGAAATTCAACTTTTGATTACACTCTGTCTGTCAAGGAAAGATAAATAGTAAATAATGCTTTGTTCAGACATAATTTTGATTTAAGCACCTTGCTGGTATCTTGATAATTTAGTGATAAGACATTAAAAATATGGTAACTAAACAATGGAAAAAATCCTTGGAACAATAAATGTGAACAGTAGTTAATTATGATACAAAGAGAATTCCATGATTTCTTTTGTTTCACTATAATGAAGTAATATAGTGTATATGCTTCAGAAGGCACATAAAGCCGTTGGTCCCGGTTATCACTTAATTGTGACAGTCGTTAAGCTGGTTGGATGCCTCTCTAATATTCCAACAGTAGGTTGACCACTAGCCTACCTCCACCGATCCGCAGTGGGCACGCGTGGTGGAGTATCTGCCCTTTCGCTTTCACCCTCGTTTGTGAAAGGAGGCCTGTGCTCAGCAGTGGGACATTATAGGCTGAGGATGATGACTATAATGAAAATATTATTCATTTGCTGCTAGAAATTTAGCTTAATTATAGGCTATTTTAAATTAATGGCGTGAGGCAATTGTAACACTTTACTCTACATGCATACATAAATCTGAACGACAGGAAAACCAGCTTAATCTAGGCATATTATAAACGCATTTAACTTCGTTTCCTCATACTCGTGCAACAAAAGCTAAAACACTTGTTTTCACTTTCAGGTGCACGATGGCAAAAACTTAAAAGGCAGAGCGAACGATGCCATAGCATCTGCCTGCCTCTACATAGCTTGTCGACAGGAAGGCGTACCACGTACCTTCAAAGAGATTTGTGCAGTTAGCAAAATTAGCAAGAAAGAAATCGGCAGGTGTTTCAAGCTGATCCTGAAAGCTTTGGAGACGTCTGTGGACCTCATCACGACGGCGGACTTCATGTCTCGTTTCTGCTCCAACTTGGGGCTTCCGAATTCCGTGCAAAGGGCGGCCACTCATATTGCGAGGAAGGCTGGGGAGTTGGACATTGTGTCTGGCCGAAGTCCTATATCTGTTGCGGCGGCTGCTATTTATATGGCTTCACAGGTGGGTTATTGATGTTATTTATTATATTATACATGATGATGCGAATGCGAAGGTCGTGGGTTCGAATCCTACACTGACCTATAAGCTGGAAGGAAAATATTGTAAAGAAACCAACATGGTATATTGTAAAACTACTACCACGCTAACTACCACATGATGTATATCTTAATAATATTACTATTAGTTTTGTTAATACTACCAACAACTTCTTCTGGAAAACCATCGGGCTATTTTAAAACGCTCGGATTCGATATCGGAAACGGATTCAAAAACTACCGAGGCGATATTCCGCAATTGCTTTTTTAATTTCCGAATTCGAATATTTTTGATGTTTCTTTACGGAAATATCAATTCGATTCATCGAAAAGTTTTCGGAAATTAAAATAGTAATTGCTGAAATTCGACTCGGAATGTTTTATAATCCTTTTCCGATTTCGAATTCGACGTTTTAAAATAGCCCTGCTGATGACTGATATACAGTCATTTGGTCAACCAGATGATTGGTTTTTTCATACAAGATGCTTAGTTTGGATCCAGATGGCCGTGTGTGGAGAATGTCCTAGCATATTTATTATATTTTCTACTTACTTCTACAACTATAAAATTTTGCAGGCATCTGACGACAAACGCAGTCAGAAAGAGATAGGCGATATTGCCGGCGTCGCTGACGTCACCATCCGTCAATCATACAAGCTCATGTACCCGTTCGCGGCTAAACTGTTCCCCGAAGACTTCAAGTTCGCGACGCCCATAGAGTTCCTGCCACAGATGTAATATAATTATAATTATTGTCTATGCTAATCATGATCGAGTTCACATGTAAGTCTTAATTTTTATTGACTCTGCAATGGCATTCTATATGTTTAAGTTGTGTCACAGTGTAGTGATGCCGCAGTGGGCAATTTTTCACAGACTTCAAAAAAGGAGGTACTATTTGACGCTCGTTTTTGAATGATGTTCTGATTTAGGTTTTGTTTTGTCAGTAAAAGAGTAGGGTATAATGGGCAAGGGGAGAACTTTATTGTGGCGTTGTTTTCCTGTATTGAGTAAGGCGCTTGTAGTATATAAAAAAAGTTGCAACTGTTCCATAGAAAAAATCTCAAATGCTAGCAAATTTTATAAAAGGCTACTAATTTTCTTTAACTTAAAAGTATTAAGAACCTATTTTTTATTATTATTATTATAGGTATGATAAGAGTTTCTAAATCAATATTATATATTTTAATGTAAATTTCAAGGTACTTTTCTACTAAATTAGAATGTTTATTGAAAGTGAAACTTGACCTACTGCTACTGATACTACTACACTGTGGTCACAAACACTCTTCTCACTTTTGAACTTGGCTATGAAGTTCAATCATTTAGAAAATTAAAAACCTTGTCTAATATTTAAAAGAAAAAGCTAAATGAATCTACTTTTTTTCCGTAGAAACTTATAATAAAATGATTCTAAACTGTGGTACAGTATTACCCAACTGATAAGGCGCGTCGTGAATCTTCGTTCGCACAGACAAGAAACTATGACCCAAAGATTAACGAAAGAATGCTTAAAACTTACATTCAACCTTAGATCACGCCCCTCCGCACGGCGCGCGCTAACATGGCGGCAGCTGCCGACCAATAGCGGTTTCCTGCGCTTTGAAAATGTACAAAAAGTATCATCTGCGTAGGTACATCGGTAAACCATATCAGTTGGGTACTACTGTAATATTCTTAAATTATGTGGTTCTTATTGCCACTATGTTAGTTTGCCATTTTAGTATTTGACTGGATACTTTATTCTAACATTCAAACAAGCATAATATCAAAAAAAAAGTTAAAAAAATCCGCAGAAATGTATGACCATTTGCAAAATCCTTGTCATTGTAAGCAAAATGATATGCTATGAGTATTATAAGTCTGTATTTTAGACATATTTTTCGAATCTGACTGTTATATTGTAAGGCAAAATACTTGGATCGCAAAATTAACAAGATATTTTGTAAGCATTCATCGTTAACCAAAATATATCGATTTGGTTGATTAACTCTTGATTCTTGGTGTAGAAAAAAAATATGTAGAATATTTTACTCATAATTCATCATTGTAAAAATCTGAACATTTCAAAATATTACTTATTTCAACCAAGGCATGTGGACAATGTTGTTTTGTCGTTCTTTTTAATTTTAAATATAGGTATTAAGTATTAATTTTGATTTCGCTTAAGTACCTACTCAACTTTTCTTGTCTCTTCAAACGAATATAGTAAATGCATATTTTAGTTCAAATCTTCGGTTACGCTAATAAGCCAACCAAAAAGTTCATTTTAAAATAAATATATAAATATGATATTAAAATAAATAGTATTTGTTTCGCGACTAAATTAGATAAAAATTAGGTCAAGTACGACACGGACTCGCACACAAGGGGTTCCTAAAGAGTCTTTACTAAATACGTTTCTTGTATAGGTCCACCTTCAATTTTTTTCTCTTAAAGTGTAAAAGAGACAAGGCATCATGTTGATTTTTTTGTGATTTGTAAGTATATCTTTTTATATAAGGTGACAGCTGTATACAGTATAAATTAAGCACTTTTTGAATATTATATAAGTTATTTATATTACATATGTTGGTTCCATTATCTCTGGTCTCATTGGTAGTATATTTTATTGTTAATGGTGCAAATATTTCGTTGATATGATAATGCTTAGTTACTATTTTTATGTGCGTCATATACAGGGCGGTACTTTAAAAGGTTATAATTTCGGAACTTTTGTTGGATTCCTGTTTCCAAAAGTACCTGTGGAATCGCGAAATAAAAAAAACACCTTATACCAGATTCAACAAAATGTATGAAAAAAAACCGTGAGCCAATTTCCGTACAAAACGAAGTATATTCTTATATTGGATATCAACCAATAAAACTAATTTAAATGTGTTAAACATCCAATAACTAATGTCTGGGCTTAGGAAAAATAATCCCATATTAAAATGTAATATTTTCATCATTTTAAAGAATATAGAGTACCAAATGACCTGACTGCGATGTCCTCTAAACGATTAAAAGTAAACAAATATTACAATATAAATACAATCATTAATAATAATACTCTTCAAACTACATGTATCATGCATTTCATACTAAAATTAAGGTATTATAATTATGTACTTGAATATGCAAATTGTATGACTGTTTTAGTGAAATATTAGTATTGTGACTTACTCGACCAAATGGAAGTTGTTATATAATATTAAAATATTTTGGCGCGTATTTGTGATTTTTGATAACAACCCAAACCACCCAAAGTGCCTGCGGCATTGTACAGTCATTTCCGCTTTTTAACCAATTAGGTTACTAATGAAATTTAGAAATATATAGAACAAGGTCAAAACTCAGAAGTATCAAGAATAGATTTTGTTAATCGAAAATAAACCTTATATAATTGGTGTAAGTACTAAATTCAAATGTATTAATCTCGACTCACTTGAATTGAGCACAGATTGACGTTTAAGTTAGAACCTTAGTGTGAAAGATTTTTAAAAGCTATGAGCGTTTCGATTTTATCAGTAGCTTTCGCATGAATTATTAGTTTTTCCTCGGTTCCTAAGACCTATAAATCCATTCCTCGGTTGAATGGTATAGGTCTTATGCCTTAATTTCAATTCAATTTCTTACAATAACCCTTATAAAATATATTTTTCTAATTAGCTTTTGTGAAGACTAGTGATCACGCTTTTTGTTTATCTTCACTGATCACAAGAAGACATTCTGTGCCTATAACAGAAACCGAATTTCCAGGATAATTTGTAACTATGATATTGTATACAGTGTATGTATTGTGTAATTTAAGTTGATTTAATTAGTAATTATGGATAACGCAACAAAATAAATGTATATTATGATGATTGACATGTTTTTATTTCATTGATTGAATCTAGTTTAGTCTACTAACTGAACAAAATATCTTGAACCGACAGACAGACTTATCCAAGTAGATTACCACTCTACTCACTTGTGACTAGTTAGCCTTTTGTACACAGATCTCGAGAGATGGGTCGTGACGCTTAAATTTAGCTTGGATCTGATCTCCCACGAAACTCCACTTAATATCGATGTTGCGATTGCGATGTTGGCAAAGTCTTTAATACACGAACCAGTCAAAATAATAAAAAAACTACACTGTATTTACGAAAAAGTAGCCACATACTCCTTGTACCAGTCCACCTTTTTTTTTTTTTTTTTTTATTTTTTTTTTTTGTTTTTATTAGCGTGGGGAAATCCTCATAGGATACCCGACCGACCTGGGGGGGAGCGGCCAGGTTATGCCGGACTTTTACCGGCTAAAACCCCACGGTGGTCGCCACCTGCGCTATAGAGAGGGGGGCGGGCTCTCGTGTTGAACGCGTACCTGCTCACCCCTCCAAACGCGGCGCTTTGATAGCTCGTCCCAGGGGAAGTCTGACACTTCCCCCCAGCACCCTCGCTGTGCTATCGCACGATGAGTCGTGTCCACATCGACTCATCGTCCTCCTTGGGGTCGCTTCTGGGCGCACAGAGCCCCCGATCTGATTACCCGCGACCCCAAAGGCCCCGTTTAGTCGCCTTTTACGACAGGCAGGGGAACACCGTAGCTGTTATTCTAAGCCCGAGCTACAGGGCAGGAGGGCCGCGACGAGGCGCGTCCGCGCCCCGGCGGCTTCGCCTCCGGGTGGGATCGGCTCTCTCCCGATCCCGCTCAGCCGCCTCCTTCTGGACCATTACGGTCTCACAGAAGGAGGCTACGGCCCTCCACGCCGTATCCCCGCTCAGCATCGCCGACACGACTGCTGGCAGGGAGAGATTCCGCCCGATCAGGCCGACCAGGATCCGCCGCTCGGGTTCCCATGCGGGGCAAACCGCGAGCGTGTGCGATGCGGAGTCCTGGTCGCTCCCACCGCAGTGGAAGCAGGCCGCCGTCGCCTCACGTCCGATCCTACACAAATAATCACCGAAGCACCCATGCCCGGTAATTATTTGTGTAAGTCTGTAGGTGAGTCGTCCACCTTCTCGCTGCATCCAGGCCTCGAAGACCGGCAGGACTGCTTCGACGACGCGTTTGCGCGCAAACCGCTCCTCGCGAAGCCTTGCGCGCCACGCTGCGAATGCGATAAGTCGCTCCTGCCGTCTGATCGCCTCTTCTGGATCGCCTCCACCACTTTGGCGGATGATGCGAATCCGGTCATAAACCCTCGCATCCATATCCGCCAGAATGTCTAGCGGTGGAAAGCGAGCCAGAACAGTTGCCGCCTCAAAGGATATTGTGCGGTATCCCCGTACGATCCGTAGGGCCATCTTACGCTGGACGCTGTATACTTTCCTTCTACAGCGTCGGATGGCCAGTCTCTTCGCCCATACGGGTGCTCCGTAAAGGGCTACGGATCGTATGATCCCCGCATAGAGGCGGCGAACTTCCTCTCTCGGTCCCCCGAGATTGGGTAGCAGTCTGTGCATAGCACCCGCTACCCTCTCAATCCGGGGGACTAGGCGATCAAAGTGTTCTTCGAAGCCCCAGCGACTGTCCAGGGTAAGGCCCAGGTACTTCATGTACCGCCCCACCCTGACTTCTGACTCACCTACTCGGACGCACGAGTCGGGTGGTTCCCTGCTCCTAGGCAGTTTGTGGAACCATAGCGCCTCGGTCTTATGAGGCGCTATTTTTAGACCCAACTCGCGGATTTTGGCGACGACTACCAGTCCACCTACGTGCATGTTAACCTTCCGGCTTAAAAAATGATCTAGCAAATTTTTTAAACTTTTTTTTTTATTCCACTAAGGTGGCAAACAAGGATACGGCCCGCCTGATGGTAAGCAGTTACCGTAGCCTATGAACGCTTGCAACACCAGGGGTATCACTCGCGCGTTGCCGACCCTGAAGAAATCTCTTCACGCATTATAAAAATTCGCGAATTTTATTGTTATCTTAAAAACTAAACTTCTACATTTGCGTACTGATTATGTTTGTCCTGAAAACATGTTTCTCTAAATGAAGCCACAGTTAAGTATTTAAAAAGAAGGTTCGCTAGGGTTCGTTAGGCACAAAGTAGCCCGATCTTTGTCCCACAATTTAAGTAATTCAAATTGTTCAAAATAATCGTAATGTCGGCATACTACACTCCTTTTCCTATTAAGGCGGACGAGACCGTCGAATTTAATTAATATGTCACAGGACACAGGCTACGTGATCATCATACAAGACTAGACGATGTACCGAGCCCTTTCTGTGATACCGTTCACTTCACATATCGGCCCTTTTGTACATATTAATGTGTCGCCGGCTACTACAAGTAGGGTTACCATGTTTTGTGAAATTAGAAAATTATGGTATCTTTGCACCGAGTTATCTGAGTGAATAGTATGTATAGTTTAGGACAAAGCTGTAACAAATGTCGGCCCTTTCATCAGCTTTTCCGAGGGATTTATTGTTTTTCCGGGATAAAAAGTAACCTATGTGTTAATCCAAAACCCAAAACATATTCTATCCGTGCGCCAAATTGATTGAGTCGAAAACATCCAAACAGCACAACAATACTTATGTATACGAATTATCTACTATAATATAATAAGCTGAAGAGTTTTTTATTGGTTTGTTTAAACGGGCTAATCTCTGGAACTACCAGTCGGCTTCGGAAAATTCTTACACTTAATAGCTACATTATCCCAGAGTTTTATAGGCTTTTTATCCCGAGAACGCGGATGAAACCGTGGGGAACAGCTAGTAATATATAATAAAGCTGAAGAGTTTGTTATTTGTTTAAACGAGCAATTCTCTGGTACTACCGTGGGAAGCTACATTATCCCCGTTCGAGTGTCTTTATATCCCGGGCTACTTTTTATCCCGGGAACGCGGGTGAAACCGGGGGACAGATAAATTATAATATTAGGAAGATGGCATTACCTACTGTGTTATTGAATTAAAAGTCATTCATCATTCATAATTTTGGGCATACCTAAATCAATGTTCTGGAATCCCCGGGGACCTCGAAAGCGGGGCCGTCCAAAAATAAACCTGGCGACGCACTGTGCTTGACGAAGTGAAGAAGATCGGGAAGTCTTGGAGTGAGATCAAGCGAGAAGCTAAGCGCCAAAAATTGCTTACATTTAGGCCCTTACGGGATAGACAGAGAATATATTTAGGTTCAATTTTATAATTATTTAACACTTTTTAGTGAAGGGCTTTTTAAAGCGTGTTTTTTAGTTTTTTTAAACTGTAATTTTCAAGATTTTTTTTACTTCATGAAACTTGTGTGGACTTATTTAGGTACTTTGCAGATGCTTTTTTCTATTGCTCATCAGTGTAGGTATTATAAATGTGATAGTTTCTGTGGAGTTACTCAATCACGCTGTAATGTTTAAACGGATTTGAATGGAATTTGGCACGTCTATCCCGGGATTAGATACATAATGGAAAGCGAGACGTAGTTAGTGACAAATAATTTTCACCTCACATAGGCTTATACGAGGTCCTAGCATTTTTGAAATATTGACAACAATTTCATATTCAAATTATCCATAACACAATGCGATAGAAATGTCCTGAATAATTTGTGATGTTTGGTGATCCTAACTACGGCGTACCCGCTGTGTATACGTGGATGATGTTGCTAGCTATGTTACGTGTTGACATTTGAAAGTTAATGAATTTGAGCAATAAAAACGTTTTATGCTCCACTTTTTGTTTTGGATAAGTTTGGAAAATATGCTTTAGGTATATTTTATTGTTATTCCTATTTGTATTGTGGTACCAAATATTCTAGGTACTATTTGTGTATGGTTTAAATGCGATATGTGTGACGAAAATTATGTATAGGTATTAAGTATGTATTTACAAACTAAAATTAATATACGTTGTAGGTATATCAGTTCTCTGGTTTTCACAGTATAAGCTCTGCTTAGTATGGGATCAGAAGGCCATGTGTGAGGAATGTCCCAGTATATTTATTAATAATATTATTATGTTTTAACTCATGAAAATCGCGTAAGTAAGCTTGCTGGAACCAACTAATGACAAAAAAGCGTGGAACTATGGTCAATAATGGGGACTATCCATTATAATATATCATGTCTGCAGGGCTATTTTAAAACGTCGGATTCGATATCGGAAACGGATTCAAAAATTACCGAGGCGAATTTAAGCAATTGCTATTTTAATTTCAGATAATTTTTAGATCTATCGAATTGATATTTCCGTAAAGAAACATCAAAAATATTCGAATTCGGAAATTAAAATAGTAATTGCGGAAAATCGCATCTGTAGTTTTTTGAATCCGTTTCCGATATCGAATCCGAGCGTTTTAAAATACCCCTGCTGTAGAGTTAGTCATGATTATTGTCATTGCAATTTATTTATTTTATTTGCATTATTATTGTACACACTGTCATATTAATTCTGGTTCTCTACCTAATCCGGTAGGGTTAGAATAACTAATTAAGTTTTATTCCAGTTACCCAAAAGTTTTCGATAACAATCACATATAAAAAAAATTATAACAACAGTGTCGTCAAATTGAGTACCTACATGTCGGAATTGTGCGCGTGCCAAACGCATAATAATGTCGTAACCCCTTCGCTTCCCCTAAATTGCACTATTGGATACGTGCCTGATGTGTTATGCAATAAGCAATCATCGTTGCACTGTGTAGGTTCATTAACTAGGTAGCTTAGCTAATAATGATTATGAGATATTTATATAATTCAACAAAAATACGAAATATGAGGCTTCGATATTATTCTTTTAATTACTGGGCTTTAATTATATGAGTGCTTATTTACAATTGATAAGCTTCTGCAGTTCCAAGATGCAATATCGGCAATTGATATACCCGTGATGTTGCAAGCGTCTATAGGCTGCGGCAACCGCTTACCATCAGAAGGGTTGAATTCTCGATTGCTAACATATATAGTTAGTAAAGAAGTTAGTTATAGTTAGTTTTCAAAATACTTGAACACTATAATCCTAACTAATATTATAAATGCGAAAGTAACTCTGTCTGTCTGTCTGTTACGCTTTCCCGCTTAAACCGCTGAACCGATCGCGATGAAATTTGGCATGCATATAGTCTATGGTATGGAGAAGGACATAGGCTACTTTTTATCCTGGGAACGCGGGTGAAACCGCGCGGGTCAGCTAGTACAACATATAAAACAAAAAAGATTAATATTCAATAAGGACCTCTAACGAAATAAATTAAAAATATTTGTTTCATACAGTCGCTACGTGAACAAAGAATTAGTTAATTAACTTTCTGTTTTTAGTAGCAATTTTAATTTATTAGGTGAAATAGCTAAAGTCCTTTGTGTGACGCTCAGTCAAAGTCAAAAGTCAAAGTCAAAGCCATTTATTCAATTTAGGCCCCAGAAGGGCACTTATGAAGGTCAAATTTACTGAAGTTACCACCGGTTCGGAACTCGGCCTTCAACTGAGAAGAATCCGGCAAGAAACTCAGCAAGGTTACATTTTTTATATATTTTTTGGACAATCTGACTATGTTTGGCTTTTTTTTTCCAAATAATTAAAAAATAAAAAAGATATACCTAAGCATAGATACAGACGAAAAGAGAACAAGAAAATAAATAAAAAATAATAACCTTAAAAATACAAAACACACAATTATTGACCTACTGGCTTTTGTATAAGTATGAGCAAGGTGCACTTGTGCAGAGTGCAGCTACCTACTTCCAGACATCTTTATCTTCAATATAATCGGCTACTTTATAATAAGCTCTTTCTTTCAGAACTTTTTTTATATGTGATTTAAATTTAAAATCAGTCATCTTGGTCACCGCAAGTGGTATTTTGTTATAACAGCGCACACTATTGCCAAGAAATGACTTACGAACTTTAGCTAGTCTAAAATACGGAACAACTAATTTCTCTTTTTGTCTTGTATTGATATTATGAGTCTCCATTTTTGTTTTATACATTTCTTTGTTTTTACGTATGTACATTATATTTTCATAGATATAAAGTGATGGTACGGTCATAACGTTTATTTCCTTAAATAATTCCTTTAATGATTCACGAGCACCCATACTATAAATTGCACGAATTGCTCTTTTTTGTAATATAAAAATAGTCTCAATATCTGCTGCAGATCCCCAAAGTAATACGCCGTAAGATAAAAAGCTATGGAAGTATGCAAAATAAATCAGTGGGATGTAATTATAGTTTATAGTATCATAGTTTAAACATAAACTATCCCTTTCATTCTTCAAACGAACCATATAATAGAAACAGCATAATTTTTGCAACTCCTTCAAACTCTATTTAAAACGGAGTGTGTTAATCCACTCATGCAAACAACCCTTTTAATCTCAGCTCCTTAAATCAACATAAGTGAGCATAAATTAAGACTTAAATGAAAAACAACTAAAGGGTCGTATGAAAAGCGATCAATTTGTTCTACGTTGGATTTCCCCAAACGTTTCGCAGCGCGCTACGGTTATACCTCTACGAAGTTCCCTTTGCGTGCTACACAATTCAGTACCGCATTAGCTTTAGACGGCGGAGCTTGTGTCGATCGTTCGTCCGCACACACGCGCGTATTTACGCTCGCTGTCATTCAACCTTTAATCCAATTATTAAAAAATACAATGGCCAGTCAGTGACCCCATTAAGTTGATAATGAGATAATCGGGTGATTAGTAATTAATATGTCATAGGTTTAATGTTACATTTCGGAAAATGCTGGTGAAAAATGTGAGATTGGTAAAATGTTGAGGGCGTCCCGCGCGCGATGTACGCACGTTGGATTGATGTGGGTGATGTTGTGGTACTACCGAGTGGATGGACTAATAGGTAAATTGTTTAACTAATATTATGATAAGTGGATAACAAAAATATAACGCCAGTTTGAGGATGACGTAAGAAGTGCCTGCTGAAGGCGATGTTAGCTCAGCGGAGTAACGTCGAATATGGGAACAGTATGTTCGAATCCCAAAATGAGCTTGAGCTTTCAGTGAAGGAAAACATCGTGAGAAAACCATAGCAGGGTACTTTATAGTACCCAGTTGAGCAAAATCTATCGCCAGCACCTGCCGGTATTTTCCTACAGCTGTACTTCAGAGCCAAGTTTCCTTCAAGGTTTTGTGTGCTTACCACCATAGACCATCATCACTGACTTGGTGAGATTGTGGTGAAACACCTACGTGTAATTATAAAGGCGTACCTACCTATAGGATACTATTACGCTGTGATCCATAATATTGTATATATAATATTAATTATAAGAATTATTATTATTGCAGTATGTACCTTGTATATTGGAAATACTTTGCAATGATATCATTTAGTACCGTAAAAATAATGCTTTTCCGAATTTGTCTTCGGAGTCCGGTGCGCGGTACTACCTAGATATTTTATTGTTAAGTTCATAACTAGTGCTTTATCAGGTTTATTATATCTATGTGCCTATATAAAAGTAGAACTTGACTGACAAATCAAGATCAGCGCACAGCTCCAATCGTAGGGTAAAAAGGAAAGCCACTAAAAAGGCCTTTTCAAAATTCAACTGCTGGAGATGCCTGAAGGGGTTGTTTCGCGGGGAGTTTACAACATAGTCATAAGCCATATCACTTTAAAAGTGACGACATTTCTGACAAATTACTTTATCGCCCTAAAAAAAATGGCGCAGACGAATTCCATACAAAAATTATGACAGATGATAGAGGGTGATATTTTATAAATGTAATATAATGAGTAGCGCTGTATTTGGTAGAAGGCGACTGTAATGATAGGGAGAGCACCCTATTGTGCAGTTTACAATACAGATTCAATCCGTCCTACAAAGGACGCGGTTTCAATGACATCGTGGCAACACATTCTATTTATAGTGAACTATCTGTGGCACGCGGTTTTGGCTGATCTTGATTTAGAACATTGTGTATTAAGATTACTGGAGTCCCCGATTTCTAAAGCCCCCGAGTCTCAGATTCTTCCATGATCAATTCTGCTGTTCGTTTGACCTGCCCACGAATGTCTATTCTCCTAGGGGACAAAACGTTCCTATGTTCATATATGACAATACAAATATTCCTTATCATGAACTGAGATTTTATGACGCAGGTATATTAAGAGAGGTAGAGCATAACGTAATTTTGCTCAAAGAGCAGCTCGACTGTGGAAGGAGCTGGAGTTATTTGGCTGCGGTATTCTGTAAGGTGGAGGAACTTATACAGAATACTGCAGCCAAATAACTCCAGCGCGTGAGTAAGGTCGCCAGATCTTGTCGTGGGGGGAAGGGTCGGTAATGCGTGTGATGTCCTAGGTGCTGCAAGCATCCATAGGGCTATAGTAACCGCTTACCACCAGGGGAGTCGTATGCTTATTTGCCGAATCCTAACTATCCTAACTAATATTAGGAATGCAAGAGTGAGTTTGTTTTTTTGTTACGCCTTCACGCCTCAACTACTTAACGGATCATTATGAAATTTGACATGCAGATAGCCTATGGTATGGAGAAGGACATATGCTACTTTTTATCCCGGGCACGCGGGTGAAACCGCGGGGGACAGGTTGTATAAAAAAACCATTATAAATGACAAAAAAAAAAAAGCGATATCTAGTCTGAGTTGCCAAGTCCCTAATGTCCACATAATGAAACGGAATCCAACGGCATTGTAACTTTTTCTTTTGCCACATTTACTAGTATAGGTAGTCGTAAGCAATCGTAAACTCCAGCGTCATGTTACACAAAGACTGATTTATCTCCGGCACCGAGTAAACTGCGCAAGGGCAGCTATTCTTAATCTATTTAGGCTGACAACAACTTTATCGATCATTAAGCGCAATTAGTTGAACGGTAGACGGACAGACAGACAGGCGTACGTTGACGTTTTTATGTGGAGCACACTGTACTGCTCCAAAAACGTTTGGAATCTATAATTATGTGGGTATTTTGGTAAGCATTGTCGTTCCTATATTTTGTTACACGGAAACACATTTCCATGCAGTTTAAAGGGAATTGAAGGGTTTACTATTAAGTAAGTATATCATAAATGGCATATTTTTTGTTACATAGGTTAAGTGTGTTTTCTAGATAATATCATATTACTATGATGTGTGATGTGGCCACACGTACACAAAGCCAGAGGTAACGGCTCAAGTCCATTATAATTACATACCTACTTATGTAGGTCCAAATTATTACGAGATTTACTAGTCTCCGGAATATTCCGAATCATTCGAAAATCTATATTAAATAAATAGATAAACTTTGTAATTTACATAAACGGTTTGAATTTTGTCATGTCAACACTCAGTTTTAAATTGATCTTTATACAATAAAAATCATTATCATTAATCATTGAGTTTGCAGAATGGGGTTGTTAAGGCGACGTTATGCACCTTTGACGCGTTCGTTAATGGGAAGTTACCGCGTTATGGGGGCTCATGATTAATCGTGTACATCGATTTGTAGCACGCTTTTGAGGCTTGTTAACGCCACTTCATTGCGGTTAATAGACGATTTATTCGATTGAGAGACATCTTGGTTAATCGATTCAGAGTATAATTTGAGCTCGGATGCAGTTCTAATTCGAATCGATTGAGTAGTCTATCGAATCGAATGGCTCTTTTCCAATTTCAGACTTAATAGGAGTGAGGTAGTCGATAGGTGCTTGATTGCGGTAAATGAATGCATTAGCATACATCTAATTAATTGAATACTTACTCATCGATTGGATTCGCAACCGAGTAAGTCTGGGTGAGAGGGTATATTCTCATTTGATCGAAGAATAATAAAATGCAGGGAAATAAGTTTCAATATATTTTGACCCATGAGTCATTAGGATACGACACATGTGTGCTTTCTGTGGTTCTGTCTGTATAGGTCAAACTCGGAAAATTCTGTGGAAAAAACACCTATAATGCCGGGAAAAGCTGGGGAGGGTTACTAGTTATTTCTATGAAGCTCGGTGCAATGATAGATTTTCTACTGCCAACATAGTCTGTAAAAAAAAACAGGTCGTAGGGACGTACCTAAACAGTAAAGTGTCAATTTACCTAGTTCTATGATACCTATGTGACTTAGACCCACTATTAATAAAACACCAACACCGTCACATTACAAAATACAGGGTGTTGTTTTGGTCGGCGACAAGCGACCCAGGAGCGGTAGTACAAAATATATATTCCCCAAAAATTGACTTAATTCTATTAAATACTGTAAATATGTTGAGAAATATCTTATTCAATTTGAAATAAAATTACCGCAAAGTATGGTTACTAGGCACGTGCACAGACTAGAGCTAGGCGCCGCCATCGCTCCACCCCTTTACTCCCTCGTACTCCCGTGGAGTATTATGTCTACACTTTAGCTTATTACATGGTTTTCAAAATTATTTAAAAAAAATAAAGTATTTTTTTTATATTTTTTTTAGCACCAGTATCATTTGTATTATCGACCCTGAGTCGCTCGTCGCTGACCAAAACAACGACCTGTATAATATAATATAAATAATAAATGAAACCTCAGCTATTTGGCTTGTAACTAAATAAAGGCCACTCTACCCTCTTGAAGCAGCGACATTGAAGTTCCATTTCGGTCGAATCGATTGCCAATTTGTCCGCAACCTGAGATCCTATTCACTAGTTTTAGCTAAGTTAGCACTAAGACATTGGCCAGGGATGTGTTTTATGTAAATATACCTTTTTTTGGGTTCTATAACGTGTAACGGAAAGGATATATTCATAACAGTACTCGACTTTTTTGGTACTAAGCGCACAGATTGCGAAAGATCAGAAACACAAAAACAGTAAAAAAAAAAAAAAAAAAGAGAAAATTTTATAATAATACTAGCTGCCCAGCGCGACTTCATTCGCGTGGTGCTACTCCTTACTCCACCCTACCCTACCCTATTTGTGAATCTAAACCTCAGAGTATATAAATACTACGTACAATCTAAACCATCAAGGGCGCCACCCAAACGCATACAAAAAAATTCATTCAAATCGGTCCAGCCGTTTAGGAGTTCAGTGACATACACACGTGCAGGAGAAAGTATATAAAGATGTGAAAGAACTATGACACGTTGGTTATGATTTTAATTCAATGAATTTATTAAAAGTGGTATGAATTTTGAGCAGGTACCTAATTTATTTTGAGCAGGTACCCACTTTTTATAGAGAGCTTATATCTGATGTAGTTTTCACCCCTTTCGGATAGCACGGTGGTTGGGTACTTCGTAGTACCCACCTGGCTGGCTACCAGTCAGTTGAAAATCTGTCGCCGATACCTATCAGTGTGTTCCGACAGCTGCACTTGAGAGCCAGTTCGTCCTAGGCTTTGTGTGCTTAACATCTTCGGCCGCATCATCACTTACCATGGTGAGATTGCGGTCAAACACTAGGGCTTATAAAAATAAAATCATAAACGCGAAAGTTTGAATTTATGTATTTTTATTACTCTTTCACGCAAAAACTACTGAACGGATTTAGATGAAATTTGGCAAACAGATAGAATATATTCTGGATTAACACATATGATACTTTTTATCCCGGGAAAACATACGATCCCTCGGGAATGCGGGTGAAATCGCGCGGGAATAGTATTTCATATAAACACACTATCAATTTCTCTGCATATTTCATAGTATTAAATATTTTTGCCTATAGAATTGCCAACCCTTTTGAGCGCTCATCTCTGAATCCAGGTCGTTAATGTAAATGTTTAATCAGGGAGTTACCTGACTGTCTCGGGGGTGATATTGCGAAGGCTGAAACGAGAGAGCCTTTGTGAGTGCAAACGGCGACTGTGTTATCAGGTTATCACATATTGGTTGAAAATCAATGAATGGAAAACTGCTTTCTATATAAAGGTACTTGGTTAGGATGTTTCTACAGTTAGCTTTAAGATTGGTTGCGGAAACTTTCCCGCGTTCCCGGGACAAAAAGCTTCTATGTCCTTTTCCATACCATAGGCTATCTGCATGCCAAATTTCATGATGATCCGTTGAGTGGTTGAGGCGTGAAGGCGTAACAAACAAACAAACAAACTCACTTTCGTATTTATAATAGTTACTTATAGCTTATAGGATAGGATTGTATATCTAATAAAACAGCAAATATTTTAACAAAAAAAAAAACAAATAGGTATATTTGATTCTTATTACAACAGTCTTATTGTTAGATTGATACGCATAATGATTTCACAAGTTTTGATTGAGATTCTGGAATCTGGAGTAGAATCACTCTACATCTGGAGTACGAATCTTATAATTCAGCTATTTGAAATAATTATCTTTTGTTTACCACATGTTTTTTACAGCTGTTATGCATTCTGCCTACACACTACTCCCGGTATTTCGGCTAGATATTTTATTAAAATAATCAATAATTATGAAAAAAAAAATTTTGTTTGTTTGTGCGATGCTTGTTACTCTTTCACGCAAGAAATACTGAACGGATTTGGATGAGGCCCATACACAAAATAAAGGATTCTTTTTATCCCGGGAAAATAATAAATCCTCGGGAATACGAGTGAAACTGCGGCGCAAACTAGTTCTCAATAAAAAATTTATTGGATAAGCTATTTATAAGTCCGAATACGTGTTTATCGGTGAATCCAAAAGAAGTGGGTCATTTTGAGTCCTGTTTACACAGTTGCATCCGATACGATATTGATCGTAATGGAACCGGACACTTGCTCTTTGTTTCACTGTACAAATAGCTTTTCATTCCAATGCTTTCCTTTATTTTACAACAAATATTTAATTTTACTGTTTGTAAATTTGTACTGTGTGTTTGTTTTAAAGTTGCTAATTTATATTGTTTGGGCGGACTTCACAGATTTTTAAAAGCCGTAGAATTTTCAAACCGTTTTTAGTATTATTTATACTGCAAAGGTAGCAAACTAACATACGGCCCGCCTGATGGTAAGCGGTTATCGTAGCCATATGGTCGCTTGCTACTCACGCGTTACCGTACCCACCTCCCCAATGAGCTCTGGCGACCTTACTCACGCGCAGGAACACAAATAAAGTTATTTGGTTGCGGTATTCTGTAAGGTACTTCCCCAATCGAGTTGCTCGTTGGATAAATGCTATGCTCTACCTCTCTTAAAATTTAACATTGACGTGTATTTTTTCAATGACTTATCGGTCACACAATGGAAACAGTCTCACTGCGTCTGCACCCTTGTCTAGGAGGGTTGCTCCCTCAGCAACGTTAGGTATTTGTTGTACACTGAATTGATTTCTACGTCATCCCTCAAAATGTCTCCTATAAAGTACAGAAACATTCTTTGACGTCTATTGTTTTTTGAGTGCTTATGCGTTGATAGAGTGTACCGGGGTTTGGAAATACGCGTAGTTCTGTGTGTATTCTTTTTTTGAATTCAGTGTTTTGAATATGGATTGTTGCATTTTGTTGATTGTGTTTTGTTTTTACAAAAAAGTAATTGCTTTAATTTAAAAAAAAAAAACACTCCTTGACTTGTTTTTGCATTATTATGAATTCCGCATTATATATAATTTTGTGAAATATAATGCTAACATGTATTTAAGATACATGAAAGCTTCAATAACGCCGCATATTGGTTTTTATAACAGCAACATTGCCAGTTATTGCTTATGACCATCACGGTGAGCCGGCAATATTAGGCACTTATAAGCAATTTTCAAATTCAGACTACACGGGTTAATTTGAAAATCACCGTTCAAACACAGATGCCTAATCTTTGTTATTAAAGCTAGTATGTGCCAAAGTGACAGTACAAGTATCCTGCCGTTCTTCCCTACCCTATTCAATTAAGGCAGATTCGGGGTCGCCAGCACCCCAGAAAAATTGGGAAAGCCTGTCACACCTTACAATAATGAATCTAAATTGCACTTAAACACGACTATTCAGCGTTTAATTTCCGTTAATAGAGTATAGGTATCTTTGTCGTGTCCTACTCCGGAGCAGCCAATTTTAGTTGACCTTCGTCTGTTTTTTGATTGCTCCCGTTTTTGGACAGATGCCAAACAATAAGAGAGGCTGAGTAGATCAATAAGGACTGGTGCATTTTCACGAACAGCGTTGTTTTGAGCTGTTGTCATGGCGACGCTTGATCCAAATTGGTTATGTTGGGGTGCGTTTTTGTTTGAGTGAGAAGCAGATATAACGGCCGGAAGGTGTGAAAGAGGTAAAAGATGGGGTTGGGTGATGCACTGCGCACTTGCCTGTGATGGATAATTGCATTAGCATGCATGATGAACGAATGCTTCCAATCTGTCGGACCTTCAATTTTGCGAGTTAAAAATTACGTGATTTTTTGCAGCTATTGCATAGAAACTGTAGGATAATTACTAACTTCGGTAGTCCGTCAGCGCTACGATATGGGGTTCTTCAAAAAGGGCAAAAAATTTGAACTCTTCAAGTTCAACAACAGATCGGTAATATTTTTGATATTGCAAATGTCCGTAGGCTGTCGACAAATCGTTCTGCGATTTGACAGAATATAAATTTTTGTTAACACTGTAAACACAGACTACGGAGGGCATATTCTCGCTAACAAAAAACTGTGTCTATGGAGTCGGCCACCTCTCACGCACACCCAAGTTGGCTATTCCGCGGGAAATTAGACTCTGTCGTTTACACAAAGTCGATTACTCGCGCTCAACTAATGTGTGAATGTGTGCGTGCCGGCTTGTACGTACAGCGTGGTGGCCGACTCGAGTGACACAGTTTTTTGTTAGCGAGAATATATTCGACTTTTTGATATCTCTGACTGTAAATAAATAAATAAAAAAAAAACTTAGGTACCATCAGGTGGACATTCTTTATTTGTCAATTTGTTGTCATAAAAAATAACACATTCAATTCAAAATCATTTATTCAAATAGACTTTCGCATGCACTTATGAAAAGTCTTTAATACCGGTTCGGAAGGTTGCATTTGCTGAGAAGAGCCGGCAATAAACTCAGCAATTACTCTTTTCAATTTTCAAACAAGCTTAGACTCAGTAAATAATATTTACCTACATTCTAATCGCATTTTACTCCAAATATTTACTGCATTATTGTTCAGTTAGCTACTGGCTCCAGCTTTAGTAGACCACTAATCTACTGACCTTTAAAGTAATCATTAATAAAAGAGTATCTTACGTAACGGAAGCATAGAATAAGTACATAATACTGACGGAAATAAGCATTGTACGTTCTCGTAACACTGTTTACTTATAGAAATTATCGTGGCGGTTCAATTTTCACTCGACAGTTAACTCTTTTGTTAATTTGTTTGTTGAAGAAGTGATGATTACCTTTGAGGTATTTAACGTTTTGATTTACCTTATAGTGTAAAGAAAATTTGAGTTGTAGTCGTTAATTGCTTATAGCGGTGATCGTATTTTTAAGCTAATACAGTGCGTAATTACAGCATTTACTTTATCCCTAAACTTTTCTATCTTTTTTATACGACAAATTCGGTAAACAAGCATACGGCCCGCGTGATGGTAAACGGTTATCGTAGCTCACGCATTACCGACCCTTCCCGCCCCATAAGCTCTGGCGACCTTACTCACGCGCAGGAACACAACAAAGTTATGTATGTGTCCTGTATTCTATAAGGTGAATAAGAAGAATAAGAATAAGAATAAGAATTGATTTATTGCCACAAGATAAGTTACAAATAAGCTTAAAATTAGGTACAATATAATATATGGCAATAGGGTAGGCTCAGCGAATGTAGCTTACACATTTACAATATGCAAGCTACGCTGTTTTTCAGCCTACCCCTATGTTCGGACTAAGATGTTCGCCGAGATAAATAGATATAGTGAGAAAAAAAAACGAGTCATTAAAAATAGTTAATCTAACCATAACAAATAAAAATATTAAAAAACAAAAAAGAAATCTGAAATAACTTCATTCACAAAAAAAAAAAGAAAATACAAAGTCCATACTTCCAAATAACTCCATAACAATGCGTGTTTGTATATATGTTGTGTATGTGTTGTGTATATTATCATAGTCTGCAGTTTTTGAAGGTAGCCTCAAAGTTATGCTTCTGTCGAACTAGTAAAATAGTTTTATTATGTTTTTTAAATGTATTATAACTTAGTTTATTCTTCAAAGGTGGAGGTAATTCTCCAGTCGAGCTGCTCTTTGAGCGAATAAACGCTATGCTCTACCTCTCTTGATCTCTCTAATTATAAGCGTTTAAAGTACTCTGTACAATTCTACCCGCGGCGGGCGATACAAACAAAATTCTTCGAAACATTTCCTACGATGCGTGAGTGTAAGGACCTCGGCTTTCGGCTCCAAAATGAAGCCGTAAAGGACTATACAGTACAATATGCCGTGCATTAACAAAAGGGCCCATTCGTGCCGGAATGCCCGCTCTATGAATTATGCAATTTATGCCAGGATTTACGAATAAACCGGGATTGTTTCCTTGGTACATATTAAAACCCAGGGATTATTTAAAGGGATCTACGTGTAATAGAAGCGTAAATTTGAAAATATTAACGTGAATAGAGATTTATTTTAATTGGGATGTCGGCTTTGTTGATGTGACGAGGTAATACGTTGGTATTTGGATTTGGGATTTTTAGTTATTATGACGAATTGTTACTATTTTCTATTATGGTTACCTTGTAGTTATATTACAAACAATCTTTGTTGTAAAAATTCAGTTCTGTTCGTCGTGGGTTCGAATCCTAGGATGAGCTTTAGTTTTTGGTGAAGATCGAGACTTTGGACTGTTTTTCGGAACTTTCAAAACACTAAATGGCTAGTGTGAATGTTCATGAGGTCGAAATACGTTTACTCGAATGTTGGCTATTGCAAAAAACACTAGTACGCATATTTTTCCTCACGTAGTACGTTTTTTCTAAAGTATGCCATTGAGAGAAACTTTAGTTCGAATGATTTGCATCGCGACGTATCTGTTAAGTTAGCATATATTTGAATAAACGTATTTAGAACTCATAGAAATTCGCTCTACAGCCAATCGGTGTTCGAAATTCGAAGTTCCGAAATTCAGTCCAAAGTACCTACTCCACCAAAAGATCAGCTCGATCTAAACCACGACGAACAAAACTAGATTATTATAACAAATATTGTAAGTAATGTAACTATAAGTAATCCGAAATACAGTCCATAAATAAGTTTCATTTATTAAAAAAAACAAATAAAATACCAACCGAAACAGTCGTAAACTATTTATAAGGTATAAGGTAAAGCAATAAACTATCATCTGACATGCATTCCAAGTCACAGTCGCATAATAACATGTTAATAACCTTATTACAGTAAAAATAAAGTCCCAAATAGACATGTGTTATTATGCATTCAATGTAACAATAGTTTGACATATAAACTAAAAGTAATTATATACAAAGACTTAACTAAACTACTTAACTAATATATACAATCTCCAAGGTCTCCAAGGCCTCTGGGAAGGGTGCCCATAAGGCTGGCCACATTTCCTCGTTGGACAGCAATTCCTATCCGTTGACCGAGGAAGTGGCCAGCCCTGTGGTCAGCCGTGTCAAACTATTGTTACATTGAATGCATATAACTATGTACAGTTTTATGGTATTTTATCCAATAGAGAAAAATATTTTAACTTTTATACCTGTGTTATTTAATCGTGGTCCGTTATATTTACGTATGTGCGTTTAAATATTGATGTTCAAAGTTGTATAATGATTAGGCGAAGGTAACCCTTTGGCACCTAAAGACTATGTCACACTATATTCGTTAACTGTAGAGTTTGTTTTAGATTTAAATACTTTTTGATCAATTTTAAAATCTATACTACTATAATAAAGCGGAAGAGTTTTTTTGTTTGTTTAAACGGGCTAATCTCTGGAAGTACCAGTCGGATTCGAAAAATTCTTTCACTGAAAGGAAGTTACATTATCCCCGAGTATTATAGGCTACTTTATATCCCGGGAACGTGGGTGAAACCGCGCGAGACAGCTAGTAATACATAAATATCATTCTAATATACATCTGAAATATGGAACTAATCTAAGAAACGTCTCGAAAAAATCATGTTATAAGTAGCGAGTTTTCATTTAAATTGAGAACCGAAGTCGATCACGTCTCCAGCTATCTACGGTAGGGCAGATCTACGGTTTAAAAGTGGCTAAATAACTTCTATTTTGTTACAGAAATCGTGGAGGAGCAACAATGCCACGAGAACGAGTTCCGTTTGACGTGTCGCGAGCTGGACTCCCACATAGCAGTACTAGAAGCGTGGTACACCTCCATAGACGATTACCAACGCGACCAAAACGCCTCACAAACCCACCAAAACGAAAAGCTAAAAACTGAAACCGATTCTGAACTGAATCGCGTGTACGTTTATTCTAGTCCAAAACACAACGGTATTTACGTGCCGGCAAACCATTCCGTCGTGAACGATTCTGTCGCAAGTGTGAACGATTCCTTTGAATTTAGTGATGTGGCTATTGCGTTTTTGAATGACAGTTTGTTGTTCAACGATACGGTTGATACTAGAGTTGAGTTTGTGAATGAGTCATGTGGTGCGGTGATATTCTCTCGGAGTTACGCGAGTTGGCGTGAAGGTGATAAGCGGAGAGGAGCTGTCTCGCGGAGCTCGTCCGTGAATCTGAGAGCTCCGCTCAGTTATCGGTGAGTAGTGTTTTATTTAGGTCGATCTTCTCTTGTTTACATAGAGCGGGAGACAAAAATAACGTTATTAAGCGGTGTTATTATTAGATGAATGGATCGTTGCAATATGTGTATTTGTTTTTATAATAACAGGTAGATTAGTATGATATTTCGAAATGAACACCGACACGTAGACAATTACTTTTGTCTTCAATAGAATCTAATCCTTATAGATATGTATTCGTATTTTGATATCACAATACCTGTCAACTTAATTTTGACATCAAACTGCACTTGAGTGACTTCAAACAAAATCCGATTAGGTTACTACTTCACAAGTTCACATAGAGAGTTCCAAACATGTTTCTTTGACCAATAAGTTAAGAATTAACGTGTGATTGCTTGTTATCAAAATGCTAATATTTTAGAGTGATTTTCTAATTTATGTTTATCGTAAAAGCGACTTTAACTGCATATTTAAATGGCAACTTACGGTTTTTACGTTTTAATAGGTATCTTTGAAACTTTGTTTATGAGTTTGAATTTCATATTTTGTTAGTTGAGCAGTTCTGATATTTTTGAACTAACCGCTGTAATTTAACACATACAGTAACGTAAATGTTATAACTACGACCTATCAGCCATATAAACAGTAAGTACGCTTTTTGGCGGAAACTTGTAAAGTGACGTTTCGTTTCGTTATATTTCATAAGTTCGTGTAATTTGAGATTTTTTCAAAATTTATTTGTCATTTCTCCTAAAGTAGAAATCTAATTTTGTTTATGAAAGATATTTTAATAATACTTTGTATACACAACAAATTAACTAGGTACTCAATTATATAATTAAGTTATCATACCTTTATCTAATTTTCTTGTAACAGATTAAACAACATGACGGTGAAGTGATACAAGCTGCAATGATTGATTTTTTGACTGTACTATTGCAAAGTTAGAAGGGAGAGAAAACTGATCGCTAAAGACCTTGATGCTAAACACTAAATTAATATTCACAAACATAAAAAAAAACACAAATACCTTCAAGGCCTATCCAACGATACCCCGATTTTATCTCAACTCGGCAATTAATCTTATTTTGAGAGACCAAGTATAATTAGCAAACTCTAAAACATACGAGTCGAATATAGAACCGCCTTCTTCGAAATTGCCTAAAAAGACTAAGGCCCGCTCTCACACCTATAGCCTGGAATTTTCTTATCTCATGTTGGTAGTTTTACTTCAGTTTTATATTTTGTAAAGGTATTTGTTTCTATGTAATTTATATGCAACTGTACATGCTTAAGTTATTTGAAGTGAGGCCTACATATCGAAGGTTTATTGGCCTCCCGGGACACGTACCTATTCATTTGATCGTCAGCTCACGTAACAAACAATATGCTCGTGATATTCCCATGGGAAGACAACTAGCTACGGTGATACTGCTTATTGGTAGTGACAACGAATACCGGGGCCAAGGTTATATGTCCGAATCTTATAATGAGCTGGAAAACCTGTTGAGGAGACCATACCAAGTATCATCAGAAATTTTGCTCGTCGCATTAGTTTGCTTTCTATCTTTCTATTGCATTTATAATGCCTTAGATGGGGCCACATGTGTGTACACCATTTGTTTTTCTTGTTTTTTTTTATTAGCATGGGGAATTTATTAGCGGCCTGGTTATGCCGGACTTTTACCGCCTAAAACCCCACGGTGGTCGCCACCTGCGCTACAGAGGAGGGCGGGCACTCGTGCAGATCGCGTACCTGCTCGCCCCGCTACGCGCGGCGCTGTGATAGCCCGTCCCGGGGGAAGTGTGATACCTCCCCCCAGCACCCTCGCGGTGCTATCGCACGATGACTCGTGACCACAACGACCCATCGTCCTTCTCGGGGCCGCTTCTGGGCGTTCAGGGCCCCCACCCCGATTGCCCACGACCCCGAAGGTCCCCATTTAGTCGCCACCTACATTGAACTGTGTGTGTTTGTATAAAAAATGTGATGCAATTAATGTATGAGATGAGTGTGAAGATGCGTTCTTGCATCTGGTGAGAGCCATTTCCTTCATAGGAGATAGTGTTTAAACTTCAAACAAAAGCCTATTCACAGTAAAAACCTCTCACCACCACCATCGACGGGGAGTCCATCACACATTGGAACTAAAATGGCCTCGCACTGTACTCAAAGGAGCTTTGTACCGCGGACGCTCAGGTTGTGGATTGAGTTCCTCGTCGTGGTTTTCCCAAGGGCAGCATGGCGTTCTTCAAAATGGGTGAAAGAGATTTTTGCAGAGTCGGCAACGCGCGACTGATACCCCTGGTGTTGCAATCGTCGATAGGCTACGGTGACCGCTTACCATCAGGTGGGCCGTATGGGTGTTTGCTACCTTAGTACTAGTATGAAAAAAAAAACCGCAGAATATTAATTGTCTACCTTCATAAAGTCATTAGACTAGTGAATGTCATTGTTCTACATTTGAATGTGTTGTATCTATCACTCGTCGATATCGATAACTATTATCAGTACCTACCGCGTGTCACACTCCATGTTTATTAAATTACCACCTGACTCCATAAAGCTATCAGTTTTTCATCACATATACTCTATGCTCTGGCTTTTGTTTATGCTACCGACAATGTACAAAGTGAAATTTATGGATCTATAAAATTGAATCGATAGTTTCGCACGATTACGTCACTAGAATATTCCAAGAATTTTTATTCCACGAATTCCACGATTAATAATTCTTTTTTCTTAAAATATTTACAATACGTTTTTATTAGGTTATTATTTTAGTTTTATGTAGCGTAAATTACATTTTATATTTAAAATATCGGGATGATGTGAATGACTTATCTCGTTTTATGATCCACCTTGCTTTTACGATAAAAAGAGTTATTAGGACTTTTTGGCGGGAACTTGCAGTGACGTAGCATTTTCGTTTTTATTTTTATAAATTCGTGTATTTTGAGTTTTATTGTGTATTTTCGGTGGTATTTTACCTAATAAAGATCATCCATGTGCACCTGTGAAGTGAAATGAAATGAATTATGTGTATCGTTACTTTTCAAGTTGTCTCAAAAAGTCCGTGAAGAGTTTTAGTACAATGACCACCATTGTAGTAAAACATGACTTTTATGGACGGTGACTGACTGAGGACTTTATGTGAAAGGGATTTATTGTGACTGGAAACTATAATATAACTCGACACTGGCAGAAATGAGCCCTGGTTTGGGCTTGGTTGCCAAACTTAAAAATAAGAAGAAGAAGAGTTATTAAATTCAGTGTGTCACTATTTAGTTATATCGATTGAAAACTCGATCAGACTAGTCGAATTACAACTGTTCCATTCAAGTGATCGATATATCTAAGTACATCACTGACTTAACACGGTGATTAATTCTGAACTATATTTAACTAATTTTAGAGTTTAAAATCGTCTTGAGATAAGGACGAATATGGAAACAGCTGATGGTTAGTACGTAAGTTATAGTAACGAGTATTTGATGTAGCGATTTTGGAGTCAAAGGGTTATCTATTGAGGGCGGCTGATAACACATAGGTAAGTTATTGCTCTCATACAAAGGGATTCAATAACTATCATTTTCTTTGATCTTACTATAAAGCCTGTCTAACGTAATTTAAGTCAACAACAATCAAGTCAAAGTAATGGGTATTTATTTATTTTGAACCCTATTATTAGACCTGCTGAAGTTTCAAATGGATCGAAAGTCAGCCCACGGTTTCGAAGAACCGGTAATACTCGGCGACAAAAACATTTATACATTTTTTATGATGTTTGTGACGTTTTCTTTCAAACGTTGAATATTTCAAAGTAAACAAGAAATACTAACAGATACTAACATACCAACAGGATATACTAAAAGATACCAATCTAAATCAAATCTCCCGTGGTATGGCTGAATGTGGTTAGCAGAAATTTTAGGAGTAAACTGGTTTTCAAGTTTAAAAGAGTCTTTAAAGTCTTCAGAGAGGCAGGTGCTACAGAAAGAAAAGAACGAAAAGAAAGAAAAGAAAGAAAAGAAAGAAAAGAAAGAAAAGAAAGAAAAGAAAGAAAAGAAAGAAAAGAAAGAAAAGAAAGAAAAGAAAGAAAAGAAAGAAAAGAAAGAAAAGAAAGAAAAGAAAGAAAAGAAAGAAAAGAAAGAAAAGAAAGAAAAGAAAGAAAAGAAAGAAAAGAAAGAAAAGAAAGAAAAGAAAGAAAAGAAAGAAAAGAAAGAAAAGAAAGAAAAGAAAGAAAAGAAAGAAAAGAAAGAAAAGAAAGAAAAGAAAGAAAAGAAAGAAAAGAAAGAAAAGAAAGAAAAGAAAGAAAAGAAAGAAAAGAAAGAAAAGAAAGAAAAGAAAGAAAAGAAAGAAAAGAAAAGAAAGAAAAGAAAGAAAAGAAAGAAAAGAAAAGAAAAGAAAAGAAAGAAAAGAAAGAAAAGAAAGAAAAGAAAGAAAAGAAAGAAAAGAAAGAAAAGAAAGAAAAGAAAGAAAAGAAAGAAAAGAAAGAAAAGAAAGAAAAGAAAGAAAAGAAAGAAAAGAAAGAAAAGAAAGAAAAGAAAGAAAAGAAAGAAAGAAAGAAAAAGAAAATTGCCCCACAGTGTGAAAGTACACACTTATAATAACAACATTATACCTACTTATAATAAATTATTTTTTGGATCAAAAGGTCCCACCTCTGCATAAAGCTGCACTGCTCATAAAACAGTGCAACGCTGGTTTTCTGGCAGAGCCTTAAATGCTGTTCCTTATGATGTGATACTCTTTACCGTTCCTTTGACGTCACTGCCGTACTCTATCATCGTTCAATTTAACTGAGTTACTTACAATTAGTGTATAAGGTACACTAAAACTCTCGGGGATCTCTCTGAGAGCAATTAATCTACCGCCACAGAGTAACCTAAACTCTGTAACAAACAACATTTTAATGATCGATATACGATACGTAACCGCCGACACATTTAAACCTCGTGAATGCAACAGATATAATCTAACTATAAATAGCGGTATCCCAATTTGAAATCGCGTTTTTAGATTCAGTTGAAATCTACCAAAATACCATGGGTATTTTACGATCGAATTAAATCGTAATTTTAGCAATGTTCAGTTCTTTTCTTAGTTTCATTATTTATCTGTAGGCGTGCAGCAGTTCCTGTTTTTTTTATATGTATGTACCTACTGTGGGTCGTGCTCCCCAACGGCCTATGGGTTTAGTTACTTTATTATATTAAATACATAAGTTACTTTAAGAGCCCCAGCACATCATGGCCACTAGTCGCCGCTACCAGTGGCAGCCACATTGCCTGGATGCGGTTACCAGTGGCTGCCACTTGCAGCTAGAATAAAGCGTTCATTTCCCGGCGACTGTGGCCGTGTGTGCACGCGAACGACAAAACGCGGCCACAAGTAGCGGGCGCGGTCGACTCCCGCACTTTGTGGCTCGGATGCGACCACTCAAACGCTCGGTATGCGCCGATGCTATACAAAATGTATGGAGAAACTTGTGGCGGCCACTAGACGTTCTAATGTGGTCGCACTAGCTGTGGCACTAGTGACTTTATGTGCGGGGGCTCAGTGACGTCTGATACTGAGACGAAGGTCTCGGATTCGAATCCTACAATGAGCTTGGGCTTTCGGTGAAGGAATGACATCGTGAGGAAACCATAGTAGGGTGCTTTGTTGTACCCGCCTGGCTGGCTAACACCAAATCCGTCGGCAAGCACCTATCGGTGTGTTCCGACAGCTGCACTTGAATGCCAGTTCCTTCTAGGCTTTGTGTGCTTACCACCTTCGGCCGCATCATCACTTACCATGGCGAGATTGCGGTCAAACACAGGCCTATAATTAGTAAAAAAATACGTCATTTGTTCCATGCTATAGTAGATTTCAAATAGCATGAGTTCGATGACACATGGTATTTCATTAGATTTCTCAATGGTTAATATTCATTTCGCTGTAGAAACAATTATACCACTAAGGTGGCAAACAAGCATACGGCCCGCCTGATGGTAAGCAGTTACCGTACCCTATGGACGCTTGCAACACCAGGGGTATCACTCGCGCGTTGCCGACCCTGAAGAAACCGCTTCACACCCTTTTTGAAGAACCCCATCCTGTACTCCATTGGGAAAACCACGGCGGGGAGCTCATTCCACAGTCCGAGCGTCCGCGGAAGAAAACTCCTTTTACCTACTCCCGCACAGTTCGAAACAATTCTGGTTTCAATGTATGTGAATGGACTCCCCGTCCATGGCGAGAGTTGCGATGGTGGAAGGTAGCCGTGGGCATCGAGTCGAACAATTCCTTAGAGCAGGTGCTGAACAGGTGCTGCTTGTGGGGGCTGGTCTGCTTAAGTTTGTCATTTATTTATTTACTTATTAAATATAGATTCAGTCTACTTTGTAGTCTTTGCCGCCTCGCCGGGGCACGCAATTGTTGTCAGTGCGATTAGAATGTAAATATTATGTAATGAATCTAAGCTTGTTTTGAAAAGAGTAATTGCTGAGTTTATTACCGGCTCTTCTCAGCAAATGCAACCTTCCGAACCGGTATTAGAGTATTAGAGTCAGACTTTTCATAAGTGCCTGCGAAGGTCTATTTGAATAAATGATTTTGAATTTTGAATTTTGAATTTGAGCACTCTCGGTTGTACAAGCAGTAGAACACACTCTTCTTCTTAGTCGTGCACTCTTGGCAGAGTGGTCGTGGTCATGGAAGAGTAGAACACACATAAGGAGGCAAAGTCTTTCCTCAGACTGAGGACCTCTAAACCGCTTGTGAGCTCGGGATCGTCAATAATTCTGATGGCACGTCTCTGAACCGAGTCTAAAGGTCCTCCCGCCCATATATGACAGCAGTACACCATATGAGGCCGGAACTGCGACTTATAAAGTTGCAGCCTTTGCCCCGACGCGATGTGAAGTATTGGACCGTACAAGTAAGATTTTGGGCCGTACACTTTAGTTTGTAAATTAGTTTAAATGTTCAATTATGTATTAGTATTATTTTGTTTTTTGCTTTGTTTTTAATTTATTTCAATTACGGTGTTCGTGGCGTCACCTTTGGCAGCGACTGAAAATCAGTGCTGTAGCCCGGTACCTGTACTGGGCTTACAGTTTGCAACTGAGTCGCTGTCCATTTCTGATGTCACACAACACAATTATTAATAATTTTTATATCTGTTTTTTTGTCTCCATTTCTATGTGTATGTAATTGTTCTGGAATCTGGAATTTGTGTAAATCATCAAAGCCAAAGCATATCAGCTATTTGTAGCTTATGAAAAATAAGTGCGACTGCGAGCTTGGAGTTACCGGGTGCTGGCGATTCGCCGCGCGTGCTGCAGCTTTTCAAAGCCATGGTCATTTTGATATGGATTGATAATAATGTACTACAGTGTGATTTGTCACACTGTGGTGTCACATTTTATTGGAAAATGCTATATGGGTAGGGTAGTTAACAAATTGTCTGTAGCTCACTTCCAACGCGGTATTTTCACTTCACCACTACCGTGTAATAAATTACATTTTACTAGCCTTCTTGTCAGGTCCTTTTGATGTCACTTTATTTATAATCCTTTCGGGTTACAGTTGTTAAGTGAAGTCCTTTTATTTGTTCTATATTTCATTTGTTAGCTGTTTATGTAAGAAGCTATATGAAAGTGATTGGGTAACGATTTAAATATAAAAGAATGGAAAACAAGCTGTTTAATAGCCTGTATTTTACAATCTTTTATTTAACTTGATATGTATGTATGTTTGTTCGGGTGGAATCTTCCAAGTTGAATTTCATCCACTTCCAGTGGTTGTATTGACTTGATATTTGGTATACATGAATATATTGGAAGACAATGCAAGTACAGTCAACAAAAAGTACAGTCACCAAAAAAAGCTTGTATTAAAAATGTTTTTTTTTTAACAAAAACATATTCCGGTTTTATCTTTATGGTACCGATTATCTTATTCCAACGCTGTATGTATCTAAGCATCTCTAGTCTCTACCCAAGAAACTACGATGATATATGATAATATTAGTGATAAAAAGAAACAAAAAACCCGACTGCGTAGATAGATCTGAAAAGAGAAAAACAAGAATGAATTGAATTTTATATGGTATTGTAGGCGGGGATATGTTTAAATCCATCAAGCCGTTGAGCGTGCCCAAGAAATAGACATAAATATTTACATAAACTCGAAAAATATAACCCTCCGTCCGGGACAGTAAGGTAAAAAGATACAAATACCACCTGAAGACTACGTATTGGTGTGGTGACCCCCGATGACCTGCGAAACTTGGTACCAGGCGGCGCGGGTGGATCTGGAAAGTGGAGGAAAGATACAGCAGTGGCAGATCCTTAGCCTGATAATGATACGAATATAATGAAACGTTTACGATAACGGGAAAATCATCTGTCGACTCTATTTCCATTGAACTGCCAAATATGTTTGGCAAATATTTGCTCCAATCAAACGGCCAATTCTTAGATCTTGGCAAACAAACATAAACCAATCACGAATCGAACGAGATCTCGTTACAATTGTATCTGTCTAGTATATTTTTGGACCAATTAATTATACGTCGGCTGTCTTTGATCCTCAGTTAAGTGGTTAAGGAAATAAAATTAGTGTTTAGTTAAATTGTAATTTGTATTTGTTACTTATCTCGTATTTGAGATGATTTGTTCTATAAGTAATACAAATTTGATGGTATAAATTATTTAAATAACACCGTTTTCATTGTTTTGAAAGATAAGTAAATAAATTTTTGACTACTAGAGCATGAAATATTTCATAAAAAGTTTTAGATTTTTTATTATTTTCGATGGGTGTAAATATACTTACAAAGTTGTTTATTTTATAATTTCTTGCGTGTGTCTAAATCACCTCTATTATGTCACTATTTTTTAACCGACTTCAAAAAAAGAGTTTCTCATTTCGGTTGTATTATTTTTTTGTTAATGTTTGTTACCTCATGTTTGGAAGGGTACACTTCCCGTTTGGTCCCATTGTCATCAGATCAGGATTTGATTACTACTTAGCGTACTTTGAAGTCGGTTTAAGTTTTTTGTAAAACAGTTTTCATTTCTTTTTTAATATTCACAATAAAAAGGGAAAATAAGTAGCACAACACACATAATTCTCTTACAAAGAAATATAAAGCGACGGATAAAAATAAAAATGTCTCACGTTTTCATACAAAGTACAGCTGACTTTATAAAAACACGCGTGTCACAGATTCTCGCCATACAAACATTCTTTCCAAGTATAAATCGCCCAATTTAGATATTCCGAAGTCCTTAGGAATGTTTTGTATGGTACGCATTTTTTATTCGGTCTCTTTACACTCGCTATGAAAATATACGAGGAATAAATAATGTGATCGATCTATCGAATCTTGATACTTGAGCTATGAGAAGGCGGCAATTAGTGAAATGTTTGAGGAATCAATTATTTTGATACAATTTATTTACAGTATTTATTTTAACGACGTGAAATATTTTAGTCCATTCGGAAGAAAGACAGAAATCTATGGAATTTTTCAAACACAGGATAAGTATGTTCATAATTTATGATATTAATCTATGTTAACGAAAGCTATGTAGCTAGAAATACCACAGATTAGAAATACGCAGACAAACAATAGTTTTCTTAGAAAAATGTTATAGAACGCAAGGGAAACCGCAGGGCGCAATCTAGCCATGCATAAACATAGTCCGTAAAAGTGAGTATTAATTAGTGTAACATTATTAAGACTCGACAACATTAATTAAGTATTAAGTAACGAAAAAGTAGGTTACTTAATAAAAAACAGGACAAGTGCGAGTTGGACTTGTGCACGATGGGTACAATAATGAATAACTTAATTTTGTTACTTAAATTAAGTTTCATTTGATATTTTTATTAAATTACTTTACTGATTTCATCCATCTTTGTTTTTTAAGTTTTCTAATACTTTGTAGAAGGTTCTTTCGGAAAAAAAATAAGAAAGTTACGCAGAAAAATTGAAAATTTAAGAAAATTTATGACTAATTTTCGTAGGTTTAGTTGAGGACACAACGCAAACGAAGTCGTGCCGGGCAGCTATTTATGAATACAATTAATGTAAGCCCAAAAAGAAATAATGAAACAATTACTAGAAATAATTACAGTTTAGTTACTTGTAAGGGAACGCCTCTTAGATTTTACTGGTATTTTTTTGTAAGTATGTGAAATTAACGATGCATGTTATGGAGCATGCATGCGTTCCAAGAGTTTCCAAACTTTAGTATTATTAAAAAGATACAAGCCTATATAATAACAGCCAGATGGACGGACGGTGTTGTCTTAGTAATAGCTCAGAGTATATAAATACTACGTACAAGTAATAGGGTCCATTTGGGTACGGTACCCTAAAAAGTTGGTTTCCAATTAACGACCCGATAACTTCATGATAGTTTCTGAGATGGAAAATTAAGGTTTCTTGGAAGTAAATCTTGCAAAAGACGTCACGAGCTGCCTTCAAAGGCTCTAATTAATTAGGTTTCTGGTGAAACTTCTACTGTTACTGTGAATAAAAGATGAATTTGTAGACGAAGTTTTTCTTTCTTTTATTAAAATAAGACGTTTCATTAAAAAGTATATCCTCTCTTAGTTGTTTTAATGTAATAAATGTACTGCCTCGTAAGGCCCATACGACCTAATTTAATGACAAAAATATTTTGTGAACCCATGACATATCATAAAATTACGGCCCAGCGATCTAAAATTATGACATATTTCAACCTATTTTTTGGTATAAATTAACCCGCCAATGGTGCCGATTCTGTTGTAAATTGCACTAAACTAATTTTAGTCACATGTCATCTCTTTCTTACGAACATGATTGAAAAAGGATAGAACATATTTTAAGTTGTCATTGCGTGCATTTAGGCGTGACAGCGATAGATGGCGACTAAATTTATATTGAAAACAAGCATTGGACTAATTTGACAGGACTAAAATTCTTACATCCTTTTCTTATGTTCTTTGTTAGAAAGAGACATAGTGACATTAAAATTAGTTTAGTTGTGAACAACAGAATCAGGGCCAATGTCACAGATCTTATTCTAAATCAAAAGTCTGGGCCGTAACTACTTGAACCTATTTTTAATACATTATATTGACCTAAATTTAGGTTGGGCCTTACGAGGATAGGACCTAAGTATCAGTTGCACTTGAGAGCTGGTTCCACCTATAAGTATTTCAGTACGACCTTGTGCTTGCAAAAAAGGGGGTATTATCCAGGTATCTGTTCAATTGTTCATATTTATATTATGATTTGTCATTGCATTGGCATCTAATCTACCTCTTGATCAAGTTAGATAATGAACATGAAGCCTATCATGGCTTTACTTGTTAGTTACTACCTCCTGGCTGATGACGTCAGAATACACAGGATGTTTTAATTGCCACGTGACGAACCGGAGAAATTAGCGTATTTGGGTCAAGTCACGATATCCGGAAACGGGTTGTTTGGTTTATCTGTGTCAATAGGCTAATAACTTCGTTATTTGGTCACGATGACCGGTACTCGAAAAGGCATGATTAGCATTTTTTATAGTTCATAGCAAAGTACGGTAATGGGATTTTGTGAGTCTAATTGTTAAGCAATTTTTTATAATACAGTACCTAATACTTTTTTACACGACCTATAGCGTGGTAATCATGGTATCTTACCATCCACGTCAAATATAACTGTACATAAAGGCATTCTCAGAAACCACTCTGATAAATTAATGAACTAAAATGCGTTCACGTTCAAAGATTTGTTCACAGTAGCTAAAGTAATTATCATTGCTGAACCAACTTGTTTTAGTTCAATTAAACGTAATGGTTTGGAATAAGGTTGAAATTGATTAATGTTTCCATTGACTGAATAATGGAGAACGAATTGACTTTATAGTTTGGAAGTTTAGAGCGTAGTACGCGATGTCTAATCATTAGGGCGTTGCTGCCAGCCGGAAGGCTACCAGGGGCCCAATTCTCACCCAATCGAAACTGATCGCTCGATCGAAAAAAGCACGAATTCTAACTTTTACGAACGTTACGTTATTCTGGCAATTTCAAGGCCGGCATATTTAGAAGGGAAACCAGTCACCTACCACTACCAGTACCATTATCAAATACGAGAAATGTTTTGTGCTATCATATTTTTGTGAAAATTTCAACACTTTACCGACATTCGTATAGCTAAAAAGTTGAAATTTTGAGAGAGTTGAGATATTGAGACAACCCTGTAAAAGAAGACTACATTAATAAATGCGTGTTTGAAGTTATATAGCGATAATATCAATTCATTCATCAAATCATATAGACAAAAAGTTTTTATTAATTCACTGCAAATCAGCCAGCACGTCTGAAAATACATTCCTTTTTAGCAACAAGTCCAAGTATAGCTATAGTTTTTTATGCATTATGTAGCCTCGGTTCCGTCAGCCCCGTCAGACATCACTCAATAGAGTAACATTTTTATAAAGTTTTATTTATATTTTGTGACTTTTATGGTTCTATTCGCCGTGCATGCCATTAGACCAAAGTAGGTTGGGTGCGCAGCGCTCGTAAATGTCCATTGCAAATATAGGTAACTGCCAGCTGTCGTACGCACGGCTACAGATCAAGCTATACATTTCCAATATAAGCTGACCTCTCATTGCAGGGAAATCCTATACAATGCGAGATCAGCTTATACTGGAAATGTATAGCTTGATGTGTTGCCGTGTGTACAAGTAAGTATGTATAAAGTATCTAAGACCAAACCGTTTTAAAAAAGGAATACAAAAAAAAAACAAATGAATAAGCAATGAGCACCTGACTATTGATAAGCTCCACTAGATTTTAATCTGTGGTTACACCACATCTGTCTTACGGTACGTTTTTCACCTATTGAATATATTTCGTTTATTAGAGACTAGTTTTTTCCCCGCGGTTTCACCCATATCCCGAGGGATCAAAAGTATTCCCGGTATCTACCTACTTGACAAATTTCATGGGTTCGTCCAGAGGTAACAGACCAAATTCACTTTCGCAGTTTATTATATTACTAGGATTTATTGACAATTTATGTTTATTAAAGTGAACACTGTTTATACACAAGCTCAATTACAAATTACTAATAATTGACTCAAATCTCTTATGCCACTTAAAATTAATTTAAATTAAACTGTTACGCTCTTGTTCCCATCATCACAGTCTCGAATTTGACATCCCTATTACGTAATTTATATTCAAGAAGCGCAAGTTATAATCGACTGTATTTATAGTCAATTAAAGTTTATTTTAAAACTGGATAGTTTCCCGATTTTATGGACAAAGCGAGTCGAATTTCAGACTAACCGACTACGTCACAACTGACATTTGAAATTGGAATCTATTTGTTTTTCATTGCCGTTTTATTGAAATGTACTTTTAAAGAATGCCGTATTTTTGGTTCAATGGATGATCTTTTCAGGGATTTATTCTCCAACGTGTATTGGGATAGTTTTATAATATGATGTCATGGTATATATGCGTACGATAATGGAATAATACAGCACTGATTTATGTAGCCATCGTGAAGACGTGATGAGAGAAGCACTTAAGACACTCATAGATCTTTTGTGAAAATTACCTATTAGATGATTTAATCAAACAGTAGCTTAGTTATGTACCTACCTACTTTTACTTTCCTGTTGCTTTATGAGAATTTTGCCATGAGGCTTCTTAGGTCTTCATTTGTGGCACATCCATTGTGATCGCTGTCTCATAAACGGTCAGTGAAGATGTGGTCGAAGATGCTTAGAAGTGAACGTGAAGCTAGCGATCCTCTGCCCCCTTAGGGGCTGGATTTCGGGAAATGCTTTCTTACTTCTACCCATTGGATTTGGCTATGCGTTGTCTAAAAGTCAGTAAACTTGTGGGTCAAGTCCACTATTACAATAGGCTAAATGACAAAAAAAACTATTTGTAAGTTAAATTATCAAAAAAATATTAAACACGTATTTTTTCATTTGATAATTAAACAAAAAAATACGAAGATATCGTGTGTTGAAGTTCCGCGTGACGTCACGTTAGAGTACACTTTTTACTCTAAAGTGACGTCACGAGCCCCCTCTCCCGAACTTTGACTATCTTTCTAAATTTTTAATGATTTGGTGAAGCAAAAAATTTTGATTATTTAACTGACGGACTAATTAGATTTTTTTTTACCTAGGAACATCCCTATTGTATTTCACTATAATAATGAACTGTCTGTGGTGTCAAAATTGACAGATTTGACAATTTTGGTAGTCTCCTAATTCAATAGCGTCGAAAATCATCATGAATTTAGTAGACAACGCACATTGGCTCGATGGCAAAGGTTTTATTCTGACATGATCCCAATACAGCTCGTATTGGGATCATGTCAGAATAAAACCTTTCTTTACCGTGTACATAATCAATGCTGCCATAATCAGTGATTTTTACCCTTTCACCATAATTACTTTACAAGTTCTGCGATTACCCTTTCTTCATCTATCTGCATGTTAATATAATGTTTTCTCACGACGAAGTAAATCCATGTTTATGGATTAATTTCATTACATCGTTTAGATTCTTTATGGTCACGTGCCGAAGTCACGATTTCACGTCCCGTTATGGCTAATTAGAATCACGAAGGTATCTCAATAGGTACCTTAAATAGAGAAAGGCTTCTTAGGCCTGTAAAAGAACGGAGTCAAAACGTTGGTCAAGTATCAAGAATATATTTAGTTAATCGAAAATGAACCTTAGGTGCGTGTGGCAAGGTTCCAATTCAATTGTTTTAATCTCGTCTCGAAAGTAAAGTTTTGATTGATGTTCTAGGTACAGTCATATGAAAAATTGTTTATCAAATTCTTAAGCTTCCAGAATGTGACTATAATTGTTTTTATTTTTAGGTTCATTGAATATACCTACTTATCTTTAAAAGCTATTAAGTTCTTAACATTTTTTAACACACTTGTCGTAATTGTATGTTTTTTAAAGTGTCATAAATATTTTATTACGCCATATTGTTTGTACACATTAACAATAAAATTAAGTCCCAATTTGTTACGGTACTAACATAAATTTGTGGTAACATTTTTACAACTGTGTTCCCACTTCCCACGATATACCACTCTAAAACAAATCAGTCTAATAAGAAATACTTTGAAATGTCCCACTATCCAAGTATGTGGTCTATACTTAAAATGGGCACAATTAAGGGATTATTCTTGAGGCATTCTTTGTGTGACTTGCCTTACTTTGTTGATCAGTTGCCTTATTTGGGAGGGTCAAAAAAGTATCGCAATGGAATCTTAAAAAATGTGTATAATGATACATAATAATATACATGGAATAACTTAAATAGGCCACATGTACTTATTAAAATTAGTCAGTTTAGACTCGTTTGATTGACACATTACCTACTGGAAAAGTTAAATTTATAGCTTATTCATTATAAAGTTATCAAACATTGATTAGCTAAAATTCTGAAATCTTTATCTGACACGTAACATTTGGTGATCGAAGTGAGACGGAGGACACTATTACACTGATTTAGTTCAAAAGCGATTATGAATAAGGGGGTTAGTATACAGGTTGTTGTTTTGGTCAGCGACGAGCGACTCAGGGTCGATAATACAACTGATACTGGTGCTAAAAAAATATAAAAAAAATACTTTATTTTTTTATAATAATAAAAATTAAAATAATATTATTTTGAAAATCTGTAATAAGCTAAAATATAGACGTATTACTCAACGGGAGTGCGAGGGGGTAAAGGGGTGGGGTGATGGCGGCTTGTGCCTAGCTCTAGTCAGTGCACGTGGCTAGTGACCATATTTTGCGGTAATTTTATTTCAAATTGAATAAGGTATTTCTCAACGGATTTACAGTATTTAATGGAATTAAGTCCATTTTTGGAAAATGTATTTTTTGTACTACCGCTCCTGGGTCGCTTGTCGCTGACCAAAACAACAACCTGTATTGAAAAAAAAAGTGGGAAAAATTAAAAAAGATTTCCAATGAAAAATGTAAGGCAATCCAAATGTACGTTGCTTCGTCATCCTTCGTGATTTCATATTCAAAATAACTGTAGGTACTTATGTGTCACTACAGGATAATGAAATCATGAGCTATATAGAGACTTGAGTTTTCAGGGAAAGAAAACAGTGAAACATAGGGGTATGGAAATTTGTAGCTGGTTATATTACGACAGTCTAGCTAGGCCTTTTAGAAGAACCCCAATCATATAGCGCATTGCGAAAATCGTAATGGTCATCTTCACGATGATGCGTAGATGAAACAACTGCGTTGATAACAAAAAATGGCGGCGTTGGCAGTAGGTCAAAAAAAAAACATCCGGAGCACATCCCCATTATACAGGTCGTTGTTTTGGTCAGCGACGAGCGACTCAGGGTCGATAATACAAATGATACTGGTGCTAAAAAAAATATAAAAAAAATACTTTATTTTTTTTTAATAATAAAAATAAAAAGATATTTTTTTTTAAAATCATGTAATAAGCTAAAGTGTAGACATAATACTCAACGGGAGTACGAGGGAGTAAAGGGGTGGGGCGATGGCGGCTTGTGCCTAGCTCTAGTCTGTGCACGTGCCTAGTAACCATACTTTGCGGTAATTTAATTTCAAATTGAATACGGTATTTCTCAACATATTTACAGTATTTAATGGAATTAAGTTCATTTTTGGGGAATATATATTTTGTACTACCGCTCCTGGGTCGCTTGTCGCCGACCAAAACAACACCCTGTATAGGCGGTTGAACTACGCTTTGAGGATTTTTTTTGTAGAGTCTACACGCCTACAGGTCTACGATTTGAATACCCGTTGTAAATTAACGGTGGTGAAATGGCATCTGCAAAACTACCGAAGTCGTCGAACTTTTTTTTTAAAGTATCTCACTATTTTGTGTGATGATGTGGCCGAAGGTGGTAAGCAAACAAAGCCTAGAAGGAACTGGCTCTTAAGTGCAGCCGTCGGAACACACCGATAGGTGCTTTGCGACAGATTTTCATCTTCAGGGCGGTAGCCGGCCAAAGTACCCTACCACCGTGCTATGGTTTCCTCACGATGTTTTCCTTCACTGTAAGCTCAAGCTCATTGTAGGTTTCGAACCCGGGATTGAGCTATCATCGCCTAAATGACATCGGGTAACAAAAATACATGACACTATTAACCTGTTGAATGAATGAGTCTTCTCTTAATACTCTATTTTTGTCCCGTGTGATTGCTATTAAGAAAACAAAACGTTTATTCTTGTATGTCTGCTCTGACGGGTATATTAGTAAAGGAAACAACGGCTTTTGTTATCACTTATCTGTTTCTATCAGGTTTTATTGAGACAATTGTTGGAATGAGATCTCATATTCTCGTAACGGCATCTTGTTTAGAATCGTTTTTTTTTTGTTGATAATATAGGCAGCCAGTTCATTTTCTAGGCTTTGTGTGCTTACCACCTTCGGCCACGTCAACATAATGATTATGGACAATCAAGCTTACATTGTATAAAAATACTTCCACCCATACATAAAATATTTAAGGTAGATGCTTCCTAACAATAGTTTTATTTTCTAAGGATGGATTCGACCAAATACCAGACTCCACCAGAGTTCCTAATACCTGGAATATTTTACTCCTCCTCGCATAACTTCGGTAGCGTTTTTCCATCGCCTGTACTATACCTACTGTGTTTTGTTACTCAAGATTAAACGAATGAATAATGGAAACCAACTAAACACACCATTGGTTCTCAAGTACAAAGTGAAATCTATAGTCAACTTTATTTAGCTGGATTCTAATCGTAAACTTTCATTGTCATGATTGTCAATTGATCAGCTGTGTTGCGTCCGCCATTAAAATACTCTCGGATAACAAGCTATCCGGAAATGCATGGATTTGACAAGTTATTTCCATGCAATTTAGAAGTATTACTTTACTTTCGAGTAGATAGTTATTCTTGGAAAAAGACTTGGTCAAACGCAATGTTCCATAACTTAGTTAGTGATTTAATCGCAGTATAAAACGTAAAATCCACTCTATATCGATCAATACCTACCAGATTTCCTCAGTTGTCTCGCTCGGCCACAAACCATCTTTCATCAATATCATATCACATATCGCCACAGTATTTTTCTCGAGTAAATAAACGTCAGTAATAATCCTCCATATGTAATATTTCATCTCACGATGTCAACATTGATATAAACGGGTCCCTTTGAACGTCTCTAATCGCCATTGAATCGTCTACACCACCATTCAATATGTCCATTCTAGACGTATTCATTTCCCGACCATTATCTGTTGTCAGATAAATCTTATTCCCTTGGCATTAGATTTAAAATCCTCTAAACGGGCTTTAAAGAATTGGTACCAGTCGCGGCAATTATTACAGTTGCATATTGATTTAACGGTTCTTATATCTGTGGACTAAGGTTGAAAATCAAATCATTTGCAGTTTTAACTCTACAGAATTTCCTAAGCTTTCTATTATTGGTCTCATACAAAGACTGTTCCGGTGAAAACTCTCTATTGATACTGATATTTTTAATCTGTTTTCCATAGCTCTAGGCTATGCCTTTTGAATTCTGATGAAGAAAGGAAGTTATCGATAGCTTCCTAAAAAAATCTTGCTGATCAGCAACTGTGTATCTAGACAATCATACTTGGCTGGATCGACATCAAAATGTTGATAAATATGCGAAGAGTCTTCTAGTTAGTGATATTACCAATATAAATAATAACATTAAACAAGTTTTACATAACTTGGGTAAGGTTGTACGAAACGCGTGAAGTGGTCACAGCTGACCGCAGCGTGTGCAGTGCGGTTGCAGTTCGAACCCGGCTCAATGCTCCACTTGTGATTGTGAATCAATATGAACTTTAACTTGTAAATTGCAGTCTGCGGTTTACTTTGTTTGATACATTTTAGTTGAAATTGTACTTATTGGCTGCGATTGCGATGGCCTTGATTTCGTATTTTGAAAAATATGTTTTTTTTTAATCTTAAAATTAAAAGCAAGTGTGAGTTTAAATAGGTCACTATCATGGTGCAAAATAGCGTAACTGAATGAGGGATATCGTTTCTCTAGACACCAAATTGGCACCACTATTGAATAAGGACCTATCGCTGTCGTTGAAAAAGTATACATATTTGATAACGCGGTAGGGCCAATAATTGATAAAACCAAATAAATAAAATATTGATTATGTCCCAGTTTTGCGCAGCTCTGTTTTGTTCCGAATAAAAAGCAGGACATACGTTTCAGAAAGGCAAACCCGCCTAAATCAGTGGTTGGTAGCGATTCGCAGGTATATCTGCCATTATTTATTAGGAATGACAGAATCTTTACAACAATCATGTATAATCCGCGATGACATTTTTACATTTCTAGGACCTCACTCTACATTAGCGCCTCTCGCGTCAAATTCTAGCGGGATAACCCGCATTGGTAGTAGATACTTTATAATTGACTATATATGCATTTTTATAAGTATTGTTGCGCCCCGCGGCTTCAACCGCGTACCCGAGGGATATTCTACCCTACACTACCTAAGTTTTCTTAAATTTTCTAATTTTCTACGCAACTTTTAAATTTAATTTTCCGTAAGAACCTTCTCCAGAGTATTAGAAAACTAAAAAAAAAGATGGATGAAATCGGCAAAGTTGTTGTCAAGTTATGGCGTGACCAAGGGAAATAGGGATTCATTTTTACAAGCTTTTATTTAGTTTCACCTGTCGCGTTGTCTGTAATGGAATTTTGCAAGCTAAATTTGACCCACTTTCCGGTTTCCGATTGAGCTGAAATTTTGCAAGAATATGCAAATCGCGTGACAATGCAATATTATGATGACGTGGAGCTGATCTGATGATGGTGCTGGAAGGTGGCCATAGAAACTCCGTAATAAAACCACATAACCCCATCGAGTTTACAAAAAGTAGTCACTCAAAAAAAAGCTTGTATTATAAATGAAATTATTAACAAAGAACTTGTTATGTAGTATAGAGGTAAAAGATTTCTTTTCATTAAATTACCCGACCAGACAGACAGGTTATAAAAAGCTTAGTTGTATCATCTCAGTGCACAACACGAACCTCTACTTGATGTACCATAAACTGCATTGTCTTTACGTTCGCTAAAGTAAACAGAACAACAGACACCCTTTCAGCTTTCAGCGTGAAATGGTGAAATGTCATGTCAACTCTGTATACGACCAAAGTGCATTTGCAGAATGAATAAAAAGGGATGATGTGTCGTCGGATGGTTCAGCGACCTGATAAATTAATCAGGTTAATTTAGGAATCTGGGTGTTGTGTCACAATCAAGATTTTACGATTGAAGCGCTGCGCCGTAGATTTTAGCAGGACATGTTGCGCTAGCTCCCTTTTGACAGGTTCCGTGGACGGCGCGAGCAATGTATTTTTTATGAGAGGTAGAGCATAGCGTTTATATGCTCAAATATAACTATTTTGTCTTCCTGCACGTGTCTAAGGTCGTCAGAGCTCATTAGGGAGGAGTAACTCGTGATTGACGTCCCGTGTGTTGCAAGCAAGCGTCCATATGGCTACGGTAACCGGGCCGTATCTTTGTTTACCGATTTAGTAGTATAAAAAATCTTAAGTCATGGTTTCGTAGGTCTCGAATCCATGAAGAGGAAATCATCATAGTGGTACTTTGTAGCGCCTGACGGTTACCACCCTCAAGTTGAATCTGTTGCAAAGCACCCACTGCACATCAGTAGGTGCCATCGAGGAAATATCCCTTTAGAGTAGTAATATCGAGCAATCCAATCACTGCAGCGTGTGTTCTTTATTTGGCCAATCAGAGCGCACCACGGACAATACGTTCTGATTGGCTAAGTCAAGGGACTTAGCCAATCAGAACGTATTGTCCGTGGTGGGAAATTGGCGGAAAAAATTAACATCATTGCGCTGCATTTTGTTAATTGTTGGATGGTACCTTCCATCATAATTCTCTTTCTACCTTCATAAATATGAATAGAAGAAAACCCCAAGCTGATTCTATAAAACTGAACCCTACAAATCATAATCCGAAAAACAGATGACACATGGGTCCTGACTATTGATTGGTTATTGCTTAGGCTTCCGCAGACGTAAGTGGGCCATTGTAGTGTTTGTAATCAGCACGCCGACATGACAATAGTGCAGCCGACCGAATGATTTGTCCCTGTGAGGTTTCCGGTTGTTTGTGCCCTATTGAACTCTAACAAGAAGGCAATAAAAGTCAATTTGTTACATGGAGAAATGACCAAGAGAATGGTCAGTACATGGAATGGGTCTTACAGTGGTCATTTGATATGGATTAAGGATAACGAGGGCAGTTAATTTCACCCTGTTAATTCGAGGGATAATAAGGGATAAGACATTACTGTAGAAAGAGAAAGGATAACCAAGGGGACTTGTAAAAAATTGGGAGCATAGAAAATAGAGTTAGAAAGAAAGGAAGACATTTTATTTCATGACTAGCATGTCATAACAACTAACAATAGAGTTGATTGTTAAACATTTGGAATGGGATGAAGGGAGACCTGAAAAATGACTCCAAACTGATAGAAACTTCAGTAACTTTTGTGCAGGGGGTTTGCCGATGTTTTGCTGACCTTGAAGAGCTCTTTATACGCCCCTTTTGAAGAACCCCATATCGTAGCGCTGAGGGAAACCCGTAATGGGGAGCTCATTCCGCATCCCAATGGTTCGCAATTGGAACATACTCTGAACCGTTGTGTGAACGATCGAGGTAGCTCGAGGATAAGAGGATGAAATCTTCATCGCCGGTGAGCCGTGCGGTGATAGAAAGGTGATGATGGCACTAGGTCGAAAAGTTCTAGCGAAAAGATTATAGACAAATGATTGACTTTGACTTTGATCAGCATCTTTTTTAGGCTAACAAGATGATCATCAGCAAATATAACAACATGTACAATATCTATTCAATATCAAGACAATCAATAGAATACAAAGCGCTCAGATACATGTCAATATGAGATAACTACGTCTAAAACGATGTATCGAATCGAATCTATAATCGATAACTTTCCGAATCATGTTGCAATTGATAAGTATATAACGCAGTGTTTTCGGTAAATGAACACCGTATTGATAGACACGGAACAGCTTTACGACCTGTGTTGAAAATCGAATCTTATACTTCAAGAAATACATGTGTAAATAATGTTGTAACTTTCATCACACTGTCTACTAGTTTAAAACAGGTGATGTTTGTTTAGGAAATTCTTTTCGCATCACCCAACGTCTGCTTCCAGACTTGATATCGACAGGGAAACCAATTAAGATATACTCAATCTAGTGTTATATTGTTGGAAAGTTTGTCTCACATTGCTTTTTATGTTTTTTTTGTATTTGATTTTATATTAACTAGTGGACCGTCAGTGATCGTAATCTTTTTTACACATAGGTATTATATGTAGGTATATATAAATTTTAGCTTTATCTCTTTCTTATAGTAGCGAAACGGCCAAGCCCAATATTTTGACTCAGGTGTAGAGTTTGTGAAGTTAGGGCTTGTAGAGTTAGGGCGTGTAGAGTTATTAGCTTGGCTCTTTGTGAGATCTGATAAATTTTTGACAGTGCGAGCCATATGGTCCCATTGGTAGCATTTTACATGAAAATGTTTATGGCGGAATGCACTTTTTTCTACATATCATCATCATCAGCCTATAATGTCCCACTGCTGAGCACAGGCCTCCTTTCACAAATGAGGGTGAAAGGGAATGGGCAATACTCCACCATGCATGCTCAATGCGGATCGGTGGAGGTAGGTTAGTGGTCAACCTACTGTTGGAATTTTTCAAGCCGCCCTAGGAGGCATCCAACTAGCTTAAAGATTATCACAATTAAGTGATATCCGGGACCAACGGCTTTACGTGCCTTCCGAAGCACGGAAACATATACTCTCACGTATTTATATATAGATACAGAATTCTGAATTCCTAATTTGAAAACTTACTGCTGACCGGTCACTAGGACAGCAGATCTTCACTGTGTGCTAGCGTGAAAACCAGCATAAAGGTTGACAGTAACTGGCTCTTTGCAGTTCTCGTGGGGCCCAGCCTGTCATTCATCGTCCGCTAGTTATTAGGCCCGTGAAATCCAGGCCTTAGGGACACTTCTAGGCCTTCAAATATAATTAGATTGGGCAAGTGTGCTTCATTCTCAGCCTCGTGAAAGATGACCAGGCTAGAATTAAGCTCTCGTAAGCTTATAAAAATAAAAGTTCGTGATGAAGAAAAAGCTTTGGTGAAAAGCGCTACTGACTAAGAATATATGTATCTGTACAGGAAATATAAATAAAGTCGAAACAACCATGAATTCAAATCAGACAACAATATAAATAAGGCTTGTTTGTATGGAGCAGTGTTTTTCAATCTTATTGTTTTTTTCAACCTGTAAGGGGTCGCGACCCTCTTACAGGTTGAAAAATTCTGGCGACCCCCTTGTCAGACAGACAAATAATTTATAAATTAAAAGACTACGATAATGATTTTCTTTATTTTGATACCTTTACTTATTAGTCTGCAAGAAGCCGCGAGAGGTTTGCAACTAAGTAAGAGGTAAGTTGGACGCCCGCTTGCGCAAAGCCTACCTTGCCTTTTTCCTAAATACTCAAAGCCTTTTTCCTTCTGCCGGCGAACCCCCGACTAAGGTTTCGCGACCTCCCTAGGGGTCGCGACCCACAGATTGAAAAACACTGGTATGGAGCAATGTACTCGTGATGTCAGGATACATGCCATCATAGTAATTTGTGTGCGTTGAGCTCGCCCACTTTTCAGCGTATACAATGACGTCACGCGATCACATTCGATAAACTCTGATTCAAGTTAACAGTTTTTAAGAAAAAAAACAAGTCATGTATATCACATGTACAGTAGCTTCAAACTACATGAGTGCCCTACTAGGGTGCTAGGTCTTATTTGAATAACTTTGACTTTGTTGTTCAACACAAGCAGAAAACTGATAAAGTAAGCGCCACGAGTCGTGAGCACAGATTGACAGTGCGCAGTAGTTAATTTTACGGTCTGTTTGGCGGAATGAAGAAGGGGGGAGCGCCAAGCTGCACACGATTGGTTCGTCAGTCGATGCTCGTCGTCTATTGGATTCTCGCGTGTCATTTGGCTATTGTGATTTGGCCAATGGTGTACATGCGTGAACTTGCCCCCACTGCCTATCTGTGCTCATCATTCGTGGCGCTTACTATACGTAGACTCCATCTACATTGACGTTATTATAGTGTGACTCATAACCTCTATATGACTGTCCATCGGCAATAAACAAATACATTCTTACAAATCGTTTCCACGACCTTGAACCATAAAGGAGTTGGATAACAGCCAACTAACAGTTTTTCGATGTTGACATTAAGTTTATAGCGTAAACATACGATTCTTCGGAGACTTACGATTTTTATTTCTGGATATTTAAATAGCTTCATTTTGTTATTGTTTTGTTTTATGGAGTAGTTTTATTTCCACTGGTATCAGTTTTTGGTGCGGATTATTTACTTTATGAGAAATACAAGGTGTTGTTTTGGTCGGCGACAAGCGACCCAGGAGCGTTAGTACAAAATATATATTCCCCAAAAATGGACTTATTTCCATTAAATACTATAAATATGTTGAGAAATACCTTATTCAATTTGAAATAAAATTACCGCAAAGTATGGTTACTAGGCACGTGCACAGACTAGAGCTAGGCGCAAGCCGCCATCGCCCCACCTCTTTACTCCCTCGTACTCCCGTTGAGTATTATGTCTACACTTTAGCTTATTTCATGATTTTCAAAATTTTAATTTTTTTATTTTTATTATTATAAAAAATATAGTATTTTTTTATATTTTTTTAGCACCAGTATCATTTGTATTATCGACCCTGAGTCGCTCGTCGCTGACCAAAACAACGACCTGTATATTAGATATTTGAAATCTCTGATGATTTACTGACTCACAAAATATTAGAAATAGTATTACTTATAAGTACTTAAAAACGGAATAAAATCAATCTGGGACCGACGCGAGCGTGTGCTTATAAAGGCCATGACGGTCAAAGAAGAAATATTACCCTGGCTACGTCAATTTGACGTCACTTTCAGAACATTCCGTATTAGTTGAACCTTTGACTGTATCTCCCTTGAATCATTTCTTCCTTTACGCTAACGCAAAGGTTTTTGGTTTCGGCTATCTAAAAGTGGCTCATTGGTGCCGATTCTGTTGTAAATCGCACTAAACTAATTTTAGTCACATCACATCCTCTTACAAACATTATTGAAAAAGGATAGAACATATTTAAAGCTGTCAAATAGTCTTTTCTGTTTTTGCGGGTATTAAGAAGTAACAGCGATAGATGGTGACTAAATTCACGTTGAAAGCATTGGACTAATTTGACAGGTCTAAATTTCTTACATCATTTTCATAAGTTCTTTGTTAGAAAGAGATATAATGAGACTAAATTTAGTTAAGTTGTAAACAACAGAATCAGCACCATTTTCTCTTAATATATCTAAGTTTCTCTTAATAAAGTATATTTCTATAATATGAAAGTATTTGAGTGAAATTCAATAAGAACGTCTGAAAAGGGCAAAGTTCGCAGATGACACACGAGTGACACGAGTTTGGAACTTAGTCCACGACCGAAACTTTACAGAACATGTCTGCAGTAAAATTATAATGAAATTGCCGAGTTTACCCAACAACCGCCATCACTGAAACTTGGTCTGTCTTAGCTTCAATTGGGTAAATAAATAACTTTATTTAATTACTTTTTGTCTAGTTTAACATTAATGGCCTGTTGAAGTGGAGGTTACAGAGACGACTGCTAAGTAACAAGTCGTGGGTACGATCTCCATACACTACAATCATGTTAAACTTGATCCGAAACTCGCTATGCAATTAACTGTGCAATTTCAAAGGAGCTTCCTTCCGCGTTTGTTCAAGTTATGGAATGACCCGTCCCGTGGTTTCAAGGGAGAGTAGAGAATGGAATATATATGATATGAAGTGGTTGCAGAAGGGAACCTAGTAACATATTCAAGTGATACTGTCATCATCTCATTTGGTAGTCAGCGCTTACCTAAATACGGGTGCGAAATTCTTATGACAATTCTAGGTGGTTGCAAAGTACTATGGCCACTATTTTACTAAAACATGACTTGACTGATAGTGCGGACTTGAGAAAGTGATTTATTATGGTTAGAACTTATACTGAAAAATAAGTATCAGTAAAAAGGATTTGCATAAGAGTAAGAAATATTTTTACGTTTCATTAAAAAGCGACATAAACTCTCCAGTCAAGACGTCAATATTTGAGTGCGTCTTGATATTAAACCGAGCCATATTTGAGAATTATATCTCTTTGAATATAAAATATACAGTTATCTTCGGCATTAACATATTTTAAGCGTCGAGATTCTTTATTATAGAATCCTTTGTTATAGAAATAAGAGGATAGGCGACATATAGTAAGCAGAAAAATTTTACATTGCAGTTTTGGTTAATAATATATGTCTCTTAAAAGCATGCCACGTATGCCAATTGCAATCACCAAAATATCTAAAATCTCACGATGTAAGATTGTGTGGCCGAAGGTGCATACAAAGCCTAGCAGAATATGAGGGAAATTCACAAAAAATATACCTAAATATCAGTATGTATCAGGCTTACACAGTCAGTTTTCAATATTTGTCGAGAAAACAAAGGTAAGGATGTTTTCCTGAAATATGTCTTATTTCGACGTCTAGACGCAAACACCTGGTGAGTAACGAGCGAGATATGGGAGACTCGAGTGTGCCTCGAGGGCACGGTCGAAGGTAATCCCGGTTATTATGAACGTCTTTCTAATATCATGTAAATACGGGATCGAGAATATGGGGATCTACCTTTTGTTTTATTTTACATTTACCATGGGAATTTTAGTAATTTTATTTATTACTTTCTGGCTGTGGTTATACTCGCTTCTTGATATAAAATTATAATTTATGTAGGGCTGAGGTGGTAACGAAAGATAAATGTGCAAAAAACACTATGTATTTTCGTTTCTTCAGGACTTCTTATAATAAAAAAAAAAAACAATCTCTTGCCATGAAACTCTTACTTTCCACTCTCTCTACTCGTCCAGTCTTTCTCTCGCCTGTCTGTCACTCTTCATGCTCTCCTTTTCTTTCATGCGTCTATCTCTTCATATCGGTTGCGTTCACACTTTCCATTCATTCTTAAATCTAACATACATCCGCGGCGTTCTAAATAAATCATTCCCACATTTATATGTCGTCGATGCGTCAGAGTAGCAAATAATCAAACAAAATGACATTCGCATCTATAATATTAGTATTTTTTTAAATTTTGAATTGCCCTGTCCATGGTCAGTGATGATGAGGCCGAAGGTGGTAAGCACACAAAGCCTAGAAGGTGCAGCTGCTCTCAACTCACACCGGTAGGTGCTTGGCAGCAGATTGGTGAAGTATGATTAGAGTTGATACTTGCGCTATAAGACCTCACTTCCTGCTATGTTTCATGATTCATTACGTTGATTTGGGGACCGTTGACAATTCATAGAAAAAGGGCCTCTACAGAGTGACCGAAGATGGATGGACAACAGAGTGATCGTGAAAAGGTTCTTATATTTCTTTTGAGGTAAGGGACCATTAAAAAACCTAACTTTGAGATTGTCTGAGCGTAGAAATAGGAGTTGTTATCATCATCATCAGCCTATAATGTCCCACTGCTGAGCACAGGCCTCCTTACACAAATGAGGGTGAAAGGGAATGGGCAATACTCCACCACGCATGCCCACTGCGGATCGGTGGAGGTAGGCTAGTGGTCAACCTACTGTTAGAATTTTTCAAGCCGCCTAGGAGGCATCCAAGTACCTTAACGACGATCACAATTAAGTGATAACCGGGACCAACGGCTTTACGTGCCTTCCGAAGCAAGGAAACACTCGATTTGAAATACCACTAGGCGGTCACCCATCCAGGTACCAACCACGACAGTAGTAGCTTAACTTTGCCGATCGATTAAGAACGGCTAATCATGCTACACCACGAGCGCTTCTTGTGATCAATAATAGGTAAATATTACATGGACAGGTAGTAGGTACACTAAATTTTCACTGACTTTTTGTTATACAAAGAACATGTTTTAAACGATTGACGAAAAAAGTTGACCTCAATATAAAATTATATCGGCGTAAAAACTTTTAATCTTTCCAATCCATTACACATTATAACTAAGTAGAAATCTATCCAACAACTTGCTTACTATTAAAACAACTTTATCAATAGGCTATCGTGACAATTTGGAATGAGTTAAATCTTTCACAGTACAGCGAAAGTTTATTGTATGTAGTAAAAAGCTTTGCGGCAAAGTAGCAAAAGTATAAAGCTCCCAACAACAGGCTTTTTGCCAGAAAATTGTGTTCGGTCCATGTGTTTTTATTGCAACCGAACTGCGGTCTAATGAAATAGTAAAAAAAACTTTATGTTGTGTATTTTGGATATTGGTCATGCATAAAGATACCTACTTAAAAAGAAACTTTTTGCGTTAAGACTTTTTTACACATAGGTACAGTGTGTTGATATTTATCTTATTGCTGGGTGAAATTAGGCAATATTGCCAGGCAAGGCAATTAAGGCATTACGCAATGTTGCCAGTATGGGGTCGTTGGCTGTACGCCACACTGATAATATCAATTTAATTATAATATTTACTAATTGTTTTTGTCCTAGTCTAATTTAGCAACATTAGGTACGCTTAGGCCTCAAGTTTTCTCTGCCTTCGTTCTTCATTATATCTGGTGGAATTTGGGCTGTACTGCTAAGAGCCATCGGCGTGAAAGCCTCTTCAAGGTCCAAGAACGGTGCCACAATTTCGGTAAATAAGCCCATTTTAGCATTAAGTGATGCCTATTTGGTCAAATAATTGCGCCATAAACCGAAATAATTACTGTTTCGGTACAATATTGCCTCCATATTGTTCCAAACGCACAATGACGTCATTAAGGCTAAGCCCTAATTCAGTAGTTTTGATCATTATTCTTTTAGGCTAGGATAATATATTTTTATTCGATGACTTTATTGAATACATTTAAGTGCTCAAATTATAGTTATTAAAGACTTCATTACCAGACCAAAGTACCGACATTAAAGAGGGGTGTTTTTCATCTTCCAGCTTAAAGTGCTATTTGAAACATTTTTACTGCTAATGTCCGTAGAATAGCATTTTTTACTGCTTATGTTCCACTGACAGCTTCATTCAATGGGCCAAGTAAGAAAATTTGAAAATTCTTTAATAGTGACTAATTAGTTTGTTAAAGTTATAAATGGTGTTGGATGCGGTATTCTTGACAAATATGTTGAAAAATTCAAGTCTTCTTATACTCCTTGTTGAATCGTTTTCTATAAACTTTGACACTTACTCGATATTAATAGTATTATTATGTTAAACAAGCTTTAAGCTTATCGCAAAAAGCTTCCACTTTCAGCCTCATTTGTGCTTATAATATTTAAAAGCAATCTTTTTAGAATAAAGGTACACAATTATACTGTGATGAAAGTCTCTGTGCGGTATGGAATTCATTCGGTATATTTTATTTAAGTCTCATACTAACATTCAATATATCTGTTACCTATGCATACCTTTAGTTCAAACCAATCTTCAAAGCAAGAATTTATATTTTTTTAAATCATTACAAACTAAAAAGGACGAACTGAAGTGAGTCGAGAATTTTTACATTCCTTTGATGTTTGTTTCTCAGCAGTGTGAAAATATCATTTGGGATTCTTTCGATCGCGTGAAAGAAGCTTTACGCTTAAATAGATATAAACAGAGGGATAATTTAGACTTTGACTGACCTGCACAAATTGTATTTTCAGTTAGGGTTGTCACGTGTTACTACGTACTCTTTTAAAATATTTTTTAAGGAAAACTCCCCCCGCTAATTTATCGTCACTGACAACGTAATGGCGTGATAGTACTCCTAATAGTATTGCCTCGCCTATACACTAGTGGCCTCATCCTCGCTGCGTGGAATGTGTGGATGTGGGATCAAAGCGTAGGTATTTAAATTACTACGCCTATGTGAAGTGAAAATACGCTTCAGACATAGAATAACTAAATACTAAACTAATGTACTAACAGATCTAAGAGTCGGAAGTCTTTGACGTGAATTATTTAGTGCTCGTAATTGCTATACCGGGGAGAACCTGTTTAACTTTTCAACAGGCATTTTTTACGCTGCCAAACTAATCTAACTTCTGTGTTTTTTCTTTTTATTTACTAAAGTAGTAAACGAGCATACGGCCCATCTTGATCTTTATCTGCCAATTCTACACTAAATGTAAGTGTCAACCCTACGCACATATCCCAAAATGATCAGATAAATTAAGTCAGTGATTCCAAACAAAAGGGATGGTCAAATGTACCATTTTCAGGGTTTTTTCTGACAATCCTTTTATCTGTTCCTCCATCGAGTGTTTGGGGTTAGACTAATTAAATAGGGTCGATGTGTCGACCTCCCCGTCATTATTTTGGAACACTGAACATGTGTAGAACCTTTATTTTGTTTGGTGTTTTCCTTTGTTTTTCCCTTGCAGCATGGGTTCATTGCCTGTTTCAAATACACAAGCAAAAATAGAAAAGTCGGCATTTGGAAACTTCAAGTTTGGAGTCACCAAAACAATGATCTTAGAGAAACTTGAAACGAAACTTGAGTAACGAACGGTCCGTTGTCACAAATGTCTACAAAATGTGTTGAGTTTTCTTCCAAAAGAAACTTAAACATAACATCAGTGTATCGCTTTTGTCGAACAATAAAATGCTCTTTTCCTTTGCTCTCCCTAGACTGATATTAAAATCGAGTGTCGCATGTCGAGTATCGGAAAGTATTTGCAGTTTGCACTCCCGAGCTCCCGAGTCGCGCCTGTGTTTTGTTTATTTTTCTACAAATATACAGAGTGAGATTAAATATTTGTTAGATCCGCGCAGATCCGTTTCGTCACGTCTCGAGTATAAAGAATTTTTTAATACATTAGATACAAGTAATATTACTTAATGGAGTCTGCTTGCTATTGGATTTTGGATGAGGATGACACAGGGCTATGCCTCATAAGTAGATGTCCTTAAGTAGAGGCTTTCGTTTAGGAGTGGCGATTTAATCTGGTTTTAATAGATATCTTTTTACGCGTCTAATCCAAATATCATGTTTCTTTAGGTTTTCATTTTTTTGCATAATTCCTGAATATGCCGTTTGGATTTTCGGATCTGCTGTATAATTAAAAAGGCGCAATTCGAAAACTCAAAACGTCAGAGTTGTCCCAAATACAAAAGACTAAACAGGTGATCTGTCATCGGCATCAGTAGTGGGAAGTTGCGACAAGCGTGACATTTGTTTGACAGCTCAGTCGCCATCTTGGATCCGTTTCAAGTTCCCATTAACCTACTCACGACTCTTTTAAAAGTTACAGTTGGCGAATAGTTATATCGGCAATCGATGTGTAAGTTTAGCAATGTTCTTCTTTGAAACTGTTTCGCGCAGACAGGGAACTCGCATAAGGCTGCATGTCCACCAGATATGTGTAGCGATCGATGTGTTTAGCTGAAATGGGATCGCTTCATTTTCACGTTATAGTTTTAACACCAGCCGAGCAGCTGAACTAAAGCGCCCGTGTGACGGTAGAAAAAAGTTGCACGCTTGGTTTTCATACGGATGGAGGGACCTGCGTTATCTGTTTAGATTTATGTCTGTGAGTTCTTATTAAACTAATCAACTTTACATAACTTTCTAAATAAGGGAGGTAAAGAAGAGGTAACAAAAACACATTATTCAGTTAAATCACAGATATGAACAAACATATCGAACATTACCACCATTCCTTTCGTTTTATGTAAACAAAAACAACTAATCAGTTCATCTTCAATTAAGCCAAGCACACACAAGCTTCCGTATTCAATAAATAAGACTGTGTTCACACTATTGTGGGAACTGCCCAAATATAGGGCAGGGGGACTCATTCGCGTTACTGTGGCCACGTGGTTTATACTACGCAGTTTATTTTTATTGTAAGTGTACACTCAAGTTGTACAGCTGGCCTTTTGATAACTGAGATTCGCTTGCGCAAGCTTTCGTTACCATAAAGAGTATTTAAAGAAGTGTACATTAGATAGGGGTCATTGATTCATTGAATAAGAAATTGATTATTGAGAGATGCTTCTATAATCAACTCGTTGACCTATCTATATTGGCCGATTGCGATGGCCTTTTTGTCATTATACTTAAAAATCTATTAAATTCGCAGATTTCTATAACTCTGATATGACTATAACTCAATGATAATACCTAACTACTCTTTATTAATTAGGTTATTTTATATTTTATCCGACTTCAATAAAAGGTTTCCAAATAGGTTGTACTTTTTTAAATGTTTGCTACCTCATAACTCCGTCATTTATTAACCGATTTGGAAAATTCTTCATTCATCAGATCAGGATTTGATTCCTTCTTAGTGTACTTTGAGGTCGGTTTAAGTTTTTTTTTTGTAAAACAGTTCAATTATTTGATTTTGTATTGAATTAATTAGGTACGAGTTATTTAATAAAAACGCAGGTCAAAGTGCTATTATGGGAAAAAAATAGACTTTTGTGTGCCCTTCTATACATCGTTTGCGAATACGAGTATGTACCTAATTCATTAGATTTGATTGGCTGTAACCTTTGTCGATTTACTACTATTACCTACTGCCCATGAAACTCAAAGTTATCAGTGAATTTTCTCGTAAACTTATAACGAAGGACTCTGTCGTGGAAATTCCACTACTCTTCACTACTCACCAACTAGAGGATGGCGAAACTTTGGAAACATTTGACAATCGATTTATCAGCAGGAAAAGCGGAAAATACAGGAACGAGCGAAACAATCATCGTTCTTTTGTTCTATTTATATAAATGTGCCGTTTGGACGTGTCGAACGTTTGTTATTTTGTTTACTGCAACGTCTAGATGAATTTTGCTTGGGATAAAATACGCTGTAGCGATGTTAAATTAAGTATAATGTATGATTTTGATTACTTACCAGAGGGCGAACCACAAGCTCTTAAAACAAGGTTAAAATAACCTTATTTGACTTTTGTCATTCTTTCACATCCGACGTCAAAACGGGACAAAAGACAAATAAGGTTATTTTAACCTTGTTTTAAGAGCTTGTGGTAGGCCCCCTGATTAACACTGGCTTTACATAGTTAAAAAAATCGCAAACAGTTGGGACTCAGTGGTTTTCCAGACCCTATAATGCCCTACATTCTACGGCCCTTTCTTCTAGAGAAAAGTGATGATTTTGCCGAAGGTAATATGATAGCCTAGAAGATATTTAGTGTGTAGTGTAGTGTACTGCACATGGACCTTCCATGTGCAGCAGCTGAAACGCATCGCTTCGAGCATGATAAAGAGGGCCAAAATTATTTCTTAGAATTGGGTTTTGTTTTCCGAGTCCGCAATGGTCGTACTAGATCTTGCACTTTTGATATATTGCTACTGTACGAATTTGTTATTTTGTACAAATGCTTTATCCAGATTACTTATATCTGTGTCTGTGTGATTAATTTCCGCTGGACGCACTTAATGAAAAATATACTTAACTGTTTAATTATGTTAATATTCGTGATGGTCATTAAATATAGCATTTCTGATCAAACTTATATCAATGGTGTTTGATATTACTGGTTTATCTACTTTTGATGCGTTTCCCGTAGCTTACGTTCCAGATAATTTTATGGACTATTCGTAATAATATTTTGCGATGTCTCAATGAATTTTATATATTAACTAGCTTCTGCCCGCAGCTTCGCCCGCGTGGCCTACAGGAATCAAACGACGTATTTTTCTACAACAATAAAACAAAACAAAACAACTTCATCCTGCATCGAGGGAGGAATTATTAAACATGCTGAGACACGTACATTAATTTTCAATCTTCAGCCTAAACACAAAATTTGAAGAGACTAACTTTGAAACTGACGGACTTTCATACAAACTTTCATCCCCTATTTTACCCCCTTAGGGGTGGAATTTCGAAAAACCCTTTCTTAGCGGATACCTACTCTTCACAAAGAATTATACCCTCTAAATTTCATGTCTCTAGGACCAGTGGTTTAAGCTGTGCGTTGATATATCAGTCAATCAGTCAGTCAGGACTTTGAATTTTATATATATAGATCATAAATTTCAAGAATAATAACGGTCTCAGTAACAAAATACCCTGCTAGTTCATAGTAGCTGTTCATATAGGAAATCATGAAATGCATTAATCTTTTGACTAGACAAATTCCTATCATTTGTCATAGCAAACTGCGCTGTCCATTTACTTCACAACACGTAATAAGAACCGTTGTTTTCGATACGTTATTCTACAATCTTTCTCATGATTACTAAGAACACTTTGTTCAAAGTAAAGCTAAAAAAATACCAAAACATATGTACTAACATTTAAAACAACAAAAAAAAGGTTGGGTTGTCAGAGCAGAGATTAAAACAGATCATGCATTATTATAAATGGGTGTTGCCAGTTAATTGAGAAAGGGCATTTACTCTTCATTAATCATTTCCGACAATTATGAATAATTGTTCCCCAACATCTGTAATTGTTGTGTGTAAACTAAATCGTTTAGGGAACTGTAAAATTCCCTAAACGAAAATATAATATACAGGGTGTTGTTTTGGTCAGCCACAAGCGACCCAGGAGCGGTAGTACAAAATATATATTCCCCAAAAATGGACTTAATTCCATTAAATATCCTGGGACTTAATACTGAGATTAAATACTGTAAATATGTTGAGAAATACCTTATTCAATTTGAAATAAAATTACCGCAAAGTATGGTTACTAGGCACGTGCACAGACTAGAGCTAGGCGCAAGCCGCCATCGCCCCACCCCTTTACTCCCTCGTACTCCCGTTGAGTATTATGTCTACACTTTAGCTTATTACAAGATTTTCAATTTTTTTTTATTATTAAAAAAAAAGTATTTTTTTAATATATTTTTTTGCACCAGTATCATTTGTATTATCGACCCTGAGTCGCTTGTCGCTGACCAAAACAACGACCTGTATATCCCTCTTCTGTATTTTTTTAATTAGGATTGTGCCTGACCACAATATTACTATGGTATGTGGTAGAAGCGCTCGTGGTGCATGATTAGCCGTTCTTAATCGATCGGCAAAGTTAAGCTACCACCGTCGTGGTCGGTACCTGGGTGGGTGACCGGCCTAGTGGTATTTCAAATTGAGCGTTTCCGTGCTTCAGAAGGCACGTAAAGCCGTTGGTCCCGGTTATCACTTAATTGTGATAGTCATTAAGCTAGTTGGATGCCTCCTTGGCGGCTTGAAAAATTTCACAGTATTTTGACCACTAGCCTAGGTAGGCTAGTGGTCAAAATACAGCTACCACGCATGCCCACTGCGCATCGGTGGAGGTCCACCGATGCGCAGTGGGCATGCGTGGTGCCTAGTATTGGTGTATAGTATTGCCCATTCCCTTTCACCCTCATTTGTGAAACGAGGCCTGTGCTCTGCAGTGGGACATTATAGGCGGATGATGATGATGATGATGTGGTCGAAGGTGGTAAGCCCGGAAGGTTTAGACGGGAATTAGTTCTCAAGTTCGACTGCTATCATAAGACACTCTAGGTGTTTGGTGACAGATTTTCAACATGCAGGTGTTTCTTTAGGTAATAAGCATTTGAAGCAGAAATACTTAGCTAAATTTATATAGAGTGCTAAAGTCCTCTTGATGAAAAAAATGATAAGGTAAATGGCTGAGCTCGATGAATCATGGAAGTATTAGTGCATACTAGCTTAGTAATAAAAAAACTGTCAAAAATTTTGGTTGCGTTTCGTAGTTATAAGCGATCTACGTAATAATTATCAATATGGATAATTTTAGTGTTTTACGGTTTCGCGGAATTTACATTGTCAAAAATATGATAATGTTATTAGTGCCACCTCCTCCCTTTATATCCCCCGCTACTCCGCCTGCACTGAGCGGCATTCACGAGTCAACAGACATAGTATAAGATTATAACATTGTTGTGAAAGATATTTTGATATTTTGCACTAGTTACCTGCACGAGCTTACAAGCAAGTTTAGGCAACGCTTACTCGCGCTGTTCACGAGTTGACAAAAGTGTTTTATTATAAATATGTCAGAATTAATCCGGTACAGATTAGTGAAAATAGTGTAAAAATGAAAAAGTTGTGTTGTTTGATGAGAACTCTTTAATAAAAATCATCATCATCATCAGCCTATCCCACTGCTGACCCTCCTTTCACAAATGAGGATGAAAGGGACTGGGCAATACTCCACTACGCATGCCTACTGCGAATTGGTGGAGGTAGGCTAGTGGTCAAACTACTGTTGGAATTTTTCAAGCCGCCTAGGAGGCATCCTACTAGCTTAACGACTATCATAATTATGTTATAACCGGGACCAACGGCTTGACGTGCCTTCCGAAGCACATAAACGCTCGATTCGAAATACCACTAGGCCCATCTAGGTACTAACCACGACGGTGGTAGCCGATCGATTAAAAACGGCTAATCAAGCTACACCACGAGCGCATTAAAAAAGTGTTACAAATTCGAGGTAATCGTATCTGAAGTACGCAAACATATAATTACCAAATAACATAGATTGTTATTGTAGTTATCATTTATCATGTTATAAAAAGTTTACAGCAGTTAAAAGTACGTCCACTTTATTTCATAAGTTTACTAAGAAAAACGCAGTACCAGATACACATAATTGATTACCAGTTACACAGTTGAAGAAATTCTACTTACAGTGCCTAATATACCGAGCACACCTTAATATTTATATTATATAATATTCTTGCTAAAAACAAAGATTATCAAGATGCACTAATAGAGTTATATGACGATGAGCCATTGAACAATAAAACATGAGAAAAATTTGAACAATCTGTTTGCGACATGGATTATGATCCTGTGTCCCCTAGATGGGGCAGAGGGCATCTACAGAAACTCTGGAAACTCTGAAGACTTCCCGATCTTCTTCGCTTCGTCAAGCACAGTGCATCGCCAGGTTTGTTTGGGACGGCCACGCTTTCGTCTACGTAACTCTGGGTCAGCTTCCGAGACTGCCATAAGGGGCGCAAATGCACGAAAGTTGCTCGGGCCTTGGCAATCCGATTGTTTGCGACATGTATGGCTGCAAAACTATGTCAATTCAGTCAACGAAGATCGCCATAAGATGCTTTAAAAAAAAACAAACCTAATAAAAAAAAATGAGAAATTTTACAAGAGTCTTATGAATTTTGATGCTTCTTCAATGCCACCTTCAAAAGTAGAATTGGATCAGCATATTACGCGTAAGATATGTATGGAACATATGGAGCAATGCCTGTTGATAAACTCCCAGTAGTTTTTCGCCAGTCAATAAATTAAAGTAAATTGTTGATTCTATAATAATTGTAAAACTATCGACACGTTACAATAAAAATCTAAATTCATAAATATGAATGAATGAATGAATGAAATATTCTTTATTGTATAAACTAACATAGAACAAACATTAGTAAAAACACAAATTAAGGAAGTAATACAATATAGGCGGCCTTATCGCTTAAGCTTATGGCTTAAATATTATGAGAAAGTCCGAATAAAATTTTTGCAACTTTAATGTCTTAAATAACTAATATATTGATTTCAAAATTCCAAACAGCAGTTATTTTTTGCGTACGGTAGATGGAAAATAATTGTTGTCGTGTTGCCGCCAACAACGTCACTATAGGTTCATGCCTATCAGACAACTAAGCATTTATTTCATATAATACTAAAACTATAAGATGAATATAACCGCTCACTGCTGGCGGGGCGGCGCCGCGGCGGGAGGTATAAAGGAGGGCGCCCCACTCCCTCACCGATATCATTTACATATTTTTGACAATGCAAATTCCGAGAAAACCGTAAAACACTCAAATTATCCATAGTGATAACTGTTACGTAGATTGCTTATAACTACGAAACGCAACCAAAATTTTTGTCAGTTTTTTTATTACTAAGCTAGTATTCACTAATACTTCCATGATTCATCGAGCTCAGCCATTTAACTTATCATTTTTTTTCGGTCACGATAAACAGTTTTTCAGCCGCCATATCTAGATAACACAACCGAATATTTGATCAGTTTTTTTTAAATTGACATCAGTACAACTAGTACTTACTTTCTACGTCGAGTTCAGCCATTTACCTTATCGTTTTTTTTTGGTCACGATAAACAGTTTTTCAGGCGCCATATCTAGACAACGCAACCACTTAGTGCAGCTATGCTATTCTGTAAAAGGTAAATCATCTCGAAAGTCATCTCGCAACTCGATTTGGCGCTGAATTATTTTTCAGAATACCAAATCCTACTGAAAACCGTCAAAATAATCACCTGTCATAGTTCATCTCACTTCCGTCACCATTCGGTGGCACTAGTGTCGAATTCAATGATTTTAAGAATAGGAAACTCTAATCTCATCGCGGATTCAGAAGTGATATTGCAAATGAACTTTACAGAATAGCACTACAGGCAGACCGACTTATATGGCATCAGAGAGGTATCCTCTATCCGATGAACCAGAGTTCACCCATTTACCTTATCGTTACCATTTTTGTCGTCACCTCCTAGTATACTATGAGCTCTGGCGACCTTACTCACGCCCTCACGCGCAACATAAGTTATTTGGCTGCGGTATTCTGTAAGGTGGAGGTACTTCCCCAGTCGAGCTGCTCTTTGAGCGAATAAGCGCTACACTCTACTTCTGAAAATCTTATCGATGAAGATTTATTTTCTTTTTTTTTTGTGGTATTTATTTTATATTAAATGATCATTTACATATATCATAGATGTAGCATATGCATGTTTGTTACGATTTGACTTCTCAAAAGCTCACCGACTTTGTCGCATTAAAAATTGACATTCGTTGTGTGGTCTATGGCCTACTTACTATGGCCTCGTAAAAATTGGTACATATTTATTGTTACCATTCGTAGGGAACACACATCGTGTGAACATATTCACTAAATAAACCTTCTTGCAGTAAATTCGTATCACGTCTCGTAAATTATTTCTGTACAGTCGCCACAAACTCGTTTGATAGATAGTATTTTGGTGGTACAATGCATAAGCTATAGCGGCGGCTCTATCATATTTTATTTTTGTTTTTACACGCTCACTTGGAAAAACCGTCGAGCTCTGATGACTCTCAAACGTAACCCTTATTAACTATGAATCGGCTCGCCATTGGCAATTTGCATTAATAAGTTTTCTTTTTGAAGCATTTTTTACTAGCTTTCTCGGTTTTTTGATTTCGCGAGTAGCATTTTTCATAATAATGAAAAGTATAGAAGTTTTTGTAAAGTATGCAATATTTAGGATGTGAATTAATTGTCACAATTATCTATTTTTATTTTAAAAATCACTTTTTATTTATATGGGTAAACTAAACTAAACACTTGTTTTGTCATAAGCATTATCTTGTTTCCTTAAAAATACCGAAGCAAAGGTACACTTCTGCACATTCTTAACATTGCAACGTTGCCAAGTACATTTTGTTAGTGTTGTATTTTTGTAGTGGCTAATTTGGCAAGCCGCCGACAAATGCATTTGGCTGAAATTGGTCGGTAATGCTCATAATTTTGAGATAATATGGCATATAAAAGTTATTTTTATGTTTCTCCATTTATCTATCACGGTGTTGGCAGTTATCCTATTTTTGTTCATGAACATTCTTGTCCCGCAAAAATATAACACCGTGTGGACTAGAGGAATCATAACTGCACAATGACTTTACAACATTAAGAGCACTCAAGTCGCCATACTTTTCATACAAAACCTCTGTACTTATTATGGCGTTGTTAAACATTTTTCGTTAGATGTTTTGAACAAATTAGTATTTTGTGTACTATATCTAGCCGTGTATCTAGGCGAAATAAAAAAAAAGTGTGAAACAAATTCAGTAAAAGCCTCCGAAAAACAGCGTTTTTGCTGAAATTTTACCTGAACTTTGGCCATATCTAATGTACCTATTAATTTTAAAAGTAAAGAAAACATTTAGATACCAGGCTTGCAAATGTATTGGAGATTCTAAATAACTAACTTTTTTTTCACAAACTTGTAAGATTTTTTCACAAGAAGTATACGCCTGAAACAAGTTTCAAGAATGACGGCCTAGCGAAGCGGCCGCGAGTGATCAGTGGAATTTACCGACTGATAACCGACGGCTCTGATGCTGTCTCTCTTTTTTCGCAGTCAAACATTACGTTGGATGAAACAACAAGCTTTTAGACTATGCTTGCGTTGAAGTTGCGCCGGCCACAGAGGGCCGCCTTAAGACAGAAATGCCTAATGAAGATGAGGTTATACAATTTGTTATAAAGATAACATAAAATTGTTTTCTTACCATCGCTCATCGGATTTGTATTAGTTTTGAATACATGTGGTGGCATTTTAAAATATATATCACAGTAGGTTATACAGGTCGTTGTTTTGGTCAGCGACGAGCGACTCAGGGTCGATAATACAATAGATACTGGAGCTAAAAAAAATATTTAAAAAATACTTTATTTTTTTTTAATAATAAAAATTAAAAAATTAAAATTTTGAAAATCATGGAATAAGCTAAAGTGTAGACATAACACTCAACGGGAGTGCGAGGGAGTAAAGGGATGGGGCAATGGCGGCTTGTGCTTAGCTCTAGTCAGTGCACGTGCCTAGTAACCATACTTTGCGGTAATTTTATTTCAAATTGAATAAGGTATTTCTCGACATATTTACAGTATTTATTGGAATTAAGTCCATTTTTGGGGAATATATAGTTTGTACTACCGCTCCTGGGTCGCTTGTCGCCGACCAAAACAACACCCTGTATACATATAACAGGTGGAGGTTTCGAGATGGCATATTTTCAAAACCTATGTTGGGTTAGTCATGCTGAACAACTTTTACTATGAGACCAATGGTGAATTCTCATTTTTTTTTTAATTTTCCTTAGTATATGTCAACCTTGCTCGATCATAATGTATGAAAAGTAAAAATATTTTTTTGAGAATTCACCATAGTGAAGGTTGTTCCGCATGACTAACCCAACATAGGTTTTGAAAATATGCCATCCCGAAATCTCCACCCAGTATAAGCCTAAGGATTCTTGTACTATGGTTAAGTACTTTAAGCCAAGTACGCCAAGTACCTACCGGTGTGTTCCGGCTTGACCACTTGAGAGCCAATTTCTTCTAGGCTTTACATTCTTAAGCTATATCATCACACCATGGTGAGATTGTGTTTAAACACTGGCCTATACATTAATAAAAATAAAGGTACAGTCACCAACAAAACAGAAGAAAAGACGGCCGTCTTTTATGACTTATACCATACTTTCAGAAATTGCTTGTGTTGCCGCGATTGTCAACTGTTGTCGCAACTAATCATTGTCAAATAACATGTTTGTTTTACTTACAGTTGTTTATTTGAAGACAATAATGAAGTAGTAACACATTGAATAATCTTTAGTCTTATCACCCTCCGGTTTTACCCTCTTAGGCCCACTTATGTTAAACTAGGTTATCGTAATAACTCGAGAGTTAGTTGCTTTCCTGGGTTTGACTTGACATTATATATTATATTGATACCTTCATCTGAATTTTGAAAATCTGTTCTATAGTGGATGACTACATTATTTAAGTAACTAGGGGCCCAAATCTGCTATTTAATTGTGTTCCCATAAACTATCAGTGTTGTCAAAATAGCGTTCTGATGATTTTCCACTGAAACTACAATCATGAATCAACAATCGTGCCACAATTTGATGTTTTAGTTGTCAGTTTTGACAGTTTTTGTACTAAAATTCTTTTCGTATGAGACCCTTTTGAATTAATAGACTGTGCACATCGGCTCAATGATAATGGAATTGCAATAGTATGGTGTCGGTATGACATTTTAGCAGACTTGGCATCCTGTCATTTCGCTTTTTATTATAGATTGATACAACTATCCATTTAGATTCTAGATTGCTTTTTAACAGAGATAGTATTATAATAGAGACAAATTAAATATATGTGCGACTTATATTCCACCCCTATAAATCCTCCCTGATAAGACAAAATAATCCCAGGGATTACAAAGGTCACATGCGGTGTTATATATGGGTTATACAACCTTAAAGCTCCAGATACGGTATCAAACAAATTGACGTAATGTATCTATCTATCTAATAAATTAAATTGAGAGTTCATGTATTAGTTTTATTGCATATGGTGCCGATTCTGTTGTAAATCGCACTAAACTAATTTAAGTCACATCTCATCTCTGTCTTACGAACATCATTGAAAAAGGATAGAACATATTTTAAGTTGTCAAATTAATCTTTGCCGTCTTATTTTGCGTGTATTTAGGCGTGACCGCGATAGATGGCGACTAAATTTATATTGGACTAATTTGACAGGACTAAATTTCTTACATCCTTTTCTTATGTTCTTTGTTAGAAAGAGACATAGTGACATTAAAATTAGTTTAGTTGTGAACAACAGAATCAGGGCCATTATCGGTGATGTTTTATCCAATAGGTTTCAATCCATGTGCATCGTGAATTTAAATGGAATGGATTACGCGTATCGTGGGCTTTTCAAGTTGTAAAAAAGTCCATAAAAAGTTTTGATCTAAAACTTTTCACGGACTTTTTTACTAATAGATGACCTTTATGAAAGGTAACTGACAGTGCGAACTATGTGAAAGTGATTTATTATGACTAGAACTTATAATATAACTCGACACTAGCAAAAAATTGTCCTAAAAAGGATATGGTCGCCAAACATAAAACTAAGAAGAAAATTGAAGTGTCTGTCCGTGATTTTGAAATAAACGTTTTTCTTAAGCATACGATAATTTTACTATTAGAAAATCCAAAAACACGTTTTTTACATTGTTATTTGTCTGCTTGTTTATCCGGGCTATTCTCCGAAACGGCTGTACTGATTTTGACGGGATTTTACTAAAGTAACTAAGGCTACTTATTTATCCGGGGAACATTTAGAGTTTTTGTGTTAAAATTTAAAGACTAGAAATTATAGATCATTTCCAGTTACTACTGACACCTTGCCATAGATAACAATAACGTAAACTACGCGTAACGCATTTACGGTAACCGGTTTTATCAAGTCGATTACAGCTTTAACTACGTCATAAAGTTGTTTAATACATTGCATTTTACTGTATTACTGATAACATATCGCTAATTGAAGTTATTTTAATGAAAAGTATGACAAAATGGTATTTTATTAATATCAAAAACTTTGTTGTAATAGTCGCCTGCAATGAGGAGTTTTCTGATACCTCTAAGGTCAAAATACCTGTCAAATCGTGAACTTAAGGTTCAAATTAGTACGAATTATCAACAGTTTGACAGGTATTTTGACCATAGAGGTATCATAAGAAAACTCCTCATTAGGGCTAATGCACTTGACATATCCGCAAGAGGCGCTAGTGTAGCGTGGTTCTCTAGAAATGTCAAATGAGTACCTCTACCATGAGTTTTCTACGCTAACGTAATGTACACTCGCTAGCGACTACGGTGAATAGCAGCGCCTCTAGTGGACACTTTTGGAAGCATTTCATACAAAATGTTCCACCGTAGTCGCTAGCGACTATAAATTACGTTGGCGTAGAAAACTCATGGTAGGCATACAACGTATACCGTTTCCGAGCTATTCATCGCGGATTTTCACTAATTATTCATGATTGTTGTAAAATGTTGCCATTCGTGATTAATTATGGCAGACATACCTGCGAACAGTTTTGTCTTTCGAAATCATCGTATTCTTTTTTTTTCAGAACGTAAATATTATATTACAAATCGGGCGTTCCATCGGTTTCGAATGGAAACTGTTTGTAAGTTACGTAATAGACCTCCGTAGCTGTAAGGTAGGTATACTGTAAAGGTTGTCTGGAGGAGTTCACTCAAGGGGTAACGCCATCTAAATTGTAATCACTTTGAGCACGGGTCACATATTTGCTTTTTATAGTGTATGGTAGATATAGAATGCAAGTATTTTTCTACAAAAATATACAGGGTGTTGTTTTGGTCGGCGACAAGCGACCCAGGAGCGGTAGTACAAAATATATATTCCCCAAAAATGGACTTAATTCCATTAAATACTGTAAATATGTTGAGAAATACCGTATTCAATTTGAAATAAAATTACCGCAAAGTATGCCTACTAGGCACGTGCACTGACTAGAGGTAGGCACAAGCCGCAATTGCCCCACCCCTTTACTCCCTCGTACTCCCGTTGAGTATTATGTCTACACTTTAGCTTATTACATGATTTTCAAAATTTTATTATTTTTATTTTTATTATTAAAAAAAAAAAAGTATTTTTTTTATATTTTTTTTAGCACCAGTCTCATTCGTATTATCGACCCTGAGTCGCTCGTCGCTGACCAAAACAACGACCTGTATAACAAGGTTTGGACGTAGTTCTGGACGTAGGAGGTAATCTCGGGAACTGATCCGTTTATGAAAATGATTTCACTAATGGGAATTTGTCCCCGAGATCGCTAAGGACTATCTGATGATCATACACAAACCAGCTAGTATACAGAATAATTTTATGATGTAAAGTGCATGATGTGTTTTGTGAAGATGATGATGAAGATGGTAGTGACGTCCAATACCGTGAGTCCGTGGGTTTGAATCCTACAAGGAGTCAAGCTTTCGGCTATGGAAACAATCGTGAGAAAATCATAGCATGGGTGTCCAGGTCTACGGTAACGGCTTACCAGCAGGTGGGCCCTGATTGGATGGTGTTCCTCACGATACGCGGTAGAGTCCCCGTAGTCTGTTTCCTAATGGTCAAAGTGAATAGACATGTGGGCAAGCTACTTTTTCGGTCTCTTAACTTTTTTCAGTGTCAGTCGACGGACAAACGTAGCCCCGTGAATTGTAAGCGGTTATTTTTTTAACTATATTTATCTATGAAAAGTTTTTCACATGGAAACATTAGCAACATAGTCACCTACTAGGTTTATATACAACACATTCAAAATAACTTGCACATTGTTTGAGAAACACATTAAAATAGTCGCTTTATGCAGTAAATTCTAGAAGAAACGATGTTTGCAGTGCCATAAAATGGCTGTTTTCACATTAATGCCACAAAAGTTGGCGTCAGTTAAATTTCTTCTAGTTTATTGCCATATTTTCTTGAGAGACGAGTGCAACATCGTAATATAGTTATTTGGCAAGCGTGAAGGGCAATTTTTTTCCTACCCCACATGGTTCATTGTCGCTACGGAAGTGAAGAAAATTTCTGTTATATCATACGTGATGATGCAGCCGAGCGTGGTATTTTTACTTATTATAGTCCTGTGTTTGACCGAAATCTCACCATGGTAGGTGATGATGTGGCCGAAGATGGTAAGCACACAAAGAAGTGGCTCTCAAGTGCAGCTGTCGGAACATACCAATAGGTGCTTGACGATATATTTTCAACTTCAGGGTGGTAGCCAGCCAGATGGGTACTACAAAGTACCTAACCATCGTACTATGGTTTCCTCACGATGTTTTCCTTTACCGTAAGCTCAAGGTCATTGTAGCATTCGAACCCGGAACCTTCCTCTGGTTTTCAGAACAACCTTTGAAACAATACGGTAACGAATATTTTGATGTTTGCAACTGTGTTTGAGCTTTTGGCTGTCATGTTGAAAACCTCTCGGAAACCTACCCTATGATGCTGCAGATGTAAGAGTGCCGTTGCCTTCGAAGCTTTATGTGCTTAGGTACATCATCAGTCATGAAGGGTCGGTAACAAGCGTGATGCCTCGTGTATTGTAACCGTTTACGATTAGACGGACTGTATGGTTGTTTACCGTCTTATAGCCGATTCCTATAATTTACGGACCGTTATCGGTTAAAAGACTCTTATATCTTTACTAATAATGAAGCAAAGACCTCAAAGCTTTGCATAGCAGACCCTCGGAATATGGAAGTAGCTATCACAGGTAAAATTTGCTTACGACATGATCTTTATGCCCAGTTTGACAATAAAAAAACCTACCATTGGTAAGCAAAACGATTCGTTTTTATTTATAGAAATCGGGCATTAGCCATTTTAGATTTTATTATTACACTAGCTTTATAGCCCGCGACTTCGTCCGCGTAGATTATTTCTTTTTTCTAGATATTAATCATTGTAACAATATAGAGCTTTGTTCATGGCTATTGTCCGCCACTACGTGTGATATTGACAAAAGTTCAGGTAGATTAAGAGCTCATATGCGAGGATGCCACATAAAACTGAAACAGTCCTGCCGCAAATCAACTCTAGCAAATTTCAGAGTTTTTCCCTGTGACTACAAACCTTAATTAGGAACTGTTATCTTTTAAATTCAAACGGAAGGTGATTTGGGATCAATGGTATACGCGGCAAGAAGACTGTTTCTCCTCTGGCAGAACCAGTAAATATTTTGGCCTCAATAACATTGCGGCGGTTACTTGTAGTCTAGTTCCACAGCACAATTTTGGAGGCCTTATCTCTCTTTCCCTCATGTCTGAGGATCGTGGTCAACATCGGGTTTGCTTCTAGAGCGAATGATCTGCCTCCACTGGTTTCTGTAAAACTTGGAGGACGATGAGTCTTTTACTTGATCGGACCATTTTGTTGGTGAACGACCACGTAGTCGTTTTCCTTCCGTGTTCCCAACTATGATCAGATTTCCAAACTTTCATCGCCTTTGCGCACCATGTGGCCGAAATACGAAAAAATACGTTGGTGGCATATGGTGGACAATCGTGATTTAATTTTAAGCTGCGATAGGATTGATGCATTGTTGCGTTTAGCGGTCCAAGGTATTTCCAACATCCGTCTCCAGCAACACATCTCGAATGCATCAATCCTTTTTCTTTCTCGGGCCAGTATAGTCCACGCTTCCACTCCATACATGAAAATGAGGAATACCAATGCTCGTATTAACCGGATCTTTGTTTTAATCTCTCTCTTTTTCTCTCTCTTTTTCTCTCTCTTTTTCCTGATGTTGTTTCGGCGAGTCGTTTCAATACGCCAATACCATAAGCCGAAATAATAAATTTTGAAATTTTCACTCCGAAAATAAATAACTTCATATACTAAATGTAATCCCCCTTTTCACTCCTTAAGGGTTCAAATTCCAACAACACCGTTATTCGTTGCGTTAGTTTATAACCATAAGCTTAAATAATAAATTTAGTGTACTTCCATACACAAATTCATCCCCCTATTTACCCTTTCGGGATCGGAATTATCAAAAACGATGAGGCACATATAAATTAATTTTCAATTGTCAACCTAAACACAAAATTTGAAGGTCCTAACTTCGAAACTGATGGACTTTCATATAAACTTGCACCCCCTATTTTACCCCATAAGGATGGAATATCCAAAAATCCTTAGTGGTTGCCTACACTGTGTAATAATATATTAAGTGACGTTTACTTTGAAACTGAATGACTTACATACATCCCATACCTTTTCACCCTGTCGGGGGTGGAATTGTCAAAAAAGCTGAAACATGTATAAATTAATTTTCAATCGTTAGCCTAAATACAAAATTTTAAGATCCTAACTTCAAAACTGACGAACTTTCATACAAACTTTCATCCCCTATTTTACCCCCCTAGGAGTGGAATTTCCAAAAATCCTTCCTTACTGAAAACCTACACTGTATAATATTAAATTTAGTGAAGTTTACTTTAAAATTGAAGGACTTGCATACACAACTTCATCCCACTTTTCCTCCCTTCGGTGGTGGAATAATCACAATCGCTGAGATAACTATACATTAATTTTCAATCGTCAGCCTAAACACAAAATTTGAAGATCCTAACTTCAAAACTGACGGACTTGCATACAAACTTTCATCCCTTATTTTACCCTGTTAGGGGTGGAATTTCCAAAAATCCTTCCTTAGTGGATACCTACACCGTATAATAATACATTTAGTGAAGTTTACTTTGAAATTGAAGGACTTGCATACCCAACTTCATCCCCCTTTTCCTCCCTTCGGTGGTGGAATTATCACAAACGCTGAGATAACTACACATTAATTTTCAAGCGTCAGCCTAAACACAAAATTTGAAGCTCCTAACTTCAAAACTGACGGACTTGCATACAAACTGTCATCCCCTATTTTACCCTCTTAGGGGTAGAATTTCCAAAAATCCTTCCTTAGTGGATGCCTCCACTGTATAAGGTATCTTTGTGCAAAATTTCAAATCTCTAGGTCCAGCGGTTTGGGCTGTGGGCTGATATATCAACAATCAGTTTATCATTTTATATATTAAGATAACACAATAAAAGAACATATTATTTTCATTTTGAAAACAGATTGTTACATAAGTCAGGGATTACCTAAACTCGGATCAGTATGAGACAGCCTTTTGGAAGGACGACAGACATCTGACGTCAGATGATATCGCGGACGTCGCAATCTCAAATAGGATTGTCTAAAAACGCTTGCCTCATTGTGAAAGAGGGTCTGATTTAGGAATTGAACTCATACGAAAATTATACGTTGAATTATTCTGTGAAGGAAATAGGTAGAGCCTGAGTTTATTTTCTCACATCAATGGTTTAGATTATTTCCCGTATCGGTTAAAGTTTCATGCGTAAATATCCCACAATATTTTATATTTGCCTTCTTACTTTAAAAAAACTGCTAAGAGTCAGAGTCGCAAGTTACAACCCCATAACTTAGATTAGTTTTTGGGTTTTGCCTTATTAATATTTGTATTATTTGCCATGATAGAACTAAAGCATAGTTAAATTTCAACTTGCTTATGAGATACAGCCTTGTGATAGACAGACAGACCTTAATAATAGGCACGGAACCCTAAAAAGTTAATACAATAACGTATAAAGTCAGTATTTATGACATTAAAAGCTACATTTCTACAATTATTACCCATTGTTTCAGTTAATTTTAAAGTTAGTTATCTTGAAGAAAAGTTCAGTAATGGGTGGTTTGCGTGATGACATGCTTAATACAGTCCATGGAAATGGAACCAAGGACAATGGAGTGAGGAGTGAGCTTCTGAACCGTGAACTATTAATCATTCAATTATAATAGTTGCTGTAGCAGGCGACATCGCCTGGCTTTGAAACTATTGTTTTAATGATCATTTACTAGGTAAAATCTTTATTTACAACAAATATGTACAAAATACAATCTATATATAGAAAATTTCCTCAAGCCTGCCGCTGCTTCCGATTAACGGCAGGATTCCCAGAAAGCTGGCAGCGTTTCCTCTTTGGATAGCCAAGCTGACACGTTGGCGGAAAATGCGCGAGTGTATCGACACATGTGGCATCCCACACCAGCGACTTGCCGACACTCCAAGGGATCAAAGACATACCATCCGGTCTCCTGCCATCGCCCCGCGCAATACCGACTGGTTCCAGTACGGAAGGCACGTTAGCGACAACAAGAGCCCTGCGGATAATGTCATTAATAGCCGAGTGTCGTGATATTCGACCAGCACTTAGAGAGCACGAAAGCCCATGGTGGCCGAGCTCGTTGACGAGATCTCCGCAGCGGCAGCGATGAGGTTGATTGGTCCTGCAACCAAGACGAAGACAAATACACAGACTTAATGTTATACGGTCTAACATTGTTCCAGTATTTGTTGATGGAATAGCTTGTAGCCAGTGACCTGAGTCACTCTGAGAGACAGCTAGCAAGCGCGCGCGGTCTGTATTTATAGAAAAGTTAGAAAATAAATTTTGCCAGGTTTTTTCACAAAGAGGCTTGTCCCACGCTCTCTGAGAGTGACTCAAGGTCGGAATATTTGTGCCTAGACAAGCTGCCTGCCAGGCGTCTCTAGCATCGGACAGGTAAGAAACCTCAACAGATCCAATAGAAGGGTCCAAAACAGAACTGACGAGGTTGCCCACACTGTATACCGAGGATAGAAACGCCGGTACTGATATGCTTGAAATTTTCCGCACTCCTAGGCCACCATAACACACGGGTAGGGTGGCCTGAGACCACACTTTGTTTTCATAAAAACTGCAATTTAGAATTTTGGAGAGAGACGTTTTGATCATATTATCCAAAGTATCTAATATGTGATGGAATTTAAATAAGTGCGTACTGCGAAGCAAATAGGTAAACTTCGGCACGAAAAGGCAGAGTCGAACAATAAAAAATGCATAATGAGCATTAATTTCATAAAGTCTATTTGAAGAGTCATAAAAATTTTGAATCTTTTCCTCAAAAAAACTAGGAATGGATTCGTCTAAGACTGGGGCTCCAAGAAGATGAAGCGACTCCTTTGACAGTAACTTAATATTGGGAGCCAAAACATTAAAATTTTGAATTAATTCTGGTTTTTCAGATTCTGGGAAAGAATCTAAAATAAGGAGCTCACATTTGGAGCTATTGAATTCTAGGCCAATCTTTTTAAAATTTTCTGTCAATGTTTTAAAATCACTGAGAATGGAAGCCGCATCACCCCCCAGCGTACCGTCGTCTAGATACCATACATTAAATTTAGATTGTAACCCGGAAATAATTGGATGGATGGCCAAACTGAAGATAGCTGGACCGAGAGGGTCGCCCTGTTGACAACCCATGGCGGAAATAAGTGGGTGTTCTCTGAAAAAAAGTTTTGATGGATGCCCATAGCATTGCCAAAGGTAAGGATATATGTCAGGGCAGATATCCCGAATTTGGGTCAATAAAGCACCCCTATCGACAGAGTTAAATGCATTTTTTATGTCAACTTTAAGCAGCACTTCACCTCCGTTATTTAAAAGAAAGGTCCGAGCCGCATGAACAGCTGCCTCACAACCTCCCTTTGAGCCAAAACCAAGTTGAATGGGCTGAAATATTTCCGAAAGTTTCGGGAGAATGTGACGACAACAAATTTTGGAGGCCATACGACGGATGGTGGAGTAAGACCCACAGCGATGGGTCTTACTCCACCATCTTTTTTGGATAGCGCGCAAAGGTTGGCCCCATAAATGATCTGAGTGAATGGGCTTGGCACCTTTCCTGCCAACATTAAATTTATAAGAGAGGTTAATTTTGATAATAATTTGGTACCAGCGTCTCCGGCGGCACCACAGACAAGATCTTTGTAATGCTGTGGTGTAAAACCGTCGAGGCCGCCAGCAGAACCAGGTTTAAATGACATAATGACACTCAATAGATCTTGGGCGTTACAATTTAGACAATTTTGGTCTAAAGATGGGGGATCCGGGAGGTTTATATTTGAAAGCGGAGAAGGATGTTTTGATTCTAAAGCAGACAGGGTTTCAGGTGTGTCTGAAGCGACAACATCACTCGAAAATAGCAGATGTGCTGCCCCCTAGAAATCGCCATCGTTCGCTTTAGTTTCTATTTTCCTGATAGTGTTTGCCTGATTATATTTTTTTTGAATTTTGGGAAAATTTGGAATAATATTATCAATTGAGTCTAATATTGAGCAGTTATTTTTAATTTGTTGTGTGAATCTCATTTTTTTGGCGACTAGGGACATGCAGCACTCTGTACGAAAAAGTAAGCAGGTCTTCCCAAGCAGTTATTGAATTTATGCTGAGAATTTTGTCTATACATACACTTAAAGCTGAAGCCACGCAGATACGTGCTCCGCGTGGGATTCGCTTTAATACCGGAACATTATTCTTTAGCGAGCAAATTAGTTGCCAAAACGGGAGGTCAGTAGAAGAAGAATTTGGAGCCGAAATATATACGTTTGAATATAAATGATAAATATGATCATTTAAATTTAGTAAGTAAAATGTTTTATAATTTTAGCCTATTTTATAGCTTAAGGGGGCCCTTCATGGTCAACGCAACATCAATGCCAACATATCCTAAAAGCTTGTACTTTCATCCAACGTAATGTTTGACTGCGAAAAAAGAGAGACAGCATCAGAGCCGTCGGTTATCAGTCGGTAAATTCCGCTGATCACTCGCGGCCACTTCGCTAGGTCGTCGTTCATGATTTCGCATATCATAAAACTTGTTCCAGGAGAATACTTCTTGTGAAAAAAAAGTTTGTTATTTTGAATCTCCAATACATTTGTACGGCATTACAAATCCGGATCAAGATGTTTTCTTTACATTTTACAATTTATAGTTACATTAGATAGGGCCATAGCTTAGGTAAAATTTGGGCAAAAACGCTGTTTTCGGAGGCTTTTACTGAATTTGTTTCAAACTTTATTTTATTTTTGTCTATATACAGTCCTAGATATAGTGCACAAGATACATATTTTGCTTAAAACATCTAATGAAAAATGTTTAACAACGCCATAATCAGAACAGAGCTTTTGTATGAAAAGTATGGCGGATTGTCTGCTCTTAAAACTGCCCAGTGATACTATTTTATTATAGATGCCAGCTGTTTGACATGGCATGTCTACCCTTACGTAGATATCTCCAGCATTACAGCTATTTACAAACTACCTACAACAAAAAACTTACATTAAAAAAAAAATGACGATGTCGGTAAACAAGCATACTGCTCGCCTAATGGTAAGCGGTTCCCGTAGCGACCGATACCGATCGTTACTTATCCTCCCTTCCCCTCCTTCCAATGAGCACTGGCGACCTTACCTAGGCGCAGGAACACAACATAAAGTTATTTGGTTGGTGTAGTTGCGGTTGCGAACTACCCTTTTAGTGAATTAACGCCGTGCTCTACCTCTCTTAAAATACAAATACAATATAATTATAAGCCGTTAATCGGAAGCAGCGGCAGGCTTGAGGAAGTTTTCTATATACTGGGTGTTGTTTTGGTCGGCGACAAGCGACCTAGGAGCGGTAGTACAAAATATATATTCCCCAAAAATGGACTTAATTCCATTAAATACTGTAAATATGTTGAGAAATACCTTATTCAATTTGAAATAAAATTACCGCAAAGTATGGTTACTAGGCACGTGCACAGATTAGAGCTAGGCGCAAGCCGCCATCGCCCCACCCCTTTACTCCCTCGTACTCCCGTTGAGTATTATGTCTACACTTTAGCTTATTACATGATTTTCAAATTTTTATTTTTTTTATTTTTATTATTAAAAAAAAATAAAGTATTTTTTTATATTTTTTTAGCACCAGTATCTTTTGTATAATCGACCCTGAGTCGCTCGTCGCTGACCAAAACAACAACCTGTATAGATTGTATTTTGTACATATTTGTTGTAAATAAAGATATCCTTTACATCAAAAGCTAAAAGCCTAATCTCTCAGATAGGTAGGTAACATACAATTCCAATTACCTGCCTCGACATAAAGTTAAAAAAAACCTTCACAATGAAATGAAACTAATTGCACCTTTTATTAGCAATAAAAGCACATGTTACTACAGAACGGGTTTCTTGGCTTTAACAATTTATCCTGTTTGTTACGATTATGTGACTCTAATACTCACTGAATCTCTCGTACTAAGAAACTAACGATTTTAACCTACGAAGGACCATTTTACTAAGCTACAGTACCTAGCTATTTCGAGGATTTTTGCATTAGATACCTAATGGTGCTGATTCTGTTGTAAATCGCACTAAATTAATTTAAATCACAACATATCTCTTTCTTGCAAACATTATTGAAAAAAGATAGAATAAATCAAATTAGTCGTTGCCATTTTCATTTACGGGTAAATAAAGGTAATCAATTTTGATGGTGACTAAATTTATGTTGAAAAGAAGCAATTTGATTTCTTGCACCCTTTTCTTATGTTCTTTGTTAGAAAGAGATATAGTTATATAAAATTAGTTTAAAGGTAAGCCAACGAGACGAGATAAAGAATGTAAACAACCAACCTCTACTAAGTTACATTATGATAGGGAGCGATCTTCCGAACCGGTATTTGAGTCAGACTTTTCATAAGTGCCTGCGAAGCTCTATTTGAATAAATGATTTTGAATTTTGATCATTATCTCTCGCATGCAATAATGACATCAGTTGGTCGACGACAGCTGTCGTTGTGTGATTCGTGGTACAGGAAAGCGGTCGGTAAAGCAGCTGTCAACATCATTTATATAAACATAAATTGAACGTTTGTTTACATTCTTTATTTAGTCTCGTTGGCTTACCTTTAGTTATAAACAACAGAATCAGCACCATTATCAAAATATTACTATATATTTTACAGTCATAAGTGTACGTTGATTGGTCGAAAAATACACTGAATACATAAAGTTTCTACACGATGTACTCGTGTTTAACTTAGCTTAAACAAACAGCTAAAAGTCAGCTAAAATAAATGACAATAAAGGTTTTTAGTAGCGTATAATAAATTATTCTAATGTTATGCGAGTTCGGCGTGACAGTAACAAAACATCTAAATTTAATCAAAAATGAACTTTGAAACCAAAACACTTGAAATTAATTTACGGTAAAGGTCCAAAAAAAAAAAAATTCCTCAAACAAAACAAATTTGCCAAAACCATGACAATATTTTCGATAATAATTTCAACCGGATGTTGAATGTAAACTGGCACACACCCTGTTGAAACTATTGGCGTAACGCCAGCTTGATAACCAGACCACAAGTGCACCAAGTGGTAACATTGGACAACTTTGACCCGGGCTACCCGGGTTAACTGGTTGCCATGCATTTCGACCTACATTTGCATGTATTGTTGGTACGTAGGCTTTCGATCTTGGATATGCATATTACTTAGCCTAATAGATATCGAATGCCCTATTTCAGAGCATAGTTAGATAATTTAGAGAAGGATTTAGCTTACAAGTTGGGGAGTTGAGACATGAATTTCAGGAAGGCTCCAAGAGCTTACCTAACAAGTATAGCGAATAATAAGTCGTTCTAATGATAAGAGTAAACATTTTTTTGTAATATCGTTCCTAGTAATTGCGTCAGCGACTGCCAAGCGATACGAACACCATGATTAAGGTTCTGTCTGTAGTATCAGGATTCGGTGGGCGTAGTGCAGGCAATGAAACAACGTAATACTATTGCTTCGGAAAAGTCCCGTTTGAGGAGAAGAAGCGACGCAATAAACTCCTCATGGGCCCCGATAGGTTAATTTTTATAATCTTACAATTAGATAATCACTTCACTTTACAAACATAACCGACTTAAATTATGATAAGTTACAGATCCGAGTATAACAATAAACTAACTCTTACAAATACTAATACCCACACTTATATAAGCTTTGCTATTTGCGTTATGGTCAGTGTTGCTACTTCACTCAATCCTTCTACCATAATAATATGATCCAACCAATATGAATTATTTAACAAATATGAATAAATATCTAACACAGGTACCTACAATCTTTATCTTATAGGCATGGCATTTAATGAAATTACCGATATAAGAACAAAGTTGAACATCAGATTTGGATATGTATGCCGATCGATCATAAATAGCAGTAAAAAGCATAGAGCAACGGTCGGTTTACTAGCGATCGAGCGGTATAGTAGGAGAATAGTTTTACTTGAAATTAATAATTCTCCGGCTATTGCAAATTTGCAATAGAGATCGCAAAAAAATATTGATGGATCTTCGTGTTAAAAAATACTTTTGGTTTCAAATTGAATTGCACGTCAGTCGTGATCATGAGTTATTAAATAATCAATCCATGTCAAAGTTAAATAAGTAATCAAGCCGTTATTACACGCAAGTGTAATCCGCTATTTGCTTGCAGACAACCCTAAGCTCTAAACGCTGCATCGAAAGAAAAAAAAGGAAATCGGTGCACTCAGCGAGGAACGCAATTATCGAGGAGGAAGTACCAAACGATCGCATTTGTTGTGCAACTACGTACAGTTTTACAATCAAAGCTATTTTCATTTAATCGGAATTTTCAATCACAATGCTATAGCAATAAGGCTGAAAATGTACTAGATAATAATCTTTTTGGTACTTCTACATTCAAACCTATGATTTTATTCCGATGTGATCAAAAGAAAGAAAAAGCATTAATTGGGATCATCGTTCATACATAGGTAATGTTGAAATGGGATCAGTTAGGTTTGGGTAATAGTCGTTTATGGTTCTCTTGCCTGCGGGTGTTCGTGAATACCGGTAATTATACCGGTAAATGTACCTTTGCTACTTTGGTATAAGAATGCTAAATCGATCATGATTATACTAGCTCATCGGTCGGTTTCACCTCTTTTACCTCCTTAGGGGAAGAATACCTTTATTTGGTGGATGGATGGATTGTTTAAGATATAGATAAATAGGTAGTTAGTGTGTTATAATATCAATATTCCACATTAAATATTATATCGCCGTAGTTACCTGATTAATAAGTTTTTGTTAAAAATTAAATTTTTTACACAAGCTTTTTTTGGTGACTGTACTTTTTGTTGACTGTACTTGCATTGTCTTCCAATATACTCATGTACACCAAATATCAAGTCAATCTGACCACTGGAAGTGGGTGAAATTCGACTTGCAAGATTCCACCCGAACGAAAAAACATACATTGCAAGTTAAATAAAAGCTTGTAAAAAGTAATCATATGGTATCAGACCTTCGTAATAGCAGAGTGATATCGTTAGCGTATAATTTGCCGATAAAATGTGGATATTTTATCGTACATGTCGATAAATATAAGTAATTGTAGCCTCAGGCACTAAACGGTTCCCGTATGGAAGTAAGTAGAGCTATTTAAATACGGACAATTAGAGGACGGACGGTGTACATCAAAAAGAAAAACGGAACAAAGAAGGATGCAGGGCGACCACGCTGTAAGGTTGGATAGACAAAACCATAGTATGATGGCGCAGCCAGAAACGATTGAGGCGGAAAATATTTCTATTTTTCGAGTGTATCAAAACCTTCGTGGATTTTTTAAAATTTATTGAATTTCTTCGATATTTTTCTAAGAAATCGAAAATCTGAGCATTGGGACTCAGGTGCCTACCTACATCGGTTTTAAACAAAGTGAATGGAACCTCAAAGTGGAGCAATCTGTACTATCGTTATGGTTTCAAAATGGATATCTGAAATTCTGCTATATAGGAAGTTATAACATTTGGGTTTTTTAAATAATTAATTTTACTAAAATTTTTTTCTTTATTTCATATATAATTTAAAACTAATTTACTAAAAATAATAACAACTATAACAAACTAATATAATAAGAATAAAAATATGTACAATTACGGGGCGTCAAAAAATTCGTCCACATCGCTGTCAACAGGAAAAGTGCCCAGAAGGCTGGCAGCATTGCCACGTTGGATGGCAATGCTGATTCTTTGGCCAAAAAAAAGGCCAGCCCTCTGGTCTCGTGAAGAGTCGACCAATCGCTTGGCGATATCCCGAAATAATAGGTGCGCACTCGGACCCCATGGCCCTAGTGTTTCAACCCCAAACGGCTCAAACACATAATTACCAATTAAATTGTTGTATTTGCGCCGTTTGAGGTTTTCAGTACCTGCAGCAGCCGCTCCAACGCAGCACACCGTGCTAGGAAGATGGGATGGTGCAAGGGTGTCGACGCAAGTTGCGTCCCACACCAAAGACCTACCCAACTTCCATGGCATTATGGTCATACCATCTGGTCTCTTTCCATCGACGCGTGCCAGGCCATTAGGTTCTAAGACAGCTGGCACCCCGACGGTGGCAAGAGCACGACGGATGAGATCATTAATGCTAGCGTGCCGCGCTATCCGACCTGCACTCTTACTACAAGAAAGGCCATGGTGTCCGAGGCAGTCGACTGCTTCACCGCATTGACAGCGATGTGGAGCCCCACAAGGAGCGCCCAAACGCAGACATGTAGCGAGTCGGAAGGTTGTCACCTAGCATAGTGCCTATGTTAGGCGACGGTAGTGCCTGAAGCCAGAGGCCCGACTCCCACTCACCCACAGCCAGCAGGCGGGCACGCTCAGCAGTATTGGTAGACGTATTAATAAGATTATTCCGTACCAACCTGCAGAGCGGCTCATCCCACTGTCTCTGGGAAAATGGGTTCTCGGGCCGAACCGTATCCGGGCAAGCCACTTTCCAGGCGTTCTCTGCGTCCGTCAAACACGGCACTTCCGAGTCAACCAGGGAAAGAGCTAAAATTTTTCTGGTTAGCTTTTCAGTGCTGTGGACAGAAGACAGGAACGCTGGTAAGCTTACACTAGAAATTTTGCGGACGCCGAGGCCACCAAAACGAATTGGTAGGGTGGCTTGCAGCCACGCTCGGTCGTCCAAGGCCACATTAAGAATGGATGTTAACGTGTTGCGAATAATTTGGTCAATTTTGTCCAAAAGTTGTGGTTTCTTCCAAAGAGGAGAAGAACGGAGAAAATACATAAAATTTGGACCGAAACAGCAATATCTGATAAGGGTGAATGCCGAATGTAAATTAATTTTGGAGAGTCTATCCGAAATATCATTAAAATTTTTGATTTTATCTTCGATGAAAGATGAAAAACTTTCTTCTAAAATAGGGGAACCTAGGAGGTGCAGGGAACTTTTTTCTAAGATTTTGATTTGAGGGGCTATTGCATTAAATTTATCTAATGTCGATTGTCTATCGGTAACGTCAGAGAGGTAAATTTCACACTTTGAGGGGTTAAGTTCCAGGCCAATAGATTTAAATTTCTGTTTGAGGAGTTGTCATGGTCATTCAAAACGGTGTCAACGTCACCTCCTAGCGATCCGTCATCTAAATACCACACGTTAAATTTTGAATTTAGTTGTTGGATTATGGGATGAATAGCCAAACTGAAAATGACAGGCCCGAGAGGGTCACCTTGTTGGCAACCAACTGCAGATTCCAAAATGTTGTCCTTATATAATAATTTTGATGGATGCCTATAACATTGCCACATAAAACTTGGATAATAACCTTTTTGATAATAATAATAATAATAAATATTGTTCCTCCATTATGTTCTAGTATAAATACCTGAATTATTCTGTTACGAAGAATTTTCGAAAACATTGATTAGATAAAAAAGATAAAGATAAAATGGTATTTATTGGACACACATATTCACACACACAATAAAAAATATACAAACTAAAAGAAGTAATAATAATGCAATAATTTGCGTGTGATATCGTGGGTCCAAATGGCCCCAGCTCAGCATGTGCTGCAGATCTCTACAGCGCTGATTTTCAGCTGAAGCCACGTGAGAATCACGGACATATAGTAATCTGTGTTTGGGCATATTTATAATATACTATATGTATAGTTAAAAATAAAAATAAAACCAAAATTAACACATCAGTCTCACCAAAGCAAAAAAAATATATTACATATAAATATATTATTATTTTAGATCATAAAAAACAAATATTGCATAGTGATAAATAGTATTATAGCTCCTCTATTACTACCTCGACTTTATTATTAATTCAAACTGTACCACCAATAGGTCACATAAATCCATCTCTTCTACGAAAACAACCTATTCAAGTAAATATCTTGTATTTAACTATATTCCAGGTTACATAAGGTATACATTACTCTAAAATGCAGTTATTTAAGCTTAGTTAATTCAGTTGTTAGTGCAAGTATGTACTCGTAAGTACAAGTTAGAAACTAAGCTGAAGTGCATGCAAATACGTTCAACTATGCAAACCTGGTCTATGTGAGCTTTGAAATTCATAAGGAGTAATTACTGTTTCAGTTCAATGTCTGTAGCGAAGTTTTTGTGTTACAACTTTACAAGGTTTTAAAGCTTTAATTAAACAATTGATTTAAAACAACGATTAGTTTTCCATTTTATTCTAACGTTATTTATAACTATTATTATATTCTTACAGGCTATTAAATTAATATAAGTCAGGATACTTTTTTTTAACTGTATATTTTGTATAGGTCTGTGCTTGATAATAATCTTACCATGGTATATAATATAAGTGATGTGTGGCGGAAGATGGTAAGCACACAAAGCCTACAAGGAACTGGCTCTCAAGTGCGGCTGTCGGCACACACCGGTAGGTGCTTGGCGACAGATTTTCAATTTAAGGGGAGTAGCCAGCCAGATGGGTACTACAAAGTACCCTACCACCGTGCTATGGTTTCCTCACGATGTTTTCCTTCACCGAAATCTCAAGCTCATTGTAGGATTCGAACCCGGGATATTGTGATGTGCTTACCACCCACGGTGCTGGTCATTACTTACCTTAAAATAAAAAATATTATAATAATATTGAAAGACATTTATAGAGCTTCAAGCTTTTTATCGGTCGTTGAAAAATAACTCTCCAGCCAAAACTAAACTGCAAAAATATAATATTCATGTTCCTATTTACAGTTTCATCGGTGAATAAAAAGCTGCTGAAGCCTGAAGCATTCATTCAATGCTTGTAAAAGATATTATGCTTCAGAGACGGCATGAAAATAAGATAGTTTATTCACGACATTCATGATGGTACTCGACACAGATCCGACACAAAAGCGAGTGTAGCGCAACAAACGAACTCTAATGAATTCTGAGAGGCGCTTCGTTCTAAGTGAAGCTTTGTTTTCCAACTAAGCACGACTCTTGTGTTTGTTTTTTTTTTTTAAATATTCTATTTTGTTATAGTCAAATTGTAAAGTTTTAAGAGAGCATAGCATTTATTAGCTCAAAGAGCAGCTCGATTGGGGAAGCTGACTGAATGAATACCGCAGTCAAATAACTCTATGTTATGTAAGAGCTCATTGGGGCGGGGGGAAGTGTCGATAACGAGTGAGAGATACCACGTGTGTTGCAAGCGTCCAAGGCTACGGGAACCGCTTTCCATCAGGCGGGTCGTTCGCTTGCTTACCGACTTCGTGGTATTTTTTTTTTACCTTTCAAAGGATGACTCCGTAAAAATCTCGATATTTTTCGTAGGCTGCCGTCAGTGTCATTCACCATGCGTAGGAGCATCGGGGCAGGTGGGAGAGAGATGAAAGTATAAGGACTACACTGAGTGTGTAAGGGATGTAAATATGACTGTGTTATTATCTATTTAATTATGTCGAAATACTCAGGCCTAAATACAGAAAAATAGGGCTTTTTTAGACTTTGTGTCCCTTTCTCGTTCCTAATAAATCAGGCGTTAATCTCAGTTTAGCCTAGATTTTTTTACCTAAACCCTTTCTGCCAACCAGGGTATGAGGACTAATCAATCAAATGATTTATGGGTGGCCTGAAGGTTGAAAACTTCAAGCGTCGACTGAAATTTGTTCAGGATTTCAGGGGATTTGCAATGATGATATAAATCTGTGTGATTAATGCTTCACTCTACGTTACGTAACGCCTTTAATCGTTGGAATATTTCATATGTTTTTACACTATACTTGGTTTGCTAGCGGCTTTGCTTGGGTTGATTTCAGATATGAGAGTATCTTTCTGCATTTATATATTTTTTACGTAGGTAATATATTTATTTACAACAAATATGTACAAATTACAATCTATATATAGAAAATTTCCTCAAGCCTGCCGCTGCTTCCGATTGACGGCAAGGTTCCCAGAAGGCTGGCAGCGTTTCCTCTTTGGATAGCCAAGCTGATGCGTTGGCGGAAAAAGCTCCCCGTTGGCAAAGAATAATTAATAGTACAACCGCTGGTCTCAGGAGGCCCCGATCAATTTTCATTATATTATTCTAAGAATCTTATATTATAGGTAGGTATATAAATGCTAATGTGAGCTTGTATGTTTGTTACATTTTGACGCTTCAACGGCTCAAATAATCATGCATAAACATGGGGGGTGTGTAGCCCATGGCATGGAGAGGGCGGCTTACATAGGCTACTTTTTATAAGATGAAACTGCAGGACTAAAGAAATAAGTTGAATTTATTATACTTTTGTAATGCGGCAGTTTCCATTTCACACGCACGCCATCGACTTGCGTTTGGAGCGTATATTTATAGCTCCATGAAGAGCCGAAAGTCATTTCATTCGGGTTCTCAGCATTTTCTATATCTTTGTAAGCTACGAAGGTGCCGAGAACCGAACAAAACCCGTGATTATTTATAATTCTATTGAGGTAAATTACACAGATAGTAAAAAAGAACATGCAATTCCATGGTACCCAAAAGCCCATTGCGTTGCATACGCCATTGAGGGCTATATGTCATTTCACGGTCGACGGACCACGCGCCGACCACGTTGCAAATAAATGCACCACAATTTAAGGATTACTGCACCGTATCCAATGTATGGGGAACCCATATCGACACGCAGTTGAATTGCAGCTTTATATGGCCTCCCCTGCAGGCTGCAAAAGAGGGTTTATTTAGATTATTAGTTTAGTTCGTCACAAAAATTGGTAAACTATTAACACTGCTTTGAGAGTTAGGCAATCAATTTTGTGCAGCTGCCAGCCCATAGCATAACATTGAAATCGGTACCTATATGTACTAAAAAAATAAAGAAAGCTTGTAAAAAACATTAACGTTGATAGTTTTAAAATAAATTAGACTGTGCATTTTAAATAATTCAAAGCAAACCGCCTCTCGGTTGTAAATTCTAAATTCATCACACATTGCGCGTAGGTATCGCACAGTGGTCGTTTTATTTCGTTTTAATGGCCGAGTATAGTAGAGTAGGAAAGCCCGATTCGCCGACGCAAGGTTTGCAATACTATCCACGGATATAGAATAAACCAGAAGCCAGAGAGTGTAAAAAGTCCCCGGCAATATTGTGGGGAGGCTATTTTAACAAGCATACAGCCAGGCTGGATATAAGCGGTTACCGTAGCCTATGGACGCTTGCAACCCTGCAGAAACCTCTTCACACCCTTTTTGAAAATCCCCATGCTGTACTCCCTTGGGAATACCACAGTGGGGAGGTCATTCCACAGTCTGAGCGTCCGCGGAAGGAACCTCCTTTGAGACCGCACAGTACGACACCATTTTGGTTCCAATGTGTGAGGATGGACTACCCTTCGATGGCGAGAGTTGTGATGGTACAGGGTAGTCGTGGGCTAGGTAGGTAAGGTTAATGAAACATCCCCATTAACTCGGAACACTACCAGCTCCTTTCATTACTCATTTGACACTACTCTTGAAGAAGTTTTGGCATGCTTGCCACTGGCTTGACCAAATTCAAGTTGCAAAAGTAGCACGGTAACCCAATTTTCTGGGTACACTTAGACGAAGTTGCTTTATGAATGTCTATGGCTTCTTAAAGCGTTTCTAGTTTATCCTTCACTCTGTGAATGCTCCATAACAGGTGTAGGGATATGACAGGAAGTTACAAGCGGCGCCAAATGACGTGACGTGCGACCGGAAACGCCGCCATGTTTGTTAAACGCCGCGTTCCATTGGATGGCGCGTGCGCATAATAACAACACTTAATTTACGATTATTATGTGTTGGTGCGGTTATTTAATTTATGACAAGCCATCATGGTTTATAATAAATATTGTTTAAGTCTAATTTGCCTTGTGCAATGATGCATTGAAGTAGTATTGTGGCGTTATATAGTAGTAAGTAACAACAAACATCTACACCCCTTTTTTTAAGGTTCCATAAGCAAAGGGTGCCAACAGGACCCTATTACTAAGGCTCCGACTGTCCGTCTTTCTGTCTGTGGGCTGTATCTCATGTACCGTAATTGGTAGACAGTTGAAATTTTCACGAAATTTGTATTTCTATTACCGCTATTACAACAAATAATAAAAGTAACATCTTTACGGAACCCTTCGTGTGCGAGTCCGACACGCACTTGACCGTTTTTTTCATTTTCTTTTTTTATCTGGTGGCTAACAAGCATACGGCCCTCCTGATGGTAAGCAGTTTTTATAATATTAGTATAATTTCATGTAGTTAGTAGTTTATCATGGATATTTTTTCTTGTGTTATGGCAACCTTTGCCAACAGGCAAAAAACATCCCGTTTGTTATTTCGTTGTTATTTGAATATTATCACGCTCATAAATATTCAAAACTAGCTAATGGGTGCTTTCCAACGCCCATTATTTGTTTTTCTGTAACCGAAACCTTCCCGGTCCGCGCAAAACAACTCGACACAGTTTGTTCCCAATCGGATGAATGCATTACACACAGATAAACGGAGAAGCATTCGTTTTTATTTATATAAATGAATAAATGAAATACCATATGAGTCTAAATTGCGCCATAGTTTTTGGAGAAAGGTGAGGCTGATTTGTTGACCCAAAAAGGAAAATCGTTAAATAGTTAATTATTATAAAAGCTTCCACGAATAAAAAGCAAACAGTAATATCGTGACAATTTAGTGATTGGGCCACTAAAGGAATTAGGAAAAGTAGGGATACGCTGTATGAACTTTATCATTTAAAATCAAGCACTAGTGATGAGAACTTCCATAGCCACGTTAGAAATTTTTCAAAAATGTTTAAATTAGTGTGTATTCGAGCAAAATCGATATACTTAAGTAATAAAATAGGTAAAGCATCTAATAAAATCAAGACAGTCTGGAATGTTATTAATACGGAAACTGGTAAAATGAAAAATAAAAATGGACAGCCTTCGTTAAAAATTAATGATAAAATTGTATCAGATAAGTTAGAAGTAGCCACTGCGTTTGAACATTTTTTCTCAAGCATACCAGGGGTAACTACTCAAAGTCTCAACTCGTGTCCCGACTTGGCTGAGGCTTTACTTGAACAACATATTCACGAATCATTCCCCAGTTTTAAATTTAGTTACGTTACTGCTAGTGATATCTTAAAATCATTTAATTCTCTTAATCTGAAATGCACCGAAGACTTATGGGGATTATCAGTAACGATTTTAAAATCAATAATAACAGTAATTGCACCTTTAATGTCGGATATTTTTAATGAATGCATTGATCAGGGTTCTTTTCCAGATTTAATGAAGTTAAGTAAAGTAGTGCCAATTTTCAAGTCCGGGTGTAAAGATAATCCTTCTGATTATAGACCAGTATCCGTACTTCCAGCACTTAGTAAAATCTTTGAAAAACTATTGCTTAATCAAATGTTAGGCCACTTTAATAAACATAAGATACTACATAGTCATCAGTTTGGTTTCACGAAGGGGAGATCTACTTCAGATGCGGCTGCAAAATTATTGAAACACATATATGAAGCTTGGGAAAATTCACAAGATGCAATTGGCATTTTTTGTGATCTATCCAAGGCCTTTGACTGCGTTGACCACCGTACTCTGCTCCTTAAGCTAAAATATTATGGTATTCGTGAGGCGGCTCATGATCTTGTTCTATCTTATTTAAGTAATCGCCAACAAAAGGTAGGAATTTGTGATACAACATCGAAGGGATCTTTAGTTAAAATGGGGGTACCCCAGGGTTCAATACTAGGTCCATTTCTATTTCTAGTGTATATTAATGATTTACCATCTGTTGTAAACGGTCTCTCAGATATAGTCTTGTTCGCTGACGATACTTCATTTATTTTCAAAGTAGATAGAAAAGACAAAGAACTTATTAAAGTAAATGATACCATGTCAATAGTCTCAAAATGGTTTGCTGTAAATAATTTGTTATTAAATTCTAGGAAAACTAAATGTTTAAGATTCTCCCTTCCAAATGTAGTGCAAGTAGACAGTCAGGTATTAGTAGATGGCATCAGTTTGGAATTAGTTAGTAAAACAGTATTTTTGGGTATCACATTGGATAATAAATTGCAATGGGGTCCTCAGATAGAATCATTAGCTGGTAAATTAAGTTCTGCTGCATTTGCTGTTAGGAAAATCAAACAATTGACGAATGTCGAGACGGCCAAATTAGTTTATTTTGCATACTTCCATAGCTTTTTATCTTACGGCGTATTACTTTGGGGATCTGCAGCAGATATTGAGACTATTTTTATATTACAAAAAAGAGCAATTCGTGCAATTTATAGTATGGGTGCTCGTGAATCATTAAAGGAATTATTTAAGGAAATAAACGTTATGACCGTACCATCACTTTATATCTATGAAAATATAATGCACATACGTAAAAACAAAGAAATGTATAAAACAAAAATGGAGACTCATAATATCAATACAAGACAAAAAGAGAAATTAGTTGTTCCGTATTTTAGACTAGCTAAAGTTCGTAAGTCATTTCTTGGCAATAGTGTGCGCTGTTATAACAAAATACCACTTGCGGTGACCAAGATGACTGATTTTAAATTTAAATCACATATAAAAAAAGTTCTGAAAGAAAGAGCTTATTATAAAGTAGCCGATTATATTGAAGATAAAGATGTCTGGAAGTAGGTAGCTGCACTCTGCACAAGTGCACCTTGCTCATACTTATACAAAAGCCAGTAGGTCAATAATTGTGTGTTTTGTATTTTTAAGGTTATTATTTTTTATTTATTTTCTTGTTCTTTTTTCGTCTGTATCTATGCTTAGGTATATCTTTTTTATTTTTTATTATTTGGAAAAAAAAAGCCAAACATAGTCAGATTGTCCAAAAAATATATAAAAAATGTAACCTTGCTGAGTTTCTTGCCGGATTCTTCTCAGTTGAAGGCCGAGTTCCGAACCGGTGGTAACTTCAGTAAATTTGACCTTCATAAGTGCCCTTCTGGGGCCTAAATTGAATAAATGGCTTTGACTTTGACTTTGACATGGGTATAAACTGAGATATAGTGGTCAACTATGAATATTTGACTAACTACCCGCCATCTACATTAGATTAACATTTTGGTACGAATTTAGAAGTTCCGGTTGAAAATATTAGTAGGATATAAATTGATCTTTCCACCCCGGAAGTTTACCCACAAACCCGTGATACCCTAATTTTACCCTTTTATTCAATGCTTAAGTCAAGTTTTGAGTCGAGATTAAAACAATTGAATTTGGATTTATTTTTAGTTAACACGATTTATTCTTGAGAATGATCTGTATTTTGGTCTCGTTCTATAATAGGCCTTAGTCACAGACATAAATCTAAATAGATAACGCAAGTCCCTCCATCCGTATGAAAACCAAGCGTGTCACTTTTTTATACCTACCATAATGTCTCAAGATTGATTTAGCTAAGCTGGCATTAGAACTTTAACGTGAAAATGATGCGATCTTTGTAAGCTAAACACATCCCTTGCTACACATCTCTGGTGCAGCTGGTCATGTAGCTTTATGAGAGTTCCCTGTCCGCGCGAAACCGTTTCAAAAGAAGAGCATTGCTCTCCCTTTTTGCATAGCTTTTGACACGAGAAGAACATACACTCGCGTCATCTTATAGATTTATATTATTTTATATCTTTGGTCTGAGTTTTGTTAACAAATGAGATAAGTGTGATATAAACCAAAGGATAAATTTTATTGGTGATACTGGACAAACACATTTCTAAAATATTTATCGCAATGTATCGAATACTTTTATATCTCGATTCGTTGATCGTTTCCTGTTATTGAATCGAATGATCATCACCAGGTGCGCTTTATTGTTTAGTTAACTGCGCAAATAGGGTGAACTGTTTACAGATCTATCGGCGTCTATTGATTGACTGACAGTCTATCTGTTTACTTTTGCACTTTATTTTAACTATTGATCTGGAATACGAATGTATGGCAACGATTAGCAGAATTCTGTGAAATAAAAAAAAATGATATTTTTGTATAGACAACGTTTGCTTTAATAATAATAATAATAAATTTTTATTGACATAAATACATAGTACAGACATTAATCGAAGTCCCTGACTTCTGTGCTAGGTCTAAACCTGTGTTACAGAAGTCAGTACCCTCTCCTATGCAATAGGATCAAGATAAATTTATGTAATAAAACTCTGAGTAGAGAAAAAAGAGCCCTGAGAGAGCTTTAATTGAAACTGTTTCAGTTTGTTGTTAACTTTTTTGTTAATAAAATACAAAATTAAATTATATGACAAAATGGCTGTCTTAGAGTCATGATTCCACAGAGTTAGAATAGTATAGAGTGACTGTACGAGATTGCGGTCTGTGAGCACGGGTACGGTCTAAATGCCTTGAAACGAAGTCCGCGTACATAATTTGAACGAATGATTCGTATAATGAATGCCAATTTCTCGTTTTTATCGATATCTGTGAACGCATCTATATGAAAACTGCTCACATTTCGCCACACTATTCTAACTCCATGCATGTAGAGTAGTTAAACAATATCCATCAAGATGCAAAGTCCTTATCTTTTTAACCAACTTCAAAAAAAGGAGGAAGTTCTATGTTCGACGCGTATTATGTTGCTTTTTATTCAGTCACAGTGCATATCAAAACAATGAATTAAAATGGTACCTAACATTAGATGTGGTTTATGAAAACGAGGTGCAACCGCAGGACACAGCTAGTCAAAAATACTTCGTTTGTTCCCTAAACAAACACAATTATCTAATTACAAAACAAATTACATTCCAAAGTAATATGCCCTCAAGATTTAATCTCCGATTAACGATACAGTTTCATGACCAAACATTAATCACTGAACAGCTATTAAAAATATCGGCAAGTCATTTCCTCTTGAAAATGACGGATGTAATCATTTACCTGTACGTGTGCACTTACTTTGTATGAGTAGGGGTTGGTGAAGGTAACCAGGTTTTAGTTATTTTTGGGGATAGGTATATTCCGACGGAATAGCCTCTTAGGTATTAATTCACTAATCTAATAATATATATAAAATGCTTTTGTGGGTACGTAAATACGCAGTTTTCTCAATCACCACCAACCCCAATCAACTTCCCGTTGGGGTGGTAAATACCCCTTGGTCTCCAGGTGGTAGTAAGGGAGTTTAGTCGCGGTGGGTGGAAGGGGGTGGTTGTGGGTGGCGAAAATGTTAAAACATATATTGCTGTCCTTTTCTAACGCATGAGAACTTCTGAAAAGATCTCAAAATGACTGGAATGGAAAGTTCCAAAATGTGTAAAACGGTTATAATCGATCTGGAATGTTCTAGAAAGTTCCACAAATATCTGGAATGATCTAGAAAATTCTAGAGTGAATGCAAACTATTATAATCGATATAGCATGTTTTGAGAAAGTTCTACAAATTTCTGGCTTCATCTAGAAAGTTCCAAAACGTCCAAAACTGTTATTATCGAGTTAGAATGTTCGAGAACGTTCTAGAAATTTCCAGAATGATCCGGAAAGTTCCAAAATGAGTGCAATTTATTATGATCGATTTATAATGATCGAGAATGTTCTAGAAATTTTCCGAATGATCTGGAAAGTTCCAAAATGAGTGCAATTGATTATGATCGATTTAGAATATTCGAGAAATTTCTTGAATGATCTAGAAAGTTCCAAAATGAGTAAAACGGTTATAATTGATCTGGCTTCATCTAGAAAGTTCAAAAATGTCCAAAACTGTTATAATCAAGTTAGAATGTTCAAGAACGTTCTAGAAATTTTCCGAATGATCTGGAAAATTACAAAATTAGTGCAATTGATTATGATCGATTTAGAATGTTCGAGAAATTTCTTGAATGATCTAGAAAGTTCCAAAATGAGTAAAACGGTTATAATTTATCTGGAATGATCTAGAAAATTCTAGAATGAATGCAAACTATTATAATCGATATAGAATGTTTGAGAAAGTTCTACAAATTTCTGGCTTCATCTAGAAAGTTCCAAAATGTCCCAAAATTGTTATTATCGAGTTAGAATGTTCGAGAACGTTCTAGAAATTTTCCGAATGATCTGAGAAGTTCGTAAATGAGTGCAATTTATTATGATCGAGAAAGTTCTAGAAAATTTCCGAATGATCTGGAAAGTTCCAGAATGAGTGCAATTTATTATGATCTATTTAGAATAATCGAGAAAGTTCCAAAAAAATTCCGAATGATCTGGAAAGTTCCAAAATGAGTGCAATTTATTAGAAGCGATTTAAAATATTCGAGAAAGTTCTAGAATGATCTAGAAAATTCCAAAATATGTAAAACGGTTATAATTGATCTGGAATGTTCTAGAAAGTTCCAAATTGAGTGCAGATTATTATGATCGATCTAGAATGATTGAGAAAGTTCTAGAAATTTTCCGAGTGATCTGGAAAGTTTCAAAATGAGTGCAATTTATTATAAACGATTTAAAATGTTCGAGGAAGTTCTAAATATTTCTAGAATGATCAGTAAAATTCTAAAATGAGTTCAATTTATTATAAGCGATTTAAAATATTCTAGAAAGTTCTAAAAATTTTTGGATTGGTCTGGAAAGTTCCAAAATGTGTACGAGTGTTATTATTGATCTATAAAAACCAAATCGAAGTGATGTAAATATAAATATTCTAGAGTGATCTGGTACTTGAAATGTCGGTATATAAATCGAAATTCAGTGACTTTTCGTCAGTTCAATTGTGATTGCAGTCGAGTAAAAAAAAGAACAAACTATTTGAATGTTCTGGAAAGTCTCTCAATATCGAAAATAGAAATCTATAATATGTTAAAAAATTTATCCTTATATATTTTTTATACCATTAAACATGGCGATGTATTTTAACCCGAGCAACGCCGGGTTTCGCTGCTAGTATTATATATAAGTATGGAAAGTGTGTATTTTTTACAAGCTTTTATTTAACTTGCAATGTATGTATGTATGTTTGTTCGGGTGGAATTTTGCAAGTCGAATTTTACCTACTTCCAGTGGTTGGATTGACTTGATATCACTTGATATTTGGTATACATTCGTGTATTGGATGACAATGCAAGTACAGTCACTCAAAAAAAGCTTGTATTAAAAATGAAATTTTTAACAAAGAACTTATTTTGTTTGTCAATTTAGCCATATGGACGCTTACAAGACACGGGTTCGCGCTTCACGCGTTGCGTTACCGATCCTTCCCCCTCCCCAATAAGCTCTGGCAACCTTACTCACGCGCAGAAACACAACATAAAGTTATTTGGCTGCGGTATTCCGTAAGGTGGAGTTACTTGTCCAGTAGAGCGCTATGCTCTACCTCTCTTGAAGGATTGTTCAAATATTGTTAAGACATGATGGTTTCTAGTTCAAAAATGTTGAATGGAATTTGTTCAATTTGTAAGTTGTTCTATTGAAGACGTTCGTGACGTTTCTCCTTAAATTCTTTTTGTTACTTTTAATTTTTGCTGTCTATTGTTTAATTAGCGTCCCTACTCTTTCTAAATTAATATTATGATTTTGGATTATATAATGAGATTCGTTTTGGCTAAAAAGCTTTGAATCTATGAAATAAATAAATAGATAAATTGTTCCTTAAAACACAGATCGGCTGGTCATAGTAGTGTAGGTGGAAATTAACCGATGTTATCTGTCAGTGTACGGTGCAATTTGACTGCAGCTTTCGACGCCCGCCGGATCACGTAAGGGGTGGCGCTTCTACGTAATATTTTGATTTATGTTTGTAATTTAATTTAATAGGCGTATGACGTGAAGAACATAAAAATGCTTTCCATTTTACACATAATTTATTTGTAATCTTTGATCCATTGCCTTACCTTTACCTTATTTGATTACCTTTATTGTTTCAGCAGAGAGAATTTATAAGTTATGTAAAACTAGCTCCTATAATTCATATAGATGAAACTAAAAATTCAAAAATAATTAACTTTTTAACAAAAGAATAAACCGCCTTCAAAGTACACTAAAAAGTATGAAATAACTCTTATCTGACACTGTTTTGAAGTCAGCGAAATATTTTCTATAGAACACGTCATGCGATTTCGCTGACTTCAAAACAGAGTCAGATAAGAGTTATTTCATACTTTTTAGTGTACATTGAAGGCGGTTTATTATTTGTTAAAATGTTAACTTATAATAGAATAAAATACCTTTATATAGATGTAGAGTGAACAGTAAACATCGGGTCTTATCGCAGACGAGGCCTGAATTTAATTAATACATACAGGCAAGGGAAAATTTCATATGAACGTAGGGATTATGTCCGTGAGTAAAAGTACGCGGGACGCAATCACAACGTATTGTAAGGTTTGTAATGAATAAGCTACAAAAAACTAGATGGATGTTAAATAAGTACGAATTGGTGTATTCTACAATTTTTTTCCCGTCCCATTTGAGGATGTTCAAGGTATCTATTTGGACGCTTCAACAAGTAAAACAAAACCTAGCTGTAGTCAAATTATGTGTACAAATTCTTCAAGATAAAGGGGGTAAAGATGTGGGCCTCAATAAAAAGAGGCTAGCAGAAAATCGAATTAGAATTGTGTGCAGTTAGCAACACGGCTAAAATTGCGCTAGCAAAAGTCCCTTTACGTTTACGTAACGTAAGAAATCTTTTATTTACCATTACGTATACTAACTATTAATCTCTATAGTAAAATATCGTAAACGCAGACGCATTAGTTAGCGTTTACTAACGTCAATTCTTGATACTCACTGGAATAGGGTTGAAAATGGTAAATCATAAATGTGACTCTGTGAAACGGACTGTTATTTACGGGTTTTCTTTAAATTATACAGAATATACACATTAAACTGAATAAGTGTCCGGTTAACATTCTAATATAATTCTGTATCTTATATATTCTTAAAAATAAAATTGTTGTCATCGCTGAAAATACGGAGAATTTCGACGCGAAAGATTTTTTTAGACGTAACTTACGAAATTTTTATTGGGAATATCAAAGCACTTTTTAATATTCTATTCAGTTTACATTTTTCTCTAAACCCTCTTCTGTCCACAGTATTATTTGTGTCAGGTATTTTCATTGCGTTACGTCATACTCAACTCTCAAAGAAACCCATTTTTGTGAATTTGAGCTTACGCCATAGCTATAGACTAACCCCCTTATTCATAACCGCATTTTAACTAAATCAGTGTAATAGTGTGCCCCGTCTCACTCTTTCGATCACCAAATATCACCTGTCAGATAAAGACTTCGGAATTTTAGCTAATCAACGTTTGATAATAAAGTTATTAACTACTAATACTAGTTACTAAGTTACTAATAAAGTTATACACCGTAGAGTACTCTTACGAGTACTCTACGGTGTGATTGAGGATCATATTAGAGAAGGGAATGTTTGAAAATTCAACGTTTTTATTGGTGCCATTGTGCCCATTGTACTTAATGTTCGGCTATATTCGTGACTTCACTTAATTGAATGGTATTTCTTAGAAAAATACCTTTTAATGGAACACTTGAGAATACGACACTGAATTTTATTAAAAGGGTTCCTAAGTTTATTGTATACACATTTTTTTGTATTTATGAGTTGTATGTAAATGATCATTTCGTTACGTCTACGAGACACAGAATTAAGTTGGTTTTATTAGTATTGATTCACATCCAAGTTAAAATGAACTTTGATTGTTTCAGATGTACGGGTGTGAACCACTGTAACTTTGTGCTGGCCGAGGACTACCCACCATCAGTGAGCTGGCCTATAGGAGTTGTCTATATTAAATACGCATGTTTTGATGGTAAGTAAACGTTATTTTTTATGGCTTGTGGCTCAAACCCAGAAACATACGTTAAATGAAGGTCGGAACTCTGACTCAAACTCGCACTTGGCCAGTTTTATGTATTTTAAAAGCTTTTATTTAGTTTCACGTGTCCCATTGTCTGTAATGGAATTTTGCAAGTTAGATTTGACCCACATTCCGGTTTCCGATTGAGCTGAAATTTTGCACGAATATGCAAATCGCGTGACAATACAATATTATGATGACGTGGAGCTGATCTGATGATGGAGCTGGAAGGTGGCCATAGGAACTCCGTAATAAAACCACATAACCCCATCGAGTTTGGGCTCGTTTGATTCGTCTTGATGAGCGCTTTGTCGCAAGTACAGTCACTCAAAAAAAGCTTGTATTAAAAATGACTTTTTTAACAAAGAACTTGTGGTATATCCTTCTGATTGACCTCGCAAACAAAGTGACAAACAAAACAGAAGACCTTACTATTAACCCTCTGCTATCCATACACTGTGATATAACTAAATGAATTATTTCTTCACCCTTCAATTTAATCAACAATGTCAAAAAGTGCATAAATACAACTAAACCCTATACATCGTCACATGTCTCCGCGGCGTGAAATTGATTAACTTATCAAATAGGCCAGATGGGAGTGACGTCATGGTTATCAATAGCCCATATGCGATATATTGCTTCTATATGCCAGTTGGCTATAAACATTTTTGGCATGACAATTAAATGGGACTTGCAACTACCATAACAGCCTTCTACATAGGTTCAACTAAGCTTTTCTCAGCCTAAGTTTCTCAAAGAAACAATAATTCATGGAGTCTTCCATTGTACCGAACTCTGGTTTGGACGCATGGGGCATCGACAAATTTTATCTATTTTTTACCAAAAATTAACATAACTCTATCAACACATAGAGATAGAAAAATATCTAATGTGTTAACTAGGGCTGGTTTTTTATTAATAAAAATACATGCGATAAACATTATGAAACATTAAAATATGGAAAAGCTAAGTAAATAATCTACCTACTAACTAAACAGAAGCTAGATATTCTTCCAGACCGTTCCCTCACAGCCCAAGGGAGCTAATATCCGTGGTATCAAAGCAGATTCAGCCAATAAAGGACGCAGAGGGGACAGGATATTATTTTACCTTTGTTTGGAGCACAATTTTATTCTCTAGAGGTTATTTAAGACTTTTTGATATTTTTTTACTTTGTATATTACTAGCATTATAGCCCGCGACTTCGTCCGCGTAGATTATTTCTTTTTTCTAGATATGAATCATTGTAACAATATAGAGCTTTGTTCATGGCTATAGTCCGCCACTACGTGTGATATTGACAAAAGTTTAGGTAGATTAAGAGCTCATATGCGAGGATGCCACATAAAACTGAAACAGTCCTGCCGCAAATCAACTCTAGCAAATTTCAGAGTTTTTCCCTGTGACAAACATTAATTAGGAACTGTTATCTTTTAAACTCAAACAGAAGGTGATTTGGGATCAATGGTATACGCGGCAAGAAGACTGTTTCTCCTCTGGCAGAACCAGTAAATATTTTGGCCTCAATAACATTGCGGCGGAGAGCTGTTACTTGTAGTCTAGTTCCACAGCACAATTTTGGAGGCCTTATCTCTCTTTCCCTCATGTCTGAGGATGGTGGTCAACATTGGGTTTGCTTCTAGAGCGAATGATCTGCCTCCACTGGTTTCTGTCTTCTGGTTTCTGTAAAACTTGGAGGACGATGAGTCTTTTACTTGATCGGACCATCTTGTTGGTGAACGACCACGTAGTCGTTTTCCTTCCGTGTTCCCAACTATGATCAGATTTCCAAACTTTCATCGCCTTTGCGCACCATGTGGCCGAAATACGAAAAAATACGTTGGTGGCATATGGTGGACAATCGTGTTTTAATTTGGAGCTGCGATAGGATTGATGCATTGTTGCGTTTAGCGGTCCAAGGTATTTCCAACATCCGTCTCCAGCACCACATCTCGAATGCATCAATCCTTTTTCTTTCTCGGGCCAGTATAGTCCACGCTTCCACTCCATACATGAAAATGAGGAATACCAATGCTCGTATTAACCGGATCTTTATTTTAATACCGATTCCTCTCTTTTTAAATTTTGAAATTTTCACTCAAAATAAAGAACTTCATATACTAAATTTAATCCCCCTTTCCCTCTTAAGGGTTCAAATTCAAACAACATCGATATTCGTTGCGTTAGTTTATAACCATAAGCTTGAATAATAAATTTAGTGTACTTCCATACACAAATTCATCCCCCTTTTTACCATTTCGGGATCGGAATTATCAAAAACGTTGAGGCACATATAAATTAATTTTCAATCGTCAGCTCCTAAACACAAAATTTGAAGATCCTAACTTCAAAACTGACGGACTTGCATACAAACTTTCATCCCTTATTCTACCCAATTAGGGGTGGAATTTCCAAAAATCCTTCCTTACTGAATACCTACACCGTATAATATTAAATTTAGTGAAGTTTACTTTGAAACTGAAGGACTTGCATACACAACTTCATCCCCCTTTTCCTCCCTTCGGTGGTGGAATAATCACAAACGCTGAGATAACTATACAATAATTTTCAATCGTCAGCCTAAACACAAAATTTGAAGATCCTAACTTCAAAACTGACGGACTTGCATACAAACTTTCATCCCTTATTTTACCCTGTTAGAGGTGGAGATTCCAAAAATCCTTCCTTAGTGGATGCCTACACCGTATAATAATACATTTAGTGAAGTTTACTTTGAAATTGAAGGACTTGCATACACAACTTCATCCCCCTTTTCCTCCCTTCGGTGGTGGAATTATTACAAACGCTGAGATAACTATATATTAATTTTCAATCGTCAGCCTAAGTACAGAATTTGAAGATCCTAACTTCAAAACTGACGGACTTGCATACAAACTTTCATCCCTTAGTTTACCCTGTTAGGGGTGGAGTTTCCAAAAATTCTTCCTTAGTGGATGCCTACACCGTATAATAATACATTTAGTGAAGTTTACTTTGAAATTGAAGGACTTGCATACACAACTTCATCCCCCTTTTCCTCCCTTCGGTGGTGGAATTATTACAAACGCTGAGATAACTATATATTAATTTTCAATCGTCAGCCTTAACACAGAATTTGAAGATCCTAACTTCAAAACTGACGGACTTGCATACAAACTTTCATCCCTTAGTTTACCCTGTTGGGGGTGGAATTTCCAAAAATCCTTCCTTAGTGGATGCCTACACCGTATAATAATACATTTAGTGAAGTTTACTTTGAAATTGAAGGACTTGCATACACAACTTCATCCCCCTTTTCCTCCCTTCGATGGTGGAATTATCACAAACGCTGAGATAACTATACATTAATTTTCAATCGTCAGCCTAAACACAAAATTTGAAGATCCTAACTTCAAAACTGACGGACTTGCAAACAAACTTTCATCCCTTATTTTACCCCCTTAAGGGTGGAATTTCCAAAAATCCTTCCTTACTGAATACCTACACCGTATAATATTAAATTTAGTGAAGTTTACTTTGAAATTGAAGGACTTGCATACACAACTTCATCCCCCTTTTCCTCCCTTCGGTGGTGGAATAATCACAAACGCTGAGATAACTATACATTAATTTACAATCGTCAGCCTAAACACAGAATTTGAAGATCCTAACTTCAAAACTGACGGACTTGCATACAAACTTTCATCCCTTATTTTACCCTGTTAGGGGTGGAGTTTCCAAAAATCCTTCCTTAGTGGATGCCTACACCCTATAATAATACATTTAGTGAAGTTTACTTTGAAATTGAAGGACTTGCATATCCAACTTCATCCCCCTTTTCCTCCCTTCGGTGGTGGAATTATCACAAACGCTGAGATAACTACACATTAATTTTTAATCGTCAGCCTAAACACAAAATTTGAAGATCCTAACTTCAAAACTGACGGACTTGCATACAAACTGTCATCCCCTATTTTACCCTCTTAGGGGTGGAATTTCCAAAAATCCTTCCTTAGTGGATGCCTCCACTGTATAAGGTATCTTTTTGCAAATTTTCAAATCTCTAGGTCCAGCGGTTTGGGCTGTGGGCTGATATATCAACAATCAGTTTATCATTTTATATATTAAGATTACAATATCTAAGAAAAGTGGGGCATGAATTTATCTATACTTATCTATCGGCACTACCAATCGGATTACAAAAATTTTTCACTTATAGGAAGCTACATTATTCCCGAGTGCTATAGGCAACTTTTTATCTCGAGAAGGCAGGTGAAACCGCGGTGATAAAAGCAGGTTAGTGGAGATTCGGACTTCCTCCTACAATTACTAGATAGTAAGCTTACATTGCTGGAAAGCGCCGTGCGGGAAGACCTCCCACCAGGTGGACCGACGACTTGGTCAGAGTCGCTGGACGCCGCTGGATGCAAGCGGCCCAAAACCGTTCGAAGTGGAAGTCAATGGGGGAGGCCTATGTTCAGCAGTGGACATCCACAGGCTGATGATGATGATGAAGCCTACAGTATCACTATTCTACTATTAATAGAAACACGTGTAACTATTAGAATTTAATAAGTATCTAGTTAATATCTAAGATCCGTATACCAGAACGGCAATCAATGATTGTTTTGAGCAACAATTGAATTTGTAACCTGCGCCAATTACATTAGGGTTTATTTTCGATTAACACGATTTATTCTTGATACTTGATCTGAGTTTTGATTCTCTACATTACTTTACAATGTTGACACATCTATGAGATGAAGTTGGAGTATTTCAAATATCTAGCGGTCCACGTAGCATTCATATAAGCTTTGATTACGCAGATTTTTATAATTCTCCTAAGTCAATCTCTAGGGAATACTCTCAATTGTTAACACCCAATTCCAAATGAACAGTATTGTAAACATTTTAAACACATTGCAGCAAATTAGCAAAATCACTGTTTCAAATTACAGCTCAAAATCAAACTTACAGTCAACAACAGAGAGTTTGAATTCTATGTTTCGCTGTTATTTTACCAAAACTATAATTTGGTGGTCATAAACATGTTGTAACAGCAGTATGTGGCTCCCCCTGGGGAAACCACGTGCGTTTCTATTGTCAACTTTTACCATTTTACAAAGGCCTCTGCTCTTCGCTGTATTTGACCCATCGCTGTCTTATTACCCTATATTTTGTAGAGGCAGGGTATACCAAATAAAGCTGGTTCGTATGTTACATTGCATTGACACATTTTACCCCGAATAGGAAATGCGTTTAAAGTTAGGGTGCAGTTAATGGAGTATAGCAACACAATTTATGCGGTCACGTGCGCGTAATGTCAAGGAAATGTCAAATTTTGTGATCTTTTGTTATCGGTGGAGAAGGCTCCTATGTTTGGAGTCGCACGGTCTCACACGCAAGTTATTGGTGATTAACAAATATTGTTCTTAAATGTTATGTTCTATCTCTGGTTATTACAAACAATCCATCCCCACACATTGAAACCAGAATTGTTTCGAACTGTGCGGTCTCAAAGGAGCTTCCTTCCGTGGACGCTCAGATTGTGGAATGAGCTCCCTGTCGTGGTTTTCCCAATGGACTACAACATGGGGTTCTTCAAAAAGGGTGTGAAGAGATTTCTGCAGGGTCGGCAACGCGCGAGTGACTCCCCTGGTGTTGCAAGCGTCCATAGGCTACGGTAACCGCTTACCATCAGGCGGGCCGTATGCTTGTCTGCTACCAAAGTAGTATAAAAAAAAATAATAACAATAAGATACTGTTCACGCGTAGAACGGAACGACCACGACGGCGCCTGTCATCATCGACCAATAAGAGCGCAGCATTCAAAAACGTTCACCCCTATATAAGGGCTGCAACGGGCAAATACCGCTCTCTGTTAAAATTTGAATATTATACTGTAAACATACTGATATACGCACAATAAACCTGTTATAAACTTTGGAAGTGGTCTAATTTCGCATTACTGGAAGACACAATAGTCAGGCTGCCCACCATCCGAGCCCTGCAATCAACACAAGGGTTGAAACCGCATACCTGAACCAACATTTGGACCTTCGTGCGCCGGATCTACCAACAACCAGCAACTGTGGGCCGAGAAACTTCAACAGAACATCCCATCTACAAGAGGATATTCCAGCATCTGAAGCGCATTTTGGTGAGACGAGCCAGCCAGACTATCCTACCCCAGTGTCCATCCCTTTGTGAAACACCGTGCTTAATTTCAGAGTTCTCCGTACATTGGGTCGCGCAGATTCCAGTAGCTGTCCCAGCAGTGTCCCACGAGATCACTGCCAGCTCGACAGGAAACACCTTTGTAACTGTGAGTACTCCAGATTTCTATAAGCCAGGTGATAATTTACCATTGCCTAAATTGCCTAAGTCCCCTACGCCTAAAGACAGTAGTTCAAGTAAGCAAGTTACTGACCTTAATAAGCAGAGAGGTGTTGTAAAAAGCCGGTTAACTAAGCTAGAATCTTATGTAAATTCATTTGAAAAACAAGCTATAAGCCGCAGCAAAAGAGCTGAACTCAAGCTACGTTTTAAAGGCGCTTCTAGTTTACTTACAGAGTTTGAGTCAGTACAAGCAAAATTAGATGAAATTCTTCCGGAGTCAGAATTGCAAGAGCAAATTAATATACGCGATTCATTTGAAACAAAGCTATACAGCATACAAGCACAAATACAGTGTATTCTTGATGAAGATGAGGTCGCTGATCAAACTCAGTGTTCAAACAATAAGTTGCAGTCCGTTAAACTACCTACGATCATTTTACCATCATTCAACGGTTCATATGAGCACTGGTTAGAGTTTAGGGATACTTTCATGTCACTAATACATAACTCTCGTGAAATCAGTAACATTCAAAAATTTCATTATTTAAAATCATCATTAAAGGGTAGCGCAGAGTCCGTTATTGATTCACTTGAGTTTTCGGCAAATAATTACTCGGTTGCGTGGGAGCTATTACTGAACCGCTATAATAATAGTAGGCTGCTCGTGCATAATCATGTCAAGGCACTATTTTCTATACAGAATTTGTCTAAGGAATCACCGGCTTTATTACGTAAACTAATTGATAACATTTTAAAAAATATCCGTTCATTGAAATTGCTTGGCGAACCCACCGAACATTGGGATACACTCATCATATATTTGGTTGTTTCTAAGTTAGATTCAGTTACCGAACGCGAGTGGGAACAATATAAAATCACACAACTTTCTACGATAACCGATGATTCCAAAACCAAAGTGAAGGTAGACGATTTATTACGATTTTTGAAAAACAGGGCCGATATTCTAGAAACGCTTGTAGTTACACACAGTAAAGGTACGCACGAGATTAAGAAAATATCTAATAATAGCTCACAACCACAACACACATCAAAATTATTATGTCATCTTGGTACTGAGAAACGCGATCGAAAACCAAGAAAACCATGCATTAAGTGCAACGCGGATCACCCGTTGTACTCGTGCAAGGCATTTCTTGACGTTAGTTTAGACGAAAAGCTAGTACTAATACGTAATAATCAGTTATGCGAAAACTGTTTGCGCTCTGGACATACAACAGACATTTGTAGATTCGGGCCTTGCAGAAAGTGTAACGAAAAACACAACACGCTTCTACACCGCGACAATACAACTGAGAGTCATAAGCAGGCTAACCATAATAGCCAAGCTTCACACTCACTACATAAAGAACCAATGTCTTTATGTTCATACGCATCACACAGTGACACGGGCACACACGCGCAGCCCAATTCATTGCAGGTAGATCATGTACATACACACGACACACAATGCACGCAGTCGTCTGTACAGTCTGTTTTGTTATCTACAGCGTTAGTGGAGATCCTTGATAATTTCGGTAATTATCAGGAAGCGCGAATGCTCCTTGACAACGGTAGTCAACGCTGTATTATAACGAAATCTTTATGCAATAGATTAAATACGCCATTAATACAGTCTGCTCATACAATCGAAGGTATAGGTAATTCAGTCACTCAATGCACACAAACATGTGTAGTTACGATAAAATCAAAGATCGACGACTACACGACTCGCTTACACTGTTTGGTGCTACCTAGCATAGCGACGTTAACCACTTCACCTATCGCTAGACCTCATTTACACATACCCGAACATATTACTTTAGCAGATCCCGATTTCTATACATGTTCAACTGTCGACATTCTTTTGGGTGCAGATAGGTTTTGGGATTTGCTTTGTGAAGGAAAAATGCGCCTAGCTAATGGCCCTTTTCTTCATAACACTAAACTAGGTTGGATCTTATCGGGTCCTATCCTGTCTGATAATCGCTATAGAACACCGATACATTGTCATTTTACACAATCCATAGACACACAATTATGTAAGTTTTAGGAAATTGAAGAGATTTCGGCAAAAAACAATTTTCAATCTGATGATGATATTGCTATCGAAAATCACTTCAAACAAACAACGACACGTACTCCAATTGGGCGATTTCGGGTGCGCATCCCTTTTAAGGAATCGCCAGAGTCATTAGGTGACACTTATACATTGGCAGAACGTCGCTTCTTATCTCTAGAAAAACGTCTCAATCGCTCATCTACTTATAAACAAATGTATTCAGATTTCATCCACGAGTACATAAACTTAGGTCATATGAGTCCCGCACACACGCACAAGACACCACACTACTTTTTACCTCACCACGGTGTGATACGCGAACACAGCAGCACGACAAAACTACGCGTAGTGTTCGATGCGAGCGCACCGTCGACTACAAATAAATCACTTAATGACATTCAACGAGTAGGACCTCCCATCCAAGGAGATTTATTCTCAATTCTTTTAAGATTCCGTGAGCATAAATATGTGGCATGTGCGGACGTAGAAAAAATGTATCGCCAAGTGGAAGTGGATCAAAATCAACGTGATTTACAATTAATATTGTGGCGTGATAATACTTTGGATCCGATACAAGTTTATAAGTTAAATACGGTGACTTACGGTACAGCGTCAGCTCCTTTCTTGAGTGTAAGGTGTCTCAAGCAATTAGCTTCGGAATGCACTGATCCGGAAGTAAGTAGGATAATTGATAATGATTTCTATGTTGATGACATGATATCAGGGTCTTTCAGTGTTCAAAAATTGATAGAATTATGTGTGAAAACCGCTAACGTTTTAAAATCAGGCTGTTTTCCCCTACGTAAATGGGTTTTTAACTTTGACAGTGACTTATCGCATTCATTATTGACAAACGAGTCAAAGGAACTATCTTTAGATAAAAATAATAGCTCTAAAACGTTGGGGTTGGGATGGTTCAATGAGTCTGACGAATTTCACTTTAAAACGCAATTTAAAAGCGATAGTAAACAAGTAACTAAACGCACTATTTTATCAAACGCGTCACAAATATTTGATCCGCTCGGGTTATTAAGTCCTACTATAATGATTGTCAAGATATTATTGCAAAAATTATGGTTATTAAAGTTGGACTGGGACGAACCGGTTCCCGATGACGTCACGCGAGTCTGGGATCGATTTGTAAGCAATTTGTTCATTCTTAATGATCTTAGAATCCCACGACACGCAGTCGTTGGCGATAATATACATACAATAGAACTACACATATTCACTGATGCTTCACAGGTCGCATATGGAGCGTGTGCCTATGTTCGCGTTATCACGAATGATTCAATTGTTACTGTCAGGTTGTTATGCGCTAAGGGGAAAGTTGCCCCATTAAAAACTGTCAGCATACCCAGATTGGAGTTATGCGGAGCATTAGTAGGTGCACGATTGTTTGCAAAAATAAAACAATCGTTACTTTGTCACTTTAATACCGTAACATTTTGGACTGACTCAACAGTCGTGTTAGGATGGCTACGTATGGCTCCTAACCTTCTCAAAACATTCGTATCAAACCGGGTTGCTGAAATACTTGAGTTAACTAAGAATTGTACTTGGCGTCATGTCAGTGGCACACTTAATCCTGCCGATTTGGTATCACGAGGCCTTGGACTAGACGTGTTAAGTTCTTCTACAATCTGGTGGGAGGGACCACCGTTTCTATGCGGTCCTATTTTTGATAATAATCAGTGCACTTCCTTAGACACATTAAACAATGATGTGCTCAACGAGTTACCTGAGATCAAAGGTAGTACAGTACATACCTTTGTATCAAATCAAGATATTACCAAACAAATACTTTTCCCTTTTTCTAGATTTTCTAAATTCGTCCGTATGAAACGAGTTACCTCGTATATCTTACGATTTGTTTACAATGCGCGAAATAAACAAAATAAACGCACCGGACTTTTAAGTACGGACGAGCTCGATGAATCACTTGTAATACTAATTCGACTATCGCAAAAGGAATCATACCCACTCGAATATGAATTATTAAGCAAAGGGTTAAGCATATCCAAACCACATAGCTTGTTAAAATTAAATTTGTTCTTGGATGATAATAATATAATTAGAGTCGGTGGTAGGCTCGACAATTCAACTCAATTTAATTACAATAAAAAACATCCCATTTTAATTTCTTGTAAACATCACTTATCAGAAATTTTATTTAGACATGAACATAACTGTTTACTACACGCAGGACCGCAATTACTACTATTTACGCTTAGAGAAACCTGGTGGCCAGTAGGTGGGAGAAATCTAGCAAAAAAAATTGTGCATTCTTGCATTAAATGCACACGCTTGCAAGGTAAAACTTTGACACCTTTAATGGGTAATCTACCTCAAGAACGCCTAGACCCAGGCTTTCCCTTTCTTCATTGCGGCGTAGATTACGCCGGACCGGTGCTCATATTGAATCGTAAGGGGCGGGGTGCTTCTCTGATTAAAGCATATATTTGTATATTTATATGCTTTACAACACGCGCTGTTCACTTAGAATTGGTCAGTGATCTCTCGTCTGATGCTTATTTGTTATCGCTTAAACGGTTTATCTCACGCCGCGGCAAACCGGCACAAATATTTTCTGACAATGGAAAGAATTTTGTAGGACTCATGAATGATTTTGCTAAGTTCTTAAAAAATTGTGCGCATGATATTCTCAATTATGCCGTTAACGAAAATATAAAATTTAAATTCATACCACCTTACTCACCTCATTTTGGTGGCTTGTGGGAAGCTGGAGTAAAATCCTGCAAACATCATCTTCGACGCGTAGTAGGAAATGCACATTTAACATACGAGGAATTCAGCACGGTGTTAACACAAATTGAAGCTGTCCTGAACTCCCGTCCATTAACTCCTATGTCCGCAGATCCACTTGACTTTGTTCCCCTTAGCCCTGCTCATTTTCTGGTTGGCCGTCCACTGACCGCTCCTGTCTTCGCTGCCATGGAAGACAAGCAGATGCACCAGCTCACACGTTACGAGAGGGTGGAGAAGATACGACAGCATTTCTGGACCCGCTGGTCGAAGGAATACATTTCAGAACTTCAAACCAGGACGAAGTGGAACAACAACAAAGAAGACTTAAAAAACGGCACTTTAGTCCTCGTCAAAGAGGACAATTTGCCGCCATTAAAATGGCTTTTGGGCCGCATTATTAATACTGTTCCAGGCAGGGATGGTATATCCAGGGTGGCTGATATCCAGACATCATCAGGAGTCAAGAGACGAGCATTCTCCAAGATCTGCCCACTTCCGGTATCCGATGACCAATCCAACTAACTTCAAGTGTTGGAAGACGGAGCTTCCAACGTCCGGGGGCATGTTCACGCGTAGAACGGAACGACCACGACGGCGCCTGTCATCATCGACCAATAAGAGCGCAGCATTCAAAAACGTTCACCCCTATATAAGGGCTGCAACGGGCAAATACCGCTCTCTGTTAAAATTTGAATATTATACTGTAAACATACTGATATACGCACAATAAACCTGTTATAAACTTTGGAAGTGGTCTAATTTCGCATTACTGGAAGACACAATAGTCAGGCTGCCCACCATCCGAGCCCTGCAATCAACACAAGGGTTGAAACCGCATACCTGAACCAACAGATACAAACAATTCAGGCGGCCTTATCGCCGATGCAATTTCTTCTGGTCAACCTAAATCTTTCAAATTAATAATATATAATAAATAAGTTAATATAATTAAAAAATGACTGGAAACAAAACATAAACCTAATTATCTTCTTCTTTGTATTTGTAATTATGAATTAATAACGTCCTATCATTTGTGGGAGTTATACCAATTGTAGTGCCTTGCTTGACTGCCATTGTAATATTTCTATCGATAAATAATGTTAACAAAATAACACTATTCATGAACCTGATTTTATATACAGAAATAGTTAGGTCAAATCGCAGGCAAGGAACAAATCAGGATTGCGGGGCGCGAGCGTGCTTGCTCTGTGGGTCAAATGAAATATTAACAAAAAAACTCTATCATATAAGTTTGATATAACCATTACGGGGTGACCAGCGAATAATAAGTCCATATATCACGGGACATAATAATCGTTTTTGTATGGAAAATACGTGCCCATTTCTATTATTGCGAATATTGTCGTTTTGCCATAAAATATTCATGTGGAATACCATTGTAATAGTGATATATTATACCAAATGGACATATAAAAGCTGCCAATAGTTACAAAACAGCTATAAGTACATTTTCCAGGCCAAAATTCTGTATATTCTGGTAATAATATCTAAGTGATTCTTCAATCTGTCTATCTTATTATAATTCACTAGTTGTGCCCCGCTGTTACACTCGCGTAGGTACCCGAGGGATACCCTAACCTACCGTAAAGTTTTCATAAATTTTCTAATTTTCTACGCAACCTTCTTATTTCTATTTCTGTAAGAAACTTCTCCAGAGTATAAGAAAATTAAAAAAAAAATCCTTGTTAAAAAAAATATGTTTAATACAAGTATTTTTTTGAGTGACTGTACTTTTTGTTGACTGTAGTTGGATTGTCATCCAATATACAAATGTATACCAAATATCAAGTCAATCCGACCACTGGAAGTGGGTGAAATTCGACTTGCAAGATTCCACCCGAACAAACATTGCTTGTAAAAAAAAATGGATGAAATCGGTAAAGTCGTTCTCAAGTTATGGCGTGACCAAGGGAAATAGGAATTCAATTTTATATACAGAGATTGTTATACTTTTTTTTGGATAAATAAAATATAAGCACGTGTGCATTCGCGATACGCACAAATCATGATTGGCAACACAATGGCGCCATAACGCACCCTTGTTATTTTTTATGCTCCAGATTTTTGGGCAGCTTTTGTAAAAAGTGTGTGCATCAATGAATTCTATTGATTGCAAATTTGTCGGTTTTCGGTTCTAAGGTATATTCGGTAAGTTAGATGGATTTTAGTTAAATTTTAAGTTATAGTTAATTAATTTTATGTGATTAATTAATATATCTGGGTACGAGTTGGGAAATTTCGTGCATGGAAATCGCAATTCCCTAGAATAGGTACAGTATCAAATTTCATAATGTAAGATCGTAGTTAGGTATATAAATAAAAAAAAGGCCGAAAAAGTATACATTCGAGACTTTTAGGCGGGAACTTGCAGTGACGTTGCGTTTTAATTTTTATTTTCATCAATTCGTGTATTTTGAGTTTTATTGCAGATTATCGGTGGTATTTTATCCAATAAAGATCAATCCATGTGCATCAGTGAAGTGAAATGAAATGAATCATGTGTATCGTGACTTTTAAAGTTGTCTCAATAAGTCCGTGAAAAGTTTTAGTACAACCACCATTGTACTAAATCATGACTTTTATGGACGATGACCGACTGAGGACTTATTGTGACTAGAACTTATAATATAACTGAAAAATGGCAAAATACACAAGCCGTGTGACGCCAACATATAAAAAAAAAATATACCTACATTCAAAATGATTTTCAGCCGGCCATTTTTTGTTTCATAACGACTTCGCAGCAACCAAAATTTTCAGTTCCTAAAAGACACTTTGCAATATCGATCCGATAAATTATCCTCGCCATCGGTACATTTATCTAACGAGGGGATCTATCCGCAACGAATCGAGATATGTTCGATATCAGATTAACTTTATCATGCCGATTTATTTATTGATGAAAATAAAAATAAGGGTATCGTTGTATCAACCAAAGGGTCTACGTAAGGATTCGGCAATTAATACTGGAATTCTACAATATTTAGACCAAGAAAATATTATAGAAGTTAACATCGCTATGGAAAAATGATATAGGAATATCTGCGTTGCGTTTGCGGGTGATAAATTAGCGTAGGCCTATATGAAATTTGTCCCTAAATTTATTATAGTAAGAAGTTATAAAATAGAAATTTAAGATTATTACGAGAGATGTTTTACAGGTCTGGTAAAACCCAGGTTTTTAGATAGCCCACTATCTTAAAACCTGGGTTTTTAGACATGGCTTAAATAATTTCATGTCATAAAGATAAACTTTTTCTGCGTTTCGCAAACTTTTTATCAACTGTGTCCTGAATCATAATTGTTATGTTTCTTACGGTAGTACTATTGAATATTCTGCGATGTAGGCCAAACTCTGGAAATAGTAAGTATTCTTTGGTTAGTTCACGAAATATTTCAATGGGCGAAAAACTTACAATTGTTGCCTGTTTCCGCGAATTTGTTAAAATTGGAGGGATATTTGTTGAGCGGATTATTTTCGTCCATAATGTATAGAGAACAATGATCGAAATTGTGAGTGCTATGGGAATATTGGGAATTCGAAACAGGGGTTAGATTGTCTATGGGGCTTAATTAAAACTTCTTTTGAAAGGAATCTCTTTGTTGGCAAAGTTTGTGTGTAACTTTAGACATTCGAGGGTACAGTTAATTCGTATTTATAGATGCTAAGACAAATGACTAAAGGCTATGAGGTTTCAGAAATCCATAAAGATCTTATTAATCACTCAATTCAATAGATTGATTCCCACCAGTACAATTTTGTTTTCTACTACGAATTCGGTAAACAAGCATACGGCCCGCCTGATGGTAAGCAGCTACCGTAGCCATATGGACGCTTGCAACACACGAGGCATCACGCGTTACCGGCCCTTACCCCTCCCCAATGAGCTCTGGCGACTTTACTCACGCGCAGGAACACAACATAAAGTTATTTGGTTGTGGTATTCTGTATGTAACATACGCTACGCTCTACCTCTCTTAAAATTAAATAATTATAGATAATACTCGCATAAATAAGCTCAGAGTCACTCAGCGAGCTATGGAACGAGCTATGCTTGGAATTTCTCTACGTGACAGGGTCCGCAATGAGGACATTCGTAGGATAACGAAAACGACGGACATAGTTCGTAGAGTTAGTAAGCTGAAGTGCTGGCAATGAGTACGCCACATCGCTCGAAGAGCCGATAACCGCTAGGGACGAAAGGTTCTCGAGTGTCGAACACGCACTGGAAAGCGCCGAGCGGGACGACCTCCCACCAGGTGGACCGACGACCTGCAGGGTGATTATCAAATGCTCTCGTTTTCGTCAAACCGATAGCGAGGCTCTCGTAAGTTTTTATAATTTGGGTATTTTGTAACTCAAATGGCAGCAAAATTTAAAACGAATACAATTAAATTATTTCAAATGAAGCCGGCGACTATTTTGGCATAAAAGTTACACAAAGCCAAAATTATAACAACTTACGAGACCCTCGCTATCGGTTTCACGAAAACGAGAGCGTTTGACAATCGCCCTGCAGGTCAGAGTCGCTGGGCGCCACTGGATGCAAGCGGCCCAAAACAGTTCGGAGTGGAAGTCAATGGGGGAGGCCGATGTTCAGCAGTGGACATCCATAGGCTGAAATTATGATGAGGTAATACTCGCTTAGTCACGGTGTAGAGTGCCCTCGCGTCCATCAGTTCAAGAATCATGCTGAGTCGCATCGGGACGCCAGCCATTCTAGGTAAGAATGGCTGGCGTCCCTGTTCCTTCTGTAGGTTCTCAGAACCTCAGAACCTACAGAAGGAACAGCAGCAAAACAAACGTTGATAACAGCCAAGAATGGCCTGTTATTTTTAAAATTAAAAAAAATCCTTCATTCTACCAGGGCTGCCTACACAAAATTCTTAGCTACAATAATGTTCAGTGTTGTAAGTGAAATCTAAGTACTACCGATTAATTATGTACTTAGTTACCTTAGTAAAACAACCAATATATCACACCCCAATAACCTAGATTGCATGTTGAGTAACAATTACCTAGGTAATCTGTTACCTACATAGAAAGTGGTTAGAAGCTCAAGTGAGCTGTCAAAATTAGGGTTACCAGTCAAAAATTAACAAATAAGTAGTTTAACGCGCGTCCCTCGCGAGAACCAACTGGTTGCTGATTTGATTAAACGTTATAAGTTACATACTTACATCGTCATCGTCACCATCATCCGCCTATAATGTCCCACTGCTGAGCACAGGCCTCGTTTCACAAATGAGAGTGAAAGGGACTGAGCGATACTCCACCACGTATGCCCACTGAGGATTGGTGGAGGTAGGCTAGGGTCAACCTACTGTTGGACATAGTTACATAATCTCAGTAATTAACATTTTTTCAAATTGAAATTTTCGTAAGTTACGATTAGGGCTTTCATAAGGTGGACAGTCATCCTGCTTGTGAAATTTCTAACAAAACAAATCGTTCACCAAAAGTACTAATTGTGTATTTCCCCATCAATGTTTAACAACCCTAATGAAAACTACATAGTTACCTTGGTCTATATTACCATACTAAATGGGCCGTGATTTTTAGCAATTTCATTCGAAGTAAATAACAAGTGGAGTGAAATCAATGCTTGTAATTACGCCCTAATGAAAATTAATGAGATTTTTATTAACAATAAATTTCTTTGGAAATTATCAACGCACTAAAGAATTTAGCTAATCTAAATGAGTAACAAGGATTCTTACTCATTTTTCACTAATCTCATCTCATCTCTTCTAACTAATAGTATAATTGGATTTTTGTGAGTTTGGTTGGATGATTGTCCCTCAATCACGCTTCAACATCTGAACGGATTTGGATGAAATTTAGCATACAGATAGAAGGTGTTCTTTTATCCCGGGAAAACAATATATCCCTCGGGAAAGCATATGAAACCGCGAGGCGCAACTAGTATGGAAATAATTTCACGATTTACAACCTTAGGTAACTCAATTTGATTTTAATAAATATAGAATAAATTAAAAAAAATATCCTGGTACATTCCTCACACACGGTCATCTGATCCCAAACTTAGCAGAGCTTGTACTATGGAAACCAGATAACTGATATAATACATATACTATTTTTCGTTTGTAAATACATACTTATTGTACATAATTACACCCAGACACAGGACATACAGACATGTTCATGCACACAAATGCATGTCCTGAGTGGGAATCTAACCCACGACCTGCGGCGATAGGTGGAATCTTAACCAGTGTCTGAAAATAATCAAAGATGATAAGATAATAAATTAATACCAAAAGTAACTACTCTAACATAAAATGTAGATCTGATATCAAGTCGATCAAATGAAATATAGCCTCCTAAAGGTCATAAAGCTCCTGATTTATTCCATTCACACAAATCACCCGGGTGAAGGCCACAAAGCTAAGTAATAAGTTACTTTATTGAGGCCATAGGCTATTCAAACTGATGATTAATATTCTTTGACTGAAGAAAATGTTACCAATGAGGAACTGGCGCCAGAATATTTTCCTTTGAAATTATGGAAGACTAGAGAAAATGGGGTGAGGACATAGAGATAGAATATTAATAGAGCGATTGTACTAGAATATGAATCGTGACACGGGTGTTAAAACGCTGCCGCAACACCAACTGCGTGTTCATAGTTTGAACGAGTAAATACATACACACAATTTTTTTTAACTAACAATTTTATTAAAATTATCACTTTTACTAACAATTTTGTAGTAAGTAAAAGAACAACTGCGTGTTCATAGTTTGAACGAGTAAATACATACACACAAATTTTTCGTTTATAAACGAGAAATTGGCACTGTCCGTCTGGCTATATCTCATGAATCGTAATAGATAGACAGTTGAAATTTTCACAGAATGTGTAATTCTATTTCCACTGTAACAATAAATAATAAAAATAAAATAAATTAAAGGAGGCCCTCATACAAAAAACGCTTTTATGTGCGACTACACTTCGTGTGCAAGCAACTTGCACTTGCGGCTTTTTATCGATACTTTTACCGAGAACAAATGACAAGGACCTGAGCTCTTATCGATTATTTTTCTGATGGTAAATCACTAGTGTACGATATATCTATGAATGCATATGCAAACTGCTCACGCTTCGCACAAGATATATTGTTAACGCTATCAATCTATTAATATTATATCTATGGGTGAGGATAAATACCTACGAATTTGATTTGATTAATAGTTTAGTTGGTAGTGAGACCTGTCGCCGCGGTGAAGGTCGCGAGGTTTTTATGAAAGAAAACAAAGTTATACGTATTACTTATAAGTGAGATTGTGGTCAAAGCCTTAGAAGAGTGAAGTTGTTACGAAATCCGTAACAAGTCCCTTAACTTTGAAGTAGGGTTGTTGCTGATACAGGTTTTTTCAATATCAGCGGATGCTGATGCTGATTTTATTGCTGATATTTCAGGTCGTGACATACCGTTGAAGGCGGGGCTTCGCTACCAATAAGTTTGGTGGTTTACCGCCATTTATATTTTATTTTTATGTGTTAGGTAATCGTCCTTTACCTAAGATTGATTGTTTTTGATAACTTAAAAGTCGGATAATTATTATAATTTACCTTTTATTAGAAATACCTAATAAAATTATCATTTTTACTAACAATTTTCTTAAAATTATCACTTTTACTAACAATTTTATTAAAATTATCACTTTTACTAACAATATTGTTGATATTGAAAATGCTGATAATCAGCTGACGCTGATGCTGATATTCGCAACAACCCTGCTTTGAAGCTACCTTCTATTTCAAAATTTATGGTGCAACTAAAACGGTATAAAACGAAATGGGCGCGTTCGTCTATGAAACCACGCAACGTAAAATCCACCTTTAGATAGCTGAGAGCTAGTTAAAAACATTGGAATTAGACACTTTGTCCACTAGACTTGATAAATGGCATCGTACATCAAGCTCTTATAACACATTAGCTGGTGTTGGTCGGTAGAGTACCTCGATTTGAACCCAACTACGGCAGCGAGAAAGGGTTATTACTCTTACTGGCTATTATGTATGTGAGATAGTTTGTTACTAGCCTATTTTACAATTCCACAAACTCACATAGCGGGGTTTATTAGTATCCAATTTTGGTATGTTTTAAGAACTATGCTCTACCTCATAGCGTTATTTCGCTCGAAGAGCAGCTCGACTGGGAACCTCCACCTTACAGAATACCGCAGCCAAATTACTTTATGTTGTGTTCCTGCGCGGAGTAAGGTCGCCAGAGCTCGTTGGGGAGAGGGGAAAGGTAGGTAACGCTTGAGTGATGCCCCGTTTGTTGCAAGCGTCCATATGGCTACGGTAACTGCTTACCATCAGGCGGGCCGTATACGCTTGTTTACTACGTTTTAATAATCTTTGGTGAAATACGTTAGTATACGTAGCTAGCCTACAGGGGTTTGTCCTGAAAGAAATTAAACTAAATCTTATACAAAATTTTTTGTTAGCTTACAATTATAACTTAGCTATGCTAAGCCCACTCCAATTCCACTTGACATAATCACAGAATAAATAATAGTACTAACGTAATAATTCAGCTGGAATTACGATTAGGGCTGTCACATTGCATATTAAATTGGTATTCCGAAAAAAAGCTTTTTCATAAGGTTTTTAAGGCCGGGTACTCATTTTGAATTCCTAACGATAATTATCATATAAGGTGTTGGATAATTATTCAGGAGTGTTTTTTACATAGAGTTAGAATATTATAGAGTGATAGCGTTAACAACGTTACCTCTTGCGAAGCGTGAGCAGTTACCATATAGATGCATTCACAGATATATCGTACATTAGTTGATTTACAGTCGGAAAAAATATCGATAGGTATTCCTTGTCATTTATTTTCGGTAAAAGTATCGAATGTATTTATCATATGTATTTTAGTCGTTCAAACTATGTAAACTCACTTCATTTTAAGACATTCGGACCGCACCGGTGTTCGCGGACCGATCTCTAGTACAGTCACTCTATTAATATTCTAACTCTATGTTATTTAACCGACTTCAAAAAAAGGAGGAGGTTATCATATATTAACCGATTTGGAAAATTCTTTTTTGTTTGGAAGGGTACACTTTCCGCTTGGTCCCATTGTCATCAGGTCAGGATTTGATTACTTTTTAGTGTACTTAGAGAATATTTTTTATAAGTTTTTTTCGTGGGTGCTGTGCGATTCCCTTTTTTTTATACCACAAGGTGGCAAACAAGCATACGGCCCGCCTGATGGTAAGCAGTTACCGTAGCCTATGGACGCTTGCAACACCAGGGGTATCACTCGCGCGTTGCCGACTCTGAAGAAACCGCTTCACACCCATTTTGAAGAACCCCATGCTGTACTCCATTGGGAAAACCACGGCGGGGAGCTCATTCCACAGTCTGAGCGTCCGCGGAAGAAAATTCCTTTTAGCCCTATTTCGAAGCTTTATATTCAAAACCTCGAATTATTTCACCGATGAACTTATCTAGTGTTGCCAGTGGCATACATATAAGCTAGACTTGATCGTAGGTATCTACTTGAGTCTTATTTATGACTTTACTCATGGCTAAGTAAAGTGTGGGTCGTTACGCATAATTTATGAGGGAAAATCGAGGTCGTCTTATATCAGCATCTGATAGATTACATTTCTGTTTATAGATTTAGGTGCAAGGTTTTTTAGTTTAGAACATTTATAAAATAAAAAGGACATCTAGCTCCGTAAACTCATGAAATATCCACTACTATTATTGTAAAAAGCCTTACCGCATAACATTGTTGATATGATTTCGAAGAAACTGTGATAGTTAGAAACTTAATTTTATTTTTCCTGTAATATTTACTGACGTATATCAATTCTAGTTTCTTGCCGGGATCGTCTCAGTTGTCTTCCGAATTGAACCGGTGGTAAATTCAACTTTATGTACAACGTCCATAAGTGCCTTACCGGGGCCTAAACTGAATAAATGACTTTTTGATTTTGATTTTGTAATTATTTCAGATTTGTTACGATGCAAACTTCGGAAATAACGGGGGATCGGTATTTGTTTGTAATTTTTCATCATAAGTCAAAAACTACGCAATATAAAAGAAAATAATAACCTGTTTTGGAATTTACAAACAAAGCCCTTCCATATGAAGTCTTACTTTGAAATTTCGGTCCACCAATTCGGCCCTTTTTGTAAAGAAAATATAGGTAAATATTATATCATATTTTGCTCAATATTTAAAACCATTCCAAATTTCAAATCAATAGCATTTGTGGTTGCTGACATATATATATAGCGCTGTGACAGACTGACAGACAGACGAACGGAGTGGCACCATAAGGGTTCCTTTTTAACTTTTTGGTTTGGAACCATCTTCATAATTTTGCGGGTTATTTCAAGTTATCTACAGTTAAGTTATTAACAGACAGAATACCCCGCAATGCGTATTGTATTGTAGTTTCAAGTTTTCAGTCAAGCGTTTCTGACTACCTCAGGGCAGACCGTGCGAGGCGGTTCAAGGTCGCCCGCCCTGTTGTTGGGCGGGCGGGTATTGCTTCGGGCTATTGAAATTTCATAAGCATTTAAATTTTGATAAAGGTAATTATGGTCTGTAGAAATGCAGACGCTATCATGTTAGCTAGTATTTTGTGTTATTTTAAACTAGCTTTGCTTAGCGGCCTATGTGATCCCAAACTAAGCTAAGATTGTTCTATGGAAACCAGATAACTGATACTTTCTACAACTACAATTCGTGTTTGAAAATACATACTTAATATCCAAAATGCATGTCCTGGGTGGAAATCGAACCCACGACCTGCGGCGTGATTGGTGGAAACCATCAATAGTCGGGTTATCTAACTAATGCAAAAGTATTTTTTCAAACAGAACTGTAGTTCCTTAGATGAGTGTGTTCCAAGCGTCCATAAGGCTACGGTGACCGCTTACCATCGTCGATGCGGCGATGCATCGATGATGGTAACGATCGACATCGTCAGGCGGGCGTATTCTTGCTTATCGATTTAGTATAATAAAAAAAAGATTATGTTGCAAGGACATGCTTAAAATGTGTCAAGAGCAAGCCTACAAACCGCATTAGTTAGGCGATGTTTGATATTTTAAAATTATGTTGATGCTTGGAAAAAAAAAATACACGGGGCATCACTCACGCGTTACCGACCACATAAAGTTATTTGGCTGCGGTATTCTGTAAGGTGGAGGTACTCTCCCAGTCGAGCTGCTCTTTGAGCGAATCCTACTCGCTATGCTCAATTTCACCTCCTCCTACAAAATAAAATTTATATTATTCTGAAAATGTTCCGTTTTTAAACAGAGGAGATAAATCGTTTATGTCGTAGGTCAAACCACCATATCCCAGAATACTCTCCCTATATTCCCTGATTGAGGGATTCTTAACTTTTACAACAGGGCTGTCACTGTTAAGTCTAATTTATGTCAAAGTGTTATTACAGTGTTATTCTACTTGTTATTGTAATCGTAAATTACAGAATTAACAACCCTGTAAAGTGGTGTCAGCGCGCATTTTAGGATTTCTGATTTTATTAACATAGGGTTGTCACCTATTGCAAAGTGTTTATATGATAAAATAACAGGCGTTTTTGTAACTGGTTGTGTGAATTGTTCGATCCCGAATTTTGATGAATGTCAATTAATTACTCAAATCTTACATAAATATATAAATGAAGGCGTAATTTGTATGAAATATTAAGAGCTCTTTTAAAATTTAACAACAATCGTAAATACTTTCCAACAGGCCAGTTGGCGTGATTGGTTGGGTAAGATTCCACCTATCACGCCGGGTCGATTCCCACCCAGGACTGCATGTCCGGAGTCTGGGTGGAATCATGTATAAGTAACTATATATTTACAAACAAAAAGTAAAATAATGTAGTAAGTTATCTGGATTCCATATAGTACAAGCTCTATAAGTTTGTGATTGGATAGCGGTGTGTGATGAATGTCCTAGGATATTTTTTTATTACATACAGAGACAACCCTGTGTCGATGGGAACTCGTAAACATAATCAAAAATCTGCGACAATCACGCAGTATCACGCTATAATTTTCGTCTACCTGTACCTGTACTTGCCAAAGGTAAAATCAATGATTTATGCTAAGAGCACTCAGATAACTGCAATACGTGTATATAACCATTTGCCAGAAAGTTTAAAGGACTTACCAAATGTTAAATTTAAGAATTGTTTGAAGAAATGGCTTTATGAAAATGTATTTTATAACTTAAATGATTTTTTTAACACTAAATAATTGGCATGTATAGAAAATTGACATTAATTTTATAATTTAATATTCTTTTGTAAAATGTAATTCTTTTCGTATTTTGTATCCTATTGTATGCCCGACATGGGTAGACACTGTACCTATTTGCTGTTTACTGTGTACAATAAAGTTCTATTCTATTCTATTCTATTCTACTGAAATAACCGCGTAATACTGTATTGGAAGTTGAAGTTCGAAGTGAGGCCTCATGACGCCAGAAAACTCATAAATCGACATGATGTAAATGTTGCCACCAAAATAACGTGTTTGTTGCCATTTGCATAATTGTTTGCGATTTTGTTTGTGTTCAGAAAGTGTAGATAAATGCCCAATGTTTTCAACTGTACTTTGTTTTTACGATCTTCCCCAAACGTTATGGGTTTTTTATTTATTTTACTTGATATTTTGTTCCAAATATAATAAAACTATTTCACATCATAAAAAGGCCGGAGAAAAAAGTTTCGCTGCTACGAGTTATACAAAAAATCTTAAAAAAGTCTAACCCCCTTATTCATAATAAAGTTATCAAACGTTGAATAGCTAAAATTCCGAAGTCTTTATCTGACAGGTGACATTTGGTGATCGAAAGAGTGAGACGGGGCACACTATTACACTGAATTTGTTAAAAAGCGATTATGAATGAAGGGGGTAATAATTTATTGTTCCAATTTCAACTTTATTTCTGGATTTTTAAGTCTTTATCTCTTTTCCAGACACCCTCTCAGTCCACTACTGCAACCGCGAAGTTCAGATCGCGGAGTGGGGCTCAGACAGCGAGGGGTACATCCGCACCCCGGGGTACCCACACTTCTATGTGGGTGACGAATGCCGTTGGCGGTTGAAGGCTAATCCTGAACAGAGGATACGGGTCACACTGCTCGATGTTAGTTTAAGAAGTAAGTGAAGATCAAATTATTAGCCAAATTACTACCTAGTTTATATTAGACACAGAGAATATTGGATTTTTAGAGACCACAAAAGAGCATTTTACAATCATCTTGCATAATCGAACCACTTTTCATTCATTGACGTCGCCGCGTCGTCGTGACGCGCGCCGTCTCTGCGCGCGCGCTGATATACCTAGAGATGGGTAACCACCCGGGTTAAAACCCATGAGTGGGTTAAAACCCAGTTTCCACCCATTTTAATCCACCCACTGGGTGGTTTGGGCGGGTGGAAACTAATATTGCAGATTTCTGCCTTGTTTTTTCAATTCCGTGGGTAGGACCGTGCGGGAGGGGATGCTAGGCGCGCGCGCAGTGTTTTATGTTTTTTTTAACACGCTTTTATTAGCTTCACCTGTATGTATGTATGTATGTAAAGGAATCTTCGAACGTAATTTTAATCGACTTCCAGACGTCAGATTAAACTGAAATTTTGCACACTTATCAAGTACCGATGACAATACAATAATTTGGTACCATCGAGCTGATCTGATGATGGATCCGGAAGGTAGGCACTGGAACTCCATAACGGAGCAACGTTTCCTAGCCGTGTTTGGGCTTGTTGGAATTGTCATGAAATGAACTTTGACCATGTATGGTTTTCAGGGTCTGATGATGGAGTAGGAGAGTAAGCACTGGAACTCCATAACGGAGCAACGTTTCCTAGCCGTGTTTGGGCTTGTTGGATTTGTCATGAAATGAACTATGATGGAGTAGGAGAGTAAGCACTGGAACTCCATAGTGGAGCATCGTATACTAGCCGTGTTTGGGCTTGTTGGAATTTTCTTGAGATGAACTTTGATCATGTATGGTTTTCAGGGTCTGATGATGGAGTAGGAGAGTAAGCACTGGAACTCCATAGTGGAGCATCGTATACTAGCTGTGTTTGGGTTTGTTGGAATTATCGTGAGATGAACTTGGACCATGTATAAATTTTCAGGGTCTAATGATGGAGTAGGAGGGTAGGCACTCGAACTCCATAACGGAGCAACGTTTCCTAGGCGTGTTTGGGCTTGTTGGAATTGTCGTAAGATGAACTTTGACCATATATGGTTTTCAGGGTCTGATGATGGAGTAGGAGGGTAAGCACTGGAACTCCATAGTGGAGCATCGTATCCTAGCCGTGTTTGGGATTGTTGGAAATGTCGTGAGATGAATTTTGACCATGTATAGTTTTCAGGGTCTGATGATGAAGTCGGAGGGTTGGCACTGAAACCCCATAGCGGAGCATCGTATTCTAGCCGTGTTTGGGCGTATTGGAATCGTATTATGCGCATTTTGGCCAAATATGGTTTTCTGAGTCTGTTGGTGGAGTCAAAGAGTAGGCACTGAAGCTAAATACTTATTATAAATGTGAAAGAAAGTGATATTGGGTGAAAATATGGTATAAGTAACATAATAAAATGGTATGAATAATTTATGTTGACAAAAAAATAAAAAATAAATTACAGTTTAAAAAAACTAAAAAAACACGCTTTAAAAAGCTATATTCTCTGTCTATCCCGTAAGGGCTGAAATGTAAGCAATTTTTGTAATTAAGTTCAATATTTGAACGAAAAGCGTGGGGCGCTGGCATCCCGCAAGGCTCTGTGATGTCCCCATCACTGTTCCTACGGCATATCAATGATATGCTGTCTATTGACAGCATTCATTGCTATGCGGACGATAGTACAGAGGACACCAATGGGTGTCCCACGGGCCGTGCAAATATCCCTCGTTCCGAGGTGGAGGAAAGCCGCGAACGGCTGGTGACTGAAATCGAGAGTACACTAACTTATGTCTCCGATTGAGGTCGACTAAACCTAGTCCATTTGACCCCACCAAGACTCAAGCCTGCGCGATCACCGCTAAGAAAACCTCATGGTCTATGGCTCCACAATTCCAGAACACTTCCTTGAACATCAGTCAAAGCATCAGGATCCTTGGCGTCGACATTTCTAGCGACGGTTTGTTCCGAAGTCACTTAGAAGACAAGGTTAAGTTGGCATCCGAAAAGCTTAGAGTGCTCAACAGAGCGAGGCAGTACTTCACATTGCATCGGGGCAAAGGCCGCAACTTTATAAGTCGCAGGTCCGGCCTCATATGGAGTACTGCTGTCATCTATAGGTGGTAGCACCTGAATACTTGCTTGGGCCTTTAGACTCGGTGCAGCGACGTGCCATTAGAATTGTTGACGAGCTCACAAGCGGTTTAGAGCCCCTTAGTCTGAGGAGAGACTTTGCGTCCTTATGTGTTTTCTACCGCTTGTACAACGGAGAGTGATCTAAAAAATTGTTCGACTTGATGCCCATGGCGACCTTCCACCATCGCAAGTCTCGCCATCGACGGGGAGTCCATCCTCATACATTGAAACCAGAATTGTTTCAAACTTTGCGGGCTCAAAGGAGTTTTTTTCCGCGGACGCTCAGATTGTGGAATGAGCTGCCCACCGTGGTTTTCGCAATAGAGTAATAGAAAAACTTTTTGAAAAACTGAGGAGTGAAGAGATTTCTTCAGGGTCGGCAACACGCGATTGATAACCCTGGTGTTGCAAGTGGCTACGGTAACTGCTTACCAGGCGGGCCGTATGCTTGTTTGCCACCTTAGTGGTATAATTTTTTTTTTACGTATACTTTGAATTTCTTACACAAACACGCTGATGTAAGTGATAACACTGACGATTGCATGCCTGCACCACCAATACATCCCGAAGATTCATAGAAACCACACCTCTACATACTAACAGCCCTGAACCATCCACGTGCGGCTAGAACTATATAGAATTTTTAAATTGTGACCGTATTTCCGATGCAAGTGAAGATGATTAGACTGCCTACTCCTTTTACATGTTGTATTTTCATAAATACATCATTAGTAAATTTACCTGATATCAGTAAAGGCTTTTATTTTTTATTAGCTTTAGTGAACATTACCTTCCACTATTAAATAATTTACAATAACCGTTTTCACCCAGTAAAATGGGCAAAAATGGGTTAAAATCGGGTTTTAACCCAAATCACCCGGTTTTAACCCAAATGGTAAGAATGGGTTTTTACCCATTACCCATCTCTAGATACCTAAATCAAATTTTTGAAACCGAGAGAGTGACAGTTATACAATTCGGTCGCTGGACTGTACCTACAAAATTCATGATGAATGGGGTTGCAATGAAATTGGCATGGGTGGGATTTGCTGCCCAAATACAGAGGCAGTTCTAGGTATAAAATCGAATAATACAGTCAGGTTCCATGTTTGACCGCACAATCAGCTAGGCAAAAAAGGACAAAAAAATCCACCATCTCATTTAGCCCGATTTAAATGGAAAATTAGCAAATTAAATTTGAACAAATCCTTAAATTAAACGAAAAATAATAAATTCTGATTGTATAAAAGCTAGCTTGGTGGCTCTGGCTTTCCCATTGCCTTACAAGTTTTGTTTGTTATCCAGGTATTGGTCCTTTCGAAAACTCCTGTACGGACTCAGTTGCAGTGCAAGATTCCAATGGAGATTCCTTGCTATCGTCTTGTGAGCAAGTCGAAATGCCGCTGCGATTGACTTCGATCACAAACATCGTGGATGTTGTGGTGGACGCGAGGTCTAAGGGAGCCTACCCGAAGAGGGGGGTGCTGTTGCATTATAAAAGTAAGCTTGTATTATAAAAGTAAACTTTAGGTGTCATGTTTCAAAAAACATTAAAATTAGTTTAGTCTGTGCATGATTGAAATTAACGGACGAAAAATAAGTAGGTACCTACCGAACTTTCCGTTCAGTGGAACGGATGATATTTTTACTGCCATCTGGTGACTGAAGCTCTAAAGTAACAAACAGTATATAGCCCCATCTAGCTAATGTTTAAAACAACATCAGCAATTTGGTTCTAAGCGTTTGGTATAAAGACATCTAGTTTGTGTTTTAGTGAATGCGCCACCTAGCGTCATAATTTATTACAGGTATAGGCTGTGTAACGCTAACACCGCCATCTAACGGTTATTTGGAGTACCGCAAAGAAGAAGTTGCGCACTACAAATGCGACGTTAACTTTGTTTTCGTCGACACACTAGAGAGGGCGCGGTCATTGTGGTGCTACGATGACAATAGATGGAATGACACGGTGCCTTTGTGTGTCGGTAAGATAAAATTTTGTTTATTTTTTTGTATTTGAAATCAGATTGTTCAATCTTTCTGCCTTCCGACTATTTGCCTACTTATGAGAATAGTAAGAATATTATAAATTTTCAAAATAGCTTCCAGCTTAGTAATTCCAGAATTTAAAAAAAAAACTTGCTCGTTTGTTGTCAATTATATGTATAAATTATTTAACCACCAAAGTTGGTTAGGAACCATAATATTTGAAGATTTTGCCATAAATCCAACTGTAATAAAATAAACCATCGATTTCAATAGCAGAACTTGTCGACGACAATAAAACACTATAATAAAAACTTCTTTGAAGCATTTGAGGTTATTTTCATGGTATTCAGGGGGAAATTAGCGCATGCGCAGGACAGCCGATCGTTTGTCTCCTTTGCACGCAGCCCTTATCATTACAAAAGAACGTGAAAGCTACACTTGCATTTGCTACGGTATTATTTTTACCTCTCAAGTCGAAAACGGAAATTTTATCCGTATATCAATATGGCTAAGGTTTAATTTTGATTAGAGGTGGTGTTTATTATTTTCATCGTAAACTACAGAGCTTCTGTACAGCCAGCACTTCAGTCAGTCGCATTTAGGATATTCGGTCTTCGGTCGTCGTTGCGCTCGATCGGTGCGTTCGAATTTCGAAACATTCGAATATTGTCACTCGCGTGTCAAGAAACACACGTGTGTTCAGCGAAAGTGAGTTTTTACGATTTTCTTTCATTGATGTGTAGTTGAAAATATATTTATGTGAAGTGATCAAACACGATCACTGATTATTTACTTAGTTTTCGTGATTTTGTGGTGTTTTTAGGAAACCTCGTGGCAAGCTCGTAACAAGCTTTTTTGGTTAGGCAAGTGCATTTTTGACTTATTTCCATGATGAAAAAATCCTATTTATTACGAAGGTATTTTACTGACTTTGTTTTTGACCTTGTTGATATACATTTTTCCTGTATTACAATTGCCGATCTTACTGTAGGTGTTTTATTATTAGGTAGGTACCTCACTAATAAAATCTCAAGATATTGTCATGTTTGAATAAGTGGCATAAACCGTACCAATATAGAACCTACATACCTCGGTACCCTTTTGCCTGTTTCGTATACCCAAGTAATACCTACTTAAACGTCAAACAAATCAATTATACCTCATATTTTCAAATCGTTTCCTTCTGAATTGTCTGAGAATTGCCTCCGTTCATTAGTTTTCGACGTGACGAGAATAAAAAAAAAATACTATTCTTATTTTTTAAAATAAATAATTTTACTATTAGCTCAGTGGTAATGACTGCGGATGCTGAGACGAAGGTTCCGGATTCGAATCCTACAATGAGCTTGAGCTTTCGATAAAGGAAAACAGCATGAGGAAACCATAGCACAGTGGTAGAGAACTTTGTAGTACCCACCGGCTGGCTACCACCCTCTAATTGAGAACCTGACGCCAAGCACCTATCGGTGTGTTCCGACATTGCAGCTACACTTGAGAGCCAGTTCCTTTTACGCTTTGAGTAAACAGGTCTATTAATAAAAAACAGTAATATCTTATTACCCTTAGCAAATGCTGATTTCCGAACCGGTATTAGGGTCGGGACTATTCACATTCGAACCTTCTATGTGAATAGTTTTTGATTTTGAATGGATACCTTTGAGTTTGTTAACAATCTGACAATGTAACTTGATGATGTGGAAAAAGATGGTATGCACATAGACCCTAGGAAGGAACTGACTCAGATGCAGCTACCCGAACACGCCAACATATTTTAAACGTAGTTTACATATCATAAGGAATATTATCGTTTGTTTACCAACACCATGACATCCCGGTGTCCTTATTTGGGCGAGATATTTGAACAATGGACTGTCCCTTGTAAAACCGGACTGTTGGCTACCCTAATATTTTTGGAGTACACTACGTATACTTACGTACATTATGTTATTTTATGCTTAAATTCTCGGGAGTGTAACAATATTTTTTTTTATCCAGCGTAAATATAATATTGTAGATAGGGTATGATCTATTTTGATATAAAAAAATTCCCCTCTAATTCAAAAATGGATATCGTGTTGATTAGTTACATAAATAAAGTAGCTCATTTATTTAGCTTTCAGTTTTGTAGAAGTGTGTATTGAGAGTAGTGTTGCCAGGTCCCGTGTGTCAAATTTCGGAACGTAAGGATAAAATAATCGGGATTTTGGGTTTCAAATCGGGACAGTAGTGAAAGTCTGAATTTGGTGAGAAAATATGAAAGCAAAAATATTTTTATGTAGTAGCAGCTTAGTTATACAGGGTGTTGTTTTGGTCGGCGACAAGCGACCCAGGAGCGGTAGTACAAAATATATATTCCCCAAAAATGGACTTAATTCTATTAAATACTGTAAATATGATGAGAAATACCTTATTCAATTTGAAATAAAATTACCGCACAGTATGGTTATTAGGCACGTGCACAGACTAGAGCTAGGCGCAAGCCGCCATCGCCCCACCCCTTTACTCCCTCGTACTTCCGTTGAGTATTATGTCTACACTTTAGCTTATTACATGATTTTCAAAATTTTAATTTTTTTATTTTTATTATTAAAAAAAAATAAAGTATTTTTTTTATATTTTTTTTAGCACCAGTATCATTTGTATTATCGACCCTGAGTCGCTCGTCGCTGACCAAAACAACGACCTGTATTCACTTTTCCTGTCAAAATTATCAAATATAGTAAATACTCATGAGGTTAGTGAAAAATCGGGACATTGTCACCAGACCCCTGAAAATCGGGACGTCCCGCGCAAATCGGGACACCTGGCAACACTAATTGAGAGACAAATCACTAATGATCTATTTGTGGCCACCTATTTTGGCTACCTAAGGTTCCAGCTAGGGGAATTAATGAACGGTTTAAATAACATCAAAATTAAGTTCCTAGACATTCATTTAGTATGTTTCAATTAGAATCAACGCAACAAATACAAATTTGGGCAAAATATTTTATCAATTAATTACTAAGGCTCGTTAATGGTTTCTGTTAAGAAATTAATTGAAATTATTATTTTTGCTCTTACATTGTCACAAAAAAGTTCCTATACACTTACGGCGCCACTACAACTGCTCGTAAAAAGCGATCATCATCAAAGATTTTATTTACTATAGACAATAAACGAGTCAGGTTTCAACGCCTTATTTTTTGACTTTTAAAATCGCAAGTGGCCACAACCGGGGTACTGGCCAAAACTGGGGCTCTTACCCTATTTTTCAAATGAGTATAATAATATTTTCCGCTGTGCTTTGATAATGTTAGATAGTGACGCAACATTATGCTACTGATATCAGTAACATGATACTGACCTAATATTATTGCTTAATATTACTGATAATAACGTGATACTGCTTAGTAGGTAGGTATTATGTTGATAATTTATTATATACCAGCTGTACCCCGCGATTTAACGCGCGTTCCCGGAATAAAAATAGCCTATGAATCCTTCTCTATACTATAGGCTATCTGCATGCCAAATTTCATGATGATCCGTTTAGCAGTTGAGGCTTGAAGGCGTAACAAACAAATAAACAAACAAACTCACAAAGTATTTGTTGTAGCTCATAATTTAGGCTTATTTTCATGTTTGTTTATTATTTTTTATAATTAATTGTGTCTATCGAGGCAACCTTTTATTAATGTTATAATGGAAATTTATTATTGGCCGTGCATTTTATTAATTTTTAAGTAATTTTTCACTAATGTATCAATGTTGGTTTCGTAATAAATAAATAAATTACAACTGAAAAATATTTAAAAAAGAAAATTTTCTAATACTTTTGAATGCTATTTTTAACCGACTTCAAAAAAGGCTGAAAAAACTTAAACCGACTTCCAAGAACACTAAGAAGTAATCAAATCCTGATCTGATGACAATGGGACCCAACCAAACAAAAAACTAATTTTAAAAAACATTAAAAAAAAATACAACCGTATTGAGAACTTCCTCCTTTTTTTTAAGTCGATTAAAAATAACCACTCCCATTTAAATAGTAGGCTATTTGTAAATTAGAATTTGGAGACGTATTTATTATTGCTCGTGACTGTACCTATTTTATAAATAGATATTAGTTACAAACAGGGGAAACGAACTGAAGCCATAATCAGAATCTAACATAATGAAACGTTTATTGCTTTGTTCTCAATGGCTTCCGTAATATACTTTGTCTGATATTCTAATTTGGATAAGGTTACTCTTGTCCAATAACAATGTTTTATACTTATCTATAGCACTATATAGTTAGTTAGCTACATAATTAATGTATATAATGGCACAGATATAACAGCCGTTTGCGTGATTTGGCCAAAATTTCGTGGTTTTCCCAATGGAGTACATCATGGGGTTCTTCAAAAAGGGTGTGAAGAGATTTCTGCAGGGTCGGCAACGCGCGATCGATACCCCTGGTGTTGCAAGTGTCCATAAGCTACGGTAACCGCTTACCATCAGGCAAGCCGTATGCATGTTTGCCACCTTAGTGGTATAAAAAAAAAATATTGCCGGTGTTAGAATCGCATTTTCTGAACCAAAATCTCACCATGGCCAAGAATCACATAAAGCCTAAAACTAGTGGTATAAAACTACATCAAAGCCAGCTAGTTATTATGCTGTTCTCTTATGTTCGTGCTATGAAAACATACACATTACCCATTTATAACTTCCAATGGCTTGGATCAGTCACGCACTCGTCACGCTCAGTCACGCAATTGTGGCCTAAGGGCTACCACATACGTGCCTTTGCGACATTTTAAACTACTAATGTGACAAAAAGCTTACGGCCTGGAGCCCTCTCGCGTTTACGACATCAATGCATTTTGATAAAAGTCCGCCATGTTTTTCGGCAAATGTCTAATATGACATATTTTTTTTAGCATCTTATAGACGCTTGCATCACCAGGGGTATTCATGCATTACTGACCATGCAGAACTCTCTTCACGCTCTTCTTTTAGAACCCCATTCTCTCCATGTACTCTTTTGGTTAAACCACGGTGGGGAGCTCATTCCACAAGCTGTGAACCTTTGAAACCACATAGTGCGAAATCATTTTGGTTCCAATTTGTGAGGATGCTCCTCATCTTAAGAGAGATGACTAATGAGAGTTATTGAGTCTATTCAAAATTTTATTCTGTCTGATTGCCTCATTAAGGTAATTAAAAAGGATGATGTACGTCAGCGTCAAAAGTTGATAATGTCAGTAGCTACACTTTCATGATAATCTATTGAAATTCTCTTGACAGTTTGTATGAGAATAAAAATAAAATTATAATTGGTAGGTAGGTAGGTAGGTAAGGAGAAAAAGTCTTCAAAATTCAGATTTTTTGCAATTTTGGTTGTCATCAAATTACAGTCAAAAGCCAAACAGTCAGATTGTCCACAAAATATTAAAAAATTGTAACATTACTGAGTCGGCGGTAGCTTCAGTAAATTTGACCTTCATAAGTACCATTCTGGGGCCTAAATTGAATAAATGGCTTTTACTCTGACCTCTTTTTTCAGTTGTACTTGAAAGCTTGAAGTTGCCCTCAATGATTTGTAAAGGCAGCATATTGGGTCTCCCTCTAATCTCCTTACCATCAGGTGACCCGTCTACCTACGTCAGCCTTCAGACATAAAAATGGTTACCAGCAAGATAGGATCAGTTAAATGGTAGATAATCGATGGATGAAATTGTCACAAATTGCTTCTAGCATGTAGGTATGTTTGTGTTGCCGAGAGTCGTACGTAAGTCAGTCTGTGATAATGGTAAAAAATCTAACGTAATTTCCTGCTAGCGGTAAATATTAGCAACAATATACACATACATTCAGTATTTAACATTAAATACGGTTAATATTCATATAGGTATTTAATCAACGATTTAATAACTTTTATTTATTTATATAATGACTCAATACAGGGTGTGAGTGATACGTAACGAAAACTGAATCAAACTTTCTTTTAACCGACTTAAAAAAAAGAATAATGTTCTCAATTCGGTTGTATGTTTTTTTTATGTTTGTTACCTCATATCTCCGTCATTTATTAACCGATTTGGAAAAATATTTTTTTGTTTGGAAGGGTCACTTCCTGTTTGGTCCCATTGTCATCAAGTCAGGATTTGATTACTTTTTGTGTACTTTGAAGTCGGTTTAAGTTTTTTGTAGAACAGTTTTCAATTATTCGACAAAATATTGTAATGTTTACTGATAGAAAATGTGTGTTGGAATTCTTGACTTGGATATACGCCAGAAAAGAAATCGAGATATTACGAACTTTCTTGATCTAAAAATTATGATGAAGTTATTTCCAACTGTATTAGCGTGGTTTTGTTTATAAATGAAAACATGATTTATACATTACTCTTTTTTAACCGACTTCAAAAAAAGGAGGAGGTTCTCAATTCGAATGTATATTTTTTTTTATGTTTGTTACCTCATAACTCCGTCATTTATTAACCGATTTGGATTTTTTTTTATTTGAAAGGGTACACTTCCCGTTTGGTCCCATTGTCATCAGATCAGGATTTGATTACTTCTTAGTGTACTTTGAAGTCGGTTTAAGTTTTTTGTAAAACAGTCCAATTATGCTTTTTCTCGATTTAATATAAAAGTATTTTTTATTCCAATTTAACAGCAAATATAGTTCTAAATGCAATAGTCGACAAAATGAAACTTGAAAATACTGTCTAGTGTGTGTCCTTAAACGCTCAGTGCAGGGTTCTTGTACGTACATTCTCACACCTATATACAATAAACTGTTTTAGGTACTAACGATTACATATTGCTTTCTATTTCATTTTATTTATCTATGCAATATTCTCTGATATGAAATGAAATATTATATTCATTCATATTGGCCTTCACTTCGCAGGCATATGAATAGTCAGATTCTAATCTCTGTTTTATAACTTCTTAGCCGTCATAAATATTTCAGATTTATATAATATTTCTTTAAAACTAATAATTGAAAATATAATAATAATGGTATAATAATAATAATAATAGTTATTTGGCATAAGAAACTTATACAAGGTATAATAATGGTAATATCTTAAACTAGGTTATTTTATTAACATTTTAGCATCTGCTGCTGAGCTAGGCAAAATCCTGTATTACAACATACAGCGCCAATATCACTTGTAATCTTATTTTGTTTTTCACTCACGCGTTACCGATCCTTCCCCCTCCCCTATGAGCACTGGCAACCTACACACGCGCAGGAACACAACATAAAGTTATTTGGCTGCGGTATTCTGTAAGGTGGAGGTACTTCCCCAGTCGAGCTGCTATTTGAGCGAATAAACGCTATGCTCTACCTCTCATAAAAAGCCGATGAAAAGGACATACAAATAATTCATTGTTCGACTCCGAAACCATTAAAAAATTAACAGTTAATAAGAAAATGTGGGATAAAACAGTCAAACAATACGCGTAAAAACAAAACTGTTATTAATAACATTCTACGGCATAATAGTAGAGCAGTAAAAACTATTTTACAAAAAACTTAAACCGACTTCAAAGTACACTAAGAAGAAATTAAATCCTGATTTGATGACAATGGGATTAAAGGGGAAGAGTACCCTTCCAAACAAAAAAAAATTCCAAATCGGTTAATAAATGACAGAGTATGAGGTAACGAACATAAAAAAAAATGTATACAACCGAATTGAGAACCTCCTCCTTTTTTGAAGTCAGTTAAATATAACACGAAAACCATTGCGATAATCATCACTAACAAAACTTCAGGTGGAACCGTTGTAACTTGACGCGGAGGCCATAATTCAACCTCGTGAATAGGCCCCAGGGGCCTATTATGAAATTATAGCGAATTAGGATTCGAGTGCGTTTTAAACTCGAATGATAGATGTAGCTATTCAAGTTTTACGTGAATTAATTAGAATAGCTCTGCATAACATTAGGATTACTTTGTGATGTTAAGGATTGGTTAAATTAAGTTAGTAGTTTGTAAGAATTGATGAAGAGTATTGTCACGTATCATCGTCTATTATTTCATGATATATATTTATTTTCTAACATAATAGTTATTAATTAAAAAGTAAATTTAACTCGTTACATGACTTGAAAAAATATAGGGTAATAATTTCAGGGTTCATGTATGTATGGTATGTATGTATGTTTGTCCATTTTTTATTTTAACACAAGTTATAAATGCTTCAAGGGATATTGAAGTGTGCGGTATTGTTAGAATCCTTATGCCATAACAGGTGACATAGGCAGGCTTGTAGCCAAGATCAAAGTTCGACGGGGATGAAATTTTATTATTATCCTACTATATCCATATCTACTAATATTATTAATTCGAAAGTAACTCTGTTTATCTGTCTTCACGACTAAAACCTCTCAAACGACATTGACTTTGAATGACAGCAAACATTGTGAACAATTTAGTTCAGTTTTTCAGGAGTCGTGTATTTCTAATGTATATCTTAATTCTCGGTATATTAAAGTTAAATTAGGTAATAAGACAATTTGACTCAATTTGTCAGTTTCAGTAGTATACATGTGTCTTGTTCTATTGATTGGATAGTAGACCCCTTGTATTTTATGTTTATGTGCGTACAATCGGTCGCAATAATTAAACTCGTTACGTCCCCTGTTGCAGACACTTTACGACCCGACTGTACTTTGTTAGGGTTCGGCCGAAGGGAGTCATTGAAACTACCGAGTGACGTAGGGTTGGCACTTTCTATAACAAGATTATATCTCGTAGGCAACATCGATCACTGTATGGAATGTTCGTGATCGCCGAAACTTGGGATGTTTCAATGGTAAATTCTATTTAAGAATTATTTTTCCAAGAGAGTACAGAAAGGTTTGAAGTAATTTTTGTAACCGCTTACCGTCAGGCGGGCGTATGCTTGTTTGAATATTTGTCTTTTTATTTTGTATCGGATTCCAGTTCAGAAATGATTTACAGGAATAAATGTCAAATTGACATTTATTCATGTTTTTTAACCTTAAAAAAAGGAGGAGGTTCTCAATTCGGGTGTATTTTTTTATGTTTGTTACCTCATAACTGCGACATTTATTAACCGATTTGAAAAAATCTTTTTTTGTTTGGAAGGGTACACTTCTCGTTTGGTCCCATTGTCATCAGATCAGGATTTGATTCTTAATGTACTTTCAAGTCGGTTTAAGTTTTTTGTAAAACCGTTTTCAATTATTTGTTGTTGTTACATTTATTTCCATTCCGATATTTTTATTAAACTGACAATAATATGACATATACAACATACTCGTATATGGCAAGCTTCAATAAACCGGTGAGCATTGTCCTTTTATCTATTACTAGCTTCTGCTCACGGCTTCGCCCGCGTGGCCTACAGGAAACAAATGACATATTTTTCTACAACAATAAAACAAAACAAAATAAAACAACTTCATCCCGCTTCGAGGGTGGAATTATTAAAAACGCTGAGATACGTCTAAATTAATTTTCAATCTTCAGCCTAAAAACATAATTTGAGGATCCTAACTTCGAAACTGACGGACTTACATACAAACTTTCATCCCCTATTTTACCCCCTTAGGGGTGGAATTTCGAAAAACCCTTTCTTAGTCGATACCTACTCTTCACAAAGAATATCCCCTCTAAATTTCATGTCTCTAGGACCAGTGGTTGTACCAGTGGTAGGACCAGTGTAGGCTGTGCGTTGATATATCAGTCAGTCAGTCAGTCAGGACTTTGAATTTTATATATACAGGTCGTTGTTTTGGTCAGCGACGAGCACCTCAGGGTCGATAATACAAATGATACTGGTGCTAAAAAAAATATAAAAAAAATACTTTATTTTTTTTAATAATAAAAATAAAAAAAATAAAATTTTGAAAATCATGTAATAAGCTAAAGTGTAGACATAATACTCAACGGGAGTACGAGGAAGTAAAGGGGTGGGGCGATGGCGGCTTGCGCCTAGCTCTAGTCTGTGCACGTGCCTAGTAACCATACTTTGCGGTAATTTTATTTCAAATTGAATAAGGTATTTCTCAACATATTTACAGTATTTAATGGAATTAAGTCCATTTTTGGGGAATATATATTTTGTACTACCGCTCCTGGGTCGCTTGTCGCCGACCAAAACAACATCCTGTATAGATGTGATGGTCCTTTGTCAACGATTGAAGCTAAAGCTTTTTCCCCAAATATATTGTATTTAAAAATAACTCCAAAAGAGTATTTTCTTTATTTATTTGTCGATATATTGCCGTACCTAAGAAATGCTCAGCCAAGGACGAATGAATTGAAGGAATCTATTTATACTGGCGACGGATATTGGAAAGATTACATCCTCTAAGGATTTCCTGTAGTCGGAGGCGTTTTTTCCTTGTACATAAATGTTGATGTTTTATTAATTTATGTAATTTATTATGTTTGAGTATACGAGTAGGGTATAATTAAGTTAATTATGGTTATGTAGGGTTTCCCACAGCTATGCCACGCGAAGGGAAAGTATTATAAATATTGAAGATAGAATTTTGCTGAAATATAACTTAGAATATCAAATGAATTTAAAGTTTTTTGGAAAATCTCTTCATGTAACGGAAATCTGATCCGCGAAATCCGCGGCTAAGTGCGAGTCGTACTTGCACACGAAGGGTTCCGTAAAGATATTTTTTGTATGTGGGCTAATTTAATTTTATAAAAAAAATATTTACTAGCTGTCCCCCGCGGTTTCACCCGCGTTCCCGGAGTAATAGGTAGCTTATGATTTCTCCATACCATAGGCTATCTGCATGCCAAATTTCATGATGATCCGTTAAGTAGTTGAGGCGTGAAGGCGTAACAAACAAACTCACTATCGCATTTATAATATTAGTTAGGTAAGGCTTAGGAATGTCATAGCGGCAATAGAAATACACATTCTGTGAAAATTTCAACTGTCTAACTATTACGGTTCATGAGAAATAGCCCTCTGAAAGACAGACTGACGGACATTGGCACACTTAGGGTACCGCAAACGTCAATCATATGAATCAATTCCTTCTAAATAACATAGCTTCTTATATTAAGAGTAAGCTGGAGCCAGGATATAGCCCCTAGTTAGAAATTATTTTTTACTAGAGATAGTAGTATAATTAATTTATTGACGATATGCAATGTGCAATAATGGGCATAAATCCTTTTGGTTTATGTTAAATAGATATTTTTCTGATGTAAATGTGTATTGTTACTAAATTTTAATAAATAAATGAATGATAGTAATTTGAAAATAGTTTTGACAATAATAATCCGATGATACCTTTGATACCTAATAAATAAATTCAAATCGTACTTTAAACCATAACTAAATCACAATGAATCTAAAGTGGAATTACTACACCCTAATATTACAATCAAAATGGGACAATGAACTTAATTTAGTGGTTTTAGGGTTCGAAGTACAAGAAAATCTAGATAATGGGTACTTGGTTTAACCATGGACGAATAGATAGTTTAACGCAAGAATTCGGAATCTTATTATTTCTAAAATAACAATAAAATAGGTTTTGTAGTAGGTATCCATATTAGTTACTATCCTATCCAAAAGACATTAAAATATTTATTAAAAAAAAACTAATTTACTCCAATCCTAACTAATATTATAAATATGAATGTGAGTTTGTTTGTTTGTCGCTTTTACGCCTAAACCACTAAACCGATCTCGATGAAATTTTACATGCAGGCAGCTTATGGTATGGAGAAAGACATAGGCTACTTTTTATCCCGGGAACGTGGGTAAAACCACGGGAGACAGCTAGTATTATATAAGTCAGAGACCGGTGCCTGAGATATGTATGAAGACACCTATATTACAGATCCATCAAAAGAAACAATATTAACATTATTTCGCGTGACAGAGGGAATAAATACTCATACAAAACCCTGAAAGCTGAAATGTAATGCCATTACTGTACCTACAAGTTGATTGATTGACATTTTAACATCCTATCTGTAATATTTAAGGGGCAACCCTACGTCCCGAGAGGGTAATACGTCACATTAGCTATGGACCCAGGGCTGTCTCGGGTCCGTGAACTGAATTATCTTCGGTCCCTCGGAGGTTTGAAGGTGCAGTTAGGGTACAATGTGAAGTATTATATAGTGTTTAACGCCTCGTTGTTAACTAATTTACTCTGTTTGGGTAACTTGGGTGTTTTAGAATCGATTTTGTATCGATAGTTTGAATATATTACAGTTTCTTATAGTCAAACTTAGTTTAGACATTGATAAGGCATTTATGTTAGTTACAGTTGACTCTACCACCGGTTTGTTATACAATTAAACTGAGAAGAATCCGGCAAGAAACTCAGCAAGGCAATTTTTTTTCGTGGAACTAAGTGAATTCCCTAAAATTGACTAAAATAGTTATATTTTAAGTACTCAAACAAGCAATATGATAAAGTATAAAAAAAACTAACTTACCATGAAATATTATAAATGCGAAAGTTTGTGAATACGGATGTATGTTTGTTACTCTTTCACGCAAAAACTACTGAACGGATTTGGATGAAATTTGGTACACAGATAGAACATGTTCTGGATTAACTCATAGGATACTTTTTATCCCGGGAAAACATATGATCCCTCGGGACAACTTAGTCAAATATGATACAAGTCTTTTTTTAGTTTTTAAAACGAATTTTTGTGATTTCGCAGATTTTAGATTTCTTGAGGCTCTTTGCAAGTGGCTTTTTATATTGCTCGTCAGTGTATTTTCAATATACGTAGGTATTTTGATCGAAGTACCTATTACAATTTTCAAATTGTATATAACAATGGCCTGCGAAGCGAACAATTAACTCAAACGTATCAAAGTAATTTATTCAGTTTAAGCTCTTGAATGGCACTTATGAAATTCAAAGCTACTGAAGTAACCACCGGTTTGGAAATCGGCTTTAAAGTAAGAACTGACTAACTCAGAAAGGTTAACAATGGTGCCGATTCTGTTGTAAATCGCACTAAACTAATTTTAGTCACGTCTCATCTCTTTCTTACGAACATGATTGAAAAAGGATAGAACATATTTTAAGTTGTCAAATTAATCTTTGCCGTCTTATTTTGCGTGTATTTAGGCGTTACCGTGATAGATGGCGACTAAAATTATATTGAAAACAAGCATTGGACTAATTTGACAGGACTAAATTTCTTACATCCTTTTCTTATATTCTTTGTTAGAAAGAGACATAGTGACATTAAAATTAGTTTAGTTGTGAACAACAGAATCAGGGCCAATATGACTAAAATGAATGTTATAACTGTTTTTAAGAGCCCTTCATGGCTAACGCAACTTCAACACATGCATAGCCTAAAAGCTTGTACTTTCATCCAACGTAATGTTTTAGAGACAGCATCAGAAGCGTCGGTTATCAGTCGGTAAATTCCGCTGATCACTCACTCGCTTCGCTAGGTCGTCATTCATGATTTCGCATATCATACAACTTGTTTCAGGACCAGGAGTATACTTCTTGTGAAAAAATCGTACAAGTTTGTGAAAAAAAAGTGTGTTACTTTGAATCTCCAATATATTTGCAATGTCGGATCAAAATGTTTTATTTACTTTTAGGTACATTAGATATGGCCAAAGTTCAGGTAAAATTTAGGCAAAAACGCTGTTTTTCGGAGGCTTTTACTGAATTTATTTCAATTGTTTATTTATTTTTACCTATATACAGACCTAGATACAGTGCACAAGATACATATTTGCTTAAAACATCTAATGATTAATGTTTAACAACGCCATAATAAGTACAGAGATTTTGTATGAAAAGTATAGCGGGATGAATTAACTAATTAATAATTCTCTGTTATCGAATGGTAAATTGATAGAATCTAATTTTATTTTAAATGGATAGATAAGTTCTAGGATATCGGTTACCAACGGAATATGATCGACATTGTACAACGCCGACGCGACGCGACAGTTCATTGTTTCGACAGCTGAAATAAATGAGGACTGATAAAAGTTTACATTTTGTACACGTCTATCGGTTAGTAAATTGATAGATAGATAACACTTTATTGTTTCACCATATATGATTGTAAATGGAATATTTAAAATCATAGAGTAAAAATTCTAGCTCTATATAAGGTAAAAATTTACTGTGAATGTGATACAATGGACGGCCTTCTCACGATGTGTGAGTTATCTCTTCCAGTGAACCTTTAGGTGGAGAGAAGTTAAAATAAAAAGTAAAATTATAAAAAAACTTTACTTACCACTCATCGTCATTTACTTGCCCAATAATTTATTAATAAAGTAATTACAAAGATTTTTACCGAAATTGAAAGTAAAGAAACTCGAAATACGCTAAGGGATTTGAATATTTTCGAGTGCTATTTATTAGGCAATTTACTTGGTTTTCCATCCTTAGGGAGAGTCGAAAAATTGCTTAGGTACAGTCGTGAAGCTAATTTCGTTTACCAAAATGAGAGAATTAAATTATGTGGGGTATTTTCAAATTCTATAGACCCAGCAACTAGTTACCAGAAGATCTGTAGAGACTTTCCATCATCATCTTCCTGTACCTGTGTGTGTAGGTGCCGACAGAATACCAGTGTTGTGGGTAGCTCCCACAACTTTATACTGAATCGGAGCCTTTTTTACACCGCGACGCACAGATTATTATTATTGTTGCTACTGTTTTATTTTTCTTTATTATTGTTATTATTTTGTACGTGTGTTATTCTGTGCGTTTTGGTGGAAATAAATTAATTTTTCATTTCATTTTACTGTTCCCAATCACTTGGGGTCGGCGCAATCCATTCGGCTCTTCTATCCGTCAAACTAGCATTCATTTTCTTACCTATATCATCTTTCACATTACATACATCTCTTTTTCAGTCTTACTCTTTCCTTGAAGGGTTTTCCATATTAGAATAGATTCCTGTCCGTGTTTAGAATCTTAACACTTCAAATTGTTCTTCACCTATTTTGGTTTTTGGCATACACTTGACTTCTTATGTTACATACAACCACAACGAACCCAGATTTTGTAGTTAAGGTCATTACTATCTAAACGTATCGGTTACTTTGTAGATTGCAACTTGGAAGTTGATGTCTATTTATGACTAAAATATATTTTTTCGTCTTTATTAAAAAAACACCCAATATCTGTATGTAAATTATGTACCGATTAAAAGGTAACATATAGAGTATGCTGATTATCAAATAATAATGTTTTATCGGAACAAAGCGGTCAAATGCGAGTCGGACTCGCCCATGAAGGGTAGCAGCAAGTAACATATTTTTTTATATTTGTGTTGATTGAATGAAAGGTAAATTGCGGTTTACAATTTATTACGTATTAAAAAAAACTACTTACTAACCAATTTCTGTGGAAGTTTGCATGGTAATGTACATCATATATTTTTTAGGTTTTATCATTCTCTTATTTCAGAAGTTACAGGGGGGGACACACATTTTACTACTTTGGAAGTGTTTCTCGCGCATACTATCAGTTTAGAAAAAAATATTAGAAACCTCAATATGATTTTTGAAGACCTATCCATAGATAAACGCGACGTAAGGGTTTGATTAAGAAAAAAATTTGAGTTTCCGTTCTAGGTATATAAAATTTATTGTTCTTTTTTTTCTATTTTTGGTGGGTTTTTGCGTTAAAATATCAATATGGAAAACGAGGAGCCTCCCAGGATAAAGGTAAGGACTTACCAGGAACTCCTATGGCAATCCAATGATTATGAGCACCACCACTTCACAACAAATCACAAAGTTTTAATGCTCCTCGGTCTGTAGCGTCTTTCGTACTGAATGTTGCGAGGCGCGCGCGTCTCGTTTTACTCGCACACACGTGTTTGGCGATGCGTCGCCGAAGTATGTAGAAGATTCCCGAAGCTCTTTTCTCGCTTTCACATATGATGTGGGAAAAGGAGAGGAATCGGGAAGTAGAGGCTCGTCATTGAAACTCAATATGAGTAGGTTTCTACTATAAAAATTATTATAGGTATTTTGGCCTAAACATCCTCCGCCGCCTTGAGAATACGTAGTGTTCTCAAAAGAAAGAAAAAATAATTAATTATAAGAACTAATTACAGATTATAATAATTACAAAAGTACTGAATATAAGATGCGGTATGATTAATTTTTATTGTGAGGGTAATGGACATAACTTGACAATGGGTCTTTTGAATGATCCATTTGAAGTTTTTACTAAAGCGACGCGGATATTTCCATCCTTGCCAGGATATACTTGTGATATTATGCCCAACGGCCAACGTAAAGGGGGAATATCATCTTGATGTATAAGAACCACAGTACCAATCTTAATGTTATTTTTATCAATGAGCCATTTCTGTCTAACTTGAAGATTATGTAAATATTCTATACGCCATCTTTTCCAATAGCTACACACCATCTGATCTAATAATTGTTTCCGACAACGTAAAGATATGGTTTCCTCGGACACATTCTGAAGCGGCAATGAAGTCAATGGTGAAGCCATTATAAAGTGAGCGGGAGTAAGAGGCTCCGGGTAGGGATCCTCAGATAAAATGCAAAGCGGTCCAGAATTTAAGACTGTTTCAATTTGGGTAAGAACAGTGAGGAGCTCTTCATATGTGAGGAGCTGCGAACCGATAACACGGTATAAATGAGTTTTAATCGATTTTATATTAGATTCCCACAATCCTCCGAAATGTGGGGCGCGGGGTGGAATCATTTTCCATTCAATGCGGTACTGATCGGTAAGTAGTTCTTGTAATTGAGCTTTAGCTCCGACAAAGTTAGTTCCGTTATCGGAGTAAAGAAAAGAAACAGGTCCTCGACGGGAAATGAATCGCTTAAAAGCGGAAATAAAAGTATCTGATGACACATCAGTTGCCAATTCGATGTGTACAGCTTTGGTTACTAAGCATATAAACAAACAAATATATGCCTTTTGGCTCTTTTGACCTCTGCGTCTACATAATGTTACTTTAATGGGTCCAGCATAGTCAACACCCGTATGCACAAACGCTTTGGTCTCCTGAACGCGGCAAGAGGGTAAATCAGCCATTTTTGGGCTGAGAAATGAAGGGGAATTTTTAAAACAAAAGTTACATGAATGTACTCTGTGTCTAATGACACTTCTAGCGGACAGTATCCAATATTTCTGGCGCAACAGTGAGCTCAGAAGATTGGCACCAGTATGGCAATGAGCACGGTGAAAATAGTCTATAATAAGATGAGTAACGTGGTCATGTTTAGGTAAAAGAGCGGGATGCTGAGCTTCATACGGAAGATTTGCATTTGAAAGTCTACCTCCAATTCTAATAATTTTATCTTGATCTATAAAGAGGTCAAGTTTTTTAAGAGGGGAAGATAATTTAACTTTTTGAATATTATTAAATAAATTTTGAAAATGAACTTGTTGTACAGAGCGTATTAAATATACTTCAGCTTTATTTAGCTCAGAAGCTGTGATGCGGCTGTGACCTTGATCACGAGAAATTATGCGAGAAAATCTAAGTATGTATACTATTATGCGTAATATTTTATTCCATGATGAGTATTTCAGAGCAAGCTCGTAAATTAAATTAGGCTCAACAGAAGCGGACGCGGTACAAGTAACAAGCGTTTTACTATTAAATTCAGGTAGGTCCTCACAGCATTCGGGACTAAATGGAGTGATAGGCCATTCTGAAACTGGATATTTTAACCATTTCGGGCCGTGCCACCATAAGTGATGTGACACTAGCTGCTCAGGTAAAATACCTCTAGAGAGACAGTCGCTAGGATTTTCTATACCACTAACGTGGTAGAAATGTTTTGGGTCAAGATTTTCTTGACATTTAGCAATGCGGTTACTAACGAAAACATTCCATCTATGTGGAGATGAATGTATCCATGACAGAGTAATTTTAGAATCGGAGAATGCGAATATATTATCAATAGCGGTTCGAGCACTATAAGTCTCATTATAACTAGCGCGTAGCTGTGGATCGCGTAGCTTGGTACGCTCCAAAGCAAGTAAACGGCGGTGAGCAACGGAACGGGAATCACCTAACACGTCAGGATCCTCACGAAAAGGTAACGCGGTGCAATATCTGCCTGCGGAGTCCCGTGAGAAGTTACGAGAGAACAGCTGTTCACACTCCTTTTCGGCCGAGCTCATAAATTTTTGCGCGGGAATTTCTTCGAGCTCCCAAAACTTAAGTAGGGAATCATCTAAAGAAATAGTAAGGTCATTGGGACCAGAAATGAAAAAAGTCGCGGTATTAAAATAAGTGGATGCATTTTTATTAATATTAGAGTTAGCGGGAACGTCACCCATAAGAATATAACCGAACACGGTTTCAAGGGCAGAAGGAGCGGGAGGTGCAATAATTTTTTGACCTAACAATAAAAATGGGAACAATTGTGCCCCGAGAACTACTTCGACCTCTCCGGGGATGTGCCACAGAGGGTCAGCGAGCGGTAAGTTACCTAAATGTTGCACTATAGAAGTCTCAACATATTCAGTCGGTAACCTATCAGTAATGCAATCAACGACAAGAGCGGTAATATTATAAAAATATTTTTTATTTTTCGCGGTTATTTTAAGTTGAACGTAGCCGTGAATAGGACGCGAAGTGGATCCTACACCCTTTATAAAAGAATTGCTAAGCGGTATTATATTTAAATTTAGTTGTTTACAACAGGCAGTTGTAATTATGTTGTTTTGAGACGCGTTATCTATTAAACATCTAACTGAAATATATTTATTGTCCTTATTAGACGCATAAACTTGAGCGGTTGATAAAAGTACAGTAGTATGGGAAGGATTTAATTTATTAAAAGAATCGCGTTCGTTATCATTATTCTTATCAACTCGCGCTCGGGTGCATAGCGACACCGGTTGCGGAGCGTCCGTAGCGTTAGAAGGAGACGCGGTCGGATGCGCGGGCGAGGCTGCGCACGGGAGCGATCGCGGCGCGGCGCTGGCGGCGGCGGACGTCTGCGCGCAAAGCTGCGCGTGTGGAGACGGCGCGATGCGGTTATCGCTCTTATCAAGACGCGTCGAGTGAGAGGGACGCGAGTCGGAAACTATTTGTTGCGATTGTGAATTACTATCCAAATGCAAAAGAGAATGATGGTGTTTATTACAAGTTTTACAACTATACGACGACTTACACTGAGAAGCAGTATGCGTAAGGCTGAGGCAGTTTACACAGCCTTTTTTAGATTTAACAAAATCTAAACGATCTTTAGTATTAAGTGCTTTAAAAGATGAACAATTAAAAATCTGATAGTGATCAGATTTATTACAAAATAAGCAAGTGCTTTTATTATTATTATCGCGTGCAAGGAAAGCATGGTGGACTGTATGTGAATTACGCGGTTGAGAACGAGAAGCGGGCGGATTATTAAGGTTGCTACCGACTGGGGCGGTTCGCGCGGAGCCAGCAATTGGCGTAGAAGTGCGGTCTAATATTTTTACTTGCGATTTAATAAAATCAACAAAAACTTATAAGAAGGAATTTCTTTATTCCTCATAAACATTTCAAAGGAATTAGCGGTTGCGGGATCTAACTTCTTTAAAGCTAAAGAAAGTAAGATAAAATCTTTCATATCTTCAATACCTAACTGTTCCAAAGCAGATACAGAAGCGTGGAAAGTTTCAATGAACGTATTTAAAGACGCGGAATTATTTAATGCGGGTTTAATATTGAATAAATTAGACATGTAGTGTGAGCCTAATGCTCTTTTATCTTGATATTTTTGAACTAAGCTGTCCCAAATAGAATTATAATTATCACCGGACGGTATAATACCTGCCGTGATTTTTAAAGCATTTCCTGTTAATTTACCTACAAGATATTGTACTCTTTGAGAATTCGAAAGATCAGGATTTGAATGTATATTAGATTTAAAAGATTCAAAGAAGACGGGCCAATTTTCTATTTTTCCATCAAATGATGGAATTTGAATTGGTGGTAGTTTGATACGACCTTTATATTGGGACGGAATAGTACTCTGCGCAGACACATTCGACGTAGTATTTGTCTTATTGACGATAAGAGAACGAACCCTTTCTATTCGGGTGTACACTGTATCAAAGGAAATCATTTTTTTATAATCAATCTTATATTCTGGATCAAGTTGCATATTTAACGCGTTAATTGTATCTAAATTGGCACTAAATTCATGACGAATTGTACTAATAATTTCAGTGTCCGCCATGAATGTCTCTGAGGAACGAAGGTCTGCACTCGCGGACGTGGAAATATTCTTAGAAGAATCATATAAGAACGATAATTGTTCAAAAATAGCTTCATTTTTAGCTTCCAATATTTTAATTTTAGTTTCAATAGCTTCCATTGTGAAAGATTGCGTAATAATAAATTGCAAAATTACCTAATTAAAGTAAAATGACGTAGGTAAGTAGGTAGGTATATCCAACAGTTTAGGCACCTACCTATATAGGTATGAAAGTTTATTTCAAGTCGACAGACAAGGCTCATAGAATGCAATTATATGCGTAGTAATAGTACAAATAGTAAGTACGTATTGCGGTTATTAGTACACCATATGATTTCGTATAATAAGATACGAATCGGTACCTATAAAATCTAAGTCCTAAAAATATGGAGGAGCGGCGGCGGTATTGAATACCTAACTACTTTTTATCACGATTGGCGTGGTAAAAATGGCGGGAGTACGAAATATCGTATTTATATAGTCTAAAACCTATTTATGAGGTATAAGACTTGCGTATTATGAGGTATATACCTATTTAGAGGCATAAAACCTATAGAAAGCGGGAAATTATACGTGATTTGATATGAAATTAAATTACTGTAATGGCTGACTCAAAATGAATCCGCTCGAAGGCGTACCAGAAAAAATGGTGGGTTTTTGCGTTAAAATATCAATATGGAAAACGAGGAGCCTCCCAGGATAAAGGTAAGGACTTACCAGGAACTCCTATGGCAATCCAATGATTATGAGCACCACCACTTCACAACAAATCACAAAGTTTTAATGCTCCTCGGTCTGTAGCGTCTTTCGTACTGAATGTTGCGAGGCGCGCGCGTCTCGTTTTACTCGCACACACGTGTTTGGCGATGCGTCGCCGAAGTATGTAGAAGATTCCCGAAGCTCTTTTCTCGCTTTCACATATGATGTGGGAAAAGGAGAGGAATCGGGAAGTAGAGGCTCGTCATTGAAACTCAATATGAGTAGGTTTCTACTATAAAAATTATTATAGGTATTTTGGCCTAAACAATTTTTGTGTGAAAATCTTAATGCGGTTCACAGAATACATCTACTTACCAAGTTTCAACGGTATAGTTCTTAAAGTTTCGCAAAAAAGTGGCTGTGACAGACAGACATGACGAATCTATAAGGGTTCCGTTTTTTGCCATTTGGCTACGGAACCCTAAAAGTAACTTTTCATAATTATTGTTTGATAACGCGATTAATAATCTCGTTGCCTTAAATCTGTATAATTCTAATACTGCTCGTCTATAATATTAGCAAAGGTAAATATGTAATAAATAAACCTCTTTCACAGAAGGGACAGCTCTCAAGGGCGCCGGGAACGATTCAGTTTCGGGCAGTTCGGATAAAGATACAAAACTGCCGCCACACGACGAACCCAACATGATAGTCGGTAAGTCTTATCTTTTGCCTTTGTACCATCTTTGTACCCAGTATATGTATAGTCAGCGCCAAACGTGATGATCACTTTAGTACCATTTCATAATAATCTATTGAAATTTTCTTGACTGTATTAAAACTGTGAATTGCGTAATGTGACACGGCACAAAGTGGTCAGCGTTTTTTGACGCGGAATGTTTACCGAGTATGAATTTATAAGTAGCATGTGTAATATTATCAGTTATCTGGTTTCCTACAAGACTGCTTAGTTAGGGATAAAAAATGGCGTTGTATGATTAATTTCCCAAGATGTAATAGTGCGTCCAAGCTACGCGAACCGAACACGAGCCGAGCCACGAACGAACAGAATTTGCTCGTTGGTCGCGTTGTCAAGTGTGGACGTTACAACGAGCCTACAACGAGCGCGATGCGAATTCCTGTGTTCGTGGAAAAACTGGCATCAGGCGGAGCGCAGTCGAGCGCGATCCGTACGCTCGTTAGAGGCTCGCAAGTCCGTCCACGCTACGCGAACAACGAACTAATCCGTAGTTCGTGGCCATTGAGCTATTATGTATAGAGAAGACGACACACATCACAACTATGTTCCATTCCAGTGAGGCCATCCGGCCACACTTGTTGTTGTAGAACTATGAACGAAACCCGTAAGCGCCGTGAAAAATCTTGTTGTTTGCGAGAAAAATACTCCTAAAAGCATTCTGATAGCGTCTCTACTGTCTGCTTAAATGACTAATTATTGTTTCACGCTAAAGAGAACTTTAGTTGACTCTAAAAAATGGGACATCACCTTTGCTTATGATAGGTTCTCTATGCGTAGTAATAATAGCTCAATGTTCGTGGCTAGGTTTGTGCTTGGTTCGCGTAACATAGACGCAACATAAGATATAAAGCTGTGCCATATCTTGGAGAAGTTTCGCTACCGTCACATGGGAGTAAGGTGAAAAATGTATTCACTGTTCATTGCTTTTTTGTTATTCAATAGTTCTTGTAGTATTGAAACGGCCAAGCCACAAATTTTGACTACGGTGTGTAGAGTTTGTGAAGTTAGGGCTTATATAGTAAGTGCATGTAGTTATAAGCTTGGCTCTACATGAGATCTGATAACTTTTTGACAGTACGAGCCATATGTCTTGGCGGCAACATTTTACATGAAAATGTTTTTGGTGGGATTTCACTTCTTTTTTTTTTGTTTGAAATTTCCAAGTTTTATAATTTTTTTGTTGTTTGTGTACTAATACAAGCTTAAATACCAAATTTCAGCTTTCTAGGACTTCAGGAAGTACCCTATGAGTTTTGATGATCATCAGTGAGTCAGTGACGAAATCGGGGTTTTTTAGATATCAATAAAATCTAAAGTATAAGAGCTATGTTATTGAAACTTAATATGCTTAATAAGTTCACTATTGACATCATGTTCCGAGAATTTTGTTTATCTGGTATAATCCAAATCCAAGTTATGAGGGTTCAAAAAAACGACGAAGCGCTTCGAGAAAAGGTAGGTAGTGCCCTTTCGCTTCGCTTGGCTGTCTTGGCGGGGGGCACTGCCGTGCCCCCAGATTGGACTAATTTGACAGGACTAAATTTCTTACATCCTTTTCTTATGTTCTTTGTTAGAAAGAGGCATAGTGAGACTAAAATTAGTTAAATTGTAAACAACAGAATTAGGGCCAATGGTAGCATTTATGCAAATTAAATAGGTAGCTTAAAGTATAAGTGAGATAACTTCAATTAATGCGTTCTCGAAAGTTACCAACTTGCTCATAGCCGGCTACAATTGCGGGTTTCTGAGGTTTCAGTCACCTCGAGCTATCTATTAAAGGGTTTAGAGGCCTATTTTGTAGCTTAATATACATTATTTATGTAAGGTCGACGAACGATGTGTAATGGAAAGGAAATTGCCTATTTTAAAGGTCAGAGATAAAAAGTAAGGAATGTACGTAATTTTTTTCGTGGAAAGTACAATCTGTCTTTCTTCGCCAACAGGATATTTTGTATTTTTTTAACCCGTTGGTTCTCGCGATGGACGCGCGTCTTATTATAACAGTTGATGTCATTGTTATATTTTTAACCGCGAGCCAACCAGTTGTCGATAAAGAAAAAAATGTTTTGTGCACTTCTTTCCCATATAAATCTCATATAAGTGCGCGCAATAAGAGGTACAAAGATTTATATACAGGTCGTTGTTTGGGTCAGCGACGAGCGACTCAGGGTCGATAATACAAATGATACTGGTGCTAAAAAAAAATATAAAAAAAAATACTTTTTTTTTAAAAATAAAAATTAAAAAATTTAAATTTTGAAAATCATGTAATAAGCTAAAGTGTAGACATAATACTCAACGGGAGTACGATGGAGTAAAGGGGTGGGGCGATGGCGGCATGTGCCTAGCTCTAGTCTGTGCACGTGCCTAGTAACCATACTTTGCAGTAATTTTATTTCAAATTGAATAAGGTATTTCTCAAGATATTTACAGTATTTAATGGAATTAAGTCCATTTTTGGGGAATATATATTTTGTACTACCGCTCCTCGGTCGCTTGTCGCCGTCCAAAACAACACCCTGTATATTCACGTATTATACTATAGATATTATGTAGAGTTAAAAGAAGTTTCATAAAAACAATCATCATCATCATCGTCCGCCTATAATGTCCCACTGCTGAGCACAGGCCTCCTTTCACAAATGAGGGTGAAAGCGAATGGGCAGATACTGCACCACGCGTGCCCACTGCGGATCGGTGGAGGTAGGCTAGTGGTCAACCTACCAACCTACTGTTGGAATTTTTCAAGCCGCCTAGGAGGCATCCAACTAGCTTAACGACTATCACAATTAAGTGATAACCGGGACCAACGGCTTTACGTGCCTTCCGAAGCACGGAGACGCTCGATTTGAAATACCACTAGGCGGTCACCCATCCAGGTACCGACCACGACAGTGGTAGCTTAACTTTGCCGATCGATTAAGAACGGCTAATCATGCATCACCACGAGCGCTTCATAAAAAAAAATACTTTTATTATTTCGTCTGCTTACTGGTAAAACATGATAAATGCATTTTTTTACTAAATCGAGTTAAAAATGCAGTTACATGTAATTTTTTACGCGCTATCTACTGGTAAAACCGAATAAATGCAATGTCCAATGGCTGCAGAGATAATGAGTTTGTAAAAGTGATATATACTCACAATTTGAAAAAAAGATACTAGTATAACATAATAAATAATCTTATGGCAAAATTCGTTTCAGTTTATACAGGTAAAGAACAATAAATACGGTTAAAACTTTTTACATTATATATTTTAAATAGTTAAATGGCAATAATTATTCTGAGAATATGTCATAAACGCATTTATTCTATTTTACTAGTTAAATAATTCAACTTGGTTTGCTAATGTCTCTACAGCAAAAACGAAATAAATGTCATTTATACTTTTTTACCAGTAAGAACGAGAGCAATTGATCGTAGTTGTCACATTCCGTGCGCACGTGAACCGCGTAGAAATAAATTGTTCATCCTCTCATAATCTGAAAGTAGGCCTAAAAGTATCTAAGGTGCGGAATGTAAATGATATTTTACGTCCCAAGGGTGGTAAATAAAAAAAAAACTAAGTATACTATGTAACTATATTCGTCAATGGCAGAAGCTTATACGGTACAGCCACACTTGGATAAAATGTTTCAACTGTGATCTTTTTATAATTATTATGATCAAAATGGCTGCTTTTTTATAATTCTAAGGTAAAAAACTCATCAAACTCTTGTTGAAGAATCCCATGCTGTACTAAATAAATAAATAAATATCCTGGGACATTCCTCACACACGGTCATCTGATCCCAAACTAAGCAGAGCTTGTACTATGGAAACCAGATAACTGATATAATACATATACTACCTTTTGTTTGTAAATACATACTTAATATACATAATTACACCCAGACTCAGGACATACAGACATGTTCATGCACACAAATGCATGTCCTGTGTAGGAATCGAACCCACGACCGGCGGCGCGTAAGGTGAACCTTAACCAACTGCGCCAACTGGCCCGTCAAAACTCTACTCCTCTGGGAAAACCATGGCGGGGAGCTCATTCCACAGCCTGTGTCCGTAGTAGGAAGCATCTTTGAAACTGCACAGTACGAAACCATTTTGGTTCCAATATATGAGGATGAGGATGGACTCCCCGACGATGGCGAGATTTGCAATGGTAAAAGGTAGCCGTGGGCATCAGGTCAAACAAATCTTCAGAACACTGTCCGTTGTACAGGCGGTAGAACACACGCAAGGAGGCAAAGTCTCTCCTTAGACTTAGCAGTTCTAAGCTACTTGCGAGCTCGGGATCTCGGGGTAGACAATTCGAATGGCTCGCCGTTGAACCGAGTCAAAAAGCACAAGCTGGTATTTAGGTGTCCCTGCTCACACATGGCAGCAGTACTCCTTATGGAGCTGGACTTGCGACTTATATAGTTGCAGTCTATGCCTCGATTCACCGCTAAGAAAACCCCATTTGCTGTGGTGCTCAATAGATCGAGGCTGTACTTCACACAGCCTCACTCTATTGAGCACACCGAGCTTTTTAGATGCCAGCTTGACCTTATCTTCCAAATGATTAGGATACAGAACGTCGCAAGAAATGTCGACGCCAAGGATTCCAATGCTCTTACCGATGTTCAAAGACGTGTTCTGGAATTGTGAAGCCACAGTAAATAGGGTTTTCTTAGCGGTGAACGCGCAGGCTTGTGGGGTTGATATGGACTAGGTTTAGTCGACCTCAATCGGAGACACTTACACACGGTTAGTGTACTCTCGATTTCAGACAAAAGAAGTTCGCGGCTTTCCACCACCACGGTATGAGGGATAGTAGCACAGCCCGAGTAATGAGCGTCCCCAGTACTGTCATCCGCATAGAGTCCGTATTGAATGCCGTCAATACACAGCAAATCATTGATATGCAGCAGGAGCAGCGTCAGGGACAGCACAGAGCCCTGTGGAACGCTGGAAATTATGACTATGCTATTGGAGCAACAACCGTCAACGACGGCTTTAATGCATAATTTAATGCCTTGGGAAGCCCGTACGCTGGTTACTTTGTTAAAAGACGCTGTTCCTAGTCCCGATCGAACGCCTTCGCCACAAGGCTCACTGCCAATGAGACCACTGCCAACCTTGACTCTCGATGGCGAGTGACCAACGGTGTGTGAGATATACTAGAAGGTCACCAGCCAAGCTACTGTGCGATCTAATCAGGACCCAAACATCTCTTATGCATAACGCTAAAAAAGCTACCTCGAGATTCAGTAACAAGCCTTCCCTCTCGAGTCGAGCTGACTGGTCTCTTGCCAAAGCTGCTGAAGGGAACTTTTGCCAGTCGTGCTTGCCTCGTATAAAATAATTTATTTTTATTTAATGGTCATTTTTGTATGAAGTTAGCACCTAATAAGTGACATACTTACACTAAACTCTACAGGTAAAACAGGTTAAATGTATCAAAAATATCATTATTTCAGCGAATTTTGTGCAAAAAAAACATTCCAATCAAGTAATTGGTGTAAAATATAATAATCCATTACATAAAACTGAAATTAGCTTATGAAATCATTGAATACAGAAGATATATCACTTTTGTTAAGTACAGGTAAAACATCATAAATGCAGTCCGCTTTCGATCTAATTTAATTTTATACAGTATTTACTAATACCAAATATTATATAAGAGTAAATATTAAAAGAAGGTTAGTTAATGCAACATTTCGCTTTAACAGGTTTTTAATTAACGAGTTTGAAATAGATCAAATTAAAACTTAAACTTTGAAAAGTCATTTACTCGAAATGACACTAACTGCACTTATCACGTTTTACCCGTAAGCAGACGATTTGTTCGATCAAGGTGCCATCTAAAAACCATAACCTAATAGTAGGACATAATTGTGAGTAAAGCTGATAAAGCACGTATTCCATTATATCGGATATCGTCCTGCGTCCCTTTCTAACACAGCATTATGTAATACACTTCTCTCTTTCCAGACATAGTCATCCCATCGCTACTGATAGCGGCGCTGTTCATTGGGAATGCGTTCATCGTACTCATCATATATAAATACAGGAAACGGTATGTTGAGTCATGAATATTTTATGCTAATTTTCATTATTATACAGTATTTTGGGGACAATGAGGCTGTATCGAAAGAGGAATCTCATTTAGCATCAACAACCTCTCTGACGTCATGTTTTTTTTTTTTTTTTTTTTTATACCACTAAGGTGGCAAACAAGCATACGGCCCGCCTGATGGTAAGCAGCTACCGTAGCCTATGGACGCTTGCAACACCAGGGGCATCACTCGCGCGTTGCCGACCCTGAAGAAATCTCTTCAGACCCTTTTTGAAGAACCCCATGCTGTACTCCAATGGGAAAACCACGGCGGGGAGCTCATTCCACAATCTGAGCGTCCGCGGAAGAAAACTCCTTTGAGCCCGCACAGTTCGAAACAATTCTGGTTTCAATATGTGAGGATGGACTCCCCGTCGATGGCGAGAGTTGCGATGGTAGAAAGTAGCTGTGGGCATCAAGTCGAACAATTCCTTAGAACACTCTCCGTTATACAAGCGGTAGAACACACATAAGGAGGCAAAGTCTCTCCTCAGACTAAGGGGCTCTAAACCGCTTGTAAGCTCGGGATCGTCAACAATTCTGATGGCACGTCGCTGAACCGAGTGTCTGTGTCTATGTGTCTGTCAACATGTATTTTTGTGTGTGTGTGTGTGTGTGTGAAAAGTGGTTACTTCTTCAAAAAGGGTTTGGTCTTCACACCCTTTTTGAAGAATGCTGTACTACACCCCACACAACCACGGGGAGCTCATTCCATAACCTGACGGTCTGCGGAAGCTCCTTTGAAAAAGCACAGTACGAAACCATTTCGGAATGATTTAAAGTGTTTAGACCCTATGGTTTGGGCTGTCCGTTCCGTTGATGTCAGTCAGTCTCTCCAATAGATAAGTCACGTAGACTGACATTTACTTACACTAAGGAATGATTTTACAATTTTCAATCCAAACAGTAAAGTGAGGGATCGCGAGTCTCAAACACTTTAAAATATCCTTTATAATTCATAGGGTAAAGTAAACTATTCCACGAAACACTTAGCTGCCTGACAGTGACGAAACTGACCAAAGAGTAGTTAGCACATGAACGAGGGTGGACACAGGAAGCCGCTCCATTAACGTTGATTTGTGAACTACTGGAATGGCGTTTGGTTCAAGTGTTGAGAGGATACCGTTGAATAGTTGCCGCGTTTTCGCTTATAAAACGTGCGTTTTGATAAGAGAGCTTTGAATTGACACTGCTATAGATTCCATTCTAGCATAAAAAGGTCTCCACGACGCACGGCAGCTTGTCTTTTTGTATTTTATGCAGAAGTGGCAGAAGCCTAGAATATAAAGCCCACTTCTATTTTTCGTCCTTTGCTGTTCACGGAGCATGACAATGCAAAGCAAAGCATTGCATCCGAATAAATATATTCTCGCGGATGTTCTGAGTGCCGAGAGAGAGCTCTTTCTCCATCACCATGGTCCGTTTCATCAATAAGATAGAGAATCTATATATTTTGTGTCTTGTTTTCCATGTAAATTTGATCAATCTAGTCCACAGATATAAATCTAAATAGATGACGCGAGTGTATGTACTTCACGTGCCAAAAGGGAGAGTAATGCTCTTCTTTTGACGCTGTTTCGCGCGGACGGTAAACTCGCATAAACCTGACAAATAGGATCGCTTCATTTTCACGTTATAGCTCTAATGCCAGCATGACATCATGGTAGGTAGAAAAAAGTAGCACGCTTTGTTTTCATATGGATGCAGGGAATTGCATTATCTATTTCGATTTATGTCTGTGATCTATCCTATCTCCGTTAGAATATTGAAAAGTATTAGGTAGAAATTACTAGAAATGCAACACTTTTTTCTTCGTAACATAATACGAATAAAAGAATACCTATTGAAATATATTTCGCGAAACTTGAATCGCTTGCCGCTTATGGTGTGTGTGATGAATTCAAGATGAGTGACTATCTAAACCATTGGTGTGGGAGTTAGACACTCTACTCCAACACATGTTATTTTTTACTGTTTATCTCACTATAGTGTGATGATGTGGCCGAAGGTGGTAAGCACACAAAGCCTAGATCGAACTGGCTCTCATGTGTAGCTGTCGGAACACATCGATAGGCTTGGCGACAGATTTTCAACTTGAGAGTGGTAGCCATTTGGTGTCTGCAAGTCGTGTTTTCAACTCCCACACAAGATCATATCTGTTTGAAAAAACTAAGCGTATTAATTGTATAATAACAAAAATATAAAAAAAAAATAGTAGGTACTATCAGTTATCTGGTTTTCATAGATCAATGCCAAGCTCTGCTTAATTTGGGACCAGCCGTCCGTGTGTGAAGAAATATCACAGGATATCTCGAATATAATATTCAGTATGTTAATTAAATCCATTACGAAAATGTAATTAATAAAGAGGTATTTTCTTTGCTTTAACATTATATTCATTAATTCCATATTATTAGGAGTAAAAAGTAAATATAGAATGTTATGTAATTTCATTGCCCTATTTAATTCCATTTCCATGTTTTTTATGTTCTGTGGTGCTTCACTCTCTTATATGGCCCTCTGTCCTGAATTTTTTATACGTCCATGCTTAAATTAAATAAAATCAGATACAAAAAATTTTTCATTTTAAAATTTCAGAATGATTAATAACATTGTTATCATAATATTGGATGGCCTAGGCTTTGGTCAGTGCCGACTAACGGTAAGGTCGGGAGTCATTAAACATCACATTACTGGTTCGGCGATTACTATAATGTCTGTTTTATGGGCCTCTGTCCCCATTTTAGGTTTTAATGAACTAGTTATATAATTGGATGTCATTTTTATCCGCTTACTCGCTCCCCGGTGGATACACCAGCGTTTTTGATATAATAAAATGCCTAGATTATTCTCTGAAAAGTGTATAAAAGAAAGTCAAATAATTCACTGTTTTTCGTTTTCATTTCTAATTTAATTAGATTTTTTTTATTGGTATGTCTTTTTTGCTACATTTTTTTTTTCAAAAATCAAATATCCCTTTGCCTAAACTGCTAAACAGCTAAGATATTATAGTCGTGTCTTTCCTAACTTACCTACCTGGAATCATTTTATAATAATTATTCAAAATAGGGATAAATTCATTCCGTAGTTAGACACTCGTCAGTAAAAGTTCTTAATCCGATAGCGCTTGGAATTTCGTTAGCTAGATTTTTAGCTGTAACATAATCGCACGCCTTCGTAATTCAATCTTCGTTGAATTTGGCTATCTTGCATTTAAATCTAGATCTGAGATAATAAAGCTTAGTTAACTCTGTTTCTTACCCCGTTATTTAGAAAGGGTCTGGATTTAGTTAAACAAAGTATTTAACATTTCATTAGACTGTGTAATTAGTTTGAAAACTTTGTAGAAGGAAAATGCTTGCGTTAAAATGTTGCTATTCTGCAGGTTATTATTATAACATTTATTTGCATAATGTATTGCTATTCGGTTTTTTAATGTAATTTCCTCTTCATTTCATTTTCCAGGATGATTGGTTGAAGCGATTATCCAATGGTTTTTAATAGAGCGGTCTATTTTCATCTAATAATAACCACCCCCGCCCCCGGCTTCGCTCCTCCTTAATTGCTTGTTTGCTACCTTAAAAATAATAAACCGGCCAAGTGCGAGTCGACTCGCACACGAAGGGTTCCGTAAAAGCGTTTCTTGTGTTAATTTTATGAAATTTTTATTATTTGTGGTTACAGCGGCAATAGAAATAAATATTCTGTGTAAATTTCAACTGATTACCTATTACGGTTCATGAGTTACAGTCCACTGACAGACGGAAGGACAACGGAGGCTTAGTAATGTTCCAATGGAACCTCTTGGATACGGAACCCTAAAAATGAAACATCTTTTTCTTTTTCATCACCCCTATTCAGTTCTTTGTAAATAATTTCAACTAACGCCCGCTCTACAGTTTTCCGCTTTCCTGGGAAAAAAGTTGCCAAAGTCACTCTATCTCTATGCAAATAACACGTGGATTCATTGCTTCGTGAACTAAGGACAAAGTACACACTTTCGCATTTATACTATTAGTAGATACTCGTAGGGATGTACAGTAACGCTAATTCTACATTATTATTAAATATACCTACGTATCTTATAGAAGATACGATTAGATACTATAGAGATTAGGTAATGTAAATTTTGATAAACGCTTACTTATTGGCTTTAATGTAAATTTTGATATACGCTTTTGGTAAGGTTTCGCTATGATTCCGGCAATAAAAATACCTTCTACAATTTCATGAGCTAAAATAACACTATCTCCATTTGTCTCGCAATGAATATATTTGATAACTTCACAACGAGGCGGTATCGAGTGTATTTGCGTGTACCTATCGGAACTGTTGTTGCCTATGGGCATACTCACACTTGTTCCATTTATTGACAAATTAAATGTCCTCGTTTCGTAATTAATTATGGCATTAAATTTTTTGAAAAAATTCTCGCCTATTATACCGTTTGCCAAACCTGAGCATGAAAGGTTCTTAAAAACGTAAAAAATCTCCCTAAAAATAACATTATTAATTACTAAATCTAAATAAACATAACCTTCTGAATATAATTTTCCACTAATACCTCTAATTGTTATTTTGTCGTGTCGCATCTGATTCATTAATCCTTGATGCTCGCATAGCCACTCATATTTCAAAACACAGAGGCTCGCGCCACTGTCTACTAATAACTTTATGCTGTTACCTATATCTATATTACCTACGTCCATTGTGACTATACTAGTTGTATTATAATTAGAAATAAAATGCTCTTTAATCATGGGCACGAAAAAACTCTTCGTTATTCGGTGCATTTTGAGTGTACTTTGCGTTCTCAGTATTCTGGGAATGTTGCAACTGATTCACATGACGCCAATTGTAAGGTTGATGACCTCGACCTCGTGTGGATCCTCTCGTAGGATTTCCACGACCACGGGTTAGGGATGACCCTGGTTGGCTGTTGTGAAAAATTCGCGATTGTTTGCCTTGCCAATTATACCTACTACTCACGTTACCTCTACTACGGGTAAAACGTCCTCTACTACGGTTGCTATTAAAATTCATTGCCTGTTGTTCTACGCTAGGTACTAACGAATTTTCATCAACTGCGGTTTGAATAGCATCCGGAAGGGATTCAAATTGACGAGAAGCAATGATTGTACTGAGTCGGGAGCTAGAGAGACCGTCTGCAAAACGTTTCACTGCTATTTTCTCGTTCAATGGACGGAGAACCTCGAATTTTTGGTCATCTCCATCTGCTTGGGCTATAGTTAAGTTAACTAAAAGCTGTTCTAAATCAGAGCCGAACTTCTCTATCGACCTATGTCCCTGTCTAGCGGTAAAAATTTGAGACTGAAGTGCGACGGCAGATTTTTTTTGAATTAAATGTTTGCGCATATCTTTCAATAACGACTCTACGTTCGCGTAACTAGATTTCAGTCTAAGTTTGGCACTAGCAGAGAGACGCGTCTTCAGAACAAACTCTATCATCTGTATTTTGGCAGCATTGTTGAGCATGGAACTATATAATGTAATACTATCTATGAGTTGAGTTGTAACCTGCTCCTGGCCTGTCATTACGGGTAGAAGGGCGATCGCAGTTTTTAAATCAAAATTATTTAACGCCATATTTACGATTTCGGTGCTTTTATCTACAATTTAATATTTATAACCCTTCGGTAACTTAACTACTTACTTGTCTAAACGACTGTACTTTAGAATATTCGCATTGCGATGGTGTGACGTCGACATAACCCGTGCGGCGGCGATGATGTCATCATTGGACTTCGAAACGCTGCGCTGACGTTTGTAATGTTACGGCTCGGTGACGGGATCGGGCGGCGCGGCGGCGATGACGGCGGCCGGCGGCAAGGTTGCGTGATCGCAGCGGGGCATCTGGTCTCCTGGTCTGCGATGGGTGGGCCGGGCTATACCCTGGACTCCGTGGGCCGGGATTACCCTGGACACCGCTCGTACGCTTCAAGTCTTCTTATTGATGGCAGCCGTGGTTTAATGCAATAGGCTGTGCATTTTTAATCTTCTTTTGCTGCTATGGTACTGCTGTCTGCATGTGGCAGTACTTTTCTTTCTTGCATGATTAGACTGTATGTTTTTCTTTCTGAAGTTGCTGTCTCGTTGGGTTCATCCTGGCAGGGTCGCCATGTAGAGCGCGCCCTAGGCGCTCTGAGGTTGAAGATAGGTTTGAGGTTTTATAGAAGGAAACACATGTTGTCCAGTTGATGGTCGTATAATAAGTGTATAAAACTATAAAATAAATCATTACATTTAACTTACTTACTAAGCATAATGCGCTGCACGCGTAACCTAATTAATATGCGAAATGCATATATTGCAGTATTGCTTGATTGATGCAATACTACAGGAGGGTATAATTAACAGAAATAGACATTTATATAATTAGTTCAGCGTATTCGGTGTGTGAGACTAATATTTTATTTAAGATCATAAATAAATAATTCTTGATTCGAAATTATATTTATGATCGTTTGAAAATCTGTGTGATCTGTAATTATTAATTACCGTGCTCCCCCAGGATGGCTATTTTTATAATTGGTTTGTTACACTAAACAGTCACTACGTAGCTCCTTTTTGCGTTACAGCGCAAATTTTCTCTCAAATAACAAAAAAAACCGGCCAAGTGCGAGTCGGTCTCGCAAACGGAGGGTACCGCACAATATAAACTAACTCATTGTGATATGAAAACAAAACACCAAAAAAAAGACGTTTGTAGTATGGGCGCCCCATTTAATTTTTAAATTTTATGTCATTTTTACTTGTTGTAGCGACAATAGAAATACATAGTCTCTGATAATGTTAGCTGTCTGCCTATTACCGATCATGAGATACACCCCACTGAAAGACAGACGGACGGACGGACGGATGGACAGCGGAGTCTTAGTAATAGGGCCCCGTTTGACACCCTTCGGGTACGGAACCCTAAAAAAAAGTACCTAATTGTGCAGCATAACCACATCAAAATTCATTCAGTGGTTCTCAAGTTATAAGCACACCAATAGACAGACAGAGAGACGTTTTATGTAAGGTACCAGGAACTACTCGTTACATATTCGACAGGAAAAATAGTATAAAATATAACTGTAACGTTTTGAATTTCGCCAGAACTGTATCATTATAGCTCCATGTAAAAGGACACTCTTCCCAAGAGAAACATATCTAATATTCCTTTCTCTTTCCCACAGGAAAAACGACGATATCGATGAAGAGTTCAACACCATTCCACTGAGCGTGAACGGCAACGTGCATAGTGCAGGCAACGCGGTTTAGTCCTACGACGGAAATGTAAAGGCAGGCTACACACTCACGACTATCATTTGTAAGAGGATGTCAACTAGAGTATTTTTCACCAAAAATTAACATAAAACTACCCTGTGTAAATTAGCAATCCCTTTTAGCCGTTATTGTAGATTTTATCTAAGAATGTAGAGCTTTACAATGCTTTGATGTACACAAAAGACATCGATAAAAGTCGTGGTGTGTAATCTTCTTGATTGGTTTGATCGAATGTGGCTGTGTACGGAACGGGGACGCGTCAATCAAGCGACGGGTCGCCCGTTCCGTACCCGGCCTTAGAACATAAGTTACCCTATTTATTTGTTAATTAGATACCTCTATGTACGTGAATTCAAGTCATAGTCCAATGAACTCTCTATGATGTTATAGGTGACCTTTAGGTATTAAGTATGGACTGATATTGATAAAATACTCGATTAAAAGTAGTTTGTTTTGTTATTTCAGTCGCACATATTGTCACTGCCCTTTTTTTCACAGTTTTGTAAGTCAATTAAGTATCAACAGTAATGGCTTTGTGATTGTACCGTGGTTATGCATAGAGTAGCTACGCTAATAGGTATTTATGTGATTTTTAATTTCGTCTCGAAATTGTTGATGTTTTTGTATGTATTCGGCGAAATCTGTATAAATTCTGTAATAAATAAAAAGCACTTTTATCTTTTGTTGTTGTTTCTTTTCTTATTTGTGTATTTATTGTCCTGTTCGATAATTAAAATTAACCGACGCATTTATTCTGTTCTACAACAACATACATACTACCTACTAACATAGATACTTGTTTCCACCCTTTGATTTAGCGTACTCGAGGGGTTTTTGTATTCCGGAAATTAAAAGTACTGTATTTTATTCAATTTTAATTCAAATTCGTCCAGTAGTTACGCAGCTGAGTGGTAACAAACATACATACACACACAAACTTACGCATATTATGATAAATATGTATAAGTTGAATTAGAAGGAAGTAGGATAGGGTTTCGATAGTACAGTCTGCTTAGCAAATAGAACCCCCGTATGAGAAGAATGCTCCCAAATTAATTAATTTATTCTTATCCGATGTTATAAAGATAATTATCGTGCAAATAACATCCGGTCCAGTCTTTTTATCTATCTGTCATCGGACGAAAGCTTAATTAATTAGCAGACACGGAGCAGTTATATAACAGCTGGTTAACATTATGTGTACCACTACTTTTACCAAGTATAAATGACAAGGAATACATATCGACATTTTGTCTGACTGTAAATCAACTTGTGTACGATATATCTGTGAGTGCATCTATATGGAAACTCTATAATATTCTAACTCTATTTTGGCGACTATTTATGGGAACAAACAGATCTTTGCTAGGTTCTTAAGATATCGAGGTAGCTCTACCAGGACCAGAAGCTTTAATTAGCGACACGAGATTTCAAATCCGTGATGGTGGCCCTCCCAGGACGAGTGACACCTAAAACTTTTATTTTGTTCTTTGTTTTTAGCCTACAAGAATTATATAGTATAGAGATTTCAGAAACTTCAATACCGCCGTAAGTAGGTATGAAATAAATTTGGTAGGTACCTATCAAAGTTTACATGGCAAATTCTCATAGGAACATATTAATGCTAGCTCCGTATAACATATTTTCTTGGAACTCTATACTTGTAGGGATAACAAACTTTAGAACCAATATATAAGCACGCCGACATCACGAAATCAGTCTCGACAGCATATACAGATAGATAGATACAAGTGTATCTCAGATGATAAGTAATCTAAGTAACATATTATGTAAAAAAAATATAAGTTAACATACTCTCCTACAAAAGGCATAAAGGCACACTGTTTTAATTAATTATCTTCAAACATTACGTTTTACGTGCCCACTGCGGATTTATGGAGGTAGGCTAGTGGTCAACCTACTGTTGGAGTTTTAAAGCTGCCTGGGACGCCTCCAACTAGCTTAACGACGATCACAATTAAGAGTTTACACTACCCCAGCTCAAATCCAAGTTTTGCCCCCGCTTCACGGCCCGGCCGTGCAGCCCCCGCATCGCGCAGTCGCAACTATCTCACTCGCACGAGTTCATCACGCGGCAGGGTCACGACGACTCACGAGTCGACCGTACGATAGGGTAAATACACCGTTATTTGACCCAAGTATGGAAATAAATAAAACGATTGTAGAAAATTACTAAAGCGCCGCACGATAGGGTAAATACACCATTATTTGACATCTTGTAACTAGGTATGGAAATAAATCAAAATCAAAAAGTATTTATTCAATTTAGGCCCTAATGAGGCACTTATGAACGTAAACTTACTCTACACCGGTTCCAAATACAACTTGAACTGAGAAAGACTCCGGCAAGAAACTCGGCAAGCTTTTTATTTTAAATGTGTACTTAGAAGTATTATAATTTACAAACGATATATAATTATATAACAATAGCCTGCGAAACGAACAATTCATTCTAATGCATTCTCGTCATCTACAAATTCAGAAACTTTATAGTACCCTTTCTTGCATAACTTATGGTTTACTATCTTTTTAAATGTATGTATAGGTAGTTTTTGGTTATTTTATGGGTACTATATTATAGAAACGTATACATTGCTCCTTGAAAGAGTTTAAGACTTTGCTGAGACGAGTTAAAGGTACAGCAAGTTTGTTCTTATTTCCATTTTTCAAAATTAATAAAATTAAATGACTGTTGAAAAGTACTAAAGCGCCATATGATAGGGTATATTTACAGTTATTGTATATCTAGTAGGTATGTAAATAAAATTTAAATTTAATTTCAATTCTAATACAATTAATATTGTAGACAAGTACCAAAGCATATTATTTTTTTACCTAAAGAAGACATTATTTTTAATCGACTTCAATAAAAGGACATTATCTATTCGACACGCATGTACGTAATATTATTACATAATGATAATATATTAATCGTAGTATATTAGTACGCAATATATTCACATAATTCTGCAATATATTTGTGTTATAGGAGCGTTTACTCCAGATACCATCGGCGATCACGTCAATGCAAGCAATGCCGTTTTTGTTTGTGTTCCGTTGGTTTTTGCATTCTGTAACAAAATAGACTTTACTTCAATTGTGTTCATACTACTAAAATAATATGTGACCGTGGCCAATTACTGGGACAACCACTCTAATATTAGGGGTTAAAGTAAGAAATTGCCGATTTGTACTGAAAAATTGAAATTAGTTTTTTTAAATTTTACTTATTTATTTAATCAAAATAATTACCATTATTATTACACATTGCTGCCATCTAATACGAAGGTCATTATGCCTTTGCTATAGAACTCTGGTGATCTAGATTCGACAAACTGTGTGAAAGCATTTTATACTGCCTACTGAGAAGAAAACTTTTTATCACGTAGAAAATTGTCCAAATCACGAAAAGAATGGTAGTCCGTTGGAGGAAGGTCTGGCGAATACGGAGGGTAACAAATGGTTTCTAATTGCAGTGCCTGTAGAGTTAAAACGATTTCTTGTGCTGTATGAGGTCTCGCGTTATCATGAAGCAATAATGGTGAAGATCGATTCATGAGTTGGGGCTTTTTCACTGCTAGTTTTGCTATCATTGTTCGGAGTTCGGCACTGTAGACATCTGCCGTTATTGCTTGACCTGATCGGAGAAAGCTATAGTGAATAACACCATACTGAGACCACCAGACAGTTACCATTACCTTTTTATTGGTAAGCTTTGCTCTAGGACACTGTTGCGGCGTTTGACCTGGGGTCATCCATTGCATTTTTCGCTTACGGTTATCGTAAAGAATCCACTTTTCATCACATGTCTCCAATATTCTTTCATTTCTGTATCGATTCAACAAGGCAACACAATTTTCAACACGCGTTTCTTTGTACAGATCAGCCAAATCATGAGGCACCCATTTTTCATATTTTTTATGTTATTGATTTGACGCAAATGAGTCAATATTGTTGGTAAGGTACCAAGGTATCGTTAAACCATGCCGCTAATTCCTAGGTAGTTTGTCTCGGATCGGCTTCCACCATCTCTTTAAATTCATTGTTCCTGTGTGGGCGGTCTTCCACGTGGTTCGTTCTCCAAATCAAAGTTTCCATCACGAAAGCGTTTAAACCAAAATCGCACGGTGAGTTCATTAGCAGTCCCCTCTCCAAACGCAACATTGATATTGCGAGCTGTTTCTGCCGCGTTAGTTCCGCGTCGGAACTCGTATTCAAAAATCACTCGAATTTTCGAAGTATCAGAAAGTCGGTAATCGAATGTTGCACATTTAAAAAAAAAAACTTTCTTGTCTAAGCTGAATAAAAAAAACAACTAAAAGTAGATAATCGAATGTTGCACATTTTTTAAAAGAAGAACTTCATAGGTACCATGTGAAAGTTTCACTCAAAAATCTCAAATCATGAAGGTTCTATGTCAATTCGAAGTACCTATTACAATTAAACGGCAAATTCATACTTTAATCCCTATTATTTAGAGATCGGTAGGTAGGTATATATGTACCTATAAAACAGAGAAGCGGATTACCAGATAAACTCACAATTCTACGGTTTGTAAAGTCGTCAAATCAGGTTCGTTTGCATGTTTGGAACTACTGGCATTCATGTGTTCCGTTGGTATCTGCAATCTGTAACAAAATAAGCTTTACCTTTCTTCATTCATACTACTAAAATGATACCGTGGCCAATTACTTAGACGAATACCCTAATATTCGAACCTAATATATAGAATAACCAATAAGATATTTATTGTAGTAATTCAATTTACTACATAATATATACTTACCTAGTAGGTGGGTGTACCTACCTAATAACCCGTGCAAACTTTATTTACTCTGTTATAAGGTAGGTGCAATTATGATTAGGTACGTACGTTGGTATTTGCATTATGTAACAAAAAAGGCTTTACTTTTCTTTTTCTCATACTAATAAAATAGTATGTGACCGTGGCCAATTACTTGGATGACTACCCTAATATTTACCAATGAAATGTTTATTGTAGAAATTCAATTTATTACATAGTATATACCTACCTAGTAGGTAGGAACCTACATGTGCATGCTTTGCTTACGTTGTTGTGAAAACATTTTAGTATCTTACCTTCTTAGCTAGGTGGTTGATACAAACGGGCACGGGTCCGGTAGGTATATTTTCATCAAACTATAAATTTCCAGTATAAGCTGATCTCGCATTGTATATGATTTCCGTACAATAGGAGGTCAGAGGAGCTTATAATGGAAATTACTCCTTTTCTTACCCATTACAATAATCAGACTCATAATTTATTGGCAGAAACAAACTAAAATGCCTTCCTAGGTAAAACACATTTTATGATTCCTTTTAGGTAGGTAGGTACTTACTTCAATATTTCCGTCTTTTTTTCTTGTTCCGATCATTTCCCATTTTAAACAAAATACACTTCACTTATAATTTATTAGTTACGTATCTAAGTGGGTCGTGAGAGCAAGAGACGCGGGTTCCCCGTTCGAGCGCCGGAGCGCGACTGAATCTGTGCGGCGGCGCTTCGTGCCACTCGCAATATTTGGGAATTTAATTTCTAACAATTTAAAAAAAAACATTATTTTAATTTCAAATCATATAGTATACGTATTGTACTAACTACAGTTTATACAAAAAGTTTCATTAGTATAGGTAAAGTATTAATTGACTAATGCGGTTTTTTTGGAAAATTCAGAGGGAAGTTTGTGATTTTTTTCTATCGAGAAAATGTTTAGGAATCGTGTTTTCACATCATATAGGACTCAGTATATATCCTCAACTTTACTATATATTTTTTTCAAAATTATTGATTCAATACTTTCATTGATATGCAGGACCAAACGTGAGAGGTGGAGCAGTTTTGAGGTAGGGTAAGGCCTTAAGTGATCAGGGACCAACGGCTTAACGTACCTTCTGAAGTACGGAAAGCGCTCGAGTTGAAATACCACTAGACGGACACCCATCCAGGTACCGCCTCACCTCACCTCATGGGTACATTGTAACTTTGCCAATCGATTATGAACTGCTATTTAACTCTACAAGACGTTGATATTAGGTACAAAACGCAAACTGTTACTATACAATTTATAAAACACAAGTTGGATCGATTGTCGTCAAAGGCAAAACTATGTAAGAGCATTTTAAAAAGACAACCCACAGAAGAAATGAAATACCTACTTTCTCATCAAGTTTATTTTTTATTGAAACCAATACTAACATATTGGATTACAAAGTTCTGTTTGTATACAGCAGTCTCTCTTCTCAGATATACAGGTTGTTTTGATAGAATATCTTAACTTTTGCAAATACCAGCTAAATGCGAGTCTGATGCGTACTTAGGGTTCCGTATTACCATACACAAAGGTTATATTTTATTAAAAAAACTAATATAGGATATCTATTTGTTACTATTACTTATTTTACTATTGAGATTGAACTATCGTGTATCCTTTTTCAGAACAGATCCTCTGATATGTTTGAGGCCTATGTGTTAGAACATAATGTTGAAAATAGTTTTTTTTTCTTTTTTAGGATTTCTCCTTGTATCGGATCTTCCTCAAAAATACAATTACCACAAGACATTTATTATGGCCTCCGCATCCGACGTATTATTAATTTGTAAAATGGCTTGATCGAGTAACTATTCAATCTTAACAGTTCTGTATATACATATATTACAATATATAAACGTAACTAACTAAAAAAATTGCAAAACATAAAGTTAATAATAATAAATTGCAGAATTCGATTATTCTATATACTTTCAAAATACAGTCCTGTGACAAACAGACATACAGTTTTGTAGCCCTTTGGATACGGAACCTCAAAATTGAATTTATTTTCTATACTTCGTTCATTTACTCGAAGCTTTGTTAAGTAATTACTTTAGGAATTATTGCTTCCATTCTTCTTCCTTGGGTACAAAAGTTAAGCTCGTCTTAAAAAGTACCCATCGCGATACAGGCCTATTTTGTAAATAACCTTAAAAATACACGTCCAGGAATAATGAAAATCAATCTTATTGTCGTAGCATAAATTACAATTTATTATTTAACTGCCAAAACAATATTTTTGGGAACGGTCTACGGTTGCTTGTTTTTACGATTATGAATGAATACAATCCCCGACACGCTACAGTTGCTTCCAAGAATAACCAATAGAGGCCCCTTCCCTTTGGACCACGAAAGTGTGCAGACGTGTGTACGCATAAATAGTTTTATTTTAAATTATTTCAACAGTTTTATTTTAAATCATTTTCGTTAATTTATTCGCCCCGCTACCAGGCGTCCATAATATTGCGGAGATATTGTCAGCGGAGCGCGGCGCAGTGATATCACCAGTGCGCAAGCGCGTGTGAGTAACCACTCCACACAATTACAAGCTCTGCTACCAGGCGCCCATAATATTGCGGAGCTATTGTCAGCGGCGCGCAGCTACTCGCGACGGGCGCAGTGATCAGCAGTGCCGGGGAGCCTGTGAGTAACTACAACATACTACAACAATCTCCGTTACCAGGATTCTATAAAATTTTGGAGCTATTGTCAGCGGCGCGCGGCGCGTGATCACCAGTGCCGGAGTGCGTGTAAGCCACCACTCCACACTACTACATAATCCAACGCTGACGCACCTACAACTACATTGATTCATTTACGCGCTCTGGTACACACACACGTCACGACCACTAACGAGCGCTGTGATCGCGATACTGGGGCGGTGTCTCGCACACATTGACGGCATCGCGCGCATCGTTTTTGGCTCCACACACTTATAGCCTCCTGGTACAATGCCCAGATCACCAGTCAGGTCGGGCTCTGACAGCGCCTTGAACCTACCAACAGTTACAGCAACACCTCCTCCGTCATCATCCGTTGGACAACGTCAAAAGCGTCGATTACAAGATATAACGTGGGGGGACTTTGATGACTTTAAAGAAGAAATTCGGCAAATGCTATCTTGTTTCAAAGACAACTATGATAAGATTGAAAGCACCTTGCTCAATATTGAAAGATCACTCGAATTTAATTCCGAACAACAAACTGAAATGAAAACTAAAATCAATACCTTGGAGAAGGAGTGTAAAACGAACCGCGATTTTATTCTGATCCTTCAAGATAAGGTTGAAGATCTCCAGAGAAGTTCTCAACTAACGACTATCGAACTTAGGAATGTCCCGCGAAAGGAAAAAGAGAATAAGCAAGATCTCTTGACTTACATAGAAAATGTTTCCAAGTTCCTACATATTCCCCTAAAAAATTCGGACGTTCGTGATATTTTCCGGATGCCTGGAAAATCTGATTCCAAGAAACCAATTATTATCAACTTATCTGACCTTTATGTACGAAACAATTTTATCAACGCCGTTAAATCGCATAACAAAAACTCAAAAACTAAGCTAAACCTGAGTCACGCTGGCCTGGAAGGTGCCGACCCTATCTATTTAGTTGAGCACCTGACTGCAAATTCGCGGAATCTTTTTTACCATGCTCGCGAACTGAGGAAATCTAACAAGATAAAGTACTGCTGGACTTCAGATGGCAAAGTTCTTCTTAAAAAAACTGATGGGGCGTCCACAATAGTCCTGAAAAATATTGCCCAATTGGAAGAATTTAACAAGGACTGACTATGTAATTCCGTATTCTGCTTAAACATTCGCTACTTAGATAATTGCATGCCTTTGTTTTTTCTTTTTGTTTATTTGTTAACACACTCTTACTATTCAAATGCTAGACGGTTGACCCGTCTAAAAATTGAGCTTGTATTTTTATTGCTGCTTGTTATTACTGTTTTATCTGAAAAATATGACACCTCTCACAATGAACATACATACTCAAACTCATACTCACACATACACACACACACACACTCACACTCGCACTTACACTTAGGTATACTCAACTATTGCCTGCCATATCGTTTTTATTTTATCTATCCTTTGACCAACAAACCAATTTTACCCGTTGATTTCAACTATAATATGACAATCAATATCTTAAATAAAATTCGATAACTCTTTAGATATTAGCAAAGATCTCGACCAGTTGTCCATTTCAGTAAGCGAACGATGTAGCCCAGATGATTGTGGTCTTCGCGTAGGTAGCCCCATTAATCTAATCAAAATATTAACTCAAAATATCAGGTCGATTAACCGTAACTTTGATAGTTTCTCAACACTCTTACACAGAATTGACATGGATTGTGATGTAATAGCCCTAACAGAATGTTGGCTCGAAAGTAATATCACTATTCCTAGTATTGAAACATATACATCTTATAGTACGAGTAAACATATTAACCAAAATGATGGGGTAGTTATATATGTAAAGGATCACCTTAAGCATACCGTCACTGAACCCGATTTCTTGGATGGTTCATGCTTGTTATTGAAACTAGAAAAGGACCTAGCAATTCTTTGCATTTATCGCTCTCCCTCTTTCAATAACTCGTCAATTTTCTTAAACTCCCTAGATGAAGTTCTTAGTTCAGTTTTATCTTTCAATAATGTTATAATTGTAGGTGACATCAACCTTGATATTAATCGTACTCCCTGTGATTCCCAAGTATCTAATTATCTCAATCTTACGGCTTTTCACGGTATGCTTCCTGCACATACACTATCTACTCGTGGTCTAAGCTGCTTGGACCACGTGATATTGAAATCTAATCTTGATGCCTTAACGCTTGTTCTCGATTCCTCAGTTACTGACCATAACAGTGTCCTACTATGTCTGAAGCAAAAAAAGAGGTATGTCAAGACGATTACCACTATCAACAAAATCAACTATGACAGCCTCGATGTTGATGTTAACAATACTGACTTTGGTTATATTCTGCAAACTACTGACGCGCACCTAGCAACAACATACCTTATTGATATATTAGTCTCTACAATAAAACGTAATTCCACGGTCATAAAATCATCCAAACGCAACCGTATATTGAAACCTTGGATTACTAAAGGCCTACTTCGCTGCATGCGCAATCGCGATGCTATGCATAAAAAAGTTAAAAATGACCCTGACAATTATGTTCTGAAGACTACATACAGACGGTATCGAAATTTTTGCACAAAGATTCTTAAAAAATTAAAAAGAGATTTTGAGAAAGCAGAACTTCATAGGGCTGGTTCGGATAATAAGCGACTATGGCAGGTAATAAAAACGGTGACAAATACTAAAAAACCTAAAAGTTCCTCTTGTGATTTACTGTCTTCGTCTCCACTACTCTCTGTCAATCACGTCAACCACTTTTTTGCAGGCATTGGTAAGAATCTCGCCGAGAAAATAATTCCCGTTCAGCAACCCCCTCCAACTCTATTGGACAATCTTGATAATATTCCATCTAACTCTTTTGTTCTCCTACCCACGGACAGCCCTGAAGTTGAATCGATCTTACTTACCTTGAAATCGGATTCAGCTGTCGGTTGGGACGGTATCTCAACAAATTTACTGAAAAGGTACAAAAACATACTGGTTCCTCTTCTTACACACATTTTTAATCTCTGTCTTGAGACCGGTACTTTCCCCTCATATTTAAAAAAATCTTTGATTCATCCCATTTATAAGAGTGGAAATAGGAACTGTGTCAACAATTATCGACCGATAGCTGTACTGCCAATAATATCAAAAATCTTAGAACGGATAATCAATAAGAGGCTGATCCAATACCTGGAAGATAGGAACCTTATATCTCCAAACCAATATGGTTTCAGAAAGAATAAATCTACTTCCGATGCCGTCCTAAGTCTCACAAGTCACATTGTTAAAAGTTTGGATGACAAGAAAAAAACGTTAACTATCTTCTTAGACCTCACCAAGGCATTTGACACAGTTTCTATTCCTCTCCTTCTATCGAAATTGGAAAAAGTTGGCATTAGGGGTGTTGCCCTCGATATTCTGAAAGACTACCTTAGTCAGAGAACTCAATGCGTCAAAATTAATGAATTTATAAGTGATGAACTTCCTGTCACGTATGGAGTTCCGCAAGGTAGTGTAATAGGACCAACCCTCTTTCTGGTGTACCTTAACCATTTGTGTCAAATACACTTACCTGATGGTAAAATCACTTCCTTTGCAGACGATACTGCACTTTCATTTACCGGTGATACTTGGCACGATGTCTTCTCAAAAGCTCAGTCTGGATTGAACCTAGTCACGTACTGGCTAGCTAAGAACTCGCTCACACTTAACACGGAAAAAACAAAATATATTACCTTCACTCTTCGCCAAATTACTCAACCTCCACCAACCCTTTCTATAATTGCTCACTCTTGTTCTCATCCCTGGAATTTTACATGCACCTGCCCCAAACTCGAACGGACAAACTCGATTAAATATCTAGGTGTCTTACTTGACAACAATTTAAGCTTCAGTCCACACATTGAACTATTACAAAACAGGGTCAGAAAACTTATATATATATTTAAATCACTTAGACATGTGGCTGAAGCTAGAACTATGAAGAATGTCTATTTTGCCCTTTGCCAATCGATCTTAACCTACTGCATAACATCTTGGGGTGGCGCACCAAAAACTAACTTACTGGCACTTGAGAGAGCTCAAAGGGCGGTTTTAAAAGTTTGTACATTCCTACCTTTCTACTATTCCACGACTGAGTTATTCAAATACTGCGAGGTCCTTACTGTAAGACAACTCCATATTCTATATTCAGTTTTATCACAACATGCTGTTACCCCCCTGAGAATTATATCAAAAAGGCGTAAGGACAGAATATGCCACATACCAAAAACCCACTTTGCCTTTTCAAAAAGGTTCCACTGCTTTTCAGCTCCTGCTCTGTATAACAAAATAAATAAATTGTTTCCCATCTTCCATCTATCAAAAAGTGCCTGCAAGAGAGCTCTTCGTAATTGGCTGTTAACCCTGACTTATGACGAGACAGAGAAACTTATAAACTAAATTCTGGCAAAAACACTCACCCACACTATCGTCACAAACACACACATACAGCCACACACACTCACTACACTACATACACATACACTAACACTATCCACTCACTCACTCACACTCTTAAACATTAACACACCAAAGCCTTAAGCCTAATTTTAGATAATAATTATAAATACATAATATAAAATAAAATAAGATAAAGATAAAAAGAAATATTGGAAAATTAAAACTGTCACTTTTGAAATGGGTTAATGTACTACATACTTTCCCTGGGGTAAGGGACTAGCATCTTTAATACAGGTTACTCTGTAACCTAGCTAAGGTGTTAGTTGCGACCAATTTTTTATAAAGACTATAAGCCTATTAAACTGTACTGTAAACTTAAAATGTAAAATTTAATTTAAGGTCTTGTTAAAAAAAAAATTATTTGTATTTTTTATTTAATGCAATAAATTATTATAAATTATTAAATTAACAGTTCTGTATATACATATATTACAATATATAAACGTAACTAACTAAAAAAATTGCAAAACATAAAGTTAATAATAATAAATTGCAGAATTCGATTATTCTATATACTTTCAAAATACAGTCCTGTGACAAACAGACATACAGTTTTGTAGCCCTTTGGATACGGAACCTCAAAATTGAATTTATTTTCTATACTTCGTTCATTTACTCGAAGCTTTGTTAAGTAATTACTTTAGGAATTATTGCTTCCATTCTTCTTCCTTGGGTACAAAAGTTAAGCTCGTCTTAAAAAGTACCCATCGCGATACAGGCCTATTTTGTAAATAACCTTAAAAATACACGTCCAGGAATAATGAAAATCAATCTTATTGTCGTAGCATAAATTACAATTTATTATTTAACTGCCAAAACAATATTTTTGGGAACGGTCTACGGTTGCTTGTTTTTACGATTATGAATGAATACAATCCCCGACACGCTACAGTTGCTTCCAAGAATAAACAATAGAGTCGCTATAGAGTGGTCTCGTTCAGTTAACTTTAAAATGTGGCTTTTAAGAAAACAATGAAACTTGAATTCTATATTTAAAATAATACTCTTTTAAAAAGTTTTTAAGCCATATTAGAAAAAAGTTGGGTGCCATAATCCTACTATTGTATTTTAATCCTAATATTAGAAATGCGAAAGTTTGTGTGTGTATGTTTGTAACCCAGCTCCGTAACGGCTTAACGGATTTGGTTGAAAGACGCAAATAAGATCATACTTTGCTCGTGACGTAACTTGTTTGTAAAAAGTGTACAAATATAATTATAATTGTCCATGCTACTAGCTGATTAGTATGTTATTAAATTATAAGTGCAGCATAAATCAATTCATATTTACTATATTGTTTTCCTTTTCTGCCACATGTATACGTTAACTAAATCAATTTCTCAACAATTTCTCATATACTTTTAAAACTAAAAAGGATCAAAGGCAAAGGATCAAATAGACTAGACGGGTGTAAGGCATGTCTATTTAAATATAAGTCTAAAGTCAAATGCGACGAGACGGGAAGTGAGCTCGGGCCCTTGTGATGCTAATGCAGTGGCAATTTGCAGGGATGTGATGTGCCGGAAGGCGAGTCTGTATATATGAACTACTTACTTTGTGTTTCTATGGTGTTTTTTTGGAATGGTACCTATTTTGTTATTAAGTACAAAATACAATCTATATATAGAAAATTTCCTCAAGCCTGCCGCTGCTTCCGATTAACGGCAAGGTTCCTAGAAGGCTGGCAGCGTTTCCTCTTTGGATAACCAAGCTGACGCGTTGGCGGAAAAAGCTCCCCACCCGCTGGTCTCCGGAGGTCTCGATCAATTTTGATGACAAGGTGTGAGCAAAACGGCGAGCTTTGGATCCCCACGGTCCCATGGTCTTGACCACAGCTAATTCTATTTACTAATATCACGCTAATGTGTGACACGGTGACGCAGTGTGTGTCTATACTCAATTACTTTGATGTTCTCAAGCTAATCTCTTAAGAACATCTGATATCCTGGTAACTAGCTCAGCTACCAATTTAGGTAATTTAGGCAAATTAAACTTGATTCGTGTCATCGTCCCAGTTAAAAACCGATGGGACTAAGTCCTGACCAAGCCGTTGCAGGCTGGTATCGTTTATTTTTTGGCTAAGCTATAGGGTTGGTGGAAAAGCTATCAGCCGGCCCCTCGAGACTTCGATGAATTTAGGTGTTTTGAGCAAGAATCTGGATTATACTTTGTAAAAGATTTAATCTGTGGTTGATTTTATGATGATACAGATTAACCTTATGCTAATGCTATAAGGTTAATTTTCATATGACTCAAACAACTGTCGCAGAGATCAAGCTATCTTTTACAAAATATAATTATTACTCTGCCCATAGGTATTCTCTTTTTAAAAGATATTTTTAAGCTAACTGGCCATAATAAGTACCTTTTGGACTTTTTGGCGGGAACTTGCAGAGTGACGTTACGTTTTCATTTTTATTTTCATAAATTCGTTTATTTTGAGTTTTATTGCATATTATCGGTGGTATTTTATCCAATAAAGATCAATCCATGTGCACCAGTGAAGTGAAATGAAATGAATCATGTGTATCGTAACTTTACAAGTTGTCTCAAGAAGTCCGTGTAAAGTTTTAGTACAACCACCATTGTACTAAAACATGACTTTTATGGACTAGTGACTGACTGAGGCTATGTGAAAGTGATTTATTGTGACTAGAACATTATAATATAACTGGAACATGGCAAAATACACAAGCCGTGTGACGCCAACATATAAAAAAAAAGAACCTTTTAATTGGTATTTTAGAAAAAATAACTAGTTACCAAAATGTAAGCTCATAAATTCTCATGCTAGGATTTCGCTTAGTTCATCGCAACGTCCATTCATCTTGCAAACTGCTCGATTTAAAAGTCTGGAATTCATGAAAATCCCTTTACTGTAAGTGCTTTCAAATAAATTATTCTGAAAAGTGTAAGGTCGCTACTTACAGAGTTCGAATTTAAAACAAATGTTTTAGTTTTTTTTAAATATCGCTATTTTATGGTCTATTTTAATGCAGGCGAAATGTGTTCAGTTGTGAAACTTTTACTACTTAGTGATAAAGTAATTTTTTGTTGTTATAAAACAAAAGTTTGCATGAAAACCTTTGTTTATTCACAAAGTTTGTAAGTGTTGTGTAAAGAGAGAGATAAGTTTACTAAGATGTTATAAAACTATAGAACCAACATATTTGTACTTTGCATATATTTACCAATATTATTGCGGGTGATAAAGGAATAATAACTTAAGCTAGATAGAACTTTTTCAATTTATTTGTCGGTCTGTCTGAACAAGCAAATCTCCGAAACGACTGAACGGATTTCCATAGGGTTTTCACATGTGATTCAAGCGTAGCTTGAGTTGAAATACTAATTGTAGTTATATGACATAAAAATATTTTATTTCGATGACAAACAAACATATGCAGTAGGAACATTCAGTTTTGTACGAACTCGATACTTTCTCGCTCTTGCCCATTTTTTTTAATGAATAACATGAATTACTTATTCGGAAAAATTTCGCTCCAATCCACGATGTTCCTTCCTTGTTTCGACCAAGAGCCCTATTCAATTTCGTGAAATTCATTAATTCTTGTATATCAATCATTTTAGTAATTCACCAACTACGCTCAGCAACTCTGTTCCAGTCATCGGCCACGCTCAGCTAACTCCGATCAAGTCCCAATCATTATCAGCCAAGCTCAGCTAACTCTGATTAGATCGCGATCAAATTATCAGCCACGCTCAGCGACTCTGTTCAAGTTATCGGCCACGCTCAGCTAACTCCGATCAAGTCCCAATCATTATCAGCCAAGCTCAGCTAACTCTGATTAGATCTCGATCAAATTATTAGCCACGCTCAGCAACTCTGTTCCAGTCATCGGTCACGCTCAGCTAACTCCGATCAAGTCCCGATTATTATCAGTCATGCTCAGATGCCTCTGTCCAAGTCATAATCGATCTGTAATAACATAAAATACCTGTAGTGCTAACCCAACAGTCTGTACATAAAATATCTATGTTATGCTCTAAATATTTGGAACCTCTTAGTATACTCCTAACAATACATCATTAAGTGAATGATCACCATCTCCACAGTAAGGAGTCGTTAAGATAACCATCGAACCCTTGTAGCGGTTATTTATAGCTATGTTTTGCTATAAATGTTACCTCTAACCATATGGGCGCACTTCCAGTGTAGGGAAATGGTTTGCTCGTGGAAAGGTAAGGCAGGGTGTAGATCTACGCGATCAATTTGGTAGTTTAGTGAATTAGTAAAGTTCATAAGTCCAAAGTTGCTGTATCACAAAACGAAATGAGATGAGAGCCAATTTCTGTCAGCGTGAATGTTTGCCGAAAGTTTATTTGTATGGAAAATTATAGCAAAAAATAAGTCACGTGCCATATTTGCATACAAGATCCTGTATTCCACTTGCGGAAAAGATAGTGATCGTTTTTTGTTCTAGTGTAGAGTATTCAAGACATATACAGACAGCGACAAATAACCAGGTAAGTATCATTGTAGCTTGGGTCACGTTATATTTAGTCCCAAAAATGTGTTTTCTAGCCTTTACCTACTTCTTCGCTCCGGTCTAGTTATATTTTAAGTAGAAAAATACTATTTGGGACAAATAACAATTATTTATGTTTAACAATTTAAGAGAAGAATTAATTATTTTCACAAATCTTGCATCAAACAATCGCATTCTTTATAAGGCGAGAATTTCGATTTACTTGTAATGTTCTATACTTATACAATAATGTTGATGGCCATTACGACGATCTAGGGAGAGATCTAAATGATCTCCGTATTTACAAGATTATTTAATATTATTTCATTGAACACTCTTACTAATGAGTTGGCGAAAAAAATATAGGTAATATTATATCCGCTGATTTTTACAAGCTTTTATTGTATGTATGTATATTTGTTCGTTGGAGTGGAATCTCGCAAGTAGAATTTCACCCACTTCCAGTGATTTGATATTTGGTGTACATTAGTATATTGGAAGACAAAGCAAGTACAGTCAACAAAAAGCACAGTCACCAAAAAAAGCTTGTATTAAAAATGAAATTTTTAACACAAACTTATTACTGAGAAATTGCTTTATCAAGGAGCGCAGAATGACATTTTGTTTTTTTTTAAAGGTGATTATAGCTCAGTGTTTGTGAAGTCGGATGCCGAGACGAAGGTCCTGGGCTCGAATCCATCAGTTAGCCTGAGCTTTCGATGAAGGAAAACATCGTGAGGAAACCATAGCACGGTGGTAGGGTACTTTGTAGTACCCGCCTGGTTGTCTACCACCCTTAAGTTGAAAATCTATCGCCAAGCACCTATCGGTGTGTTCCGACAGCTGCACTTGAGAGCCAGTTCCTTCAAGACCACACATCACTTACCAAGGTGGGATTGTATGTAAGATGCGCACTTGCCTTCTAGGTTTAGCATACCACCATAATTCTTTACTGTCCAATAGGATTATGGGTCAAAGATTTATACAAATCAGACTGATAGTTTCCGAGATTAGCGCACTAAAACGTACAAGCATACAGCTCTTCAGCTGTAATATATGTATAATATGTGATATTAGTAAGGATTGCAGATTACTCACACTCAACCAGATTTTTCTACATAATAAAATTCATAGGTAGTGCAATTTTCGTGGCTTATCTAACTTTCTACCAAACCATAAACTTGTACTAACTTAAAGTAGACTTAGCTTGCGGGTACTGGAGAGTCAATCCCCTAATTTATAGCCTGGACGTCTCAAGTGCGAAACCTATCGCCTGGACGGTTTACGTTAAGTATTTACACGGAGAGGTTTGCCCGTGTTCTACACTAAGTTAAACTTAAGTTATGGACGTTGTAAGGTAAAGGTAAAACATGTATGAAGTTGGAACGAGATGGACAACTTAGGAGGCGTTTATTGTTGAAATGGTGTAAGAGATAAAGTCTGCACAATCATTTGTGCTGGATCTCCTGAGTGTTTATTGCTAGAATTCACAACAGATTTTATAATTTTTTTATGAATTGGACTGTGCAACAAATGGGTTCGGAGATAAATGAGAACAACCGTTTTTTATACATATCTTAGTGAATTTTGGTATCTCCATGCATTTGTGACACGGCAAGCAATCGCTGCTAATGTCGAATCAAATAAACACTCTTCTAAACATCTGATATAATAAATATGTACTATATCAGATGTTTGGAAGAGTGTTTATTCATATGAATCTTGAACGATTTAACCTCGATATGAATATGAATATTCATGGTATAGTGGCTGCTACAAATGAATTTCGAATCAAATTATAATTATTGTGGTTTTCATAAGAATAATAATTGAGTGCCTGGCTGATTTAATATGGCCGTGCATAAAGAAATCAAAAAAAAAAAACTTGAAAAAAAAATACAGTCCAAGTGCGAGTCGGACTCACACTCGGAGGGCTCCGTACAATATTAATTAACTCAACTTTGCTATGAAAAAAACGCAAAGATAACGTTTCTTGTATGGGCGGCATGGGCGCCCTCTTAAATTTTTAATTTTATTTCATTTTTATTATTTTTTGTTATAGCGGCACTAGAAATACATGTTCACTGAAAATTTCAGATGTCTACCTATTATCGTTCATGAGATACAGCCCACTGACAAACAGACGGACGGACGGACAGCGGAGTCTTAGTAATTGGTCTCATTTGGCACCATTCGGGTACGGAAACGTATCGTTTTTAGGTTTCACAGGTTTTAGGTTTTTAGGTAGGTACACAGTTATGACGTCATAAGCGAGTAGACGCACCGAGTGATGACGCGACGCTGACGGAATCACTGTAGAGAGACGGTACGCCACGTAGAGCATAACACGACGTAAACGTAACAACTCTTTGTGTAGACAACCTAAGCTCCCACCCTACTAATACTGGAAGTGAAAGCAATATTACTCAGACTCCCTCGTCCCCCTGATAGTTATAGAAGTCTCGCGGCACATCAGTAGCATATGTATCAGATGTTAATTTAATGGTAGCATGTGCTAAGTACCTACGTCATTATATCAACAATAAATGTCCGGTAATTACGTCAGTTGTCTGCGGGATTGGATTTAATGTGTTCAGGCTTTCGATGACAACGTATTGATTTGTAATCAAGCTTGTAGGTATCCGTAATTAAAAGCACATTATGCAAATGGACTTTTTCAATTCTATTGTAATATCATGTTAAACTAATTAATTCATCATTCTTATTGTATCTATTACTAGTTGCTCGTGCCCGGCGTCACCCGGGTGAAATTTCCGACTTTTACGATGGTTTTGTTTTTTTTTTCTTAAGAGTGTAGTCCTTGAAAACTGCCAAAACGACTGTTACGGTTTGTAAGAAAAATCTTCGATATCGTACGTTTAAAAAACATTTAAAAAGCATTTTACAATCTTAAAAGGTATACCTACAATGTTATCACGTTATATTTGTGAAATAATCCTTCATTTCCAACAAAAAAACTCGATAAAATCTCTCAAAACCACAAAATATACCTTTGCTGTTTGCAACATTTATAGTATTTCGAATGAATTGACTAAAATCTTAGTTGTTAAATAAAAACACAAAAGGGTTGAACCCCAACGCTACCTTTTCAGTTTTTTACAATATCAATCCATAAAATATTAAAATATTCTTTGCTTTTGCATGAAAACCGTGCGCCATTTTCCATAGTAATTACTATGGAGCGGTTGTCATATTTTGAATTTGTATAAATTCGAATGCGCGCATAAAAATCATCCAGTGTCCTCCTCGAGTCCAAAGTGAGAGCACGTCGCTTTGATGCTCGCTGAAGGTCGCCACCGTCTTGTGTCATTGACATAAAGGTAGGTCGTGACTGCTGAGGTAAAATAAAGAAAGAAAATACATTTATTGATTTATCAAGGTACGAGATTTTATTTAATTTAGGTATTTGTACTAACTTATTCAATGTTTTTACATTTCTTATTAATTATTATTATTAAAGCCCGACCGGAAATATATGATGATACATAATAAAATTCTAAAAGGTATTTGATAGAACTCGGGATCACAAAACATGAATCTTCTCAAAATTTTGAAAACGTGTCCGCCATGTTGAACTTTTTAGACACTGCACCGATTGCTTTCAAAATCGATATTTGAGAGACCTTGGGGTCACAAAACAAGAATATTTTCTCAGAAGTTTGAAAAAGTGTCCGCCATGTTGAACATTTTAGATACTGGTCCGATTGCTCTCAAAATCGATATTTGAGAAACCTTGGTGTCACAAAACAAGAATCTCTTCTCAAAATTGTGAAAAAGTGTCCGCCATTTTCAACTTTTTAGATACTGGTCCGACTGCTCTCAAAATCGATATTTGAGAGACCTTGGGGTCACAAAACAAGAATCTTTTCTCAGAATATTGAAAAAGGGTCCGCCATATTGAACTTTTTAGACACTGCACCGATTGCTTTCAAAATCGATATTTGAGAGACCTTGGGGTCACAAAACAAGAATCTTTTCTCAGAATATTGAAAAAGGGTCCGCTATGTTGAACTTTTTAGACACTGCACCGATTGCTTTCAAAATCGATATTTGAGAGACCTTGGGGTCACAAAACAAGAATCTTGTTTCAGAATTTTGAAAAAGTGTCCGCCATGTTGAACTTTTTAGATACTGGTCCGATTGCTATCAAAATCGATATTTGAGAAACCTTGGCGTCACAAAACAAGAAACTCTTCTCAAAATTTTGAAAACGTGTCCGCCATATTGAACTTTTTAGATACTGGTCCGATTGCTCTCAAAATCGATATTTGAGAGACCTTGGGGTCACAAAACAAGAATCTTTTCTCAGAATTTTGAAAAAGTGTCCGCCATGTTGAACTTTTTAGATACTGGTCCGATTGCTCTCAAAATCGATATTTGAGAGTCATCGGGGTCACAAAACAAGAATCTATTCTCAAAATTTTGATAAAGTGTCCGCCATTTTGAACTTTTTAGATACTGGTTCGATTGCTCTCAAAATCGATATTTGAGAGTCCTCGGGGTCACAAGACAAGAATCTATTCTCAAAATTTTGATAAAGAGTCCGCCATTTTGAACTTTTTAGATACTGGTCCGATTGCTCTCAAAATCGATATTTGAGAGTCCTCGGGGTCACAAAACAAGAATCTATTCTCAAAATTTTGATAAAGTGTCCGCCATTTTGATTTTTTTAGATACTGGTTCGATTTCTCTCAAAATCGATATTTGAGAGTCCTCGGGGTCACAAAACAAGAATCTATTCTCAAAATTTTGATAAAGTATCCGCCATGTTGAACTTTTTAGATACTGGTCCGATTGCTCTCAAAATCGATATTTGAGAGTCATCGGGGTCACAAAACAAGAATCTATTCTCAAAATATTGATAAAGTGTCCGCCATGTTGAACTTTTTAGATACTGGTTCGATTGCTCTCAAAATCGATATTTGAGAGTCCTCGGGGTCACAAAACAAGAATCTATTCTCAAAATTTTGATAAAGTGTCCGCCATTTTGAACTTTTAGATACTGATCCGATTGCTCTCAAAATCGATATTTGAGAGTCCTCGGGGTCACAAAACAAGAATCTATTCTCAAAATTTTGATAAAGTGTCCGCCATTTTGAACTTTTTAGATACTGGTTCGATTGCTCTCAAAATCGATATTTGAGATGAAAAATGGACTTAATTCCATTAAATACTGTAAATATGTTGAGAAATACCTTATTCAATTTGAAATAAAATTACCGCAAAGTATGGTTACTAGGCACGTGCACAGTCTAGAGCTAGGCGCAAGCCGCCATCGGCCCACCCCTTTACTCCCTCGTACTCCCGTTGAGTATTATGTCTACACTTTAGCTTATTACATGATTTTCAAAATTATATTTTTTTTATTTTTATTATTAAAAAAAATAAAGTATTTTTTTTATATTTTTTTTAGCACCAGTATCATTTGTATTATCGACCCTGAGTCGCTCGTCGCTGACCAAAACAACGACCTGTATACATATACAGGGTGTTGTTTTGGTCGGCGACAAGCGACCCAGGAGCGGTAGTACAAAATATATATTCCCCAAAAATGGACTTAATTCCATTAAATACTGTAAATATGTTGAGAAATACCTTATTCAATTTAAAATAAAATTACCGCAAAGTATGGTTACTAGGCACGTGCACTGACTAGAGCTAGGCGCAAGCCGCCATCGCCCCACCCCTTTACTCCCTCGTACCCCCGTTGAGTATTATGTCTACACTTTAGCTTATTACATGATTTTCAAAATTTTAATTTTTTTATTTTTATTATTAAAAAAAAATAGAGTATTTTTTTATATTTTTTTTAGCACCAGTATCATTTGTATTATAGACCCTGAGTCGCTCGTCGCTGACCAAAACAACAACCTGTATAGTTATGTAATAAATCTAAAATGTTAAAAATAGTAATTGCTGAGTTTATTACCGGCATTTCTCAGCAAATGCAACTTTCCAAACCGGTATTGATGATTTTGATTTGATTTACTACCATGACTTTTTATTTCAATAGAAAAAACCAAAAAGTACAAGACACGTAAAAAATATATGGAATAGTCTATTTACAAGCTTTCATTTGATACCCATATTGTTATAATAACGAAACTTTTATTTTTAATACCCCCCCCCCCCCCCCCTATTTTTTTATTCTTAGGCGCCATATAAAAATAATATACCCTATGACACTCCCCCAGTCAAGACGAATCTAACGACACCTCATATGCTTAAATCCATCAAGCCGTTTAGGCTGCAGAGCGGCACAAAGAAATAGACATACATACATACATACATACATACATACATACATACACTCGAAAAACATAACCCTCCTTCCGGGTCAGTCGGGTAATTAGGTACCAAAAATAGTATTCGCCATACTGTGCTCGTGCGGCGGGCGGGGCGGCGCGCGTGCAATGTCACCACACAGCATAGTACCTAGTTAACTACATTGTACGCGTGTGAAGCCGAGGCGGGTCGCTAGTAAGTTATAAGAATAATCTGTGGCAAAAATTTCAAGATTCTGGACCTTACGATCTAGCTGTGTGTGGATCAGTCATTACGCCATTTTCTCTTTGTATATACCTATATGGATTTAAGTAAGTAAAGGTAAAGTAGTTGTTAAGATTGATATAAAAATAACACAGTTAATCAATATTCTCAATAAAGAAAAATATCAAGAATGATCCGGTACTGCTTACCTAATTAGCACGAATCACGCGAACACTGTGGCTCCAACCTTTTCTATTGCCAATATTGCCGTCTCTTTTACCACGGCTACTCGCAAACTGCGGGGCGGCGAGTGAATAGCTAATACATTGCGCTGTTTCTATAACATGCTTACTAATCTTACAGGCGCGAACTCGCACTGTATAAATAATTATTCCATTGCGCCGTAAATCATAGTTGTCTGTCTCAAAGCAATGTGTAATATAACTGTGAGACGCATCTGTGTAGGCAGAATGTGTCGATGTGTGAGCTCTATGATAAATTACCACGCTCGAGGACTAGGCTCTTAAAAACCTTGTTCTAACAATTATGAATGACTAGCTGTCCCGCGCGGTTTCACCCGCATTCCCGAGGATCGTATGTTTCCTGGGATAAAAGTATTCTATGTGTTAATCCAGAACATATTCTATCTGTGTGCCTTTCATGCAAATCCGTTCTGTAGTTTTTGTGTGAAAGAATAATAAACATCCATACAAACAAACTTTCTCGTTTATAATCCTACTATCCTACTATTATCCTACTATTATACTTCTATTATCCTACTATTATCCTACTATTATCCTACTATTATCCTGCTATTATCCTACTATTATCCTACTATTATCCTACTATTATCCTACTATTATCCTACTATTATCCTACTAATCTTATAAATGTGAAAGTTTGTGAGTATGGATGATGATTATTCTTTCACACAAATTACACCTATTCACGACAATTTCTATGCACCGATCATGATTAAACTTTTCACGCAGATAGCCTATGGTATGGAGAGAGATATGTCTACTTTTTGTTCGGGGAACGCGGGGAAAACCGCAGGGGATTTCTTGTATTAATAATAAATTGTTTATTCACTTCCACATAAAATAATAAAGCAAGTTTAGATCGATTTAACTCCGGTAGACAGATACCAAACTAGGTTTCATTTCATTCGAAGGTATTGATGGTGTATATACTTCACAAATACGGTTACTAAAATGCCTATTTTTGCGTAGGTAGGCCCGACTATCCAGTCACATAAGATCCGACACTTATAGGCTTTGTCGCCCAAAATCCAGCCTACCTAAGTCGTCCATATTATTTGGCTCGGCGAGAAGGGTCCATCCGTCAAGATAGTTTCGTGAACGGAAACACTTTAACTAAGTATCCTGGGACATGCCTGGATCCCTGGGTATAATGCCAGGGTGGTTCGCGATAGCTAACATATTGAATATTTCCTTTCTTACAACATAAGTGAAATATTTACATTTGTTGTAAGAAAGAAAATAAACTAAAGTACTTTATGTTGCATCGAATTATTATTTCTGGCTTTTGTTCTGTAAAATACAATGGCCCTGATTCTGTTGTTCACAACTAAACTAATTTTAATGTCACTATGTCTCTTTCTAACAAAGAACATAAGAAAAGGATGTAAGAAATTTAATCCTGTCAAATGAGTCCAATGCTTGTTTTCAATATAAATTTAGTCGCCATCTATCGCGGTTACACGCAAAATAAGACGGCAAAGATTAATTTGACAACTTAAAATAATGTTCTATCCTTTTTCAATAATGTTCGTAAGAAAGAAATGAGATGTGACTAAAATTAGTTTAGTGCGATTTACAAGAGAATCGGCACCAATATCTAATATCTGTGTAGAATATCTTTGAGTTTCCTAATACCGTGGGCCATGATAAAAAGGGGCAGTTTGTGGTAAAATACAAGTGTCCAATTGTGTAGAGAAGTGAATGAAAACTTGGTTCTTTTCTATCTATACTAATTTATACTTATAATATACGGAAGAGTTTTTTTGTTTGTTTAAACGGACTAATATCTGGGACTACCAGTCGGATTCGAAAAAATCTTTCGCTAATTAATACGAAGTACGTTATCCCCGACCAGTATAGGCAACGACCAATTTTTATCTCTGTAACGCAGGTGAAACCGCGGGGGACTGCTTGTTAATTTATAAAATAATGTTACATTACTCCCTTTCACTAAAACATCAACAATAGGGATTCAGAAGGAGTTTCCTTAAATGCTCGTTGTTCTATTATTGCAAACAATCAAAGCATGAAAGATATGAAGTAAATAATTTAATGAAATCCAAACACGAACAATATCACAACAATTCAAGTTCATTAAAATCTAAAGCTGATTCACATCACAAGTAAATTAATTTAACACAGCAGAGCGAAATCGATTGTATCAACAAGGAATATCTCATATGATACCCACGCCTTTGAGTCATTGAACAAAACTTATATTGAAAATGTTGAATACGTTTTCAATTACTTTGGCAGTATTGTGTCTGCGCAGACGAGCGACTATATCTTCTCACTAAGCCAGGCAGAGGCATCAGGACTAGGTAAACACAAAAGTATGGTGATATTTTAGACTAATTTCTGACTCTTGTTAGTCGAACGTGTGAATCCAAACTAATATAGAAAGTAAATATCCTGGGACATTCCTCACACACGGTTATCTGATCCCAAACTAAGCAGAGCTTGTACTATGGAAACCAGATAACTGATATAATACATATACTACTTTTTTTTTGTTTGTAAATACATACTTAATATACATAATTACACCCAGACTCAGGACATACAGACATGTTCATGCACACAAATGCATGTCCTGTGTGGGAATCGAACCCACGACCTGCGGCGCGTAAGGTGAACCTTACCCAACTGCGCCAACTGGCCCGTCAAAGTAGCCCTGTGTTTCAGATTGTTTGTTACCTTTACACTGATCAGATTGCGATGAAATTTGATACGCAAATAGCCGATAGTATGGAGTTTCAAAAAATTCAAAAGCTATCTAGTTTTATAAATAATAAATAGCCTGGGACATTCCTCACACACGGTCATCTGATCCCAAACTAAGCAGAGCATGTACTATGGATACCAGATAACTGATATACTACATATACTCCTTTTTGTTTGTAAATACATACTTAATATACATAATTACACCCAGACTCAGGACATACAGACATGCTCATGCACACAAATGCATATCCTGTGTGGTAATGGAACCCACGACCTGAGTTTCTTGCCGGAGTCTTCTCAGTTTAAGTGTATTTCGAAGTGGTAAATTCAACTGTATGTAACAAATTAACGTTCATAAGTGCCTTATCATGGCCTAAACTGAATAAATGACTTTTTGATTTTGATTTGATTTTTTTACCTGCTACGCGATAGGTGGAATCTTTGGAGTTATCTGGTTTCCAAAGTACAAGCTCTGCTTAGTTTGGGATCAGAGAGCCGTGGATGAGGAATGTCCCAGGATATTTATTGATTTATTTAGTGACTAATATTAGCGGTTTGTAATACAGCAGTCGCATTCTAGTGCGGATTTCCCAGGCGTACTTAATTCATTGCATCGCATTATTTACTCTCTAGGTTTCATTATAGGTTGTACTTGTTTTTATGACGATTAATGGTTCAAGTTACATCTTGCTTTGCAACTTGATGTTATTTTCTACAGAAGTAATTTCAAGGATGTAAGTCATTCGATTTGATAGTATTGTAAGAGAGGTAGAGCATAGCGTTTATTCGCTTAAAGAGCAGCTCGACTCGGGAAGTACCACCTTACAGAATACCGCAGCCAAATAACTTTATGTTGTGTTCCTGCGCGTTAGTAAGGTCGCCGGAGCTGATTCGGGAGGGAGGAAGTGTCGTAACGCGTGAGTGATGCCTCGTGTGCTGCAAGCGTCCATTTGACTACGGTAACCGCATACCATCAGGCGGACCTTATGCTTGTTTACCTACTAAGTGGTATAAAAAGTGTTGGTAATATTGGATCAGCTTCCTCAAGTAGTTAAGTTGGTGGGGAATTCTTCAAAGTCGAAGTCAAAGCCATTTATTCACTTCAGGTCCTAGGAGCAGTTATAAACACAGATATAGATATAACTAGATGATCTGTATGAAAAACAAGCGTGCCATTTTTTTATATTTACTATTTCGGTACAACCACTAATTGGTAACGAGAAACCAACTCTAGAATCGTGCCTTTCTTTGACTACATACTATGACGTCACAAGCACTATTCAGCGACGGGAAAAACCAAATCAATTCAAGTGAACCGATGCAATGTGAGCGCGATTGTGGCCACGTGTAGTCCTTGAAAACTGCCAAAACGACTGTTACGGTTTGTAAGAAAAATCTTCGATATCGTACGTTTAAAAACATTTAAAAAGCATTTTACAATCTTAAAAGGTATACCTACAATGTTATCACGTTATATTTGTGAAATAATCCTTCATTTCCAACAAAAAATCTCGATAAAATCTCTCAAAACCACAAAATATACCTTTGCTGTTTGCAACATTTATAGTATTTCGAATGAATTGACTAAAATCTTAGTGGTTAAATAAAAACACAAAAGGGTTGAACCCCAACGCTACCTTTTCAGTTTTTTACAATATCAATCCATAAAATATTAAAATATTCTTTGCTTTTGCATGAAAACCGTGCGCCATTTTCCATAGTAATTACTATGGAGCGGTTGTCATATTTTGAATTTGTATAAAATCGAATGCGCGCATAAAAATCATCCAGTGTCCTCCTCGAGTCCAAAGTGAGAGCACGTCGCTTTGATGCTCGCTGAAGGTCGCCACCGTCTTGTGTCATTGACATAAAGGTAGGTCGTGACTGCTGAGGTAAAATAAAGAAAGAAAATACATTTATTGATTTATCAAGGTACGAGATTTTATTTAATTTAGGTATTTGTACTAACTTATTCAATGTTTTTACATTTCTTATTAATTATTATTATTAAAGCCCGACCGGAAATATATGATGATACATAATAAAATTCTAAAAAGTATTTGATAGAACTCGGGATCACAAAACATGAATCTTCTCAAAATTTTGAAAACGTGTCCGCCATGTTGAACTTTTTAGACACTGCACCGATTACTTTCAAAATCGATATTTGAGAGACCTTGGGGTCACAAAACAAGAATATTTTCTCAGAAGTTTGAAAAAGTGTCCGCCATGTTGAACTTTTTAGATACTGGTCCGATTGCTCTCAAAATCGATATTTGAGAAACCTTGGTGTCACAAAACAAGAATCTCTTCTCAAAATTTTGAAAAAGTGTCCGCCATTTTCAACTTTTTAGATACTGGTCCGACTGTTCTCAAAATCGATATTTGAGAGACCTTGGGGTCACAAAACAAGAATCTTTTCTCAGAATATTGAAAAAGGGTCCGCCATGTTGAACTTTTTAGACACTGCACCGATTGCTTTCAAAATCGATATTTGAGAGACCTTGGGGTCACCAAACAAGAATCTTTTCTCAGAATATTGAAAAAGGGTCCGCCATGTTGAACTTTTTAGACACTGCACCGATTGCTTTCAAAATCGATATTTGAGAGACCTTGGGGTCACAAAACAAGAATCTTTTTTCAGAATTTTGAAAAAGTGTCCGCCATGTTGAACTTTTTAGATACTGGTCCGATTGCTATCAAAATCGATATTTGAGAAACCTTGGCGTCACAAAACAAGAAACTCTTCTCAAAATTTTGAAAACGTGTCCGCCATGTTGAACTTTTTAGATACTGGTCCGATTGCTCTCAAAATCGATATTTGAGAGTCCTCGGGGTCACAAAACAACAATCTATTCTCAAAATTTTGATAAAGTGTCCGCCATTTTGAACTTTTTAGATACTGGTTCGATTTCTCTCAAAATCGATATTTGAGAGTCCTCGGGGTCACAAAACAAGAATCTATTCTCAAAATTTTGATAAAGTATCCGCCATGTTGAACTTTTTAGATACTGGTCCGATTGCTCTCAAAATCGATATTTGAGAGTCATCGGGGTCACAAAACAAGAATCTATTCTCAAAATATTGATAAAGTGTCCGCCATGTTGAACTTTTTAGATACTGGTTCGATTGCTCTCAAAATCGATATTTGAGAGTCCTCGGGGTCACAAAACAAGAATCTATTCTCAAAATTTTGATAAAGTGTCCGCCATTTTGAACTTTTAGATACTGATCCGATTGCTCTCAAAATCGATATTTGTGAGTCATCGGGGTCACAAAACAAGAATCTATTCTCAAAATTTTGATAAAGTGTCCGCCATTTTGAACTTTTTAGATACTGGTTCGATTGCTCTCAAAATCGATATTTGAGAGTCCTCGGGGTCACAAAACAACAATCTATTCTCAAAATTTTGATAAAGTGTCCGCCATTTTGAACTTTTTAGATACTGGTTCGATTGCTCTCAAAATCGATATTTGAGAGTCCTCGGGGTCACAAAACAAGAATCTATTCTCAAAATTTTGTAAGTGTCCGCCATTTTGAACTTTTTAGATACTTTCAACATGGCGGACACTTTTTCAAAATTCTGAGAAAAGATTCTTGTTTTGTGACCCCGAGGACTCTCAAATATCGAGATCCTCGGGGTCACAAAACAAGAATCTTTTCTCAGAATTTTGAAAAAGTGTCCACCATTTTGAACTTTTTAGATACTGGTTCGATTGCTCTCAAAATCGATATTTGAGAGTCCTCGGGGTCACAAAACAACAATCTATTCTCAAAATTTTGATAAAGTGTCCGCCATTTTGAACTTTTTAGATACTGGTTCGATTGCTCTCAAAATCGATATTTGAGAGTCCTCGGGGTCACAAAACAAGAATCTATTCTCAAAATTTTGTAAGTGTCCGCCATTTTGAACTTTTTAGATACTTTCAACATGGCGGACACTTTTTCAAAATTCTGAGAAAAGATTCTTGTTTTGTGACCCCGAGGACTCTTAAATATTGATATTGAGAGTAATCGGACCAGTATATAAAAAATTCAACAAGGCGGAATTTTTTTTTAAATTTTGAGAATATATTCTTGTTTTGTGAATCCGAGGACTCTCAAATATCGATTTTGAGAGCAATCGGACCAGTCTCTAAAAAGTTCAACATGGCGGACACTTTTTCAAAATTCTGAGAAAAGATTCTTGTTTTGTGACCCCGAGGACTCTCAAATATCGATTTTGAGAGCAATCGAACCAGTATCTAAAAAGTCCAAAATGGCGGACACTTTTTCAAAATTTTGAGAATAGATTCTGGTTTTGTGACCCCGAGGTCTCTCAAATATCGATTTTAAAAGCAATCGGACCAGTTTCTAAAAAGTTCAACATGGCGGACACTTTTTCAAAATTCTGAGAAAAGATTCTTGTTTTGTGACCCCGAGGACTCTCAAATATCGATTTTGAGAGCAATCGGACCAGTATCTAAAAAGTTCAACATGGCGGACACTATCAAAATTTTGAGAATAGATTCTTGTTTTGTGACCCCGAGGACTCTCAAATATCGATTTTGAGAGCAATCGAACCAGTATCTAAAAAGTTCAAAATGGCGGACACTTTATCAAAATTTTGAGAATAGATTCTTGTTTTGTGACCCCGGTGACTCTCAAATATCGATTTTGAGAGCAATCGGACCAGTATCTAGGACCAGTAATTTTGACTAACGAACATTAATTCATTTATACAGGGTGTTGTTTTGGTCGGCGACAAGCGACCCAGGAGCGGTAGTACAAAATATATATTCCCCAAAAATGGACTTAATTCCATTAAATACTGTAAATATGTTGAGAAATACCTTATTCAATTTGAAATAAAATTACCGCAAAGTATGGTTACTAGGCACGTGCACAGTCTAGAGCTAGGCGCAAGCCGCCATCGGCCCACCCCTTTACTCCCTCGTACTCCCGTTGAGTATTATGTCTACACTTTAGCTTATTACATGATTTTCAAAATTATATTTTTTTTATTTTTATTATTAAAAAAAAATAAAGTATTTTTTTTTATATTTTTTTTAGCACCAGTATCATTTGTATTATCGACCCTGAGTCGCTCGTCGCTGACCAAAACAACGACCTGTTTACGTATATAGTTATGTAATAAATCTAAAATGTTAAAAATAGTAATTGCTGAGTTTATTACCGGCATTTCTCAGCAACTGCAACTTTCCAAACCGGTATTGATGATTTTGATTTGATTTACTACCATGACTTTTTATTTCAATAGAAAAAACCAAAAAGTAAAAGACACGTACAAAATATATGGAATAGTCTATTTACAAGCTTTCATTTGATACCCATATTGTTATAATAACGAAACTTTTATTTTTAATACCCCCCCCCCCTATTTTTTATTCTTAGGCACCATATAAAAATAATATACCCTATGACACTCCCCCAGTTAAGACGAATCTAACGACACCTCATATGCTTAAATCCATCAAGCCGTTTAGGCTGCAGAGCGGCACAAAGAAATAGACATACATACATACATACACTCAACCCTCCTTCCGGGTCAGTCGGGTAATTAGGTACCAAAAATAGTATTCGCCATACTGTGCTCGTGCGCCGGGCGGGGCGGCGCGCGTGCAATGTCACCACACAGCATAGTACCTAGTTAACTACATTGTACGCGTGTGAAGCCGAGGCGGGTCGCTAGTAAGTTATAAGAATAATCTGTGGCAAAAATTTCAAGATTCTGGACCTTACGATCTAGCTGTGTGTGGATCAGTCATTACGCCATTTTCTCTTTGTATATACCTATATGGATTTAAGTAAGTAAAGGTAAAGTAGTTGTTAAGATTGATATAAAAATAACACAGTTAATCAATATTCTCAATAAAGAAAAATATCAAGAATGATCCGGTACTGCTTACCTAATTAGCACGAATCACGCGAACACTGTGGCTCCAACCTTTTCTATTGCCAATATTGCCATCTCTTTTACCACGGCTACTCGCAAACTGCGGGGCGGCGAGTGAATAGCTAATACATTGCGCTGTTTCTATAACATGCTTACTAATCTTACAGGCGCGAACTCGCACTGTATAAATAATTATTCCATTGCGCCGTAAATCATAGTTGTCTGTCTCAAAGCAATGTGTAATATAACTGTGAGACGCATCTGTGTAGGCAGAATGTGTCGATGTGTGAGCTCTATGAGAAATTACCTCGCTCGAGGACTAGGCTCTTAAGTCGGGCACTAAATCTGGCACGCGAAGTAGGTGCTCTTGCGTTATCTAGTTATATCTATAAAGGTATAGCTACCGAAGTTACCAAAGCTGCTAATCGTAACTAAAATGTAGTTTTTATACCACTAAGGGAGCAAACCGAGCGGCCTGCCTAATGGTAAGCGGTTCCCGTAGCATTTGAAAAAAAAGGGGGACAAGTGTAAACTTGATAGATGTATCATTTTATTTGACAGAGAGACAGAGACACGCGATCCTATTAGAGTTTATTTTTTCCTTTTGATTTACTCAACCCTCATAAAATGGACAAATTCTAAAGCGTCTCAAGAATTACTTACATGATTAACATTGAAAACATATCTACCTACCACAGGTACCCACATTTAATTTCAAAAGCCCGTCTGTACACGCAAACGCGCTTCAGGCGAGTCGCTATGAAAATGACTGAAAGTTTCCTGAAACTTGGCTACCAGGCACCTACTAACTTGCAGGAAGTTTAAGGAAAGAGAAAATTACCTGCTTTATGGCTATAAGTAGTTTTATCTTACCCGCTGTTTAAAAGGAATAATATTAATATAAAATCTTAGCCCTTACGTTAATTATAATCAGTTTGCATAATAAAAACAAATTTCACGAAATGGTTCATTAATGAATTGTAATCTACCTAATCTCGAATTTAACACATTTACGGTTGCTGCTTAGGAGATTAATAAATAAATATCCTAGGACATTCCTCACACACGGTCATCTGATCCCAAACTAAGCAGAGCTTGTACTACAAAAACCAGATAACTGATATAATACATATACTACTTTTTGTTTGAAAATACATACTTCATATACATAATTACAGCCAGGCACACACACAATAAATTTAAAAAAATCGTAATAAAGTTAAAAAAAAAACATACATGTTCATGTACACAAATTCATATCCTGTGTGGGAATTGAACCTTAGACCTGCGGCGCGATAGGTGGAATCTTTACCAGAGTTAACCAACCGCGCCAACTGGCCGGTCACTGTATAGAATTCCTCGGAAAAGTGTATCCGATTGTTAATATAATTATAGATAACATGTAAGGCGATTTATTACTTAGCTTTCATTCATTCATGCCTATCATTGTAAATGCCAATTCTGCTTCATGCACTAGTATATAGTTTGCACTTTTTCACTTCGCCTTGCGTTCTTAGCGACATCCCAGATTGCGTGAACAAAATGGCCGCCATGTAACGTCGTCTTACACATCGGTGGTTGATTTCAGGGTTCACGGTTCTACCTACTGTACCTACTGGCCGTGCTTCCACCTAGACCGCCGCTGAGGACTACATCATCAGCTGCCGGTGTTCCTTCCCGCCTCATCTTCGTGTACACACACATGACATCTGGCAACGCTGCTGTCACGTCACGAATACAAGGCCAGTGAATCAAAGGAGAAGTGTATAACGTCAAGTTGAGGGACTATAGACATACCTACTTTTATTTTTTTTGTATTATAGATTTAATTGTTAACTGTATCTTTTATTTGAACCCTAAATTAGTACCTACCAAATTCTGCGACTGAGCTAGCCGTCGCAGTGGCCGAAAAAGTACCGATTTTTTTCATTGTATACATTTCCTAGTAATTGTATGTAGTGACTGATTACACACATTTCCGCTAACATAGACACTATACTAACGGAACGGTTTTTCGAAAAGCAATAACTGGTACAAGTACTCCTGAATTTAGTCCTTCAGGCCGTAGTAGAAGCTAAGTTTCGAATCCTATACAATATCGGCCTTACTCATAAACACAGGTGAACAGGTGCTGCTTGTGGGGGTTGGTCTGCATTTATTTATTTACTTATTAAATATAGATTCAGTCTACTTTGTAGTTTTGTCGCCGCGCCGGGGCACGCAATTGTTGTCAGTGCGATTAGAATGTAAATATTATGTAATGAATCTAAGCTTGTTTTGAAAAGAGTAATTTGCTGAGTTTATTGCCGGCTCTTCTCAGCAAATGCAACCTTCCGAACCGGTATTAGAGTATTAGAGTCAGACTTTTCATAAGTGCCTGCGAAGGTCTATTTGAATAAATGATTTTGAATTTTTTTTTAACACTATTTAACTAAATCTACTGAATAAATGGTCTTATAAATAACGTTACCTTGCTGTCATTGTCAAACAATTTGACGTTATTTAGGTGACCACTTAATCAGCTTATTAGTTAAAATAAATAACGTTTTATGAGTAAGAGGGTATATGTATAATAGACTAAGTCAGTATACAAGCATACAGCCTACCTGATGTTACCGGTTACCGTATCCAAACCAAAATATGAAAATAAAATTTATGATTAATCATTTTATTCTCATTCTGAGCAAAAATCTATTAAATAAATTCCTTCAAATAAACGACAGAAATGATTTCCTCTCATAATTTTATTCTTAAAACAAGTATATAAAGCAATCTCCACTTAATTAATTTCTCAGGAAGTTTTTTTAATTTGAACGTTTTCTTTCATTATCGGTTTTTTAATGGTATTTTAATTATAACTTAATTATAAACGGATCGCAGTATCGAGGGAGCGAAATTAAATGATTCGATAACAGATATTTTTCACTTTTGAAAATCTAATGGCATCGTAATAATCGGCTTTGATTGTATCCGTAATTAATTTTACCACAAAGTAATTAGATCTAATTTAATTTATCTTTAATTAATTTCGCCCCGCGATTTCATCTGCGTGCACGGGATAAATAGTTGGGCTCTCCATGCCATGATTATCAGCGTTGTTTTACAATTAGTTATTGGAACGAACAGGATGATGATTAGAAAGTAGGATACACTATACGTCGGCCTAATTCGTTAACCTGCTAAGTCCATTTTTAGACAATTTTAATTTATTTTTATACCGGTCAAAAAGTTTAGGCGATTACCTACCTTATGGTAAAGGAATAAACGACGATATCAATCTAAAAAGGTTAGAAATGCCATGCCTGAAAACCTGCTTTCTGAGAAATAGCAAATCTATACAATGAAAATCTGCTAAATCCCATTAGGAGGTCAGTTTTGCACTGATAATGTTCCGCAACCTACAATGACCCACATGCCTGTTGCGACGCGCAATGTTTTATAAAGTTTTTGTTAAATATTTTTTCATATTTGGGTGAGTGAATAACAAATTGTAAACAAGGTAAGTTTACTTACTTTTATCTGAAGTTTTTTTTTTCATTTAGTGTTCTTATCAATTGTTTTAAACTTAATATAACGTTGGCTTACATGTTGATTAAAAAGAAGAGAGATTGTTTATTCTAAAAGAAGACTGATTGCTTATTGTAAAAGAAGACTGGTTGTTTAATTTTTGATAATAAATAAATATTGGATTTTAACTACATAATTGAATTAATTTGATTATAAACTTAACTAATTTACATTCCATTTAAGTCTAAAAACTGCTATGTCCTCAACCAAATAGGGACCTCACCACGTAAAGCTGCTAATTAATTGTTTTCCTTAATTTTTTGAGCTGTGCTTAAGATATGAAATGATTAACACTTACAAAATATCGAAGAAAGTTATAGGAACAAACGGGATTTTCAGAATCTTGATTGCTAAAAATTAAATGATACAATTCAGTTTTTTCTTTCTCCTGTAAACTATACAGAAATGGACTTAGCGGGTTAACTAATTTTTTATTTGCACTAAATTAGGCCGACATAGTCAATATTATATTTGTATTTATCAAACTGAACAATGAGATAGTAATAATTTTATTAATTTTCTAAGTGTTCGTGCCCGCTGTCGCCGAATTCTGTGAATTCTATATTTTTTACCCAGGAAAGTAACCAATTGGTAATTACAAAAAAGGCCAGAAGGAATACCGTTTTAAAGCATTCAAATAATAATAAATAAACCTTTGAACATACATTAATAGCATACAAACCTTTATTTGTATGTCAAGTTTATCAAATATCGACAAAACAAACCATAGCATACGACATAACTTAGACACGTCAATAAAGCTGCTTAATTTAGAAGGTTTCGCTGGTATAATACGTCATAACCATGAAGGAGGGAATGTGGGGCCGCGCTCACGTCGACATGTCGTCACCCATTACTTGTGCGTTACGAGGTACGCACGTATTGGTACCAGTAAGGGTACGTGCATATTAGTTAGAAATAAATTGATATAATTATAATTATTAATAATTATAATTATTTAGACAATACAATACATACAACAAATATGTAGAAAATACAATCTATATGTTACCGGCCAAACCCGATTTTAGGCTAAACTAGTTTGGCCTAGGCCAAACTAGTTTAGTTGAACTAGTTAATCCTACCACACTTCAGGATAAATTGGTATCACCTATTCTATACGTGTAGGGAAAATAGGTACCTAAAGAAAACTTGTAACTGAAATAATTATTTCTAGTATTAAAAGAAAAGAATAATCATGATTCATTTAATTGAAATTTAAGTAGGTGGGTAAGAGAAAGAATACCTGCAATATAATTTCTGTTTGGTGCCAACTTTGTAAAAGCCCTCATTATTTATCTGAAGAATAACTCCGATTATGTTTCTGAGATTACCTCTTCCTTTGTCTACTTCTGGAATCGGTATTCTCGCTCAATCATTGTCGACTGCGAGTTCAGACTAGGCCATACCAATTTATCCTGAAGTGTGGTAGGATAAACTAGTTCAGCCTAGGCTAAACTAGATTCTCCTACCGGGCTCAGGATGTATCAGTTTGGCCTAGCCTATACCGGTTTATCCTATCGCGTATAGGAAGAACTAGGTCGGCCTAGGCCAAACTAGTTTAGCCTAAAATCGGGTTTGGCCGGTAACATATATATAGGAATTTCCTCAAGCTTGCCGCAGCTTCCGATTAAAGGCAAAGTTCCCAGAAGGCTGGCAGCGTTTCCTCTTTGGATAGCCAAGCTGACGCGTTGGTGGAAAAAGCTCCCCGCCCGCTGGTCTCCGGAGGTCTCGATCAATTTTGATGACAAGGTGCATGCAAATAATAATAATATTATAATTATTTATATTTTAATTGTGTGTACTTTATAATAGTTATCAGCTGCTCATACAGGTAACTGTCACCATATTTATTACAGATTATGTCACAGACCAAATCAATTTGTGCCCTAAAATACTGGTGTTATTTTTCCGCATTTGTGTCAGTGTTTACTGGATGAGCAAGCACTTTCATCTCATTTGAAGGTCGAGTTCCGAACTTGGTGGTAACTTCAGTAAAACGTTCATAAGTGCCCTTCTGGGGCTTAAATTGAATAAATGGCGTTGACTGTAAATATATTAAATTCAGTTTTACTTACAAATAAATGAATGTTCATTGAGGAAAATTTGCTTCTTTTATTATACATATTTAAATTCACATAACTCACACACTACATACATTCACACACACTAACTTACACTCACTAACACACACACTAACATTCACACAGTTCATATAGGCACACTTTACAATTACACTCGACAATTCAAAATAACATCTTGTCTTGCATGATAGATTTAAGGTCATCATTTCTTACTGTTTTAGACTCTGTTCATGTTTGTAAAACGGAGGAGGGCGTTGATATCTGCGACACAGTTTTATACTATTGTAGATATCATCGTTTCAAATGTAATTTGTAATATTGTGTTATGTGCCTCAAAAATTTTTTTATCTTATCTTTATCTTATCTATCTTATATTTTCTCTGCAGTGGACCTTGACCAAAAATGCTTCCGGTCAACCTGTATACATAAGTTAACAAACCGGTTAATACTAACGTAGAACGACTTAACGTTGTGTTAACTAAATAAACAATGTATTTTCCATTGAACTTCTATTACTATTCAACTTTAAAAAAGGAGATTATCAATTCGACACGTATGTATGTAATATTATTGGAACTGCAATATATTCACATATGATAATCTATTAGGGCTTCCAAACAAATATACTAAATTTCATAGGTGTTTGTATGTATGTATGTATGTTTGCCCACGCATATCTCCGAAGATATTGATCGGATTGTAACCATTCTTTTTTTATTGGTTTACATTTACTTTAACTTAGGGAACAGTGCAAGTTTCATCGAAATCGGTTCAGTAGTTTTTAAGATATGGACAAATAAGTGTGACGGCCTGGCTTATTGATAAGAGCTACGGGTGTGGTGTCAAAGGAAAAACATCTCAAAATCTTGGTCAAATTCTAGTGCATTTAAGAAAAACTAAAAATGACGAAAAGTCAGCGAAGTATTTTCAATGAAATACGTGCTCTTTCGCTGACCTCAAATCAGTGTCAGATTAGAGTTATTTCATACTTTTTAGTTTATTCTGAAGTCGATTTAATTTTTTTAAATTACTTTTTTATTATTCTAGAGTATCAACTACATAAATCCTTACAATTTACAATCGAAATTCGTACTCGCATTTGTTTCGTTTCAAAATGCATGTAGACTCGACTACGAAATTCGCTACGACCATTTGTAGCACGTGCTACAGAATTGTCTCGGTTTTTGTTTTTGAAGTTTCGTAGCTCGTAGCAGATATTCGTTTCTTTGACGCGTGTTTAATTCAATGGATAAAACGTGGATTTTTATTTAGACCCGATATTTCAATCGCTAGGTAAACCTCACTTACGCTATTCCTCTGATAAGTCTATGTAAAACTGTTCTAATATCAAATATACAGCCAGACGCCACTAATAAGTCCATGGAAAAATCAGCTCTTGTTCTAATATTGTATTGCAATATGTATGCGTCTTATTACTGCTTACCTGCCAGCCAAAACTCATTGACCTTGCTTCATGAATTCACGATGCCTGTAAATAGATTCGCTGTCCAAATTACAGATATTTATCTACGTTGTTATGAGGACTATTGTAGTAAAAATGTATAAACTGTATTTATGTAATGATCGAAATTATTATAGATATTTTTGTGCCGTGCGCGTAATATGATTAAAAAGCGTAAAATAGATTTAAAAAATATTTTTTTTTTCTAAGTAATAGGATATCAGGAATCAACTACTTCCAAATAATCTCCACCCTCATTCACAGAAGTTTCCAAGAACAATCCATTCAGAACATAGTCTGTGTCATTTTCAATTCCATTGCTCGTTAAGTAACGTAAAGTCGGGGATTTCACTAAGTAATTACCGTAATCACCCGAGCGGGGCCGAGTGCGAGACCGATTAACGTACTAAACCTTATTTACAGATAAAACTTCATTTTTGGCTTTTGTTTCTGAATCTGTGGACGTCGACGTTCTTATTTTGAATTGGAATTAAATGAGTTTTTTTATTAATTTTGTTTTATCGGACTTTGTAGCGAGTTTGTTTGATGAATCAACGTAGTAGAGTAAATACGAATGAATGAATTTTCATCGAATTTTTTTATTGTATCGTATAAGTAATGAGATGTTGAGTCCATAAGGGATCTACAGGATGGTATAGCTAAACCAGGTCAGTCCGTGGACACAATGTATTAAAGTTATAACAAACATTTTACTGAGGTCCGCGTCATGGAAAGCAGTCCCGCAATTAGTCGAACTAAAGTATTAAATATTTATACTTTTATTACCTATATTTTATTTTATTATATTTTTTAGGATTCCGTATTCAAAAGGTGCTAACGGGACTAATAAATAAATCGTTTATTCACTCCCACATAAAAACATGATATCAAATTAAATTAATAACTAGGTAGGTAGTACATTCAACAGTGTAAGATAGAAGCCCAAACTAGGTTTCCCTCCCCCTCTTTGTAGTATCTAGTTACATTAAAATTCAACAAATTAATTTATATGAGAGGAACCGACTATCTAACGTATGCGCCATTATGGACATGGTTTATAAATAATTGGACTGTTTTACAAAAACCTTAAACCGACTTCAAAGTACACTAAGAAGTAATCAAATCCTGATCTGGTCACAATGGGACGGGAAGCGTACCCTTCCAAATAAAAAAAGAATTTTCCAAATCGGTTAATAAATGACGGAGTTATGGGGTAACAAACATAAAAAAAAAAACACATTCTAATTGAGAACCTCCTCCTTTTTTTGAAGTCGGTTAAAAATATATATACCTCCGCTGTCCATCCTTTCATCCGTTCGTCAATCTGTTCCTGAGATACAGCCCATTTCATGAAGACAGTTGATTTTCACAATATTTATGTATTTCTATTGCCGCTATAACCCTTCTTGCGTGAGTCTGACTCGCACTTAGCAGTTATTTTTTAATAATTCTTTCATTATTAGGCTGTGCTGTTTTTAATCAATTGTCAATTAATCATATTTAATTGACGAAAAATTTTAAATTACATAGAATTATTTGTTACAAAAGAAAGATATCTGGTGGGTTTTTGCGTTAAAATATCAATATGGAAAACGAGGAGCCTCCCAGGATAAAGGTAAGGACTTACCAGGAACTCCTATGGCCATCCAATGATTATGAGCACTATTATTTCACAAATCACAAAGTTCACATGCGTTTCGATCTGTAGCGTATTTCGTACTGAATCTTGCGGGGTTGCGAGACGCGCGCGTTACGTTTACTCACACACACGCGTTCAGCGATGCGTCACCGAAGTATGTAGAAGATTCCCGAAGTTCTTTTCTCGCTCACACATATGATGTGGGAAAAGGAGAGGAATCGGGAAGCAGAGGCTCGTCATTGATACTCAATATGAGTAGGTTTCTACTATAAATATTATTATAGGTATTTTGGCCTAAACAATATCTATTTAGATGATCATCATCATTGGACGACCCAATGAGCTCTGGCGACCTTACTCACGAGCAGGAACACAACATAAAGTTATTTGGCTGTGGTATACCGTAAGTAGTGTTGCCAGGTGTCCCGATTTGCGCGGGACGTCCCGATTTTCAGGAGTCTGGTGACACGTCCCGATTAACCCTTGATCGGAACGCCAAATGTCCCGATTTTTCACTAACCTTATGAGTCTTTACTATATTTGATAATTTTGACAGGAAAAGTGAATATAACTAAGCTGCTACTACATAATATAAAAATATTTTTGCTTTCATTTTTTCTCACCAAATTCAGACTTTCACTACTGTCCCGATTTGAAACCCAAAATCCCGATTATTTTATCCTTACGTTCCGAAATTTGACACACGGGACCTGGCAACACTAACCGTAAGGTTGGAGGGACTTCCCCAGTCGAGCTGCTTCATTTAGCGAATAATCTGTGATTCAACTGATTAAAATGATTACTAAGTGTCTAAAATAAGTCTAAACACATCACAGACATCTGTCATTCATCACAACTCACGAAACATGTAGTTTAACACCCTAAACATATGAATATTAAATATAATCCAACCGAAAACCTCACCGCAAAGTCTTTTTTCCCTCTCTAATCCGTCAAGGAGTCTCGTAAGCCTCGTGCTAATGTGTGCGGAATAAATAATGACATCGTAACTTGGCCGTGTATTACACAGTTGCGTAATGTAATGTACGAACGTTTAATTAAATCCTGTAACAATTTTGTTTGGAATTTATGACGCTGAGCGTTCTGTTTGGCGGAAACTGCGTAAAATACAGTAAATTTGATTCCTTATTGTCTTTTAATGTTTTCAAGGTATGTTACTTTACATTTATTTTGTAAGATATTTTGGTACCTTTTTTGAGAGAGGTAGCGTGTAGAGATTATTCGCTCAAAGAACAGCTCGACAGGGAAGTACCTCCACCATACAGAATAATGTAGTCAAATAACTTTATGTTTTGTTCCGCGTGAGTAAGGTCATCAAAGCTCATTGGGGAAGGGGGATGGTGATGCCTATAAGGCTACGGTAACCGCTTACTATCAGGTGGACTTCATTGCATAAACAAAAACCTTGGACCTTTGCTGTTAGGATGCTACATGCGTCGACACCCTGGCTCCATCTTATCTTTTCTTCTTCAACCACGGCCGGTGTCGCTCAGCAAATTGTAACTACGTACCGATATCTTCCACCACAGCATTTTTAGCCTAATTACGTGTCAGTGTGAATGGTTTCCGTTTAAGACGGATAGGTCTTTGAATTGCGGTATCCACACAGCTTGAATAAGATATACAGATGGTGGTTTGTTTTCTTTATCTGTTTACTGAAGTGCCGTTATAAATATTTGTGGAGCAAAGTGCGGATTGCAGGATACACGTTGTCAGACTTGATCTCTTCGTAATCCTAATGGAGAAAGTGTTTTTTACCTTCCTTGGATATTGTTTTTCTCTTGACCCGGCATCATTGAATTATATTTGAATTCTGTAGACGTGAATTTGTGTTCGGTTTCGGCCTAGGGAATATTTTTCTTTGTAATATTAAAGTGCTTTCGTATTGAGAGAAATTTTATCAAGTTTTATTTTCTAAATGTTGCGATATGAAATTAATTTAGTTATTGTTGAAGTAAGTCTTTCTTAGCTTTATTTGGTAACATAAAAGTCTCAAAGAATGAGAAAATGTATATATCCACTACGAATATGAATAAAAACCTCATATATAATACAAGTAACATACTATAATATATACCTACATTTAGGGCGTTTAGGTTTGTAAAGAAAAGTACTAATTTATTTTTTACATCCTATTCTACTAATCCTAACTATCCTAACTAATATTATAAATGCGAAAGTAACTCTGTCTGTCTGTCTGTTACGCTTTCCCGCTTAAACCGCTGAACCGATCGCGATGAAATTTGGCATGCATATAGCCTATGGTATGGAGAAGAATATAGGCTACTTTTTATCCCGGGAACGCGGGTGAAACCGCGGGGGACAGCTAGTATTATATATGCGAAAGTTTGTTAGTATGGATGTATGTTTGTTACTCTTTCACGCAAAAACTACTGAACGGATTTGGATGAAATTTGGCACACAGATAGAATATGTTCTGGATTAACATATAGGATACTTTTTATCCCGGAAAAACATAAGACCCCTCGGGAATGCGGGTGAAACCGCGCGGGACGGCTAATCGTAAATATTGTTCAAATCAATACTAATACATCCTCTGTGCTAATACGGACGGACGGTCGGACATCAGAGGACATCAGAGTTAGTAACAGGGTCCCGTTGGCACACTTTGGTGCCCTAAAAAATTAAGTAAGCAAAGTTGATTCCTAAATCATAAAATATACAGTTAATATTAAAATAAAACGTCACGATTATAAAACTGCAATGGTATTCTTATTTTTCTTAGGGATGAAAAATAATGGCGTAGGCTGTCACACAGAGCTGTGTCGTGACACGGAAGTGAAGTATGAAAGTGAATACATCGTGCAAATGAAAAGAGTTCAAAGAAAGATACCTACCAGTGGCCCGATTCTCGTAATACGAAACGATCCAAATGTCACTAGAGTTTAGAAATCGTCCAACTAAACATTAGTTTTAATTACGTATTCCCGTGCTACTTCAATCGAACGATAACTCAATAGGATTGAAACTCAACGACAAGCAAGCAAATACCTAACTACTCATGTGATAAAAAAAAAGTATTTCCATATTAATCCTAATTGATTTACCAATGAGAAAAAAATATTAAATCGTTACTTTTTCGATTATCGAGTTCGATTTAATTACCGGAATACGCTTGCAACTACACGTTACTCGAACTTCGATAGGATCGTTCTTCAACCGTGCAAAATGTGTTACGAGAATACGAAAAGCAGTTTCGATTGCAATTCAATTGTAAAATCGTTTAGAAGTCGTTGACATTTTGTTACGATAATCAGGCTACTTAACATATGCTTAAACCTTATGCCATCCTATACAAGTTCACATTCATTTATTCATAGTGGATGGTAGCAGGTAGTTTTTTTTTACTGTTTATAGGTCTATGTTTGACCGCAATCTCACCATGCTAAGTGATGATGCGGCCGAAGGTGGTAAGCACACAGAGCCTAGAAGGAACTGGCTCTCAAGTGCAGCTATCGGAACACACCGAAAGGTGCAGCCAGGTGGGTACTACAAAGTACCCTACCACCGTGCTATGGTTTCCTCACGGTGTTTTCCTTCACCGAAAGCTCAAGCTCATGGTAGGATTCGAACCCGGGACCTTCGACTCGGTATCCGACGTCACTACCACTGAGCTATTATCGCCAGCTTAGAGGGGAAGTACTTATTGATTTGAACAATATTTACAATGTATAATGGTACTTCTAAAAGTCAAGATACAGTCTACCAGTGCGTGTTGCCATAAGAGACATGGTCTTTTACTCTTGGCTGCATAAATACTCTTGAACGGATGCTTGGAATTTCTTAAGGGAGGTTCCTAGCTGCGAGGAATTTGAAAAATAGTTATTTGAAGATACTATTGCCGTCGCGCTATGCCGCTATGCTATGCGCTATGTGCGATAGGGATATCTGCAGCTCAGACCGATTTATTCACAAAAAAGAAATCGACGTTTCGTTTTCCCCATTTTCCTCATGGAAAACTGAGCCACATCAATTATTTTTTACATTAAAATTTTAATTAAGGGGTTATCTAGGTCCCTATTACTTTCTTTTATGTTAATGTCTTTTCGAATTTGTCTGGTAGGGTATTTATTGTAATTTTTGGAGGGCCATAATTTCTTTAATGATTAGTTGCTGAAAAAAAGGAAGTAACAGGGACGTGTCCAAAGCAGAACTTGATTATATGAAAAAAAAAAGATGACTATAGAGGCATTATTCAGGAAGAAAACAGAGGAATACATTTATATGGAATAATCGGAGCACAACTCCCGTCTTAACGCGATATTTAAATATTCATTAGATGTAAGCAGCACAATAATTTGGTACTCAGATTGTATATCTTGCCATTTGCCTGCTCGCTCAATTTTCTATCTTTTATTTGATATTTGATTGTTTGTACGGTTGTTTGAGTCCTGAACGAATCAAATAAAATACGTAAATATTGTATTCAAGGTATTGCTTTCAAACGCTTTTGCTCAATATTATATAACGCAAGATTATGTTTTATTACTTTGCTAGTTGAGTAGGTAACATAAGCTTTTATTATTTTATTTCATTGTGTTATTACATGAGATGGTTAAGCCAAGTCTAGTAAAATCCAGGTTTTAAGATAGTCCCGGCTCTTTTTATTATTTCTCTCTCTCTCTCTCTATAGTCGTTCCCTCATGTCTGAGGATCGTGGTCAGCATCGGGTTTGCTTCTAGAGCGGATGATTTGCCTCCACCGGTTTCTGTTCAACGCGTCCCTTACGACCGTATGCAATTTGGAGGACGATCTTTTACTTGCATTGCAGCTAAGAGAGGTAGAGCGTAGCGTTTATTCGCTCAAAGAGCAGCTCAACTGTGAAATTACCTCTACCAGAATACCGCAGCCAAATAACTTAATGCTGTGTTCCTGCGCGTAAATAAGATCGCCAGAGCACATCGTGGGAGAGAGGGTCGGTAACGCGTGAGTGATGCCTTATGTGTTGCAAGCGTGCACGGCTACGTAAACCGCTTACCATCAGGCGCGCTGTATGCTTGTTTACGGACTTCGTAGTATAAATACAAAATCACGCCTGCCCTGCCAACTAACTAAGAAGTAACACAAATATAGTCAGTGTCACTCGGGATGATGTAAGAATTCTACCGATGACCTATGCATCCAAATCTGTTCAGGCATTTAAAAGTTATGGTGGAATAAAGAAAATCACATACATGTATGCACGGCACGCAATTTTTATCAGTGCGATTATAATGTAAATATTATGAATCTAAGCTTGTTTTGAAAAGCGTAATTGCCGAGTTTATTGCCGGCTCTTCTCAGCAAATGCAACCTTCCGAATCCATAGATTTCCGAACCGGTATTAGAGGATAGAGTTAGACTTTTCATAAGTGCCTGCGAAGGTCTTTTTGAATAAATGATATAGAATTTTGAATTTTGACATGAACTCTAAAAAAATTAAACTTCTTGCCGTCGGGCAGTCGTTAAAAAGCTAGAAAACACATTGGTAGCACAGACATCTAAGAGTTAGTAATTGGTAGATGTATTTCGAATATTAAAGCTGAATTCTCAGCTCATTCCTTTTTCTTTTTAGTCTTTCATGATAATCCGCTTTATCTTTTCATAGTTCAGCTTTTTTTTTCCATCATAAAGAGGCAAAGCCCCATATAGCCTATTCAACAGTAGTCATCTTAACTCAAAATTCTGAAATTTAATTTGAATATTACCGAACTGTCTTTATGTAACTGATTTCTATAGCAAGTGTCCAACCAAAGTTTGCAGGCGAGCAATTATTGGTCTTGAGCTGAATGAATAGGACATGACCATTAGGACATCTGAACAACTGGTGGCATTAAATTCATTCAATAAAGATACTGTATATGGCTTTGCATTCTCACAGTATTTATGGATGGAGTACACTTGAAGTACACACTTTATTACCTATTACTTGAAGACAACACGTATCAATTAAAAAAAACTATTTATTAAATTATTAAATTACATATCCAATTACAGTAGTACCGATACTAACTGATAAGGTCGTGAATCTTCGTTCGCACAGAAAAGAAAGTATGGCCCCGAAGATTAACGAAAGAATGCTTAAAACTTACAATCAACCTTTGATCACTACTATAAGGTTCATAATACACTGCAGCTATTAGTTCCGTCTCACTCGCAAGTCACGCCCCTCCGCACGGCGCGCGCTAACATGGTAGCAGCTGCCGACCAATAGCATTTCCCGCGATTTGAAAATGTATCTTCTGCACAGGTACATCGGTAAGCCGTATCAGTTGGGTACTACTGTACTAGTTTTCACTCCGCGGTTTTGCCCGCGTTTCCGAGCAATCAAATGTTTTCCCGGGATGAAAACTATTCTTACTTTATGTTATTTCAGGCCATAATCTACCCGCGTGCAATTTGATCACGATTTGTCATTGAGCCAACATAATGAGATAACAAACAAACAAAAACTCACATTCGCAGTTAGTATTTTATTTATATAATACATAGGTCTGTATTTACATATAATACAATCATTAGTGACTGATTAATTCCCGTCCAGCATCCAGGACACTAGAGTTTGAAACTTGTAGTTTGAAACTTCAAACACTACGATATTTGAAACTACGACACTGACTAAGAAGGGATTTTGCGAAATTCTATCCCTAGGCAAATAAATGGGTTGTCCAAGTTTGAATGAAAAATTCCCTCTGGAACGCGGTTTCCTTATCCTAAGCAGTAGTTATCCTTATTTACTACATACATGGACGTAAAAAAAAGTCAGACACCTTTCACGCACACATTCACACATTAGTTGGTCATTCCGCGGAAAACGAGACTCTGTTGCCGTTTGCCCACGTTTGACTAATGTGTGAATGTGTGCGTGCCGGCTTGTACGTATAGCGAGGTAGCTGAATTGAGCGACACAGTTTTTTGTTAATGTGAATACGTCCGCGTTTTTTTTTCATCCATGACTACATAGCATTGCTTCTTTATTTGCAGAGCAGCGTGACTTGGAAACCTCACAGAAGATCGCATCCAATTAATAGTATTTAAACGTAGTGTTGTGTTTCTGTGGTGAATAAAGAGCCAGAGCACTATGAGAGGCGCTGTGCTGGCACTGCGCGGGACCAGCAATGTAGTGTACCTACCAAAGTTTTCTCTTCCACGGCGCGCCCAGCGACTTCTCTCAACTCTGTTTCAAATCCTTTGTCAAGAAGGGTGTAAGCAGCGGGTCAGCAAAGCGCGAGTGATACCCCTGGGTCCATAGATAATAGCTTACCATCAGCCGAGCCGTAATCTTGTATGCCACCTAAGATAAAAAAATGTACTTGTGGACCCACGGAACAAAACCCTATTCTAACATATGGCGTTACTATTCTAAAGATACCTTTACAGCACCCAAAACTCCTCAACATGACAACCGCTCATTGCGTTAATTATTTCCACTCCAAAACTTGTAGCTACCTTTGACAACTCCAACATGTTCCATCCAACACATTGCTGCCGTTATGCAAACAGTCGTCCCAATTAAAAGGTACTCAACAGCTTGCTCTAGGGATGGGGTTTGGTATACTCGAGTACATATTTCAATTTCAATTTATTTATTTGCATTATTTAGTACCTTTAAGGTGCTACAATCTATTAGTCCACAACATGAGCCCTGCAAGAGCAAAGTGTATGTTAGATTTGTTATTTATAATTATATTAGTATCGATTAGTTATTTTAGACATTATAATTTTATTAATTTACTTTTTTTAGTTTATGATATATGATATTTGCTTTGACATAAGTAAGCCATCAATGATCCTTGTAACCAAATTATATCTAAATAAAAATATGGGAGGCCTATTTTCATCAGATGATAATGATATATTACTGTAAACATCGCTGTTATTACTCAACTCTATTTTGGCCGATAATTACAAAATGATTACAAAAAACTTTTGCAAAATCTATGTAACAAAGCTTAGTGTAGAGAGGTGCAAAAAAATAAAACGTCAGTACAAAACAAATAGTAATTTAAAAGTTACTCAAGTAAAAATTATAACACAAGTCACATCACTAGTTTGCTCACTTGAGACGCGAACTTTGTTTTAAGATTTAGCCAGCAATTAGTAGTTGAAAGTTCTACGACGTAGCTCGTAGCTAGTACATAGTCCGAGGACGTTTGCTTTTAGTTTCTTTAAACACCCGTAGAGGCAAATCCGGGAGCTTAATTGAGGTTCCTTTGTACGGGTAACGTCTTCTGTATCTGTTTGTGTTACGCGAGGTACTTTTAACGAAGATTGGAATTACCGGTATAGCGCTAAAGGCTGAATAACAGTGTAGATGATGCATTTGAGATTGCCTGGATGTTTTAAATTATTTTTCAACACTCTTGCTCGTAAAGTGACATTTATTGCACCGTTTTTAATATTTTAATATAGCTTATTACGCACTAGTGCTTTTTACTTTACATTACCGCACAGTTTATGATAGGTATACTCCCGATTATGTGAAGTTTGTACCTCAATGCAATTGATATGTGTGTAGACGAAGCATTCTTAATTTAATGGGGTAAAACAGGCAGCGAATCGCTGTCAAAAAAAAAACTTGCGCGCCATATTTGTTGACGTTTTCATAGCTCATGATAAAAAAAAACTTTAAAAAATACAAGTCATTTTTTCTTCACAAGTGTGTTGAAAAACATCGTATGACACGCGTGTGCATTGATCATTACACTCTCGGCTCCTTTATCTGTACACATGTATCATAAAGTACTATTATTAAGACAAGTCTAAAAGTATTTTGTAAACTTTGTTTATAGGTTTTAACTTTATGCCGCGAGCAAAAGATAGAAGGATTTGCGATATAATCACGAACCCAATGCGAAAGGATGAATGGGGGACAAAAGTTATGGGGGCTGAAGTTTCCAACTTGTGCTTAGCCGTGTATCTTTCGAACTAAGAGATTTTGAAATTGTAAAATGAGAAATTTTGTTGCAAAAAGCTTTATTTTAGTTCAGCATTAGGGCGGTGAGACATTTCAATTCAATACTTGATTTTGTGAGCTTAAAAAATAAAACCTAGTTTTATACAAAATATGAACGCAAGTTAGTATGAATGTGAATATATGCTTTGTAAATATTAAGTTAGGTAAGTAACCTAGTTTCCTAAAACTATAGTAATGAGGTACTTCCAATAAATAAACTCTAACTAAAACAAAAGTGGGAAAATACAGTTCAGATTGTATGTAGATGTTTAATGCGATGATAGCTCAGTGGTAGTGACGTCGGATACCGAGACGAAGGTCCCGGGTTCGAACCCTACAATGAGCTTGAGCTTTCGGTGAAGGAAAACATCGTGAGGAAACCATAGCACGGTGGTAGGGTACTTTGTAGTACCCGCCTGGCTGGCTACCACCCTCAAGTTGAAAATCTGTCACCAAGCACCTATCGGTGTGTTCCGACAGCTGCACTTGAGAGCCAGTTCCTTCTAGGCTTTGTGTGCTTACCACCTTCGGCTGCATCATCACTTACCATGGTGAGATTGCGGTCAAACACAGGCCTATAAATAGTAAAAACAAAGACAATTAAATATAGCTTTATCGTTCGCGTTACACTAAGAAATACGTATATCTCTGTTAAATATCAATGAAGTCAAAGAAAAACTAATAAATACCCAATGAGCTCTTATTACTACGTATAGAGAAGGCGACACATCACATCTATGTTCCGTTCAACTGAAGCCATCCGGCCACACTTGTTGTTGTAGAATGATGACCGAAAGGCGTAAGCTCCGTGTTTTTTTTTTGTGTCTGGGATAAAATACTCCTAAAAGCGTTCTGATAGCGCTCCGTGTTTCTACTGTCTGCGTAGACAATTAGTTATTGTTTCAGCGCTAAAGAGAATACCTAATGGAATTTTGTTAAGTATAATTATTATTCGGCCTTGAAATACCTTCTGAATATAAATGAATGAATTTATTTTCCAAAAACACAAATAACCAATGATATTATGAGATATGCTACCCTCAAACTAAGCGACGTTGTTCAGTTATTATTGAATTAGTTGAATGCGATAGATAATACGGAACATATGGTACAGAAAGAGATAGCTATATGTAGCCGCTAAGCAAAATTATGACCATTGCCTGAATTTGTCTGCAACAATTAGCGTGCGATCTACCTCTTTTTATTATAATTTCATTGCAAATAACAACTAATTATAGCATAGAACAGCAATGTAAAACAATATAGGTACCTTAGCTATGTCATTTTCTTTACAGAATAAACTTTTCGCTAACGTAGCTCCTGTCTAGGTAGGCAGGTGAATTGACAACGATGAGTGGCGGAAATCTGTGGCCATAGGTGGCCCTACGAATAATAAAAGTCGTGTACCTATATATGTATATCAAAGTCAAAGTCATTCATTAAATTTAGGCCCAAGTAGGGCACTTATAAAGGTAGAAGCTACTGAAGTTATCGGTTAGGATGTTGACCTTTAAATGAGAAGAGCCGGCAACTCAGCAAGGTTAGATTAATAAGGACAGAATCTTTTTAAAAGAAACCTCGGTTTTGTGGGATATAGCTCACTGAACACAATCTCCCCTCTTTAATCTCCACCAATTTGTCAAAACGCGACGTTATGATCGAAAAGCGGATTAATTGTCGTAATCAACTTTTATACTGGAAACTTTGTCGTGTTCCAAGGATCCATGATTGCTATCGCAGAAAATAATACTGCCTACATTGTCCCTTAATTTCTTGATTCCTCGATTTTATCTTTTTAATTTGTCCTTCGCGTTTTAATGTACCGTATATTTCTATTATATGGAGGTTTGCTATCATTAGTTAATTATTTTTATGTGTATCTTTATTTTGTTCATGTAATCAATGATATCATATGTAAAGAGGTAGATAGGTTACCTACACAAAATTTGAACTTCGTGAATGGAACCTGTCATACATGTCGTATCGTTGACGGTCTGATGCGACTCATAGCTAAAGTGAGCTAACTAGCACAGTATTAACGTGCCACTCGCGGAGCGATTATAACCTATCTACCTCTTCTACTTATAAAATCATTGCATGTAATGCAGAAAAATATAATTATAATTATAACAGATGAAACAAAATAAACCAACAGCAACTGAAACAAGGAAAATACTCATAAAATATACATGAATCCTGAATAAATCACAATCACAACACAAGTTAAATCTTATCGTGGGTTCCAGAGCTCAATCAACACTTTTATTATTATTTTCGCACTGTGCTATTTTGCTGTAGCTATAAGATAATTAACTTTGTACCTAAGTGTTTGTTCAATCAGAAAATCAATAAACTTTATTATTATAAATGTTCGTGAAATATTAATGAATGAACAAATTATTGAATGAATCAATAAGTCTAACTTTTCTTGGCAAAAATTGTATCTTTCTTGGTGTTCCATAAACAAAAACAAAAGAGAACCAAACTTGCTAATCCTATGTAGAAGTTTATCGCAGGAACTTCTAAATTCGAATTCCATATTTTCAAAAGATACATAACAGATTCTATGAGCAACAAAGCAGGTTCTTATAAAGGCTGTATGCGATCAAGCGAGTTACATCGAGACGAGACGATTCGAAATTGGAATTCCTTATACGAGATCGTCTTTGTGCAAGAGCCGTAATGTCGTGCTGTGGCCACAAAACATGCGTCATTTACTTGATAAAGACATTGTTTCTATCAACGCTATGAGACACATGTCTAAAAAGGTATATGTGGACTCCATATAGGTTTGAATTATGTAGGTTAGCTGTAGTCTATAAGTAGATTTAAACTGAAAGGTAAGAGCCACATTTTCAAAGCTACAGCCATGTTCTCTGAGCTCGATATCTTGTGTATTTTATGGCGTCATCCTTATATATCGTTTCAAAAAGGGTTTCTGCTTACGTATACATAAATGAAAGATTATCGCTGATATGTGGTTTGGAGATATTGAGATGACATGTTTGCGGAAAACTGGGATATTCTTATGCTACTAAATAAATGCTAAAGTTTGTAACATTGTTTGTGTGTAATGTTTGTTAATCCCGGAACGGATTTTGATAAATCTGGGCACATATAGATCGCAGAATAACGTAAAGGTATTACCCAACTGATAAGGCGCGTCGTGAATCTTCGTTCGCACATAAAATAAAGTATGGCCGCGAAGATTAACGAAAGATAAGCTTAAAACTTACAATCAACCTTAGATCACTACTATGAGGTTCATAATACACTGCAGCTGTTAGTTCCGTCTCACTCGCAAGTCACGCCCCTCCGCACGGCGCGCGCTAACATGGCGGCTGCTGCCGACCAATAGCATATCCCGCGCAAAATGTATTTTCTGCGCAGTTACATCGGTAAGCCATATCAGTTGGGTACCACTGTATGTTATTTAATATTCCAAAAAAACTCGAGCAAACTGCAGGCGGGTATTTAACTAGCTTAGGTACCTAGTTAAAGTTTGTTTATTAGTTTTTATGTAGGAAGTAATCTACAAAACTATTGATCCTATCTGGAGAGTCTTTCACAAATAGACATCTAAATATACCCCGCTTGCTATAGGCTATACTTTTCATCCCGGGAACGTAGGAAAAATCGCAAGAGAACTAGTTATAAAAGCACTCTTACAAACAGACAACTTGTATAGTTATATGCATGAATACCACAACAAGCAGCGATAAAAACCCCCACACAAAGAGCCCCGTCGAGATTGTAATAAACAAACACCAAGAAGTCATACGGAATCGCGTTACAAAGAACAAAAGTTCCCCAATATCCACATAACTGAAATAAAAGCTGCTAGTCCCAACTGGAATCATATATCAAGCGGTATCCATTACGCGATATCACCTAAGCGACGCTGCGGTGATGAATGGTCGGCGAGTGATGGATACCACTCCGCTTGATGAGGTCTTATGTCACGTCAAGTGACAATGTGGGTATATTAAAACGTAAATTATTTTCTAAATGTTGGTAAAAGTACCGACAGTGCGCCAACATTTCAAAGATATATGAGGCAGACTCAAGGCAGCCTTTGACCTTGAGGCGCCGATCCCGGTATAGAGTTCTGCGGTCAGAGTTCTGTGTTCAAAGTTCTGCGTTCCGCGTTCACTATAATCTATGCGGCGCTTTTGAACATTGCACACAGCGTCCGCGCGGTCAAGGAGAACGCATAACTCTGACCGTAAAACTCTCGACCGCATGCTGTGGATAGGCGCCTGACACTTCAAAATAGAGTAATTATTTCGATCCAGATTATAGATAGAGCCTCGGATTATCACTTCTAAAACTGTCAATGGAATAAGTGGTTCGAAGTATACTGGGTGGAGATTTCGAGAAGGCATATTTTCGAAACTATGTTAAAAAAAAAGAGAATTCGCTATTGGTCCTATAGTAAAAGTTGTTCAGCACGACTAATCTAACATAGGTTTCGAAAATATGCCATCTCGAAATCTCCACCTGTTATAGTATAGTTTTGGATGCTGTAGTTGCTAAACCCCAAGGATAAAAGAAAAGCCCGGAATATCTATGGTTACTCCTTTACAGTAGTACCCAACTGATATGGCGCGTCGTGAATCTTCGTTCGCACAGAAAAGAAAGTATGGCCCCGAAGATTAGCGAAAGAATGCTTGAAACTTACAATCAACCTTAGATCACTACTATAAGGTTCATAATACACTGCAGCCGTTAGTTCCATCTCACTCGCAAGTCACGCCCCTCCGTACGGCGCGCGCTAACATGGCGGCAGCTGCCGACCGACGAGTTAAAAATGTATCTTCTGCGCAGGTACATCGGTAAGTCATATTAGTTGGGTAACTGTACCACAATGACAGTTTTTGACTAACCACCGAGTAATTTGTAATTTAGATTATTTAGTATCAAAATAATATTATTTTTTAAGAAAGCAGTTTTTAGCCATTTCCATTTTCAATTAACACATTTTAGTATAATTACTTTAACGGGATTTCTAATAATATTCCCTCAATATCCTAACTTTAAACTCATCCGAGGATGAAGGCCCGGGAAATAATAAAAGCAAATAGCTGCAACCAACTTTGTTATTAGCCGGTGAAAGGAGCTGGCAGACACTGTGCAAGGTAACTAAGAGCTATTTTATCTTTGATAAGATTCTTCGTTGAAAACTCTGGTAGAGTTTTGTTTAATTTTTAATGAGATAGATATAAAGAAAGAAAATATATTTATTTTGATGTACACACAACACACACACAAATAACACAGGTAATTCAAAAGAAAAAGGAAGAAAAATGTTATGTTGTGTGACATCAAAAAAGGTCTATAGGGGTCTCTTCTAGGTAGATAAATAGTTCTATTCTGTACCTTATCTGGGCAGGTCCAAATCCCAATAATAAAGCGTGGTTGTATGCACAAGTAGGTATATTTTATAGAAGCACAGAAACACAGAAATTACATGGAAGAGAAAGTTTAGAAGGAGTGCGAAAGATGAGAAGCGCAAGCACTATAGCAATTTACAGACAACTGAATTAAAATATAAACAAAGATCGTGAGTATATATCTTTCTTTAGCGACGGGTTAGCGGGGTATAATATGTGTAAATGTATAAAATAGATAATGTAATATGTATGGTGCCTACAGGTCAGTAAAACACTGTTAGCCCATATCCGGGTAACACAGCACTGATCAAAATATTACAAAGGAACAGAATACAAGAGAACACAAAATAACAATGACTTTGTAATTATAGCTTAGCAAAGGTTAGCTTAGGTATCTACTTGAAAAAAAGAACTAACTGGTACTTGATTAAAATCTTTTTTTAACTGTGTTCGGGCCTGTTTTTGACCACAATCTCACCATGGTAAGTGATGTGGACGAAGGTGTTAAGCACACAAAACCTAGAAGGAACTGGCTCTCAAGTGCAGCTGTCGGATCACACCGAGAGGTGCTTGGCGATAGAAAACCATCATGCTATGGTTTCCTCACGGTGTTTTCATTCGCCGAAAGCTCAAACTCTTGTTGCATTGAACCACCTTCGTCTCGGCATCCAATATCAATAACACTGATCTATTATCGCCTTAAAATGATTGTAATACACAAACAAACACAGACAAATCTAATGTTTTATTTCTAAGCTTTAGTCTATGGTGTCGGGTACGCTATTAATGCGTGCCAAACAATAACAGTGAGGTCGTTATACAGGTCGTTGTTTTGGTCAGCGACGAGCGACTCAGGGTCGATAATACAAATGATAATGGTGCTAAAAAAAATATAAAAAAATACTTTATTTTTTTTAAATAATAAAAATAAAAAAAATTAAATTTTGAAAATCATGTAATAAGCTAAAGTGTAGACATAATACTCAACGGGAGTACGAGGGAGTAAAGGGGTGGGGCGATGGCGGCTTGCGCCTAGCTTTAGTCTGTGCACGTGCCTAGTAACCATACTTTGCGATAATTTTATTTCAAATTGAATAAGGTATTTCTCAACATATTTACAGTATTTAATGGAATTAAGTCCATTTTTGGGGAATATATAATTTGTACTACCGCTCCTGGGTCGCTTCTCGCCGACCAAAACAACACCTTGTATACCTGACCAATTAAATAGTATTTCAATTATTTATTCACACTATAATGATACATTATTAAGGTATAACGATCATTCGAGATTTGCCGTACACCAGAGCCGTTAAATTTTAAATAGATAGGTAATCACCGCCACTAAATGCCTTATTAGTACTTAATGAGGGTGAACCTTAATTAAATAATTAATATAATGTTAACTAGTTGCTAGTACTTCGGTAAACATAATAGATAGATACGTTTACCATGCTAGTGCAGAAAAAATCGCGTTAGTGGTAAATAAATAATTGGAATTAAATTAAGGTCAGGTCTAAGCTCAAATGCACAAAAATCGGTTTCTTTGAGAGTCGAGTATGACGTAACGCAATGAAAATACCTAACACAAAAAAATATTGTGAACAGAAGAGGGTTTTGAGAAAAATATTAACCGAGTAGAATATTAAAAAGTGCTTTGATATTCCCAATAAAAAAATTGTAAGTTACGTCTAAAAAAAATCTTTCGTGTCTAAATTCTCTGTATTTTCAGCGATGACAACAATTTTATTTTTAAGAATATATAAGATATTGAATTATATTAGAATGTTAACCGGACACTTATTCAATTTATTGTGTATAATCTAAAGAAACCCCGTAAATAACAGTCCATTTCATAGAGTCGACACATTTATGATTTACCATTTTCAACCCTATTCCAGTGAAGAACGAGTGCTGTCAAAATCGAAGTCAGTCCGCGCCTTAAAATTCGTTTTATGAGTTTGGAAATGTTATGCTGATTCAACCAGCAGCCTTTTTGTAGTACTGAAAAGAATCTCTCATATTTAGCCGAAAATAGATTTATAATTGAATATTAGGAGAGTCGAATATTCTTTAAGAAAAATGGAACGGCATAATTGGATAAGACTTCGTGTTATCTACAAATTGCTCAATTTATTGTGTTGATAAGTTTTTGATGTAGAGCCATGGTAGTCAAGTAAGTTGTTCCTCTTGTGGCGTCTTGTGCTATCAAAAACTCATCCAGTAGCTTTGGCGCCTCGCCAGTCCTTCCTAGGAGTTTATCTGGAGAACTGGCGTTTACTTATCATGGTGTAGTATATTAATATGAAAATTATGTGCGATAAATAACACGTTGAGTATCAGGGTTGAAATTGTCAGATGATCTATAGATAAGAACGTCAACAGGGAATGCATTTGGAATTTCTATGGTGCAAAAGCATAAACACTGAAATCTCGAAATAAAAAATAGGGATTCTTATAAGTTTCACAAAATCTCATGACCGAATTATAACATACAACTAGAGCTTTATACTGAGGGTTATTAATTTAGAAGTATTTTCCGTTATATAATATTTATTACGTACTTTTTACCGGATTGGATATTCAGATCGGCAGAGACAACTTTATTATTAAATTTATGCTGTTGTGTTACACGCAGTCTTCATTCCCTATTCGCAATGCATGTTTTGAGAGAGGTAGAGCATAGCGTTTCTTCTCTCAAAGAACAGCTCTTCTGGAGACTACTCTACCTCCACCTTACAGAATACCGCAGCCAACTTTATGTTGTGTTCCTGCGCGTGAGTAAGGTCGCCAGAGCTCATTGGGGAGGGGGAAGGGTCGGTAACGCGTGAGTGATGCCCCGTGTGTTGAAAGCGTCCATATAGATTCGGTAACCGCTTACCATCAGGCGGGCCGTATGCTTGCTTACCAACTGTGTCGTTTAAAAAAGGTTTGAAAAGGCTTAGGCCTTTCAAATCGAGACTGCATCCTAACAACTTTGAATAAATCTGATTAACATTTTTGGGTGGTAAAGAAGCATAAACACTACGGGCCGGTTGGCGCAGTTGGTTAAGGTTCACCTTACGCGCCACAGCTCGTGGGTTCGATTCCCACTCAGGACATGCATTTATGTGCATGAACATGTCTGTATTTCCTGAGTCTGGGTGTAATTATGTATATTAAGTATGTATTTACAAACAAAAAGTAGTATATGTATTATATCAGTTATCTGGTTTCCATAGTACAAGCTCTGCTTAGTTTGGGATCAGATGACCGTGTGTGAGGAATGTCCCAGGATATTTATTATTATTTATAGCATATGACTGATGTTAAGCGATTACCGAGTCTATACATGCTTGTAACAGGAGTCACTCACGCCTGTCGTTCCTACAAAATTCTCTTCAAAGTTACAGTGTATACCGAGTACAATTTAATCTATGAAATCTTCGGTAACGGGGGCATGGTCAGACACAGAGTTTCGTCAATATCTAGATAGATATTTCAGTTTGCTCGGCAGATAGCCTGTATTCCCATCAGGATTACTTCAACGTTGCGGTGGAACAGTAATTAAACAGGGAGGGAACTTTCAATTTGCTTACAGTATTGTTGAAGTTTGAGAATAATATTTGAGTACAATAATATTCTGTACCTAAATATTTAAGTGGGATTCTAAGATTACGTAAGTTTAAGTTTCTTCGTAGATAGAAGATTTAGATGTATAAATTGAGTTAAAGAGATGGTAGACTGGCCTTACTAAAATGTTATAATGAAATCAAATCAATAGAATGTAAAGCGAATGATGTATGATGTATATGCTTTATATATTTGTGGAGTAGGCGTAACTGGCCATGGCCTAATATGAAAATACCAGCTCAGGTGGATTCCTTACGTGTTGTTGATTTCGAAACCTCATGTACATACGAAAGCCGGAATGGCTTATGTATCCGATGAGAGTTCATTATACATATTGACGATTATATTATTAATTTACAGTTACATTTGCGGTTTCTCAATCACGGATTGAGATGTTGGCACACAGTCACATCATCATCATCAGCCGTTTCTATTCTTGGCTTTGTGTATTTACCACCATCAGCCCCATCATTACTTACCGTGGGGAGATTGTGGTCATACATAGCATATTAATAAAAAATCATTATAACAAGTACTAACTTACAAATTTAATTTTGAATACAAGCTGTTTATGGTGACTGTACTTTTTGTCAAATTTAACTTGCAAGATTCGATTACAGACACCGAACAGGTGAAACTAAATAAAAGCTTGTAAAAATAACGCGGGGCAAAGGCATCTGAATAAATTTTACTTATTTTACTGTCCTGTTACCCCTCTGTTATTTACTATACTGTGACACCAATATGAGTCATACGAAAATTCAGGTACCCTCATAACTCTAGCGGCCCATAGGGTACAAAGTTATTAATTACCCACGCCAGAGATACGTGTAAGGTACAACTACAAGCAACAACTGGTTTCTCAACTAATGCTATTAACCAACTGATAAAGATGTCCTTCTGACCTTTTGTAAGTAAGTATACTTAACTTAATTTACTTAATTTATCGATGCTAAGTTGTTTCTAAGTAGGTTTGATTGGGAATTATGGAATAGCCATGATAGCTTCATTAGTACATTAAAATAGACTAAAAAAATTTTTTTACTTATAATATATACAGAGTGTTGTTTTAGTCTGCGACAAGCGACATAGGAGTGGTAGTACAAAAAATATATTTCCCAAAAATGGACTTAATTCCATTAAATACTGTAACTGCACTGAGAAATACCTTATTCAATTTGAAATAAAATTACCGCAAAGTATGGTCACTCGGCACCAAACCACTGTTATGTTTGCAGACCCCTTGCACAGTGGTTCCCCAATTTTTTTTTTAATTATAATCAATATTAAAAAATATGTACAAATTGTCATGTTACAAGAAAGGTATGCGGGAAAAAAGTTTTACATCAACCGTGGGGTGGAGACCTGGTGTCCTGAAATACAGGCTCTGCCTAGTTTAGGCACCAGTCTCCCGCAATTTAAGTATTTTATTGTCTTAATGTAGCTATTGTATTATATTTGTAACTTATTGTGGGAGAAATAAATAAATTTTATTATTATTTTATTATATATAGATTAATTTATAAAGAAATGCTGATGTTGTTTAGCAATCTGAGCTGCACGTCACGTATCGACGTTGAATTCGCTTTTATTCAAGTCTAGTAAATCCCAGGTTTTGAGATAGTCCCGGCTCATTTTGTGATATGACGTAAGAAATAGGGTTTCCTAGACTTGCTTTAAACCATATCCCGCAATAAGGGGGAAAATATTATTATAGGGTTTATCATATGATATTATTATACTACACGCAAATATATACACAAAGTGTATAAATAATTATACCCAAACTAAGAAAAAGTGGAAAAGTTCGTGCACAAAAATATCTTGAGTGGGAATTGAATCAGGAATTTTTATTATTAATTTATTCCTGCTGAGCATAACCAATTCCAAAATGGAAACCAAATTAATGTGACGCGAAACTTATTGTAAAACTAAAACAAGGTAAAGTGAAACAACATTCATACATGACGTGAAAATTGAATTGAACATAATGGTTTCTGACAACAGGATGAAGCCAACAAGGGTCATCAAAAACCTCTGCTAAAATAACTTTGCTTTTCGCCCTAAATTAACTCACCACCATTTTACATAGACCTCTGATTGTTCCGCCTCATCCCCTATAAGTCAAACTTTATTATCTGGCAAAGAGAGCGAGGAAGGTCAAATGATATTGGGTGTGAGGAAAGGTCGGAAAATATTTATTTTGTTCGGAGTCAAACTAAGTTCCTGTAGGTTGACGTATGTATATTGGTTACGTAGAACTGGAATATCTAAAGAAGCCATTAAAAAAAAATAATGTTTATGAATAAGACTTTATTTTAGTCTGATAATGGTGCCGATTCTGTTGTAAATCGCACTAAACTAATTTTAGTCACATCTCATCTCTTTCTTACGAACATGATTGAAAAAGGATAGAACATATTTTAAGTTGCAAATTAATCTTTGCCGTCTTATTTTGCGTGTATTTAGGCGTAACCTCGATAGATGGCGACTAAATTTATATTGAAAACAAGCATTGGACTAATTTGACAGGACAATTTTTTTTACATCCTTTTCTTATGTTCTTTGTTAGAAAGAGACATAGTGACATTAAAATTAGTTTAGTTGTGAACAACAGAATCAGGGCCGCTTCTAATTCTGCGTTCAGTGTGTGTGTTCACTTCCTATGTTCTGTCCTTCTCTCCGACTAACCCCCAACAAATCGGGATGCTGAGTGTCGTACTTGCTCCGATTTTTCAAGTAAAACATGCTTCGATCAAAGTTGATCGAGGAATACATGTATGTATGTTCTATTTTTACCTATTTTGGGCCGATTATGTAATACTAGCTTACGGCCTGTGGTTTCGCCCGCGTTCCCGAGGGAAATATAAAGGTATCCTATGTGTTAATCCACATCATATTCTATCTTCCAAAGTTTATCCAAATACATTCAGTAGTTTTTTGCGTGAAAAAGTTACAAATACCTTCACATCCTTACAAAAATTCACATGGATAATAATTGTAGTAAGAAGATAGGTATGATATCAATAAGTTTTTTAACATTCGAATGAAAACGACAAGGGCACAAATGCAACATGCATTTTCATTCGTGGAATTAGTCTTAGGACAACTTAGGTACAGTAGTACCCAACTGATATGGCGCGTCGTGAATCTTCGTTCGCACAGAAAAGAAAGTATGGCCCCGAAGATTAACGAAAGAATGAGAATGCCTAAAACTTACAATCAACCTTCACTTCTATAAGGTTATTAATACACTGCAGCTGTTAGTTCCGTCTCACTCGTAAGTCATGCCCCTCCGCACGGCGCGCGCTAATATGACGGCAGCTGTCTGCCAATAGCGTTTCCCACGCTTTGAAAATGTATCTTCTGTGCAGGTACATCGGTAAGCCATATTAGTTGGGTACTACTGTACTAGCTTTACTTTGGAACATTATAACATTTTTATCTTAAGTATTTTTCGTTTGTTTTTTCTTTTTATTACTGTTAATATTAATAAGTCATTCAGCTCTAATGATCCGGCTGATATATTTTGAGATATAAACCACATCAATGCTACATGCAGTTTTAAGTTAGAAGTGATTTGTCCATTACTATTACTAGCTCCATGGCACCCTTTAGTCCCTCACATTCAATATTTAGATTGGAAATATTCCGGTTCGGGTACATGTGATATGTATTATTACTATATTTGGTTCTACCTGTCTACACTTGATTAATCTATTGATTTGGGTAGAGAATTTTATTTATAGATCCAATTATAAGATCGTTACTGCTGTTGACATGTTATTAATTTCGTTATAATATTATTTTTAATTCTTATTTTATTTTTCTTTTATTTGTGTTAATAGTTATCAGGATTAAAATAATATCTTTTTTTTTTATTCGTTGGCGTCACACGGCTTGTGTATTTTGCCATTTTCCAGTTATATTATAAGTTCTAGTCACAATAAATCACGTCCACATAGTCCTCAGTCAGTCACTGTCCATAAAAGTCATGTTTTAGTACAATGGTGGTTGTACTAAAACTTTTCACGGACTTCTTGAGACAACTTGAAAAGGCACGATACACATGATTCATTTCATTTCACTTCACTGGTGCACATGGATTGATCTTTATTGGATAAAATACCACCGATAATATGCAATAAAACTCAAAATACACGAATTTATGGAAATAAAAATGAAAACGCTATGTCACTCTGCAAGTTCCCGCCAAAAAGTCCCAAAATAATATCTTATTGCTTTATGAATTTACAACAAGAGAAATTAAGAAAAAAAATATTCATGACACAAAAAATTTGGTCAAAACAACTGGAAAAAATAATAATATGTACTTACTTTTAGATGTTGTAATGTTGCATAATGTAGGTTTTTTTTTATAAATAGAATTTAAACCTAAAATTTTGTTGTCTTAAATCCCTTTTGCTCACCGATGGAACATGAGGACCGTAGCTACGATTTGAAAAAAAAAAGAATTCCAAGAACTGGAATTCACGTGATTAAATTGAAGGGGACGGATTACATGCACTATAATGAAGGAACTTTAACTTTAAGCAAAATTTAATTTCTACGATGGTTGTGGAAAGATCTCTCCGCCGTGGTCTTACCCATGCTGTCCCTTGCAGCATGGGTTCTTCGAGAAGGGTGTGTACGGTAACCGATTACCATCAGACTTCTTAGTTGTGTATAAAATAAATCGAACACAGTAACTGGAAGAAGCGCTTCGAGAAAAGGTAGGTAGTGCCCTTTCGCTTCGCTTGGCTGTCTTGGCAGATCAATATCCAAGCATTACTCCGATAAGCCAAACTAATTATCTGTTAATCTATGTAAGTACTCTGTCAAAAACATTGTAGCGGGACAAATCCTTGTTTGTTGTGGCATTATACTCGATCTAGTATATTTATTGCAGTTTTCCCTTGGGATATTTAATTTTTTGGGACCGAAAGCTTATGTTAATCGTAGGAACAATGAGCACTGAAGGAAAACATCGTGAGGAAATCATAGCAATGTGCTAGAGTACTTTGTATCCTTATTAAGGATACAAAGACGGAACAAAAGATCAGTTAAGGATTCCTTAACTTATATTTTGTTAAGGCTTGTTTTTGACCAAAATGTCACCATGATAAGTGATAATGTGGCTGAAGAGAATTAACTGGCTCAAGTACGCTATTGGGACATACCAGGGCCCAAATGACAGGTTTGTCAGTTTTCTTCTACTAAAGCTTCTAAAACTATCATGAATTTAAACAACGCACATTGGATCAATGGCAGTGGAGTTGACGGGTTCACCTTACGCGCCGCAGGTCGTGGGTTCGAGTCCCACGCAGGACATGCATTTGTATGCATGAACATGTCTGTATGTCCTGAGTCTGGGTGTAACGATGTATTATATTAAGTATGTATTTGCAAACAAAAAGTAGCATATGTATTATATCAGTTATCTGGTTTCCATAGTAAAAGCTCTGCTTAGTTTGGGATCAGATAACCGTGTGTGAGGAATGTCCCAGGATATTTATTTATTATTTATTTATACATTGTGTCCACAAGCAGTGCGCGAATTTTAAATACGCGCGTAATTCGCGTGCTCTTCGCCAGAGTCTCGACTCGTAATACGCGCGAGAGATTCGTGGCAAATTCGTCATTCGGACAGGGTCTAAAGTAAAGAAAAAGTATTTCCCTTTAACATACATAGACACGTCACGTCTATAGAAAACTACTTCACCAATACTTTTACGTACAAAAAAGAAATAACGACGTAACATAAAAGACTCATAACGACATTGACGACATAGTTCGCACAGGGAAGTACGAGTAAATGATTTCCTTGTCTTTCTTCGGAGAAATAAAATTGTCCAAAGCCATCGACACGTGCCAAGCGACAAATTTGCGGTTACTCGTACAAAAAGTTCTTAGGAATCCAGAAGTACGCTTTAAATATGGACATATAATCTCCAAGGCGGTTATTTTCGGTAGGATTTTATGAAACGTTATATGGGAGATTAAATCACGATTGGCTGCGAGCCAGGTGAGCCAAAAGGTGTCGGCAATTTGATTCAACATTTAGTGGGAGGCCGCTTTTGAATTTGGAATATATTTTGTCATTTTTCTGGCATTGATATACAGTTTGAAGAGAAATCATGACATCCATTTTAGATATAAGATTTTCTTATGTCATAATGTCAAAGTCAAAGCCATTATTAAATGTAGGTAGGGTACTTATTAAAGTAAATTTTACCACTGGTGCAGACTTCCCTTTTCTAGATTTATCAAAAAAACTTTTACTATTCCTATAGTTTTAGACTTCGTAAAATTAGAATTCGAATGTGAGTTTGTTTGTTTGTTACGCTGTTAGTCAACGGATCACGATGAAATTTGGCATGTAGATAGCCTATAGTATGGAGAAGGACAGCTAGTTATCCATATAATGGACTACAACATGGGGTTCTTCAAAAAGGGCGTGAAGAGATTTCTGCAGGGTCGGCAACGCGCGAGTGACTCCCCTGGTGTTGCAAGCGTCCATAGGCTACGGTAACCGCTTACCATCAGGCGGGCCGTATGCTTGTTTGCTACCTAAGTAGTATAAAAAAAAAAAAAAAAAAAAAAGTGTGAGCCAAAAGGCAATCTGAAAATTATTAAACCCGTCTAAAAGATATCATCATCATCATCAGCCTATAATGGCCCACTGCTGACCACAGGCCTCCATTCACAAATGAGGGTGAAAGGGAATGGGCAATACTCCACCACGCGTGCCCACTGCGGATCGGTGGAGGTAGGCTATTGGTCAACCTTCTGTTAGAATTTTTTAAGCCGCCTAGGAGGCATCCGCTAGCTTAACGATTATCACAATTAAGTGATAACCGGGACCAATTTGAAATACCACTAGGCGGTCACCCATCCAGGTACCGAACACGACGGTGGTAGCTTAACTTTGCCGATCGATTAAGAACGGCTAATCCTGCTACGCCACGAGCGCTTCATATATAGTAGGTAATCGATAATAAAGAACTATCTTATCAAAATAGCTCTTTACGAAACTTTGTGCGTACCCAAACTTTTTTCAAGGGTCAACCAATCAGACAAATCTTCAGCAAGGCGTTACCGCTAGTTATAAGTACAATGAGGGTTGTCAGAGACCGGTAACTTTGTGATTAATGACCCCCATGTCCGGTACACGCTCCCAACATTATCTGCCTTTCGTTAATACCACGGATTTTATCTTATGACTATAATGGTCCGAAGGATTCTTTTTATGAGATAATTGTTGATACAAGTGTGGATTTTAGCATGCTTGAAATAAAGGCTAGTTTTGATTGTAGATTTTAGCAATTAACGTAAATGTTGTGGACTGTGGTCTTAACAAGTTGTTAAAATGAAGGGATGACTAGTTAGCTACTGAGGAAAAATAATCGTAATAATAATACAAAAATATGTGATGAGGATGAATGTAATAAATACTCTTTGACGGGCCGGTGATTCCATCTGACATACAAATGCATACAAATGCTTGTATGCATGAACATAATATCTGTATGTCCTGAGTCTGGGTGTAGGTAATTAGGTAGTATATCAGTTGTCTGGTTTCCATCAGATAGCCGCATGTGAGGAATGTGTCAGGATATTTATTGTTTTTATTATGGCTACCACGCGGTTCATACTTGTGAACAGGTGCTGCTTGTGGGGGCTGGTCTGCTTAAGTTTGCTAGATACTTATTAAACATCGATTTAGTCTAATTTGTAGTTTTGCCTCAGTGCGACTAGAATTTAAATATTATGTTATGAATCTAAGCTTGTTTTGAAAAGAGTAATTGCTGAGTTTATCGCCGGCTCTTCTCAGCAAATGCAACCTTCCGAACCGGTATTAGAGTATTAGTCAGACTTGTCAAAAGTGCCTGCGAAGGTATATTTGATTTTGAATATTATAATCTATTTAAATATATAGATATACCCTAAAATATAGATATTTTAGGGTCGGCAACGCGCGAGTGATACCCTGGTGTTGCAAGCGTCCATAGGCTACGGTAACCGCTTACCATCAGGCGGGCCGTATGCTTGATTTCCACATTAGTGGTATAAAAAAAAATTACTCATTCATAAAACATCCTGTTTCTGTTTTCAACCTTTTATATAAATGCTAATATCGAAAATAAAATTTCCGGGTCCCAATTCTTTTATCGACAGTGAGCAATATTTTTCGCGATAAATTAATTTATAGTCGAAATATAAAGATGAAAAACACCGTTCAAAGAGGCTGAAAAATAAAAAGAATTTTCTCAGAAGTTCACATCGGAAATTGCAAAGTTGAAAGTTCAATACTAGATACAATTTCATTATTGAAATTGGAGTTCTCTTTTTTACCGTTTCGATAGACTGGATGATTCATTGAGATAGGTACTTGTTTATGAATATAAATTGTTGAATTAAGTGTTTTTTTTATTTTGTTGTTATGGGCTTTCTGTACATTGATTACTCTACCATCCTACTAATCCTACTAATATTATAAATGCGAAAGTTTGTGAGTATGGATGTATGTTTGTTACCTCTTTCACGCAAAAACTACTGAACAGATTTGGATGAAATTTAGCACACAGATAGAATATGTTCTGGATTAACACATAGGATACTTTTCATCCCTTTTATTTCCACATCCCTTTCATTTTAAGGCGACGATAGCTCAGTGGTAGTGACGTCGGATACCGAGACGAAGGTCCCGGCTTCGAATCCTACAATGAGCTTGAGCTTTCGGTGAAGGAAAACATCGTGAGGAAACCATAGCACGGTGGTAGGGTACTTTGTAGTACCCGCCTGGCTGGCTACCACCCTCAAGTTGAAAATCTGTCGCCAAGCACCTTTCGGTGTGTTCCGATAGCTGCACTTGAGAGCCAGTTCCTTCTAGGCTTTGTGTGCTTACCACCTTCGGCCGCATCATTACTTACCATGGTGAGATTGCGGTAAAACACAGGCCTATAAATAGTAAAAAAAAAAAAAAAAAACCGGGAAAACATACGAACTCTCAGGAATGCGGGTGAAAACGCGCTGAACAGCTAGTCGTACATAAATACGAAACTATGTAGATATATTTCTACATGATGATTTATATTAAACTTGGGACATAATTATAAGGCATATATCCTTAGCAGTTACACCCTCGTTCCCGAGATACAAGTAGTCTATGTGCCTCTTCAAAATATAGGCTATCCATGTGTTAAATGTCATGCAATTTAAAGGTTTAGTAGTGGAGAAGTTACAAACAGACAAGACAGAGTTTTTTTTAGCAATAATTACATTAATGTGATTCCGGGATCACACTTGATCTCTCAAGCCCACCACAGACGTAGCTATAATACCTATATATTAATATAAATAATAGTTAGGCATATTTTCAATACTATATTTGAGTGACGGGCCAGTTGGCGCAGTTGGTTAAGACGTGGCATCTTAACCTATAGCGCCGCAGGTCGTGGGTTCGATTCCCACACAGGACATGCATTTGTGTGCATGAACATGTCTGTATGTCCTGAGTCTGGGTGTAATTATGTATATTAAGTATGTATTTACAAACAAAAAGTAGTATATGTATTATATCAGTTATCTGGTTTCCATAGTACAAGCTTTGCTTAGTTTGGGATCAGATGACCGTGTGTGAGGAATGTCCCAGGATATTATTATTATTATTATTATATTATTATAGTGACCGCACACGCAGCTATAATATATATTTCTGTTACTTCACTAACCTACATTGAAATATATCTATTATAGCTCAGCATATTAATATAATATTATTGCTACGTCTGTGATTGGCTTTATAAACGCTTATATAACTGCGAGGAGGTAGTTAATTCTTTTAACTGAAAGACAACACAAGCTGTTTATTTATGGATGAAAGGGGTATTCAATTTTAATATTTTTATATAAATATCTCAAAAGTAAGCAGATGTTCATGTTCAGAAATTATTGTCCTAGGTAGAATGGACCCCACAAAATCAAAAATCAAAATCAAATAGTCATTTATTCAGTTTAGGCCCTAGTAAGGCACGATTGGTACATACAGTTGAATTTACTACCAGTTCGGAATACACTTAAACTGAGAAGACTCCGGCAAGAAACACAACCAGGTAAGATTCTTAACCTTCACGTCGACCCTAAAATCCCTTCATTACGAAGTTCGGGTACTTACTGAGTTTATATTGAATACACATTGAAAAGAAAATACAGAGATATCAATTCTATTATATCAGTATCTAAAATCTCCAAGAAAGTTTAGCGACCCCAATTATAAAAAAGGTCCACAAAAAATAAAATGTTTCTACAAAATAGAAGTGGATAACAATGAATGAATAACAATGATACATTCAAACCGCTTCTACTGTTACTAATATTATCGGAAAGTAAATAAAATAAACCAATAAAATTATTTTGCCAACGTTTTATTTTTCCTATATTATTATAGGCTCACATAGACACAGTAAAAGGGGACTGACATCAAAAGAATGAGATGAAATATGATTGCCTCCACTGCGAGAGACTTGGTGACACGATTATTATCGAGAGAACTTCCTTTGATGCTTTACTCAAATCTTTTTTTTATAAATTAGGAACGACGACGTTGGCCATCCGTGTTTTCGGACGCGGAAAAATTGGTCCAAGAAATTTAAAAAAGAATGATCTTACGTCTTCTGAGGTTAGAGTTTGGGCCGTTGCGTCGACGAAAACATTTTAAATTTAGCTTAAAACCTCTTTCATGGCTGTTGACATTCTCTAGTTTAAAACCTCTTTCATAGCTTAGCTTACTGACCCAATAAAAAAAAACTAAAATTGAAAGATTATATTGGAATAGAACATGTATAGTGCCACAAGCTTATCTGGCCCGATGAGAGAGTCCTATTATCGTATTTGTTGGAGCAAGCAACCAATGAACGTAGTGTTTATATTCTCTTTGACCAATGGCGATTGACATTTCGAAATGGCGTCGTTAGTTCCTCTTTTGACCACCGGGTCAGATAAGTTAGTAGGACTATACAATTAAATTCTATATCATCATCACTAATATAAAACTGTCATTAGTCTCCCGCTGCGTTTTACTATAAATATACGATTTTCTCCTAAACTACTGAACGGTTTTTATTTTGAATTTAAAAAATGAACAAGCAGTATAAATAACAAGTAAGTATAATCTTAATTATTTTTTGTTTTCATCATATCACAGAAATGATAACAGTTTATAAATCAGAATATTTGTATCTCTTCGCATTTTCAATTCTCAATCCAGTTATTTCGTTATCGCATTTTTTTAGGAATCATGCTTCTTTTTACAAGCTTTTATGTAGTTTCACCTGTCCCGTTGTCTGTAATGGAATTTTGCAAGTTTAATTTGACCCACTTTCCGGTTTCCGATTGAGCTGAAATTTTGCACGAATATGCAAATCGCGCGACAATGCAATATTATGATGACGTGGAGCTAATCTGATGATGGAGCTGGGAGGTGGCCATAGGAAGTCCGTAATAAAACCACATAACCCCATCGAGTTTGGGCTCGTTTGATTCGTCTTGATGATTACTTTGTCGCAAGTACAGTCACTCAAAAAAAAACATGTATTAAAAATGAAATTTTTAACAAAGAACTTGTTTTGGGATAAAATGTAGCCTTTGTCACTTGTCGACTTTTGTTAAAATAATCACGTGAATCCTTTTTTCCGTTTTGACGTGCACCAAGCGAGCAAAAGCTAGTAAAGAAGAGTATCTTGAGTTTAAAATTAAATTATGTAAAATACAGCATGTTCGAAAATGTCTATCGCGAGGCAACGTGTGAACTCGATTCGAGGCGCGCGCCCGTCAAGGCTGCCTCAACAAGAGCGCAGCTTTCATATCTAAAATACACAATTCAAAGTTGTGCTTCAACTTTATTGACAGTTACAATACAAATAATGTTCACGTCAGTGCTTCTATTCAATTTGCTTATACAGGGTGCTCACGTTTAGTTCGTATATCGTGTTATGTCAATTTGCAGAGACACATTATTCAACCCAGAGGATGCGGGCAAGTGTCATATCGTGTTTTATAAGGAAAAAAGGCATATTATCTTTATGGGTAAACGAGATGCTTTTGGAAATAAAACTAAATACAGGTCGTTGTTTTGGTCAGCGACGAGCGACTCAGGGTCGATAATACAAATGATACTGGTGCAAAAAAAAAAACTTTTTTTTTTACAAATAAAAAAATTAAAATTTTGAAAATCATGTAATAAGCTAAAATGTACACATAATACTCAACGGGAGTACGAGGGAGTAAAGGGGTGGAGCGCTGAAGGCTTGCGCCTAGCTCTAGTCTGTGCACGTGCCTAGTAACCATACTTTGCGGTAATTTTATTTCAAATTGAATAAGGTATTTCTCAACATATTTACAGTATTTAATGGAATTAAGTCCATTTTTGGGGAATATATATTTTATACTACCGCTCCTGGGTCGCTTGTCGCCGACCAAAACAACACCTGTATATACATAGATATATTTATTAAGTGATTACAATGAAATGAGTGTGTGTACCTATTTAAAATAGAAAAGGTATTGCAGGCGGGGACAAACCAATTGTCGATAGCTCAGGGTTGGAAGTGGTGACTCGCGCGATGATGAACTCGTTCTCAGCAGCTTTGTGGTTCAGTTTGGTGGTTCTTAATGAAACACTTTCTTGCGGCAATTATTCATGTATATTAAAATTAAGACTACAAATAATGCGTGTAAAATTCTCTGATTGCTACGATATAAAAAAATATTGCGTAGTTATCGTGCAAGAAGTAACGGACGAAGTGTGTCGTTTCAAATTTTAGGCGGAATATATTTCAATATAAGGGAGGCGGTAGGTAGCATAGATTATAGACGAGACGGGGCGATATTCAAAAACTACCAATCCGCGTATTAGGGTAGTGAGGTGCGTGAACACCAATAACAGAAGTATGTATTTTTTTTAAATATTTGTTTGTCCCCGACTGCAATCTATATATATATAATTCAAAGTCCTGACTGACTGACTGACTGATTGACTGATATATCAACGCACAGCCTAAACCACTGGTCCTAGAGACATGAAATTTAGTCTATATCTATATAATTCAAAGTCCTGACTGACTGACTGACTGATTGACTGATATATCAACGCACAGCCTAAACCACTGGTCCTAGAGACATGAAAGGGGTTAGAACCTTTGTGGCATAGTTAGCCGCCGCCATTTTAGTTTTTTTTCAATGTCGCGGCGCACGATTAAACTAGTATATATGGGTAGATGACACTTATACAAACAAAAAATGTTAATCAATATGGTGGCCTAAAGTGTCACGTTTCCGAGATATTTGGAGGTAATGATCGCCATATGAGAATTACGACAATCATTAAAAAATTACTTATGACGTGTTTATATGCATTCGATTTTATTCAAATAATAGTTCCCAGGTTGATTTATCATTTTTTTTTTAGTAGAGAGTTAAACTAGGAGTATGAAAAACAATATTTTTAATTACTTACCTACTAAACAGCATCGTAATAATCGCTATGAACTACGAATTATGATATACGAAACTATGACTTCGTCTACTTTGACACAATGTTGTCAAAGTAGCTCGGATCGTGACTTGTTTCTCATCTTGTCATTATTATACACACAAAAATGACAATACTTGTACTAAAATCTCATGTTACCAAGTTAATTGGAACTAAAGATCGAAAGTCGCGGTATTAAAATAAGTGGATGCATTTTTATTAATATTAGAGTTAGCGGGAACGTCGCCCATAAGAATATAACCGAACACGGTTTCAATGGCAGAAGGAGCGGGAGGTGCAATAATTTTTTGACCTAATAATAAAAATGGGAACAATTGTGCCCCGAGAACTACTTCGACCTCTCCGGGGATGTGCCACAGAGGGTCAGCGAGCGGTAATTTACCTAAATGTTGCACTATAGAAGTCCCAACATATTCAGTCGGTAACCTGTCAGTAATGCAATCAACGACAAGAGCGGTAATATAATAAAAATATTTTTTATTTTTCGCGGTTATTTTAAGTTGAACGCCGTGAATAGGACGCGAAGTGGATCCTACACCCTTTATAAAAGAATTGCTAAGCGGTATTATATTTAAATTTAGTTGTTTACAACAGGCAGTTGTAATTATGTTGTTTTGAGACGCGTTATCTATTAAACATCTAACTGAAATATATTTATTGTCCTTATTAGACGCATAAACTTGAGCGGTTGATAAAAGTACAGTAGTATGGGAAGGATTTAATTTATTAAAAGAATCGCGTTCGTTATCATTATTCTTATCAACTCGCGCTCGGGTGCATAGCGACACCGGTTGAGGAGCGTCCGTAGCGTTAGAAAGAGACGCGGTCAGATGCGCGGGCGAGGCTGCGCACGGGAACGGTCGCGGCGCGGCGCGGGCGGCGGCGGACGGCTGCGCGCAAAGCTGCGCGTCCTGCGCGTGTGGAGACGGCGCGATGCGGTTATCGCTATTATCAAGACGCGCCGAGTGAGAGGGACGCGAGTCAGAAACTATTTGTTGCGATTGCGAATTGCTATCCAAATGCAAAAGAGAATGATGGTGTTTATTACAAGTTTATTTACCTATTTTACCCCTTTAGGGGTGCAATTTAGAAAAACCTTTCTTAATGTATACCTACTCCTCACAAAGAATATACCCTCTAAATTGCATGTCTCTAGGACCAGTGGTTTAGGCTGTGCGTAGATATATCAGTCAATCAGTCAGTCAGTCAGGACTTTGAATTTTATATATATAGATTACAGAGCTTTTTTCTCTTTTTTTGTTTCTTTTAATATATTAATTTTAATCAGAATATTTGGCTTAAATAAAATTAATTTATTGAAGTCATAATAAAAGCATACTGCTTTGTGAGTCGATTTAAAAATACTGAAAACTCCACGTCTGTATTTTGAACGGGATCTACTCGTCCATTAAAAAAGACAGAAAAGAAAAATAAAATGCTGTGAAATCCTTTTGATAGAGTACAAAATTCAACGCGGCACACCTGTGTTCACGTTAGTATTCGTAGGTTTCAAAACTTTTGTCGTAGCAAATGTTTGGGAAATGGTTAAATGAAAATTTTATTTTACAGGGCCTCTGCCAGGGCTTAGGGTTCAAGTTCGGTAACTTATTGGCAGACCCCTTTAGTATTAAAAATGTGTAGGTATGGACGTAACTATTTACTTTCGGTGGATGTCTGCCTTATCAACTACAAAACAGAGTAGGTACAGTATTACCCAACTGATAAGGCGCGTCGTGAATCTTCGTTCGCACAGAAAAGAAAGTTGCCCCGAAGATTAACCAAAGAATGCTTAAAACTTAAAATCAATATTAGATCACTACTATAAGGTTCATAATACACGGCAGCTGTTAGTTCCGTCTCACTCGCAAGTCACGCCCCTCCGCACGGCGCGCGCTAACATGGCGGCAGCTGCCAACCAATAGCGGTTTCCCGCGCTTTGAAAATGTACAAAAAGTATCTTCTGCGCAGGTACATCGGTAAGCCATATCAGTTGGGTACTACTGTACCTACTGTTCATTCGTATATCACGAAGATAACCCAAATAACAATATTTCAAATAATTCAACATAGTTCAAGAGTTCATAAAGAAATACTACCTACTACATACATAGACTATTTCTGAAACAGGCATCGTGATTTTATAGAATACTAGATGTCCCGCGCGGTTTCACTCGCATTCCCGGGATAAAAAAGTAGCCTATAATACTTGGTGATAATGTAGATTCCTATTAGTGAAAGAATTTTTGGAATCGGACTGGTAGTACCAGAGCCCGTTTAAACAAACAAACCGAAAAACTTCTGCTTTATTGTATTTAGTATAGATTTAAGGCTTTTCATTATATTTCAAAACTGCTTTAAGTTAAGATCTGGGTAGATCTACAGATGAGTAAATATTAGCTCTAGGCTATAAAATAAGTTAAATGAAAAATGAAAACAACTCAGTATTAAATCCACAATAAAAGTTTTTCTCGATAATTGGGCTGGATTTTGATAATAAGTATACAAGTTTCTTAATTATTTCTAGTTTAGTCTAATTTCGCTCGCACAAGGCAGAAAGTTATTTTTAATTCAGTCTAGTAGTTTATATAAAAATAACCATTATTTTCTAGACATAACAAAGAATGGAAAAAAGAACGTAATATTAATTTTGCTTATCTAAAATTGTTCTTTTTAAATTCAACGAAGAAAGTAACCAAAGACATTTTAAGCAGTCGCATATAAATTTAAGAATTGTAATGGAAAAATTTAAATGACGTGCATTCCGCGAAACGAAAAAGCGTTCAATACGGCACGAACTAAAAATACTATTCATACTAAAACTAGCAATAATGAAGATTATTTATAAATCTGAAAACCTGCATTGGTAACCATGAGATCTTTGAATTGATAACTATCATGAAACTGAATTGAATTAATAACGGTGATTTGCAGAAACAAGCATTTTGTTATGAAACTGGTTTCAGAGTAAAACGAAAAGAAAAGTAAAGATCAAACGCATGTTTTATAAAGAATCCAATTCACGATAATAAATATGATAAACAAACAACACATGCATGTATTTGTACCAATACAGCAGCATTTGCTTTCAAATAGCAACAATATTCTTCTATTTTATCGAATGCCATGGCACAAAAAATGCAATATGACGCAGTCGATATACGGAACTTTGTGAGCGTCAACTTAGTGACTTATGGTTGTTTCAAAGAGCTTTATTTCAAATTCACTTCGTACGTTTTAAAATATTGCTTATGGAGTACGCTGACGAAAATATTTAGGGAACAAAGAGCGAGACAACTGTCGTAAATATTATGGTGATGACGGCGACTTGAAATATTTAATGTCTCTTTAGACTTCTGGAGTTTCCAATGCATTCCAGTATATAAAGCTTATTCGCGATGTGGTTTTATTTCCAATTAGTTCAGTCAGTTTATAGACTGCAAAATTTGCAAACAATGAAATTTAGCACGGTGGCACAAAAAGTTTAAAAGTCGACAATCTGGCTCCAAGCTCCTACCTAGGAGCTGCATTTGAGAGCCTGGTGCCTTCTAGGCTCGATAAAGGCCAGTAGCTCAGAGTATATAAATACTACGTACCAGTAGTATAACACATGCAATCCGTCTGGTATTGCTGGTGGCTTACCATCTCGTAGACCAACTTCTTACTTTAACTTTTTGAAACAAAAGACAGAAATTAGACTTTCTTGTCTATTTCACAAATACCTTCTTTTCACGAACTTTAAGGGGACTTCCAACTAGTTTTTTTTTTATGTTAAATGGACTTGCGTTTGACCTGCGACTGACCCCATGAGTAGTTATGACGAGGCCGAGGATGTAGCACGCTTACCCAGAAAAAGCCTATTCACTCTGGCCTTGAATACATCTAGGTTATAGGTGTCGGGAAACACAGACTCGATATTTAGGTAGTTATTCAAGTCAGGGTCTACAGAATCGAACGGCTTTTAGTTTTGCAAATCAAACTTTCGAAACGAGGCAGTCAATAGATAGATATACGACTGCCGATAATGACTGTGACTGACACAGTAAAATCTAATTGTACCAACTTACTGATCGGAAAGAAAAAGTCTAAATAACTATCTCTATCGCTTATTCTATAAAATAGTTTTATATGTACACCTTTTGGTCATGAGTTTCATTTCATATATTATACAATGAAAATACGTTTGAACTTTCTCAGCTTAGAATTATCAGAGTGGAAGATCAAAGCTTTGTATTTTTTATTCCTGAGCTCTCTAAAGTGTGAAATAACCTCCGAGGCAAACTAGCGAGCTAGAACTTTTACCTTCAATTCCCTGACTCGGATTCGAGAGCTCGAATTCATGATCAATCGTTCCACACTCAAACAGTACTCGATAAATCCTTTTGGAAATTCAAGCAAAGGCGTCAATTTTAAGTCAGAGGCTAACGAACTTACTCGCCTTTGCATTTGGAGATTGTATATACACGATTTGTGGGTATTTGCCGGTTTTGATTGCAATTACATTTTTAGAAGAAAGATTTTTGTTATATTTATTTTGTAAATATTTGCTATGGTCCAAGTTTTCAACATTAGAACATCTAGAATCAACAGACTAGGTTCCATAATGTAGTCCTAGGTTATATAATGTAGGTTCGGAAGGGTTTTCCAAATTTAACCCCTAAGTAAATACGAGATTGCGGGTGAAAGAGTGGGCGGCAAACTAATCAAAAGTCGGGGACGTACAAATAATCGGAAAATTGTATTGTTTCCTGTGCCTTATATAGTTAATGACGACTGTATTGTTAGAACTCATAACGACAAAACGAACGTGTATTTTTTTTACGCACATAACGTTGATAACGAAGCTGAAAGTTTCAGAACTTGAGACAGCACTTCAGCAGAGGGTTGTAATCGCACCTGTCTGAACCATTGAGATACTAGAGTTGACATCTCAAAGAAAAGTCTCAGGGAAACGAAGCGCGCAAAATCAAATTATAGACTACATATTGCCGCGTTTGTTACTATTATTATAGTGGCTCTGTGAGTTGTAGACCCCGCGAGTTACACTGAAAAAAATGATCTACAAAACTAGTTATGTCAATTGACGTTTTGCTGTCGGGAAACTAACTTTAGTTGTCGGGAAACTAACTTTAGTTGTCGGGAAACTAACTTTAGTTACATTTAATCAAATAATTTAGTAACGAACATACAACTAGTTTTGTTACTAGTAAGTTTAGTTCGCAAGTCACTCTGTTTAGGTTATTGGTCGTCAAATTTTGTGTTACTGTTAAATAAAGTTTTGTAGTCACTTGTAGTCCATTTTTTTCAGTGTATGTGTAATTTTTTCTTCAAATCAGTTTTTGAGTAAGAAGTAATATAATTACCGAATCTGCTCACAAAATTTCGCGAGAATCGGTTGAGAAATGCGACCTATAAATAGAAGAGAACAGCCGGACATCTGGACATATGAAAGCATTTTTGTCCCACCAGCAGAGCTATTTTAAAACGCTCGGATTCGATATCGGAAACGGATTCAAAAACGACCGAGGCGATTTTCCGCAATTGCTATTTTAATTTCCGAATTCGAATATTTTTGATGTTTCTTTACGGAAATATCAATTCGATTCATCGAAAAGTTTTCGGAAATTAAAATAGCAATTGCTTTAATTTGTTTCGGAAATTTTTGAATGCGTTTCCGATATCGAATTTGACGTTTTAAAATAGCCAAACGGAGACGCTTTGCTCGCTTCGCTGGGCACACATGGTCAATTATCGCCTTCATTAAAAAAAATTGAAGCCAGAAAGAGTGACAGAAATTTCAGTAAAAAGACAAACCAGCACGTGTTGAAATAATTTAATGTACTTTTTTGAACCAATATATCACATAATGACACATACTAACTGAGCGATTCACCTCTCTAGTCTGACATAATAATCCTCAGTGGTTTCAGAAATGTTTTTCATAATAGGTACTCACACGTCTGCATAAAATTGAGGCTGTCTGGCACACCTGTAACTTGGAAAATCTGATTAAAGCTTAAACGTAGAAATAATTTTAGTTTTTAGTACCAAATGTGGCATTTGTATGAATTTGGCTGGATATCCATGCTTACTAATATTATAAGGCAAAATTTGAATATTTGAAGCGCTAACCATTCCATTTGGAAAAAATATATGCGGGAGGCGGATCACAGCTATAATAGCAACTTTATAAAATGCAATTTAGGTTCTCAGCAGGCTGACAGCGTTTCCTCCTTGGATAGCCAAGCGAATGCATTGGCGGAAAAAGCTCACCACTGGTCTCCGGAGGCTTCGATCAATTTTGATGATAATTTAATTAAAATAAGTAAATAAATTAAAGTTTGTCTATACATTTGTTTGCAATATATCAATGGCGAACTTTTATTTTGATGACAATTGGTCAATGTCCTTTTTTTCTATTCATTAAAGTTTTAGTCAACTTTCTTTCACCCTCTTTCGGGATTGCACTTTATCGAGGGTCATACTGTATTATTACGGAGGTGCTAGCGTGTAATAAACAGAATTTTCCATTAAACCTTATCACTATCCAGACAATTGACTGATGTCATTAAATTACGATACAATCTGTCTATTAATCAGTCAAATTGGTGCACAAACACACTAATTATACTGTCACATATACAGGGCGAGGCAACGAGCGTATAATCAGAAACAGGACACACAATTATTCATTAGCCCCCTATTGTGTTAAAGGTGAACAGCCTGTGAATAATCATAGGGTGATATTGAGCTGGCTAGGCTTTGGTTACAGGCAATTGTTTTAATATCCTGTCTGTCGAAAAATATAACGAAACAAGTGAGAACGGGCTAGAGAACGAATAGTTCCCTGCAAAAAAAAGTGCAAGTAAATTTTGTGGATCTGAAACACAACTTCACAATTATTTTATGAAAGCAGTCGTGTTTTGAATTATGATTGTGATCTTATTTTTTCCGACATTTTATCAGTTTGATAGCTTATATTCTCGAGATGATATAATAATTCTAAAGTATCATAAACACTTCAAAATTGATTCAATTCAATTGAACATCGAAAACACTTTTTTTCAGTCGTTGTAAAATATAAAAATACATCTTGCATTTCCATTTTCAGAATACTGATCAAATGCTAACATTTGAAACAATTTACATACTCATAACTTCAACATTGTCGTTGTAAAGACTTGTTAACGTCTCCGTTAACATTTCCGGGAGATATTTTGAAATACAGGGGCCCGATTCTCGAGTCTTCGACATGAATTTAACATTAAACATTTGGCAAAAAAAAATGGTGAATATCTTACAAATTCTATACATTTTGACATAAGACCGCTATGACTCTTTCGCCTTTCTAATACATGGGTGCAAATTCAGACTGAAATCAATCATTGGTCAACATTAACATAAAAAAAAACAATTTTTTCGATATAAGACATGAAGATAGTCCCCCTGGCCCCATCAAATTTTTATTCTAATATAAGCAGTAAGGGTGAGATCCTCCATTCTCGTGGAGTGAAATTTCTTTATTATAATTACCTCACTTGGAGGTCACATCCCTAAGGGGAATTTTCGTGAAGATGGCTAGCTACGCATGTCGCAAACATAATACAGGGGAATTCCAAGAATTTGATTATACCCTGTTATTTTTGATAAACAGCAATCTTTTGTAAAGGAGTTTCTTTCATTTGTATTTTCTTTGTAATACCATAAAATATTGTTTATTTGTAAGAAAACATATGTAGTATGAGTAACGTACAGAATTACTTTTGCATTCATTCTGTAATAAATATTTGAAGACAGCATTTTTTTTTTAGAAAAATGAAATGTACGATTGTGGTAGTTAGAACTTAAAGTCTAGAAGGCTAATTAACTGACTCTATCGAAACTTGGAATACATTCATTGACTAAAGAACTCTTGCACAACCACGGCTGCATCATGTGGCTGCCACAGATTACAAACTTACGGTGTGTGGCCTGCAACTATACTGGTCTAGGCTAGTCTTAAATCAAGACACAACACTGCTAAACAAGAAGTGACATATAACCACTGCTGCATTGTGTGGCTGCCACAGAATTACGGCATGTTACCAGAAACTAGGCTGGTATGTAAGTAAAGTGACATACAAATTTTAACCCGTGTTTCGTCACAGTCGACTCGGTCGCAGTGACTAATGTTTACGGTCACCAACGGCACAATCTTTTACCGCTGCTGTTTGAGAAGGGTTAACTGGGGTCTAAATTACCCGCTACGTTTAATTTTTCAACGCATATTATGTAATCCATGACTTTATTTTAGTGTTGATTTTTGGTTTGTTTACGTTTTACGTAAACGCAGGTAATTATAGGATTCATATCATTTATGTATCACGTATTTTTTTAAACAAACTTCAGGTAAATTGCAGTATGATAAACAAAACAAATGATTTATTTTATGTTCAAAATTATCAATGATTGTGTAATTCAACTCCATTTATTTTATATTCGTATCTAAAGCTTATCATTTTACAGCAACTAAGAGGTAACAAAGTAGACTTTACATCTATTTACAGAAGTGACACGGGTCCCAGAGACCCAACCTGTTGGCTTTTTACTTTTTAATGTCCCGCTTAAACCGTATCCCTTAAGTGCTTACAAAATTAAGTCATAAGTGAATACAATTTGTACATTATTAATAAATTATTGTATGTAGCCGAAACTACTACGTTCAAAAAACCTCAAATGAAACTGACTCTCCAATCCAGCTGCCGGAACTCTCCGGTAGCGTGGTGTCATGATAATCGATCGGCAAAGCGTTGAGGCCGGTACCTGCATGGGTGACCGCCTAGGGGTGATTCAACACGAGCGTTTTCCGTGCAGTTTGTGTCTCGGTATCACTTCTTTAAGCTAGTTGGAGGCCTCATACGCGGCTCGAAAACTCCAACAGTTGGTTGACCACTAGCCTACCTTTACCGATCCGCAGTGGGCATGCGTGGTGGAGTATCAACCTATTCCCTTCCACCCTCATTTGTGAAGGGAGGCCTGTACTCAGCAGTGGGACATTATAGGCTGATGATGATGATGATGATGAATGGTAGACAGGTGAATACTACAAAGCACCACGAGGCTAGAATATTTTTCTACACTGTGATCTCAAACTAATTGTGGGATTACAACTCACTACCCCTGAGCTATCATCGCTGTAGCTTCTACTCTGAGTAGAATTAATTCAATTTAATGTTTTTCATTTATTTCTAAATTCTTCAATAGATTATGTCTGTCTCCTTAATTGTTATATTTTCTATACATATACCTTAATGATATTTAGTATAAACTTGTCAATAGTCACAGTGATAACAAATTGCGTGTTTAGTAGTTTCCCTTTAGTTTATTTTTTATTTCTAAGCCAGACTTAAGTAAGTCATGCTCACTTTAAGGCCTTTGCTTGCGGCGGCGTCGTGTGACGGGTCGCTCACTTCCCTCCAATATGGCGAGGAGGGCGATGGCTGCCACACGCGTCATACTTGTGAACAGGTGCTGCTTGTGGGGGTTGGTCTGCTTAAGTTTGCCATTTATTTATTTACTTATTAAATATAGATTCAGTCTACTTTGTAGTTTTGCGGCCGCGCCGGGGCACGCAATTGTTGTCAGTGCGATTAGAATGTAAATATTATGTAATGAATCTAAGCTTGTTTTGAAAAGAGTAATTGCTGAGTTTATTGCCGGCTCTTCTCAGCAAATGCAACCTTCCGAACCGGTATTAGAGTATTAGAGTCAGACTTTTCATAAGTGCCTGCGAAGGTCTATTTGAATAAATGATTTTGAATTTGAATTTGAATTTGATGCAAAAGTTACAATCACACATTAAAAATAACAGTGAAAATCACATTAAATATATTGATACATAATTGGTTAATAACAGTTTGACCTCGTCAAAACGCTTGCGGTTTATGACTTATTAAAATATTTATTTATTTAGTACCTACTTCAAGAGAGGTAAAGCAAGCATATTATTTATAATGTGATTCGTTTGACCTTCAAAATGATTGTCCACGGGTGTAAAAATTCTCTGATTTATTAAAACCTCCAAAATTCTATTGATCAATGTGAGTTGGTTTAATTATGTATATTAATAAAATCTTTTTTTTATTTCTTCATATAATTCTTATTCGAAATCTTAGTAACTACTTATAATATATCACGCATGTGGAGAAAGAAATAAATATTAAAATCGAATGATTTTCCTGTTAATATATGGTTGACACAAAGCTATGAAACTACAATTTAAATAAACCGAAAAAAATAGGAGAGATTAGATTATATCTAATAATTCATTAAACCTAAAAAATATGCTTTTTATAAAGAATATTTTAAGTCAGACTTAAAATGTTCACTTCCAATAACAACCAGTGCATTTTATGACATAAAAAATTTAATTTAAAAATTTCTTATCGCCAATAAGTAGATTAAAAATATCGAAGCGCCGGAGCTCCGATCTCGAAGCAATTTGATCGTGGAAGCTTCACTGATGGATTATTTTTATTTATCCTTCAGGAATGAAGAATCTGAACGAACGAACGAGATTTCAAGAACTCTGTTATTGGCGATGAAAATAGAAATATTTTTCATAATATTCAAGATAAAATGGACTTTTGCTGCGTAAAATATAGAACATGGTAAATACAAAACAAATCATCATAACATTTAAATCGTACTAAATGCGAAAGTATATTCTTTGGTTTATCCTTCTTTTATGCAGCAACGGATCGACGTGAATTTTTGCATAAAGATAGATTATGGGCGGGAGAGTAACATGGCTACGTTTTATTCTAGGCTGAAACCGCGGGGCAGACAGACGCTAGTTTTAATATAATTTGCACCAAATTAATAATTAAGAATATTAAAGCAAAGTATTACCCAGATAAAGTCAATTCGACCCAATTTCTGAATAATAAAACTGGAATAAAATTATATGAAACGAACGTCATGATAATATTATTGTAATGCGCTGAAACAAAACACATTTTCATGGTTCCGTACGAATGATGTCGTAAAGACATTTTTATGTCTATTCATGCAGGTTCATATCATATCCAGCATTAAAACTTCAGACATTTGAGGTAAATGCTTTTACAAGTCTTACTGTACACGCAATGTTATGTTCCTTTAAGAAATGAGAGACATTGTTGTAATTTACGATTATATATTTTGTCAATGTAACCTATAATAATAAATAATAAAAGCTTCCTATTAGTGAAATAAATTTTCGAATTTAACTAAGCCAGTAGACAAGATGGTTATCGACACAATCGTCATCGTTAATAAACGATCACCTTTGTATGGGATTGACATAAGAGATTGTTTAAAATCACGTGACATTTCGATTTGAAATGTCAATCTTATACAAAGGTTGATCGTTTACTAACGATGACGATTATCGACAACCATCTTGTCAAGGGGGGCAGCCTCCAGTGATCTGATGTTAGCAGCCGTCTGGTGGTTTTAGAGAAGAAATAAAAATCTCTTCCGCTTTATTATATTGTAGATAGAGTAAGTATAGGTATACACCGTGACTTTATTCGTCTTAGAAACGCAGCCCACATAATGTACCTAATGAATAGGTACTAATTAAGAATTTTTTTTGATCATTTGTATATTAAAAAAAAAAATATAATTTATTATAATTATGACAAATAATGACGGTATGTCTTTGATCCCTTGGAGTGTCACGGCAAGTCGCTGGTGTGGGATGCCACATGTGTCGATACACTCGCGCCATCTCACTTACCGGCGACTTGTAAAGCTGCAGGGGCAGCTGCGGCCAGTGCGGAAAATTCAAAATTCAAAAAATACGCATCGATTGGACCCACCTATATTTTTGTGCCTCGCCGTTTTGCTCGCACCTTGTCTTCAAAATTGATCGAGACCTCCGGAGACCAGCGGGCGGGGAGCTTTTTCCGCCAACGCGTCAGCTTGGCTATCCAAAGAGGAAACGCTGCCAGCCTTCTGGGAACCCTGCCGTTAATCGGAAGCAGCGGCAGGCTTGAGGAAATTTTCTATATATAGATTGTATTTTGTACATATTTGTTGTAAATAAAGATCTCACTATTCATTATGACAAATCGAGTTAATAAATTAAAGTTTACGTATAACACGGTAGAAAATACCAACTCAGCGCACGAGTCGAGTACACTGCGCTCGTAATAGGGTGTTTAAAACTACGTCATGCGTCATAATGAATGTTTGACTTTTTTTTAATTATACAAAAGTTTTTTTTTTTTATTTTTTTTTTATAATTTGTACCTATTCATTGGGTACATCATGTGGGCTGCGTTTCTAAGACGAATAAAAAGCATGACTGTATATCTCAATGATTTGATTTATACAAACTCATTCATATAACACTTTAATGTTCACTATAAAAATAAACAACAAAAAAAAATGTTGTTTGCACATTTGGGTAATGCCATCTGCCGTAATGACACTCGTTCCCCGTAATGTGATAAGTCGGCGCCGAAATTTAATTTTGTTTGTTTCGCCACGAAGCTGGCCTCGTTACTCCAACAATTACCTGCCGTGATAACCCTGAAGTGAGACCTTCGACCAGCTGCGGGCACGTAATAGGCCATTACATTTCTGTCTGCATTTATTAACTTAATGAGTAAAATTATATTCAATTTTAATAATAAATGATTAGAGGATATAATTGAATATCTTCTCACATAAAAGTTTAAACGTTTTGTATTTAATGATCCTATTAAATATATTCAAACTCTTTATCATTCTCAGATATATCAGAATTCATAAAGTATCTCCATCTTTGTTTATTGAATAGCTATAGAAAGAGACAGGTGTAGAAATAATCAAACATTCCCTGAGTGCTTATAGAAATACATTTTATATTGATAGCATCCATTTGAAAGCCCAATTAAATTTTAAAAGGCTGTTGAAAAACGTAAAAAATACGTTTTTTTATTGGAAACCAATAATGATAAATAAGAACCCTAATCAAACCGCTGAGAGCTTTTCAATGAGTCATAAAAACATGTTTTTGGCAAACATAAAAGATGAATTGCCACTCGAATGAAATCAAGCGACCTCCCATTGAATGTTTTGGCAATTAGGCAATGTTTACACAGATTATGTTCAGCCCTTAAATGGGTTTTTGAGTTTAATTACGTGTTTTTTATAAGGTCAGATTTCATTACCAACTTAGTGTATTTTTAGGGTTCCTTACCCGAAGAGTGCCAAACGGGACCCTATTACTAAGACTCCGCTGTCCGTCCGTCCATCTGTCTGTCAGTGGGCTGTATCTCATGAACAGTAATAGGTAGACAGCTGAAATTTTCGGAAAATATGTATTTCTATTGTCGCCATAACAACAAATAATAAAAATGAAATAATATTAAAAATTAAAGGATTTTTTTGGTATTTTGTTTTCATAGCACAATGAGTTAGTTTATATTGTACGGAACCCTACGTTTGCGAGTCCGACTTGCAATCTCACACTGGTCAGTGATGATGTGGCCGAAGGTGGTAAGTACACAAAGCCTAGAAGCAACTGGCTCTCAAGTACAGCTGTCAGAACACACCGATAGGTGCTTGGTGCCAGCCAGGTGGGTACTACAAAGTACCCTATCACCTTCTATGGTTTCCTCACGATGTTTTCCTTCGCCGAAAGCTCAAGCTCATTGTAGGATTCGGGATACTATTGAAAATTATATCCACGAAATAGCTGCAACACAAAATAAACCATACTTTATGAAATGTTAAAGTATAATTTTAATCTATACTAATACTATATACTATAATATAATAAAGCGGAAGAGATTTTTATTTGTTTTTTGTTTGTTTGTTTAAACGGGTTAATCTCTCGAACTACCAGTCGGATTCGAAAAATTCTTACACCAATAGGAAGCTACATTATCCCCGAGTATTATAGGCTACTTTTTATCCCAGAAACGTGAGTGAACCCGCGGGGAACAGCTAGTATAGGATAATTGAGTGTATAGCTGTTGCTTTAAGTATTTCCACAAATATTTCTGAGTAACACGATATTGTAACCTATCAGTCACGGGTATGGTAACTGAAATACGTTACTGAGGGGTTCAAGAGACCCGCCTTTTTGATCTCGAGGGTTGGTAATGAAACAACCCGTATTTCATGTTACATGAACAGTATTCGGTTCCGCAAACTCTATAATACAATCAAAATGCTCTTGAAATACATGGTGAGAGATACATCCAAAGGTAGTGTTTACTGTGGGACCACGTCGATATCTTGATAACAATACAAACACCTTTTTGAAAAAAAAAACAAAAAAAAACTATCTACATTTGTTTCGGTCCACATAGGAAGTAAATAAATATCCTGGGACATTCCTCACACACGGCCATCTGATCCCAAACTAAGCAGAGCTTGTACTATGGAAACCAGATAACTGATATAATACATATACTACTTTTTGTTTGTAAATACATACTTAATATACATATTACACCCAGACTCAGGACATACAGACATGTTCATGCACACAAATGTATGTCCTGTGTGGGAATCGAACCCACGACCTGCGGCGCGTAAGGTGAACCTTAACCAACTACGCCAACTGGCCCACCAGCCAGACCTGCCTTATACTTTGGGTCCCTCTAAATACAGTCCACTAAACGCTCACGCACCTCCATAAAGTTTCTGTAGTTAGTTTAGGTTATTATTATACAAATATGTATATAATACGAAGCGCTCGTGGTGTAGCAGGATTAGCCGTTCTTAATCGATCGGCAAAGTTAAGTTACCGGTCGGTACCTGGATGGGTGACCACCTAGTCGTTATTTCAAATCGAACGGAAGGCACGTAAAGCCGTTGGCCCGGTAATCACTAACGGCCTTACTCATAAACGCTATTTAACTAAATCTACTGAATAAATGGTCAAATAAATAACGTCACCTTGCTGTCATTGTCAAACAATTTGACGTTATTTAGGTGACCACTTAATCAGCTTATTAGTTAAATAACGTTTTATGAGTAAGGGGGTTAATTATTATAGTCGTTAAGCTAGTTGGAGGTCTACTAGGCGGCTAGAAAACTCCAACAGTAGGTTGACCACTAGCCTACCTCCACCGATCCGCAGTGGGCACGCGTGGTGGATTATCTGCCCATTCCGTTTCACCCTAATTTATGAAAGGCCTGTGCAGTGCTCAGCAGTGGGATATTATAGGCTGATGATGATGATAAAATAACTATTGATGCAGATAGGTATAAAGTGAATGTATGAGAATGGAACTCCGATAGAACTTGCGTTCTCTTGGATCGCCGCGGTCTTTGTGTGCAATGATCAAAAGCGCCGCATAAATTACAGTGAAATTGGAACGCAGAACTCCAGACCGCTTGTTTGGCACCTAATAGGCTGTTTGTTGAATTAATGAAACATTACACTATTGTTAGTTTTCCATAGTACAAGCTCTGCAAAGTTAAGGATCAAGTATGTATGTATAAAGCTATGTCTTTAGATATTTATTTATTTAAGACAATTGTGATAAATATATAATACAAAGAATTGAAGAACCTTCAAAAATATAATATTATACTTTGACACGTACTTATCTAAAATGCAAAGAAAACCTTCGTACTTTGAAGAGGCCATCTCATTGTAAGGTTAATTTAACTTTTCGTAAACAAGGTACGATCAGCGGTGTAACTCTTTGCAACTCCCAAACTGAATTATGTATTCGTTTAAAAATGTTGCCATTTTCGTCCGACAAGGGAATTGTTCTTTTTTGCATCATTAATGGTTTTACAAGATTAGTATTATCTAGTATTATTAATTGTGTTTATTATACTTATTTTATCGTGCACGCACTATAAATAAACAGCCTAGAATATGCTTCACAAAAGGTTATTTGATCCTATGCTGAGATTATACTTCTTGCCGGAGTCTTCTCAGTTTAAGTGTATCCGAACCGGTGGTAAATTTAACTGTATGTACCAATATAACGTTCATAAGTGCCTTACTAGGGCCTAAACTGAATAAATGACTTTTTGATTTTGATTTTGATTTTGAAACTAGATAACTGATAAACTGCATAAACTCTACTTTTTGGTTGTACATACATACTTAATATACATTCAAATTTACCTATATAACTATTAGTGATCCCAAAAAAACTTATGGTTACTTGGCATATCGGTAGACTACTCGGAGATAAGTGACTTCCGTCAAACTTTCATACCGTCTTTCTTTGTATTTTATTACAATTTTAGACAAATATTCATGTATAAAATATAAAATGCCTTGTTTTAAAAATTAACTGTACTCAGCACTAAATAATACGTCTTTCTTTGGGGATAATTAGCTTTATTTTAAACCACAATCTAGGGTAAGTGATAATGTTTGTGATATGACTCAAACATGACCAAATCGACTCGTATGTCATAAATTATCAGCTTCAGTTCAGCCCATGTATGCGATATGTCAGCCTATAAGTGTAAATCAAGCGCTCCGTAGCTGTGACGTAAATCATTGTAACGACTTTGCTACGCTGTAGCCGCGTGCTACGAAGGGATTATCAACAAGCGATCACTTAGCTGTATGACATTACAATATTTACAATCGACACTTCATCGACCCCCATACATAGGATGGGTACCTATTTTCAATATCGGTGCTGATTCTGTTGTTTACAACTAAAACTAATTTAGTCTCACAAGCTCTTTCTAACAAAGAACATAAGAAAAGGATGTTAGAAATTTGGTCGTGTCAAATTAGTCCAATGCTTGTTTTCAATATAAATTTAATCGCCATTTATCGCGGCTACGTCTAAATACCCGCAAATGAAGACAGCAAAGAGTAATTTGACAGCTTTAAATATGTTCTATCCTTTTTCAATAATGTTTGTAACAAAGATATGTGGTGTGACTAAATTTAGTTTAGTGCGATTTACAACAGAATCGGCACTATACAGGGTGTTGTTTTGGTCGGCGACAAGCGACCCAGGAGCGGTAGTACAAAATATATATTCCCCAAAAATGGACTTAATTCCATTAAATACTGTAAATATGTCGAGAAATACCTTATTCAATTTGAAATAAAATTACCGCAAAGTATGGTTACTAGGCTCGTGCACAGACTAGAGCTAGGCGCAAGCCGCCATCGCGCCACCCCTTTACTCCCTCGTACTCCCGTCGAGTATTATGTCTACACTTTAGCTTATTACATGATTTTCAAATTTTTTATTTTTTTATTTTTGTTATTAAAAAAAATAAAGTATTTTTTTATATTTTTTTTAGCACCACTATCGTTTGTATTATCGACCCTGAGTCGCTCGTCGCTGACCAAAACAACGACCTGTATATATAAAATTCAAAGTCCTGACTGACTGACTGATTGACTGATATATCAACGCACAGCCTAAACCATTGGTCCTAGAGACATCCACTAAGAAAGGTTTTATCGACATCCACCCCTAAGGGGGTAAAATAGGGGATGAAAGTTTGTATGAAAGTTCGTCAGCTTCGAAGTTAGGATCTTCAAATTTTGTGTTTAGGCTGAAGATTGAAAATTAATGTATACGTGTCTCAGCGTTTTTCATAATTCCACCCTCAAAGCGGGATTAAGTTTTTTTTTTTGTTTTATTGTTGTAGAAAAATATGTCATTTGTTTCCTGTAGGCCACGCGAGCGAAGCCGCGAGTAAAAGCTAGTTATTAATATTATGTAAAATTGTCAACATCACACGTTATTGTATGGGATTGACATAAGAGAACGAAAACAATCACGTGACTTTTTGATCTCATAAGTCCATTTATTGTTTTACTAGCTGAACCTCACGGTTTCACCCGCGTGCCCGGGATAAAAAGTAGCCTATAATACTCGGGGATAATGTAGCTTCCTATTTATTTGTGAAAGACTTTTTGAATCCGAATGGTAGTTCCAGAGATTAGCCCGTTTAAACAAACAAAAAAACGATTGCACTTTATTATATTAGTATAGATGAAGGTTTGGTGATTCCAAAATGCATAAAATCCTACAAACTTATTTGACCCGGTGGTCAAAACAGGAACTAACGACGCCATTTCGAAATGTCAATCGCCATTGGTCAAAGAGAATATAAACACTACGTTCATTGGTTGTTTGCTCCAACAAATGCGATAACAGCGGATCTCGTAGAATCAAAGGGTTCTTTTTTATGCGTGCGGTCTACCTATGGTCTGAAGACTTTAAAGAAAACTCATAGGTTGAAGGAAATTTACTAATTAATTTCTATTACAAAAATGATTTATAAAATGAAGTGGAAAAATCGATAGAGTGACAAAACAAAAAGCTTTGTCAAATCAAATTTAAATTATTATTTTTCTGTAGGGTATGAAACCTCTACAACGACTCTCTCACCGGGCCAAATAATCTTGTGGCACTATAGTGAAATAGCAGTCGTGACACCATGACTATAAAACAATCGAATAACAAAAAATAACATTCAAACATGTCTAATGGTGAACTACGAAACGAAAATCGATATTATTTATTTGATATTATCTTAGGCACACCCTTATTTGTGGGGCCTAATGGGTATAAGAATAGGCTCGCGTGTCGAACTTAATAAGGCACAAGATTAACAATCTTTTCAATCTTAACAACTGAACTTTAAGATTGAAATTGCGTTAACTCCCGGGAGGTCAGTGACTTATATAAATTAATTCTGCCGAAAATTTGCAAGTTAGACAAAGTTTATGAGTTTCCTACTCGTAAACAAACAAACTTTGAAGGTTACATCGACAATTAATAATGGATTTTACTCGATAAAAATTGAGTTATAACATTAACTTTGTAAGTTCGTATGGAAATTTTGAATTTTGGGCCTTAATTTTCAATAACTTAGTTTACGGATTAAGCGTGATGAAGTTATTTGAGTTGGCAAAACTGGCAAAGTGGGCAAATATGAAGTGAATATTTTAGGGTATGTTTAAGTTATAAGTATAGGTAGAGAATAATTTGCAGTTAAATTGGTTTCGTACTGTGCGGTTTCAAAGAAGCTTCCTCATAGGTACGGACGCTCAGGCTGTGAAAAGAGCTTCCTGTCGTGGATTTCAGAGCATGGGGTTCTTCAAAAAGGGTGTGACGAGATTTTTGCAGGGTCGGCAACGCGCGATTGATACCCCTGGTGTTGCAAGCGTCGATAGGCTACAGAGAACGGTAACCGCTTACCTTCAGGTACCGCCGTATGCTTGTTAGCTTCCTAAGTGGTATAAAATAAAATAAATAATTGAACAGTTTTACAACAAACTTAAACTGACTTCAAAGTACACTAAGAAGTAATCAAATCCTGATCTGATGACAATGGGACCAAACGGGAAGTGTACCCTTCCAAACAAAAAAATAATTTTCCAAATCGGTAAATAAATAACGGAGATATGAGGTAACAAACATTTAAAAAATACAACTGAATTGAGAACCTCCTCCTTTTTTTAAGTCGGTTAAAAATTAAGAACAATGGGCACATATTATGTACCGAGCATGGAGATGAACCAATCTTAATCGATTGGCTCGCGGTTAAAATAGGACGCGCGTCCCTCGCGAGAACCAACGTGTTAACTGAATTAATGTAGGTAAAATGGATGACCGATATATATTTTTTTTTAAAATATATATAGCTTATTCTGAGTAATATTTTAAAATTTTAATTAACATAAACAAAGTTTATCCAATCCATTAATAGACAAGATAATCCTTTGATCACCAACCCAACTTGTAAAACACAACTTATACCAATTTGAAAGGTCCGAATTTGAAACAATATTTGAGTTTCTACGGGTCAGAAATTATTTAGAATTGAGTAACTATGGATTTGAGTGTATTAAATTAGGATATCTGATTGTCAATCCCAAACTTTCCATTATCATTAAGCTATGATCAATTATATTAATTTAAAACTACATAAATAGTTACATTAATATACATACATGATGCGGGCGAAACCCCGGAGCGGAAACTAGTACAAAATAAAACAACAAATATTTATTTAAAATAAGTTTTTGTTAAAAATTTCATTTTTAATAAAAGCTTTTTTTGGTGACTGTCCTTTTTTTGCATTGTCTTTCAATATACTAATGTACACCAAATATAAAGTCAATCCGACCACTGGAAGTGGGTGAAATTCGACTTGCAAGATTCCACCCGAACGAACAAATATACATACATTGCAAGTTAAATAAAAGTTTGTAAAAATAAAGTGTATCTCAAACTTTTTCACTCTCACAAACCCACCTCGTTTAACACAAATGCACTTCACATAACGATTTCTCCATGCACAAGCAGTTTCCCCTACAGCAACCATTAGAAAAGACACTTTAATACAAAGTATCAAGATGTAAAATGCGACTCGTTAGTCTGAGCACAGGCTCATATTTTTATAATATAAATGCTCTCTTGAAAAGATTGCCGTCATATTTCAAAAAAATTATGCCACAACGAGATTAGCTCCAGATTTTTTGCCAGCTTTTTATACTGAATATTTCTGTAGCTATACCAGGGTTATTATAGATGACATAAATAAAAAAAAATATCCTGGGACACTATTCGCACACGGCCATCTGATCCCAAACTAAGCAGAGCTTGTACTATGGAAACCAGATAACTGATATAATACATATACTACTTTTTGTTTGTAAATACATACTTAATTATACCGTGTGTTTGGTTTCGGACTAGCGATATTTTAATGGCGTATAATACAACATTTATCGACAAAACCATCTTCAAATAATGTCCATATCCTGTTGGAATGGCCGCCATTTTAATTTTCTTATTTTATTTTAGATAGCAGAAAAAATGCGATTGCTTTGCCTCTAAATGCCGGACAGATACTGAAATGGATTCATTTGAAAGGCAGTTATATCATCTATCAGTAAATTAGAGATTTTTTTAGTCAATTATTATTATTATTAATTAAATGGGTTTGGCCAGTGACCCGCCCATAAGGGACGAAGACGAAGCATAAGATGGAACACGCTTACCCAGAAGGAACCTATTCACTCTGGCCTTGAAAGTCCCAAGGTTATCCATTATATATGAGGATGCAAAACGCTGTGTTCGTATTTTCGGTATATCAACAACGTACGGGAGAAAGTTTTCCCGGCGTCTTGTGGTTCGGTGTAAGAATGGGGATGGTGTAATAAGGTTGAACAATTACTGCGCACACTCTCCAAAATATATCCTGTAGAAAACCAATAGGCAAGCAACCTTCGAAATCTCCGATGGGTCTCCTGGCTCGGCGGTTTGTTTTCAAAAATTGCCAACTTTTGTAGATTATTAATTTAACACAAGGGGCATGCCCCTTATGGTGCCCCTCCGTCTGTCTGTCTCAGCGTTATATTTCAACAACCATTGATGCTATAGTTTTGAAATTTGGAATAGTTATAAATATTTCTGACTCAATCTCATTGCAAATAAAAAATTTAAAAAATGCTTTATGTTTCTGAGCAAAAGAGGCCGAAATGGGGGACCGAAATTTCAAAGTGGTCGGAGGAAGGGAGTCAGACTCGGACTCTAGCCGGTTTTTATTTTAAAAGCTTTTTGCATTTCCACCACAAACTCACACAAAATTATATATAAAGCGTAATCTATAATAATATAAAAAAGCGGAAGAGTTTTTTTGTTTCTTTAAACGGGCACTGGAACTATATAATTATCACGGGAACGCGGGTGAAACCGCGCGAGACAGCTAGTATACCATATATTAATATTATAATCCTGAAACGTTTCGCATTAGTATGTTAAATTGTTGAAACAAATTAGCGAAGGGAAAATCTCTCGCGTAAGCTTCACGACAATTAATTAAACCGCAATAAACTGGATTATGAAGATACGCATTTTACAATGATACTGCTTCGAAACAATTATACAGTTATTTTATTTTCCTGTATATGTGGCAGATATTAATGATAACTAACTGGATCTACGTAATTATTTGCTACGCCGCCGTAGCACGTGCCTCTACGTGATTCGTAGCAGAGGGCCCTCTACGATAATTAGATTACGTAGCAGTTTATGCACTCCTGGTGATTAGCAAGTAATCGTTTTATTATGCACCGAGATTTAATACAGATAAATGTGCAAAATAGCCAGAATATATGGACAAAGTTGACAATGGCGCTAATTAGAATGTCTTTACCGATAGATTTGCTGAAAACACAAGTAATTTTTAATAAAAAATACAATGTTTTATTTATAAACTAAACAAAAACATGTAGCTTTCTTCTGGATTCATAATTCAATTTTCATATATTATGTAGGATTTTTAGAAAATAATTCTAGATTCTATGTATAATTAATATTCACTACACATTTAGGAATTTCCAAATACAGATAGGTATCCCAGTTAATTGGGCAGTAAGTAGTAGCAATAATCCACGATCAATCGGTATAAGCCGATGTCAGAACTGATTAAGGAGTATTCGAGTATTAAATGGAAAATAGAACTCTATTGACTCATTTATTCACGATATATACATAAAAATGGTACATTATATTTTATAATAATATATATCACTTTTAGTAATCATGGTTGTATATCTGAATGTAGGAAAATGACTTCTAAGTCTTGTACTATAATGTTATTTTTCAATTGACTTGTTTCTTATCACACTGGGAGGCCGGCGACAAATTTTACGCTAATGCTTTGCAACAATAGAATTTCATCGAGTAAAAAAACATGCTTTATATTTTTAACTTCTTTTCAAATAATAAAAATCTGGTAATGCGATTTTTATGAGAAAAGTTAAAAAGGTTTTATTAAAAATATAAAAACCCATCTCAGGTCATTAGCCAAATGATGCGAGACAAGGTTCAGAACCGCTTTCATAATTCAAGGGGACTTTATTGCTGTGATGATAGCGTATTTCCAAGGTGAGTTACTATGACACGCGATGTCAAGGTAAACTCGATGGGATCTCGATAGAATCACATATTAAAGTGACACTTTAGTCTTTGTTCTTGTTCTCTGTTGTTCGTTCTTCATGGAGTGAATGTATCACGTAAACCTTTCAAAAAAATAAAACCCCCCTTATTAATAAATAAGGTGTAAGTCAAGTATAGTACAGTAGTACCCAACTGATATGGCGCGTCGTGAATCTTCGTTCGCACAGAAAAGAAAGTATGGCCCGAAGATTAACGAAAGAATGCTTAAAACTTACAATCAACCTTAGATCACGATAGAGGTTCATAATACACTGCAGCTGTTAGTTCCGACTCCCTCGCAAGTCACGCCCCTCCGCACGACGCGCGCTAACATGGCGGCAGCTGCCGACCAATAGCGTTTCCCGGGCTTTGAAGATGTATCTTCTGCGCAGGTACATCGGTAAGCCATATCAGTTGGGTACTACTGTAATACCTAGGTTTTAAATATATCCGTCACTTTCGAATGTCATATAAACAAAAAGAGCTGGGGCTATCTTAATACCTGGGTGTTACAAGACTGACTTAAACCTTATTTATTAATAAGGGGGTAAATGATTGTATAACAGAACTAAGTTAATAAATAAGCAACCAGTATACTCCGACCGCTGAAAGTGAGATACTTTCCAGGATTTATGATCCTTTGTGTATCATCACTGGATATGGCTAGATTATAGTCAAACACTGGCCTTGTAACATCGTAAAAAAGCCGTAAACAAGCATACGCCTGTCGGTAAGCGGTTACCGTAGCCATATGGACGCTTGCAACACACGAGGCACTCACGCGTTACCGACCTTTCCACCCTCCCCAATGAGCTCTGGCGACCTTACTCACGCGCAGGAACACAACATAAAGTTATTTGGCTGCGGTATTCTGTAAGTACTTAGTTTAGATATAGAGATATTTCATCGAGCAATACTTGGCAGCTGCACTTGAGAACCAGTTGCTTTCATCAATGCTTAGTGTGCTTGCTTTTTATAGCGAGGTTATGTTCCGACCATAGAGATCGATAGAGAGGTTCTCTAACGCGGCACAGTTATATCACAGTACTCGATATTTATTAAAATGCCGTATTGTTTAGTGATCGTCTGCAAAAATCAAAGCCAACATGTCAACTACAAGAATCATGGTGTCACTTATCTTATCCCCTTTAAGTATCAAATTTTTCACATATTTAAAGTATAAATCTTAAAAATAATAAATAACTTAAAATAATCAGTTCTAAGCTAAATCCAAGCGTCATGTCAACCCATCTCTCGAGATCTATGGTTCCGGCACAATTATATCCAAACACAAATAATTTTAGTACAGAAGCTATTTTAAGTGTGATTTAGATTCGAGAAACAATCCCATAGTACCTGATTTATGTTCAAATATTAATATTCGTATTACGTCACGGCATTCACGAAACGACACGGCAAAGCTGCTTCCGCCCTTGTTTCTACACTTTATTACACCAATAGCATAATTTAGTGGTTTGTAAGTTCGAGGTTTTATTTCGTAGATATTACAGTAACATAATACTAGAAAACAGTCGTAATAATGGCATGTATTTAATGCCTTAACTATTAATTCTCTTTATTCCAACACAAAAAATCAAAACGTTATCCTAAAACTACATAATTTTGAACATAACTACATAATATTTAATTTTTAAACATTGCACACTAAATAAATCAAACTGAGTATCAGTTTTATGGTTTATGCAAAACTGTTTGAACTGAATGATCATCTAGTGCTCGCTTGTCACACTATTGTCACAGTTCTAACCTAACCTAACCATCTGTATTTGGAGTACCCCGAGTCGGTTCTGGATGATAGAACATGTTTTGATGAATAGGTAGTTTAATTGTGCAACAGTAATTTTTCTGATATGCAATAAGTAAATTAGATTTAAACAGAGGTGCAATTGAAAATATCCCTTAAATAATTAATGCGGTGAAGTCGGTACCTAAGGACGGAAGGCACGTTAAGCCATTAATCCCGATTATCACTTAATTGTGATAGTAGGTAAGCTAGACCTCCATTGATAACGTGTTTTGAGCATTGTTTTGAAATAAGAGGAATTTGGAAAACTATACAGGTACAAAAACACTCTCATGTACACAGACGAGCAATATAAAAAAAACACGTTTAAACAATAATTTAACGTGTTAAAGAACGAGTAAGAAGAAAAACTTGATAACTTTGCAAGCGGCTTTTTTTATACTTCTAAGTCGATAAACAAGGAAGCCCAACTGATGGTGAGCTTTTACCGTAGCCATATGGACGCTTGCAACACACGAAGCATTGCTCACGCGATACCGATTTTCCCCCTCCCCAATGAGCTCTACCTTTACACAACATAATATTTGGTTGCTCTTTGATCGAATAAACGCTACGCTCTACCTCTCTGAAAATGTCATTTTTATATTGCTCGGCAGTGTATATTGTGATAATAAAATGGTGCGTAAAAATTATACAACTTCCTATATTTTCCATCATTCATTCCACATAAGTATTAATTCAATTCTATTGTTCAGTAATACAAAAGGTGAAATATAAATTAGTTTTATATTCAGGTCAGTGTGTCGTTGGCACATTTACAAGCTGATTTAATTTCCGTGTCGTGCGAATTATAAGCTGTTATAGTATAGAATAGATATACACCACTGAGAGGTCATCATGTAGCTAATCAAAATATTTTGGACTCTGAATTATTGTGGCAAAATCATCGATGATATCATTGTCAGTAATTGTTAATCTATGTATGTCATCGGAAAGATGATCTTTCTGAATAGACATCAGAAAACCGTGAAAAAAAAAACAGTCGGATTTGGTCACTAAAATACAACACTGGCAATCTCTAATCAACTCATTGGCAATCTGATATTGCTAATATAGATATATTCCTATTAACTCTTAGATGGCCGCGAACTTAAAAGTACGATTCGCAATCAGGTGATATTATGAAATTCCAAATCAATGTAGTTATATCCATAATGGCAATTGAATTAATAGCTATTTGTGAAGCTTTATCCGATATTAGCTCGATAAATAATTATAAATTTGTAATATTTTCAGACTCAAAAAGTGCGCTTCTTCACCTGACTCGGTGCACTTCGACTTTTCGAGGCATTCCGATAGCCTACAATATTCTTAATCTATTATTAGATTTCCAGAAGCCTCGTGGTTATTAGATTTCAAGAAGCGCTCGTGGTGTAGCATAATTAGCCGTTCTTAATCGATCGGCTACGCCTGTCATGGTCGGTACCTGGATGGGTGACCGCCTAGTGGTATTTCAAATCGAGCGTTTCCGTGCTTCGGAAGGCACGTAAAGACGTTGGTCCCGGTTATCACTTAATTGTGATAGTCGTTAAGCTAGTTGGATGCCTCCTAGGCGGCTTGAAAAATTCCAACAGTAGGTTGACCACTAGCCTACCTCCACCGATCCGCAGTGGGCACGCGTGGTGGAGTATTGCCCATTCCCTTTCACCTTCATTTGTGAAAATTCAAAAAAATTCAAAATTCAAAATCATTTATTCAAATAGACCTTCGCAGGCACTTATGAAAAGTCTGACTCTAATACTCTAATACCGGTTCGGAAGGTTGCATTTGCTGAGAAGAGTGAAAACAAACAAAAATTGTGAAAGGAGGCCTGTGCTCAGCAGTGGGACATTATAGGCTGATGATGATGATGATGATTATTAGATTTGAGAAATCAATCCAAAATCATAGTATTACAATGGATCCCATCTCATGTTAATATAGTCGGTAATGAGACAGCGGATCTCCTAGCTAAACAAGCCACAACTGATGGTGTACCAATCTCTATTTTGACGTGTCATACAGACTATATTAAAAAAATGAAAATTGATTGCTACAATGAATGGAAGGAGTACTTTGATAGAAGGTCTACTGAAAAAGGCATCTGGTACAAAACGATTCAGCCTCATCCTTTTAACACTCCGTGGATCGATATCAAACTGTTGAACAGACAGGATATTGTCACTGCACTTAGGCTTCATTCGGGACGTATTCCATCCAATAAGTTTGGTTTTGAATGGGAAACGAGCCGTCTCCAAATTGTTTGTTATGTGGTCGGTTGGATCACGTTTACCAAATATTGATGGAGTGTGTTCGGGCGAGGCTTTGAGAGTTGCTCTTGGTCCTACACTAATGCAAACTGGAGGATGTAATAGTATTCTGGCTTTACCCGAAAACGGTAAAGCCAGAATACTTTACAAAATTGTGGATATTAATCGAAGCTCTAGATCTGATCCCAATACTACTTAAACTGACTATAATTATATGTACTTATTGATTTTGTTATTTCATAGGGTGACATAATCGTATATACGATTAAACACTTAAATAAAGAAAAAAGAAGACTTAAAAGTAATGTAGTCAAAGAGGCAGGTTGAAACGATTTGCGACCATATAGCCATGGAGACGGGAAAAGGAAAATAAATCGATCTCTTTTGTTCGACCACTCAAATGCAGGTTATGACGTATGAGCCAATGAAACTTTAGGGTGTGGTCGATTTGTTTGCAGTTATATTGAGTATTTTGTGTCAAAAGTAAAATCAGACCTTTTATCATATTAATAATTTTTAATTTTTGTACACAAACAGTTTATATACTATCACAAATGTGACTTCTTATTACCCGGCTGCATGACATCAAAGACAGGGTCAGATTTTTTTCAATTAAAAGAATATATTTGTTATAAAAAAAAAAATTTGACCACTACCAAACATATTTAGGTTATTGGTTTACCCTGTGCCTTCACAACATGTAAGGTATATTCTCAATTCTATAGATTTATAGAGCTTGTTTTTCTCTTTTCAATTAACAATTTAATTACACTGTGCAAATACAATGGCATAACCTAAAGTTATAAAATAGTCACTTGACATTTACGTTACCCTTTGCCCTTTGATGCAAAACCCATCAAATTGTGACAAAAGCTTTATAATCGAGCCTCGACCGAGCTCAGTTTCAATCAAACGAAAGCTGTAGGCAATTTAGGGTTGAGAACAAACTCGTCACAAATTGACGATGAGACGAAATTGATATATGAAACAAAAATTGTGAAAATAATTACATAGGTAGGTACATTAATTAACCGTCAGCAAATCTATCTATTTATAACCATGTAAAAAGACTCGTCTAAACCAATGGGGATATAATTTTGAACTTTTGCACATGAGCCTTCCTTATAGATATTATAATCAAAATTCAAAATCATTTATTCAAATAGACCTTCGCAGGCACTTATGAAAAGTCTGACTCTAATACTCTAATACCGGTTTAGAAGGTTTCATTTGCTGAGAAGAGCCGGCAATAAACTCAGCAATTACTCTTTTCAAAACAAGCTTAGATTAGTTACAGTAGTACCCAACTAATATGGCTTACCGATGTACCTGCGCAGAAGATACATTTTCAAAGCGCGAGAAACGCTATTGGACGGCGCTGCCGCCATGTTAGCGCGCGCCGTGCGGAGGGGCGTGACTTGCGAATGAGACGGAACTAACAGCTGCAGTGTATTATGAACCTTATAGTGATCTAAGGTTGATTGTAAGTTTTAAAAATTCTTTCGTTAATCTTCGGGGCCATACTTTCTTTTCTGTGCGAACGAAGATTCACGACGCGCCATATAAGTTGGGTAATACTGTACATAATATTTACACTCTAATTGCACTGACAACAATTGCGTGCCCCGGCGCGGCGGCAACACTACAAAGTAGACTGAATCTATATCTATAAGTAAATAAATAAATGGCAAACTTAAGCACGTGTAACAGAAAGGGTGTATTCGTTCAAGTACACGACTTTTTTGGAACGAGACGCACAGATCGCGAAAGAGAAAATTGTATAACAATCATAGCAAGTGACGTGAAAAGATAATAGCCCTCATTGAGCGGTGACTTTAATTCAATAATCTTGGAAGCAAAAATTTGGTATACATTTTTGAGTAATGTAATTTGAGTCGAAACTTTTTACAGTGACTTTACACCTGATGTAGTCCTCACCCCTTTCGGATAGATATACTCTTTCCGTACATTGTATAACGTAAACACCCTCTAACCTCTAAGGCCCACTTGCGTCAACCTAGGTCAGGCTGCTTTTCCACCAGACATGTGCTATGCAGCTATGCTGCGAGAATGTAATAGCTAAGCTGTGAAACTATGTGACCGTTTCCACCACGGAATTGTTCTGTGGTTTCCACTGATACTAAGCTATGTAGCGGTGCAAGTAAGATGCGTGAGGAAGATGCGCAGCTTGAGCTATGCGATGTATCGATAGTAGGGAAGCGGCGAGGGGCGGCGGGAGATATAAAATAACTTTTTGCTTCCACGATGGCATCTCTACTTTCAGCGACAAACGCGGGCGAACTGTAGGTACTCTGCTCTGCACATAGCTACACCACTCGCGACCATCCATAGGAAGCATCCATAGCACGCATCCATATAAAAAACATATCTTAGTTTCCACCAGTGCTAAGCTATGTGCACCATTGAATATGATTGGTGGATATCAAACGCACCCATAGCAACGTAGCATAGCACATCTCTGGTGGAAAAGCACCCTTAAAATTTTAACGTTATTTTAACCCTGCCACAAAAGCTGTAAACCAAAGTAAAGTAAATTTAAGGTAAGGTAAGGTTGTGGTAAAGGTAATGATACCATCTTAGATGTAACTTCGGATTAAATGGTTAAAATGTTAGCCCAAGTTGACACATTGGAGGAGATTTCCTTAAACTCTCATAGGTTGGGGTAAAAAAGGGAATCACGGATGAACACGAGGTATAAAGCTAGTATTGCAAAATAGTTGCTTCCAAATAAACAAGTAATTAACATCAGCCTACGGTCCCTAAACACTGGCCCTATGGGAAATCTATTTTATTCCACTGTTCACGACAAAAACCATGACAAACGCTTTTATACGAACGTAAGCTAAGCTTTTGGTAAGGAAAAAACATCGAGATTAATTGAACTGTTTTACATAAAACTTAAACCGACTTCAAAGTACACTAAGAAGTAATCAAATCCTGATCTGATGACAATGGGGCCAAACAGGAAGTTTACCCTTTCAAATAAAAAAATAATTTTCCAAATTGGTTAATAAATGGCGGAGTTACGAGGTAACAAACATAAAAAAAACATCCCAATTGAGAACTTCCTCCTTTTTTTAAAGTCGGTTAAAAAATAAATCGTTGTTAGGGTACATTTTTTTTAGTTTCCACCTAGCTGGTTTCTCTCATGGTAAAAATGTGCCAAGCACCTACCAGATCCCTTCTAGGCTTTGTGTGCTTACCACCTTCGACCGCATCATCATTTACTATGGTGAGATTGTTTATTTAGTTTGTTAATTTAAATACATATCCTATGACATTCTTCACACACGGTTATCTGATCCCAAACTAAGCAGATCTCAGGACATGCAGACATGCACAAAAATGGATATCCTGTACAATAATCGAACCGCCAACTCGGCCCGTCAAAACTGTCACAATTCGTCATTGACCGAGGATATGAATATTATATATTACTAGCTGTCCCCCGCGGTTTCATCCGGCCTTTATATTCCTATTAGTGAAAGATTTTTTGGAATCCGACTGGTAGTTCCAGAGATTAGCGCGTTTAAACAAACGATCAAACAAAAAGCTCTTTAGCTTTTAAATTAGTATAGATTAATGAATATGTCTGTCTGTCAGTTTGTTACTTTTTCTTGACTTAACTTCTAAACAGAATTTGATTAGGTATTTTAGCCCGGGGGAAACTAAAAGATTTCTTTTTGAACACTAAAGCAACCACGAGTAGCTTGCTCGTTCAACTAGAATTTAATTTTCACAAAGCAATACATTTTTCTTACATACGTAAATTTATATCAGTTTAATAATAACGATAAAAGAAACGTATAAGTAATTTCTTTCATCTCGCCGAATACCCCAAAGCCTTTTTATGACACCCACAGGCTCCCTCTCTTTATATCATCTGTGTATTTTTCATTATTTTATTTTTACTGTAACAATATTTATATAACGTTGTAAGACGTCTCTCTCTAACTTATTTCTAATAAAAAGTTATTTGACTTCTTTGGGTAACGGCACAAAGGATATTTAGTAATATTATACAGTATATTTATATTATTACTGTCTACATTTATCTTAGCAAACACAATAACTTTTCGTGTGGCGTCTTTTGATATATTACTCTTTAACTTCAATTTTATTATTTGGCGATATACATAAAGCTGACATAGCTATATATCTCATGAGTTTTATATTCTTCGGCAGTTTACCGCAATTTCAGTAAGCTATTTGATGTACAAACAGGTTTCATGTACAATTCTATAAAATAATTTGCATACAAAAGCAATATAAGCATCAATATATTTGTGCCTCGAACCGCTCTTACAAAAGAGAAAAACGTCATTGATATAAAATGAAACGCGGATGTGTGCGGATTATCTGAAGTATGCGGATGCGAACGACGTTTAACATCAGCCTGTATATATCATTTCCGTGACACAGACAACTATTTAATAAATATTCATGCTTTAAAATATAATGAAAAGCGGTTTTTATATTGACAATGCGCCTTTGTATGTGAAATTCCTTCACAAGTTCCCTTCTACCTTTAAATATTGTTACAAAAAGTTTATAAAATCCGTAAACAGAAAAAGAACCCTAAAATACAAAATAAATAAAATCTGGTTACTAAAAGAGAGTGCATAAACCAGGGATGCACAGCAGCGGAATAATTTTAATTAAATTAAAGTCCGCCTACGTACAGCCTACAGGGTGTTTTTTATTTCGCTGAACTCCGCTAGCGGTGCAATCCAATTGGACTAATGCACGTGTCAGACTATGTTGTGCTTTCATATTCCAATGTGGTCGCGCTGATTTCAAACAATTTTTAATATGCAAGTTTCGTACTTCTATTTATTATACGAATATTTGACGGCTTTATTTGTTACGTGATGGCTTACCTACGATCAAAAATGCACTTTGCATTCTGTCTTTATATACTTTTTTTTTACTAGATATAGGCCTGTGTTTGTACAATCTCACCATGATCAGGTACGATGTGGCCGATGGTGGTAAGCGCACAAAGCCTAAGGATCTGTCTCTTATGTGTAGTTGCCAGAATACATTGGTAGGTGTTTTCCAAACAAGGTAAACATTTCAAGTAGAGATAAGTATTAAAAGACATTAGATCTACTAAGAGCATTTCCATAGTAAACTAAGACAAATAAGCACTCACTATATTATTACGAAAAAACAGTCTGAAATGTACAACTATTTCACATATATCCATTTGGAGGTTCAAAGGAAGGTGAGGGACTCATTAAGATGAATTCTGAAAACCTGTTTCATTACCGAGGCAAAGAAAATAACCTTAGTGGATTAGATTTCAAGTAATCTCTAATAAGAAAATACATTGACCTCGCAAACAATTAAATGATTGGCGGTTAAGGTCTAGAAACTTGTATTTTCTTAAGACGAGAGTAACTCAAATTATCTACTTTTAAAATCTAGTACCGTAAGACACGATAAAATTACTATGGGATTATTTTCATTCTTATCTGACATGCGGGTGGATAGAATTTTATTGAATTAAAATCATAACCAAGTGTCACAGCACAATGAGTCATTTCTTTCCACGGCATTTGCTGATATTATTATAAAATTTTCTCTTGTGATCTGTGCGCCTAGTACGAAAGAATTATGGATATACCCTTTATATTACACATTGTATATCATTCGATTATGATGTAGCTTTGGTGAGTTGTGTGTAGGCCAAGCCGCCGTAGGGAAAGCAGCTGGCATTATATAGTACCTACATAACATAGTTCGAAGCATTTATATGAACACCGCCCGCCGAGGTTTTCCCAATGGAGTACAGCATGGTGTTATTCAAAAAGGGTGTGAAGAGATTTCTTCAGGGTCGGTAACGCGCGAGTGATTCCCCTGGTGTTGCAAGCGTCCATAGGCTTCGGTAACTGCTTACCATCAGGCGGGCCGTATGCTTGTTTGCCACCTTAGTGGTATAAAAAAAACACAGCTATTTAATTTTAAAATCTTTTTCCGTTTGATATGTGCTAAAGTAGCCTGATAATAAAGAGTTTTTTTTAAATAATAATAACATTTAATAACCTCCACTACCACCACATTCTGTAAGGTAATAAAAAAGGAACAAAAGAAAGTGGCATGTAATTATTTGGCCATCGGTCCACTGGGTTGACCGATCTTATCCGACGTGTGTGACAGCCACAAAAGCGAATGTTCTCATGCACAGTCAGGCACACGCTTCCTCGGTTCAAAATTGGATTCGTGCCAACCACAAACCTGATAACGGTTTTATTACAAACTCCTCGGTTATATTTAATCTAATATGCCATAGAGATATGCATTTATAATTCAATTATTTGAACTAACAGAAATCTGCGAGCTTTGTTCTAGCATGAAATAAAATAGTAATTGCCGAGTTGTTTTGAAAAGAGTAATTGCTGAGTTTATTGCCGGCTCTTCTCAGCAAAAGCAACCTTCCGAACCGGTATTAGAGTATTAGAGTCAGACTTTTCATAAGTGCCTGCGAAGGTCTATTTGAATAAATGATTTTGAATTTTGAATTTTTTTGAAATAGTATCTAAAATTAATCAGGGATAAAAATCCTGCTGGAATTATGGTAGAATTAGATTTCTTCGATTACCTGTTTTTTTTTCGCTGACTATTAGGTATATAGGACTTATTAGTATTGTAGCGCGAACCACTACATAATGAAGTTCACACGATGACCCAGCAGGTGTCATCCACGTTGCACCTCCATAGTACTACTACAGTAAGATTAATGTTTAGCTAGTTTTTAGTGTAAACTTATTATGGAGTAAGTTCATGTAAATTTTGGTTTTTCACTTTGAAGTAGGTACCTCATGTGCTCAATACCTTTTATTATGTATCACTGACTAATCATAATACTTCATCAGTGATGCATATTTTATTACTAGCTATCCCCCGCGGTTTCACCCTCGTGTCCGGAATAAAAAGTAACCTATTATACTCTATGATAATGTAGCCTCCTATTTGTGAAAGAATTATTCGAATCCAGGTAGTTATAGATTAGCCCGTAACAAAAAGCTCTTCAGCTTTACTATATTAGTACCTATAGAATAAAAAATGACGATAGTTGTAATCCTGGTCATGTTCAAGATGTCATACTGCTAGATGCAAAAGACTATTTGACTAAGTAATTTAGAGCAGCAGGGGCTCCTCCGATTTGATCAAGATTTCAGTCTTTCATTAATTAAGAAATGAGAAAACTTAGGAATATCAGCAATAGCCTCAAATAAGATAGCCCAGACCTAAAATAAACAAAAATAACTCAAAAAACTAAAATAACTATCTCTGCCCGCTGGAACAGGTCCTTAAGCGTAGTGATGGGTTGGCTAAGATCAAGAATCATCATCTCAATAATCCGTGCCACTAGCATGTGCATTCGTGGCACGAAACATAAAGTTAAACCAATAGCTAACTTATTTGGCTTCGACGATGGACCAGCCCTACCTAGACAAGACTGATGTGAATGTAAGGCGATGATAGCTCAGTGGTAGTGACGTCGGATACCGAGACGAAGGTCCCGGGTTCGAATCCTACAATGCGCTTGAGCTTTCGGTGAAGGAAAACATCGTGAGGAAACCATAGCACGGTGGTAGGGTACTTTGTAGTAACCGCCTGGCTGGCTACCACCCTCAAGTTGAAAATCTGTCGCCAAGCACCTTTCGGTGTGTTCCGACAGCTGCACTTGAGAGCCAGTTCCTTCTAGGCTTTGTGTGCTTACCACCTTCGGCCGCCATCATCACTTACTATGGTGAGATTGCGGTCAAACACAGGCCTATAAATAGTAAAAAAAATAAAAATAGAATGCGCTCTAATCTTAATAATATATAAAATGATAAACTGATTGTTGATATATCAGCCCACAGCCCAAACTGCTGCACCTAGAGATTTGAAATTTTGCACAAAGATACCTTATACAGTGGAGGCATCCACTAAGGAAGGATTTTTGGAAATTCCACCCCTAAGAGGGTAAAATAGGGGATGACAGTTTGTATGCAAGTCCGTCAGTTTTGAAGTTAGGATCTTCAAATTTTGTATTTAGGCAGACGATTGAAAATTAATGTGTAGTTATCTCAGCGTTTATGATAATTCCACCACCGAAGGGAGGAAAAGGGGGATGAAGTTGGGTATGCAAGTCCTTCAATTTCAAAGTAAACTTCACTAAATGTAATATTATACGGTGTAGGCATCCACTAAGGAAGGCTTTTTGGAAATTCCACCCCTAACAGGGTAAAATAAGGGATGAAAGTTTGTATGCAAGTCCGTCAGTTTTGAAGTTAGGATCTTCAAATTTTGTGTTTAGGCTGACGATTGAAAATTAATATATAGTTATCTCAGCGTTTGTAATAATTCCACCACCGAAGGGAGGAAAAGGGAGATGAAGTTGTGTATGCAAGTCCTTCAATTTCAAAGTAAACTTCACTAAATGTATTATTATACGGTGTAGGCATCCACTAAGGAAGGATTTTTGGAAACTCCACCCCTAACAGGGTAAAATAAGGGATGAAAGTTTGTATGCAAGTCCGTCAGTTTTGAAGTTAGGATCTTCAAATTTTGTGTTTAGGCTGACGATTGAAAATTAATGTATAGTTATCTCAGCGTTTGTGATTATTGCACCACCGAAGGGAAGAAAATGGGGATGTAGTTGTGTATGCAAGTCCTTCAATTTCAAAGTAAACTTCACTAAATTTAATATTATACAGTGTAGGTAACCACTAAGGATTTTTGGATATTCCATCCTTAAGGGGGTAAAAGAGGGGATGCAAGTTTTTATGAAAGTCCATCAGTTTCGAAGTTAGGACCTTCAAATTTTGTGTTTAGGTTGATGATTGAAAATTAATTTATATGTGCCTCAACGTTTTTGATTATTCCGATCCCGAAAGGGTAAAAAGGGGGGATGAATTTGTGTATGGAAGTACACTAAATTTATTATTTAAGCTTATGGTTATAAACTAACGCAACGAATATCGGTGTTGTTGGAATTTGAACTCTTAAGGAGTGAAAAGGGGGATTAAATTTAGTATATGAAGTTCTTTGTTTTCGGAGTGAAAATTTCAATATTTATTATTTGGGCTTATAGTATTGGCGTATTGAAATGACTCGCCTCAACAACATCAGGAAAAAGAGAGGAAAACAAAGATCCGGTTAATACGAGCATTGGTATTCCTCATTTTCATGTATGGAGTGGAAGCGTGGACTATACTGGCTCGAGAAAGAAAAAGGATTAATGCATTCGAGATGTGGTGCTGGAGACGGATATTGGAAATACCTTGGACCGCTAAACGCAATAATGCATCAATCCTATCGCAGATCCAAATTAAAACACGATTGTCCACCATATGCCACCAACGTATTTTTTCGTATTTCGGCCACATGGTGCGCAAAGGCGATGAAAGTTTGGAAATCTGATCATAGTTGGGAACACGGAAGGAAAACGACTACGTGGTCGTTCACCAACAAGATGGTCCGATCAAGTAAAAGACTCATCGTCCTCCAAGTTTTACAGAAACCAGAAGACAGAAACCAGTGGAGGCAGATCATTCGCTCTAGAAGCAAACCCGATGTTGAACACGATCCTCAGACATGAGGGAAAGAGAGATAAGGCCTCCAAAATTGTGCTGTGGAACTAGACTACAAGTAACAGCTCTCCGCCGCAATGTTATTGAGGCCAAAATATTTACTGGTTCTGCCAGAGGAGAAACAGTCTTTTTGCCGCGTATACCATTGATCCCAAATCACCTTCCGTTTGAATTTAAAAGATAACAGTTCCTAATTAAGGTTTGTAGTCACAGGGAAGAACTTTCAAATTTGCTAGAGTTGATTTGCGGCAGGACTGTTTCAGTTTTATGTGGCATCCTCGCATATGAGCTCTTAATCTACCTGAACTTTTGTCAATATCACACGTAGTGGCGGACAATAGCCATGAACAAAGCTCTATATTGTTACAATGATTCATATCTAGAAAAAAGAAATAATCTACGCGGACGAAGTCGCGGGCGTAAAGCTAGTCTTAATATATAAAATGATAAACTGATTGTTGATATATCAGCCCACAGCCCATACCGCTGGACCTAGAGATTTGAAATTTTGCAAAAAGATACCTTATACAGTGTAGGCATCCACTAAGGAAGGATTTTTGGAAATTCCACCCCTAAGAGGTTAAAATAGGGGATGACAGTTTGTATGCAAGTCCGTCAGTTTTGAAGTTAGGATCTTCAAATTTTGTGTTTAGGCTGACGATTGAAAATTAATGTGTAGTTATCTCAGCGTTTGTGATAATTCCACCACGGAAGGGAGGAAAAGGGGGATGAAGTTGGGTATGCAAGTCCTTCAATTTCAAAGTAAACTTCACTAAATGTAATATTATACGGTGTAGGCATCCAGTAAGGAAGGATTTTTGGAAATTCCACCCCTAACAGGGTAAAATAGGGGATGAAAGTTTGTATGCAAGTCCGTCAGTTTTGAAGTTAGGATCTTAAAATTTTGTGTTTAGGCTGACGATTGAAAATTAATATATAGTTATCTCAGCGTTTGTAATAATTCCACCACCGAAGGGAGGAAAAGGGGGATGAAGTTGTGTATGCAAGTCCTTCAATTTCAAAGTAAACTTCACTAAATGTATTATTATACGGTGTATGCATCCACTAAGGAAGGATTTTTGGAAACTCCACCCCTAACAGGGTAAAATAAGGGATGAAAGTTTGTATGCAAGTCCGTCAGTTTTGAAGTTAGGATCTTCAAATTTTGTGTTTAGGCTGACGATTGAAAATTAATGTATAGCTATCTCAGCGTTTGTGATTATTCCACCACCGAAGGGAGGAAAAGGGGGATGAAGTTGTGTTAGAAAGTCCTTCAATTTCAAAGTAAACTTCACTAAATTTAATATTATACATTGTAGGTATTCAGTAAGGAAGGATTTTTGGAAATGCCACTCCTAGGGGGGTAAAATAGAGGATGAAAGTTTGTATGAAAGTTCGTCAGTTTTGAAGTTAGGATCTTCAAATTTTGTATTTATGCTAACGATTGAAAATTAATTTATACATGTTTCAGCTTTTTTGACAATTCCACCCCTGACAGGGTGAAAAGGTATGGGATGTATGTAAGTCATTCAGTTTCAAAGTAAACGTCACTTAATATATTATTACACAGTGTAGGCAACCACTAAGGATTTTTGGATATTCCATCCTTAAGGGGGTAAAATAGGGGATGCAAGTTTATATGAAAGTCCATCAGTTTCGAAGTTAGGACCTTCAAATTTTGTGTTTAGGTTGACAATTGAAAATTAATTTATATGTGCCTCAACGTTTTTGATAATTCCGATCCCGAAAGGGTAAAAAGGGGGATGAATTTGTGTATGGAAGTACACTAAATTTATTATTTAAGCTTATGGTTATAAACTAACGCAACGAATATCGGTGTTGTTGGAATTTTAACCCTTAAGGAGTGAAAAGGGGGATTAAGTATATGAAGTTCTTTATTTTCGGAGTGAACATTTCAAAATGTATTATTTCGGCTTATGGTATTGGCGTATTGAAATGACTCGCCTAAACAACATCAGGAAAAAGAGAGGAATCGGTATTAAAACAAAGATCCGGTTAATACGAGCATTGGTATTCCTCAATTTCATGTATGGAGTGGAAGCGTGGACAATACTGGCCCGAGAAAGAAAAAGGATTGATGCATTCGAGATGTGGTGCTGGAGACGGATGTTGGAAATACCTTGGACCGCTAAACGCAACAATGCATCAATCCTATCGCAGCTCAAAATTAAAACACGATTGTCCACCATATGCCACCAACGTATTTTATCGTATTTCGGCCACATGGTGCGCAAAGGCGATGAAAGTTTGGAAATCTGATCATAGTTGGGAACACGGAAGGAAAACGACTACGTGGTCGTTCACCAACAAGATGGTCCGATCAAGTAAAAGACTCATCGTCCTCCAAGTTTTACAGAAACCAGAAGACAGAAACCAGAGGAGGCAGATCATTCCCTCTAGAAGCAAACCCGATGTTTACCACGATCCTCAGACATGAGGGAAAGACTATAGAGAGAAAGAGAGATAAGGCCTCCAAAATTGTGCTGTGGAACTAGACTACAACGTAGTATTTATATACTCTGAGCTACAAGTAACAGCTCTCCGCCGCAATGTTATTGAGGCCAAAATATTTACTGGTTCTGCCAGAGGAGAAACAGTCTTCTTGCTGCGTATACCATTGATCCCAAATCACCTTCCGTTTGAATTTAAAAGATAACAGTTCCTAATTAAGGTTTGTAGTCACAGGGAAAAACTCTGAAATTTGCTAGAGTTGATTTGCGGCAGGACTGTTTCAGTTTTATGTGGCATCCTCGCATATGATCTACCTGAACTATTGTCAATATCACACGTAGTGGCGGACAATAGCCATGAACAAAGCTCTATATTGTTACAATGATTAATATCTAGAAAAAATAAATAATCTACGCGGACGAAGTCGCGGGCTATAAAGCTAGTAATAATATATATTTCTGTTACTGTTTATCACAATCTGAATGTAATTGGGTATTTTTTTTTATATAAGTATATATAAAAAAAATTACTCATGAAAGCTATCTTTATAAAGAAAAATAAATAAAATTATTCTGGTAACGAAACAGTTAAACGAAGCGGAAGCGCCGTCCATTTACATAAAAATAACTATATACCATTATCTTTGTATTAACAGTTTGTTTAAAACAGTAAAACGCTACAAGTTTTCATTCATAACATTGTGAAAACTTCCAAGTGTTTGTACACATTGTGATGTTGAATACAAAGTAGCAACTGAAAACCTTTGTTTTTTTGACGTAACTGGGAAATGAACGGCATATTTTGGTGTAAATGAGTTCGCGGAAACTTTATAATTACTTTTCTTTTGTTTTAAAATATTCTTTGCAACAATAACTATTTTTACAACACTCTCGCTCGTAATGTGACATTTATTGCACCGTTTTTAGTATCTTTATCCAACTTATTACACACTAGTGCTCTTACTTTACATTACCGCACAGTTTGATGATAGGTATAATCCCGATTATGATAAGTTTGTACCTCACTGCAAGTGATATGTGTGTAGACCAAGCATTCTTAATTTAAACGGGTAAAATACATAAACAGCTCACCGATGCCAAACTTGCGGTGCCATATTTGTTAACGTTCTCATTGTCTGGTTGATTATTATCAAAAAATCTACTTGAAAAAATACAAGTCTGTATTTTTCCTCGCAATTGTGTTGAAAAACGTCGTTTGACATACGTGTGCATTGATTATTACACTCTTGACTCACTCATCGCCATGGAGGAAAGAAAGAAGCTCATCGCGTTCGCCTGCGGCTCACTGTTATTGTTATATTTTTCTTCTATTATATTATATTATTATATTTTAACCGCGAGCCAAGCGATTAATATCACTTCGAGTGTTAATAACCAACTTTGCACACATGTATCATAATGGCCCTGATTCTGTTGTTCACAACTAAACTAATTTTAATCTCACTATGTCTCTTTCTAACAAAGAACATAAGAAAAGGATGTAAGAAATTTAGTCCTGTCAAATTAGTCCAATGCTTGTTTTCATTATAAATTTAGTCGCCATCTATCGCGGTTACGCCTAAATCACGCAAAATAAGACGGCAAAGATTAATTTGACAACTTAAAATATCTTCTATCCTTTTTCAATAATGTTCGTGAGAAAGAGATGAGATGTGACTAAAATTAGTTTAGTGCGATTTACAACAGAATCGGCACCGATGTAATATTAACCTTTAAGTATGGGCGTGGAGTCTTACAGGCTACTCAATGTGTTAGTTTTCTTAGTTTCACCTAATTCCCCCCACTCCCTGCGATTGAGCGGCTCAGTAGCTTTTGTTTTAGTTGTAAAACTACCAACGAGGGAGGAGGTTGCGTCTTCCGATGAATATCACGTAAGTAATGACCATCAAAATATTGACCGGAGCCTGTCAGGCTACACGTCCATTTTTGTCCTATGATATATTTTATAAGAGAAATTAAGTTTATTTCAGATTTTGTAGTACAAAATTTCAAAAATGAATAAAGGCGGTAGTTCTAAATCAAAACTAGGTAGGTTCAGGGCCCTGCGAAAAAAATTTTTGTCCAGGAGATCCATCTTTCGAACAAGAAGTGAGTGAGTTGTTGTTAGCTTAGGATCAATCTGACAATGAAGAGAATATTGAAATTTTTTTTTATATTGGAGTCCGAACTGATACAAAATCATGAAAGTGTCAATGATGAAGATCAGGACCAAGATCAGGACCATCAGGAGTACAGCATGGGTTTCTTCAAGAAGGGTGTGAAGAGGTTTCTTCAGGGCCGGCAACGCGCGAGTGATACCCCTGGTGTTGCAAGCGTCCATAGGGTACGGTAACCGCTTACCATCAGGCGGGCCGTAAGCTTGTTTGCTACCTTAGTGGTATAAAAAAAAGACCAGAACCTAGGAGAAGAGCTGAGGTTGACCATGACTCGAGTTTTCGGTAATGATATGGTTACAGAAGATGTCCAGGGTCAAGAAACCAATCAAGGAACCACAAGAGCATGTAGAATCTGTCCCGCGAAAAAACATAGGATGACTACTCATGTTTGTGTAGGGTGCAACAAACCTGTGTGTCTCCAATGTTCTAGACCGTTGTGCACTCACTGCCAATAAATTTACGTTATTAGACTGTTGTCAAAATTGTTTATATTTGTTATATATTGTTGTGTATAAGGTATATCTTTTTTATTTTTAATTATTTGGAAAAAAAAAGCCAAACATAGTCAGATTGTCCAAAAAATATATAAAAAATGTAACCTTGCTGAGTTTCTTGCCGGATTCTTCTCAGTTGAAGGCCGAGTTCCGAACCGGTGGTAACTTCAGTAAATTTGACCTTCATAAGTGCCCTTCTGGGGCCTAAATTGAATAAATGGCTTTGACTTTGACTTTTGACTTTGACTTTATCTGAAGGAGGTGTTTTGTGTTTTTGGTTTCTTATATATTATATTTTGAGAAAAAAAGACTCATTTTGTTATAGGAATAAGTTTGGCTGTTTTAATACCTAAAAATGTAACCTAAGTAGATATAGACCGAAAAGTGCCATAATTTTTGATTTTTAAAATTTCTATAATTTTTGAAATAAAAGTTGATTATATAAGTACATTATTTTATAGCTAAATCCCATAACTTTAATATTCAATCAGTTTTAAAGCGATCTTATATCAAATTCCCCAAAAAAAATTGTGTGCATATAGGAGCCTGTGAGACTACACGTCCATAGTAGTGTTATGAAAAAATGACGTCCATACTTAAAGGTTAACTTTACTTTTATTTTCCTTAAAAATGCTTGTTATAATGTAAGTGTGACTTGAGGCTTGGCTCTATTATGGTTCCGTACATACGAACAAAACTATGCGTTATTTGTTCAAAACTATATATGGCACACAATATAAACAAGTTTTAAATTAAATTCCAAAGCAACGTGCTTAATAAGCTTTATCTTCGTCTTTACTTGTTCCAGAACGTGAAGCCAAATGAATTTATCATAATAATATATTTTCCATTTAGACATGATTGTGTTGAGCTTATCCCCGAGCATAAAATGTATATATTGTATCATATTTATAAACGTTTAACGAAACAGGTAAATCTATCCGAAAAGGAGGAAAAGTACATAAAATATACTCTCTATAAAAAGTTTCATCTCAAAATAAATTACTCAAAATTTCATACATTTTTCCTTCCAAGTTTTTAATTAAAATCTTAACCAACGTGTCACCGCTCCATAAGGGTTATTATCTTTTCAATTCACTATTACTTTTTCGCGATCTGTGCGCCTAGTACCAAAGAAGTAGGGTACTTTTATGGAAATACCTTTTCCGTACAAAATATGAACTTACTTACTTTGATTGTATGTATATGCAGCTTAAGCGCATATAGGCCATACTATGTTGTTTACAACTAAACGAATTTTAATCTCACTGTGTCTCTTTCTAACAAAGAACATAAGAGAAAGATGTAAGAAATTTCGTCCTGTCAAATTAGTCCAATGCTTGTTTTCAATATAAAAGTCGCCATCTATCGCGGTTACGTCTAAATACCCGCAAATCAAGACGGCAAAGACTAATTTTTTCAAGGTCGGCAACACATCGGCAATCCCCCTGGTATTGCAAATGTCCATAGGCGGCGGTGACCACTTACCATCGGGTGCCTGTTTGTCAACCTAATGACATAAAAAAAATAATTTGACAGCTTTAAATATGTTCTATCCTTTTTCAATAATGTTTGTAAGAAAGAGATGTGATGTGACTAAAATTAGTTTAGTGCGATTTACAACTAAATTGGCACCATTGTATCACTAAAGGATAATAAGACACGCTTCAAAAATTATTAAAAGAAACAAAAAACCAAAACTTAATTGCCGTACCGCACATTTACTTACATACAATTCATTCATAAATAAAACTAAAAAGTCTGAAATAAATTAAATTAAAAAAACCCGACTGCGTAAAACAAAAAATAACTGAAAAGAGTAAAACAAGCTCTTTAATCTATAGAATTTTGAATATAACTTGAATTTTATAAAGTACTAGCTGTCTCGCGCGGTTTCCCGCGTTCCCGTCATAAAAAGTCACCCGGATTTGTCACCCGGGGATAGTGTAGCTTCCCAACAGTGAAAGAATTTTTCAAATCGGTTCAGTTGATTCGGAGCCTATTCAATGCAAACAAACAAACAAACAAACAATCAAATCTTTCCTCTTTATAATATTAGTTAGATTAGATTAGATTAGATTGCAGTCGGGGATAAGCAAATATTTAAAAAAAACACATACTTAGGTTATTTAGTGGCAGAACTCATTCGATTCCTGCAATGAGCTCGGTAAAGGAAACCACAGTACAGTGGTAGGTGACTTCAACCCTCAAGTTGCCAATTTGACGCCTGCCACTGCGTTCTGGCAGCTGTTGTTGATATCCAGTTCCCTTTTCTTTTAGGCTGTGACCACCTCATTTGGCCACGTCATAACTAACCAACGTTAGATTGTAATCCAACACAGCCATACCCAAAGTAAAAAAAAGGTTTCAGTTTCTACCGTCTTTCGTCGATTGTGCAGGTGCGAATACTTATAAGTTTGAATATGACAATGCAATGAAAGCTCATTGGAATGATTAGTCGTACAAGGAAGAGTAGAAGGTCAACGTTCCCGATCACCCACAAGATGGACAGATCTCAAAAGTGTTTCCTTAGAACAGTTGTTGCTTGTGGAGGCTGCTCTGCTATTTATTTACTTATTAAATATAGATTCAGTCTACTTTGTAGTTTTGCCGCCGCGCCGGGGCACGCAATTATTGTCAGTGCGATTAGAATGTAAATATTATGTAATTAATCTAATCTTGTTTTGTAAAGAGTAATTGCTGAGTTTATTGCCGGCTCTTCTCAGCAAATGCAACCTTCCGAACCGGTATTAGAGTATTAGAGTCAGACTTTTCATAAGTGCCTGCGAAGGTCTATTTGAATAAATGATTTTGAATTGTATTGAATTAGTGAATATACACGCAGTGCCACGAATAGAGAAAGATAGAGAAGTCTCGCAAAAGCCGCAACAAATTTATCAGACGATCCATAACCACGACCACTCCGTCAGGAGTGTATGACTGAGAAGAAGAAGAAGAATTTGTACCAAATAAAATGGAGCTTTCAAAAATACCACCGACTCAATATATAAACAGTGGCACTTAACGAGCTCCATCGAACGAGAATTAATTATATTTATCGAAACGAAAATGCCTCTTCCTTTGACCAATTAAAACAATTAACAAGTTATCTGACAGATCTTTATTTTAAAATTAATTAATTTGTCAACGTTGATATTCAAGAGTGGTTTGAGCGCAATGCTATTTTTTTAGGGTACCGTACTAGTATTTCTGTATAACCTTTAGTACGTTCCTCATTATTTATTTTATACTAAAATTCGAAAGTGTGTTTATTGGTTTGTTCATCCTTCACTCAGCAAAGGAGACCAGGGGGCCTACCACAAGCTCTTAAAACAAGGTTAAAATAACCTTATTTGACTTTTGTCTTTCTTTGATATCCGACGTCAAAACGGGACAAAAGATAAATAAGGCTTGTGGTTCGCCCTCAGGATCGTTTTTTATAAATACAGTTAGTTATTTTATATGAGCCGAAGAGTGTCATAGAAACGCAGGTGAAATCCCGGAAAGTTCGTAAGATAATAATTTTAAGAGACATCGATATAGTCATAAATAATATATAGATGATATGAGCCTTCCAAACTATTAAAAAGCTTTGAATCTATACTGATATTATAAATAAGTAAAAGTTTGTTAGTTTGGATGTTGGAAGTAATTAATGAAACTACTTACTAATTTTGAAAATACTTTCATTAATAAAAAGCTACATTGTCCCCGAGTGCGAGGCTACTTGTAATCCTGAGAACGCGGAAAAAATCGCGGAAGAAAGCTAGTATATAAAAACAAAAAACCGAGAAATGAGAATGGTTAATGTAATAAATTCCCTTGGGCAAGTTGATCCGCTGATGTTTTGGGCGGTAAATTAATTTGTTCAATCCAAGTTCAAGCCCCGCCCTGGCGCCCATAATTGATGGTCCTTCTCTACGCGGAAAAAAAGTTATAATAAACTTGAAAATGTATTTAAATTACATTATAAACTTTGTCGTTTACTCTGATTTTTATGTGTCCAAACTGAAGCCTTATGGTGCGACTTCATCAATCTGTCTGTCTGTCTGTCACAGTGGAATATTTCAGCAGCCACCAATCCTACTGATTCGAAATTTGAAATAGTTTCTTACCCAAACATAAAATATACTTATTTGTTTACTCTGTAAAAGGACTGGGGGACTGAAATTTCAAAGAAGGGCAAATGTAAGTAGGGTATCATATGAAAGGGTTTCATTTGTACATTCCAACACACGTTATAATTCTATTTTATGAGGCGTAGTTATAGACACATGATGAAAAATTTCGAAAAAAATACCATTCCGCCCTTATCTCCGAAGTTGTAATGCGAAAAATATGAAACTATTACATATGATAAACATTGATGGAAATATAATAGGAAAAATAGAACAAAGTCTCTAACTAACACAGGCCAGTTTGACAGGCCAGTTGGCGCAGTTGGTTAAGGTTCACCTTACGCGCCGCAGGTCGTGGGTTCGATTCCCACACAGGACATGGATTTGTGTGCATGAACATGTCTGTATGTCCTGAGTCTGGGTGTAATTATGTATATTAAGTATGTATTTACAAACAAAAAGTATTATATGTATTATATCAGTTATCTGGTTTCCATAGTACAAGCTCTGCTTAGTTTGGGATCAGATGACCGTGTGTGAGAAATGTCCCAGGATATTATTATTATTATTATTAACAAAGTTTTTTCAAAGTCATCAAAATTCCTTCACAAAAAGACTTAGTTATGCGATCCGGTTTTTAACTACAGTGTTGGCGGCACGAACCAATAAATATACGTCCCAGGGTGGTTCGGTGCGCGAGTCACACTCAGACTCGCACTTGGCCGGCTTTCATTTGTTTAAATTCGACTTTTGAATAAACTGTCATTTTGACAGTCTTTAGTCGACTCTACCAGAGAGTTAAGTTGAAATTAATATCGAATACTAAGGTCCCTCGCTCGAAGCCAAGAAAAGCGAAGCGAAGATAAGGAAGCGCTCGTGGTGTAGCATGATTAGCCGTTCTTAATCGATCGGCAAATTTAAGCTACGCCTATCGTGGTCGGTACCTGGATGGGTGACCGCCTAGTGGTATTTCATATCGAGCGTTTCCGTGCTTCGGAAGGCACGTAAAGCCGTTGGTCCCGGTTATCACTTATTTGTGATAGTCGTTAAGCTAGTTGGATGCCTCCTAGGCGGCTTGAAAAATTCCAACAGTATATAGGTTGACCTACTGGTCAACCTATATACTGTTGGAATTTTTTCAGGCTAGTGCCTACCTCCACCGATCCGCAGTGGGCACACGTGGTGGAGTATTGCCCATTCCCTTTCACCCTCATTTGTGAAAGGAGGCCTGTGCTCAGCAGTGGGACATTTTAGGCTGATGATGATGACTAAGGTCCCATGCTGTCCATGCATGTGTAAAAAAATCAAGGTTCTTAGTCAACACAATCAAAAGATATGCCCATTTTTGTCAAATATTTTGGTACTCCCAAACTTTGTTCTGTAGAATTGTTGCCCACGGCTACCTTCCACCATCGCAACTCTCGCCATCGACGGGGAGTCCATCTTCACACATTGAAACCAGAATTGTTTCGAACTGTGCGGTCTCAGAGGAGCTTCCTTCCGCGAACGCTCAGATTGTAGAATGAGCTCCCCGTCGTGGTTTTCCAATGGAGTACAGCATGAGGTTCTTCAAAAATGGTGTGAAGAGATTTCTGCAGGCTCGGCAACGCGCGAGTAGCAGCCCTGGTGTTGCAAGCGTCAATAGGCTACGGTAACTGCTTACCATCAGGCTTACCTAAGTAGTATAAAGAATAAAAAATAAAAAGTCATCAAAACTATTGTACTATCGTAAAATACTTTACTACATTTGCAGTTGAAGCATCGACGGAACCCTTAGGGCGTGAGTCCAGTCGCACTTCTATTATGTCATATTAATTTCAGCCTACAAACCCTATTATGCAATTAGCAGCATTACGTCACTACAGTGTCATTAATAAACCTTTCAGTTGCATAATAACTTCAATAACCTGCTAATTGGAACATAACATTATGATAACGAGCTGATTATAATAGCGTTTGTGCGCAGACGAGCAAAGTTTTCCCATAACAACTCTATAAACTTATAACGACGTCCCGAGGTGCTGAATGACCAAGTCCAGTCTAAGCTGGACCCTCTATTTTGTTCTGCGAATTCTTTCTTGGACCGTTTAAACTATTCTATACTAATATAATAAAGCTGAAGAGTTTGAAACTCAGATTAGCGCGTTTAAACAAAATACTCTTCAGCTTTATTATAGTATACTAGCTGCCCGGCGTGACTTCGTTCGCGTGGTGCTACCCTACCCTGCGGTGCTACCCTACCCTAACCTATCTAAACCATCCAGGGAGTCACCCAAACGCATACAAAAAAAAATGTGTTTGTCACTGAACTCCTCCTAAATGGCTGGACCGATTTGAATTAATTTTTTTGTATGCGTTTGGGTGGCGCCCTAGATGGTTTAGATTCAGAAATCAGTCCGGCAGATGGCGCTGCAGTCGGTATCTAGGTTATATTATCGACTGAAGCGGCATCTGCCGGACATGATTAGCCATTCTTAATCGATTTTTAAAGTTAAGCTACCACCGTCGTGGTCGGTACCTGGATGGGTGACCGCCTAGTGGTATTTCAAATCAAGCGTTTCCGTACTTCGGAAGGCACGTAAAGCCGTTAGTCCCGGTTATCACTTAATTGTGATAGTCGTTAAGCTAGTTGGATGCCTCCTAGGCGGCTTGAAAAATTCCAACAGTAGGTTGACCACTAGCCTACCTCCACCGATCCGCATTGGGCACGCGTGGTGGAGTATTGCCCATTCCCTTTCACCCTTTGTGAAAGGAGGCCTATGCTCAGCAGTGGGACATTATATGCTGATGATGATGTTGATGATACGTAATGCTGTTACAAAACCGATAGACGAGCAGACAGACAGACAGACGAACGGATTGACACCATAAGTGTTACTTTTTTACCTCTTTGTTCGCCACCCTAATAAGTAGATACGTAAGTAATATTATAGCTCTACATGAGTTGGTTAATCAAACAGACCTCCGAGATGTGAAAAGAAGATACATCATGCAGGTGTTACATGGGGCTCCCATAAGATCGGCCATAACTAAACTTTACCTTCGTTATTGAAACTTTGCTCATTAAAAACTAATTATGAAACATCCCGCTGCTCTGACAGCGCATCTGTATTATTTTAATTGATAGCTTACTTTCTTTAACGGCACATTTTAATTCACCTGAATTAAAAAGAACGGTTATAAAAAACAATACAAATATTTTAATGAGTCGAAGTATTTTTTGTTGTTGTTTCAGTTAAGTTTCTTTGAAGAGACTTCTAATGATGATTGTTACACTTTATTGCGTCTTTATTGTTTATCTATGGTTAATGTGAGACAGTGACAATAAATAGATTTAAGATGGCATTCACCTTATTTTAATTGCTTACATGGCGCTGCGGACAGGATTGCTGTACATAAAAGATTTCCATTTATACAAGATTTGGTAGAAGGTACTCGCCTAGTTGGCTACTGATATGGCGTGGTATAGGCGCCGGCACGTAACTTGGCAAGAGACGTTAGATTATTTTCAATTTTTTGTTTAGTAGTTCGAAACTACGAATGTTTAAAAATAAATTATGGCAGTAACCATATACAACAAGCAATTTAAGTGTATTTTTTTTTGCACTAACCCCCTTATTCATTAAAGTTATCAAACGTTGATTAGCTAAAATTTCGAAGTCTTTCTCTGACAGGTGACATTTGGTGATCGAAAGAGTGAGACGGGGCACACTATTACACGGATTTAGTTTAAAAGCGATTATGAATAAGGGGGCGTAAGTTTACATGCGCGAACTTACTCCTACTACGTCAATACCTTGCCAAGCTACGTGCCGAAGGATATATGCATTGTATTCAACATCTATGACTATTTACCCACAAACCTCACATATACAGAATTGCTCACATAAATTCCGACTTCACTCTGTTAATTTTATCCATAAATATCGATGCCTAAGCCTAGCTTTTCCGTATTTGTCGCAAATACCCTTGCGAAATATCGTTCCCGTTACTTCGGATTGCAATGTAAGTTACAAACGTAATCCCAGACTATAAATATCGAAAGTAAACTGAAGTAAGTCGAGCTTAACAAAAGGACAGTCCGGGGAAATTGTCCGTGAAACAGCGTAAGTACAAATAAGTACTACAAACTTTTCTAGTTTCAGTGGTGAAGGATTTTTTTATCAGAAAATTTCATTGAGTCCGATCCGAAAATAAAAATAGGATAGATGTTATTGTCCGCTCGTTTTTTTTTTCTTTTTTGTAAACAAGCTTTCGGCCCGCCTGATGGTAAGCGGTTACCGCAGCCATATGGACGCTTGCAACATACGAAGCATCGCTTCGCTGAGCTCTGGCGACCTTACTCACGCGCAGGAACACAACTTTACACTAGAAATAATAATAGCTTTTCAATGAACACAAAGGAATATCATAACACGAGGTCCTGCATTTGAAAAATCGAACCCTACAATTTTATTTAAATGGATCGGTAATACCATAAAGATACACTAAATTTTTTTTTATAAAAAAAATGCAACCGGTTTTTTTTTCTATTTTTAAAATATGAATTACTTTTCATGAATACTGATCTCTCTGGCAAATAAAACTAGTTATTTTAATAAAGCCTCAATATTCGTGACAGGCGTCCATCTGCATCACCCACTGAAATTGTATTATCTTGTATCATAGAGCCACGTAGACGTACAATAAAGTTTTTTCATAACATCCCGGCACGTGTGACGAGGCCTTTATTACGGGCACATCCCGCTTATTTATTTACCATCTTCCGCCCCCGAGTTTGCCCGCTTTTCCGAGACATCCGTAATGTATTCCCGTAATTAAATATTATTAATCTTATATTAACCTGTAAAGTCGCGTAAGGACCTAAATCTGATGAGTATTTATAGCATGATTGAATACAAAGCATTTTTACAAAACTTCCTTTTATAATGAAATATTATTGTCACCTAAGTGTAAAAAGTCGCTATTAATTGGGCCCAAGTCTGCTATTACAATTGTGTTCCAATAAACTAACAGTGGTGTAAGAACTAACAAAGACAGTTTTGATAGTCTCTCAAGTAGCATAACAAGCTGTATAATAATAATATAATAAATCATTTATTTCACTAACTTGAAATCTAAAAATACAATGGCTGGAGCACTCCTTTTAAGTAAAACAATACCTGTGTTAGGAGGCCCCGCTCTTCCATAAAGCAGGTAAGTAAAGATTAAGTAAAAATATAAAAGAAATAAAAAAAGAGAAAATAAGCAATTTACATGATCTAATTACAATAAATAAATTGAATGCTGTTTGGGGATGTATGTGTGTGTGTGAAGTGGGGAGTGTGCATGTGTTTGTAGGGGGTGTGTTTGTGTGTGTGTATATGAATGTCGATGTTAACATGTATTTGTGTATACGAACATGTATGTATGTATATATGTATATGTAACAAGCTGCACAACTGTAAGCTGTGTTAGTTTTTATACTAAAACCTCTATATTCAGGCTGTATAGGCGCTATATATATAAGCGTTTATACAGTCTTAATAAGTGCAAGAAAGGCCCATATTATATATACCACTAAGGTATAATATGGGCCCTTCTTGCACATATAATTAAATTATACAGCTTATTGCGTTACTGGAGCTGTATAGTAGCTGTAGAAGCGATAGAGACGCTGTATAATAACTTTATTAGAGCTGTTATTCGGTGAACAAAGAAATATATAGGTTTTTGAATATATTATAAGAGAATAAAAATAAAAAACTATTTTCGATGCCACACGTTACTGCTATGAATTTAGTAGGCAACGCAAATTGACTCTATGGAAATGGAACCTGGCCCCCTTTTCTTCTGTTTGCGGTAAGATTTCATGCAGTGTATCAACAAAAAAATCTTACGGAAGTTTATGTGTATAATATTACCAGGGCAAAGCTTGGGCGGGCTGCTAGTTTACAAATTAATTACTGTTAATAAAATCCGATACCTTTAATACCGCCCAATCAAAATTTAAATCTCTGGCTTAATTTATGTTCAGGTCTGTTAAGAAGCTCATGTAATCAAATTAAAACTTTTAATTACGTAGAGTGACGCGCGAAGTGTATCTTCATTATTAATCAAATGGAACCTTAAATAATCTTACATAGGATTAACATTTATATTTAATAATATTTTAAGATGAGACAAAATATAGACGGAGAGGGTAGTGTTCGCAAATCTTTTTCTTCAATCAAAAAATTATAAACAGTATTTTATCAGACCTTGGGACCAAGGGGGCCGAAGCTCGCCGATATGCTCTCACTTTGTCATCAAAATTGATCAAGGCCTCCGGAGACCAGCGGGCGGGGTTTTTTTCCCGCCAACGCGTTAGCTTGGCTATCCAAAGAGGAAACGCTGCCAGCCTTGCCGTCAATCGGAAGCAGCGGCAGACTCAGGCAGGTAATTTTTTTGTAAATTTTCTATATACCTATTTTATTTGTAAATATTTGTTTTTAATATATCAATAAATTTATTTTTAAGGCACTTTAGATATGGAATATATAGAATATTTAGTAGTAAATAATCGAATCTATAATAATTATTATTTTGGTATTCTACACCGGTATTTTTATTTCTATAATTCTTTTCCATCCAAAGGTCGCGCAGTAGATATCGCTTTTAGTCGTACGTAGTATTTATCATGGACGAATAGATATATTTATATACTCTGAGCTTTTAGTGATAACATCACTGTTAGAACTACCTACTAAAATAATAATAATAATAATAAATTATTTATTCACTCCCACATATAAACAAAAGAACAATTTTTTAAAATATAACAAGGTAAGTACATTTAACTGTGGGAGACAGGAGCTCAAACTAGGTTTCCCTGTGCTATGAGTCTCCTGGCTCCCCCTCTTGGTAGGTTCTAGTTAAGTTAAACATTTTAAAAATAAATAAATGAAGTCGGTTTATACAAAAGAATATAAATAAGAAAAAGATAAATTAGTAATAATATATGTTACAATATAGTTTTATCTCTATAAGGCGATGATAGCTCAGAGGTAGTGACGTCGGATACCGAGACGAAGGTCCCGGGTTCGAATCCTACAATGAGTCTGAGCTTTCGGTGAAGGAAAATATCGTGAGGAAACCATAGCACGGTGGTAGGGTACTTTGTAGTACCCGCCTGGCTGGCTACCATCCTCAAGTTGAAAAATCTGTCGCCAAGCACCTATCGGTGTGTTTCGACAGCTGCACTTGAGAGCTAGTTCCTTCTAGGCTTTGTGTACTTACCACCTTCGACCGCATCATCACTTACCATGGTGAGATTGTGGTCAAACAAAGGTCAATAAACAGTAAAAAAAATCAATTTTTCTATCGATTCAAAAACAATTTGACATACTGAAACATGAAAAAGGGGTCACTTTTGCAAAGAAAAAACTAGTTACCAGTACAAAAATATAGTAAATTCTCATAAACTTAGGATTTCGCTTCGCTAACGCACTTCAATATAAGTTATCTATCCTAAACAAAAAAGGCGGTTATTCATTATTGTTAAATTTGACGTATCGGCCGAACATTAGGGCGCACCCTGGTGGGAGACAACCGCTATATTAAGAAAGGCATCTATCATTCCCCGTTTTAGGGTGACCGTAAATTACGATCACTTTGGGAGTGATTCCCGCTTTGAGGTTCCCATTTGTGCCATTCATCCGGCACATATCTATTCTTTTTAAATTTGGAGTGCTTTTGACAACAGGGTTGCCATATATATTTTAAAATATAATCAATCTGAAGTAAGTGATAAGTTCTTCCATAAAAAGCTCAAGAATTCTCTTCCATGGAGCAATTCACGACTATCGGTTCCCAAACTAAGCAGAGCTTTACTATAGAAACCAGATAACTGATATCCTACTTATACAGTAGTACCCAACTGATATGGCGCGTCGTGAATCTTCGTTCGCACAGAAAAGAAAGTATGGCCCGAAGATTAACGAAAGAATGCTTAAAACTTACAATCAACCTTAGATCACTAATATAAGGTTCATAATACACTGCAGCTGGTTCCGTCTCACACGAAAGTCACACGCCCCTACGCACGGCGCGCGCTAACATGGCGGCAGCTGCCGACCAATAGCGTTTCCCGCACTTTGAAAATGTATCTTCTGCGCAGGTACATCGGTAAGCCATATTAGTTGGGTAATACTGTACTACTTTTTGTTAAATAAATACTTAATATACATGATTACATCCAGACTCAGGACATATTACTGTTCATGCACACAAATGCAAGTCCTGCGTGGGAATCGAATCCAAACCTGATATTTAATATCGCTCTTAAATAATAGGATACTAAACAAGGCAAGCTTTTATTCTAAAACTGTAATTTCAGCTTGTAGAGAACATAAGATCCTTTGCTGCTGAAAATAGACTAGGCTGTATGGTATAGGTTTTATAAAAGTCTTTAATAATGGGTGTCTCGACAATAATTATGTGAAACGAGACGTACGAATTAATATATTATTATGTATACAGCGTCTAGAGTCTAGACAGTGTCTAACTATCTATATTTATGTTTATTTTATGTCTGGGACAATAGTCTGAACAGTCCTGGAAATAAATAAAAATTTTATGGTCTTTATACAATTTTTATATTTGTTTAAAAAAATATGTTCTTATTTTCAAATAGGAAAATGTTCAAACTGAAGATAAAATTGCCATTTATATTTGAAGAAATATTTACATTACATTCAGAAGTATTTTACTCTGAATTATTTATGACTCTATTAACCTATAAAAACGAGTGGGTAACGAGAACGTCACGTGTGACCCACTAAGTTGTACGATAAATTTTGTTAACGGGTCTACCTCTCAAATCCGTCGCGTAAATACCGAATTGAACGCCTCGGTAAATTGTTCTTTTTCGTCTAAAATCAGGGGCTGATATTGCATTTGAAATCGCAGCATTCTAATTATGATTTGTTTGAACTCCTAAGAAAGTACATTATTTGTAAAGGTGATAAGCACAGCACGTAGAAGAGAACTTAGTCTCAAGAGCAGCCAATACAACAGTTGGAGTTAATAGCTAGCCAGGAGAGTGCTTCAGATTGTACGATTATTTTGGTTATCTCGCGTGGCTACAAAAGTATTGCGTAGTACTGTTGAAGCCCGCCGCACCGTCAATGTACCTATAAAATTCAAAGTCATTTATGAAATGTAGGCCTAAGTAAATGTAGGCATAAGTGCCCCAGAAGGGCACTTATGAGTCGGTTTCAATTTCAATTGCGAGATCATTACAGTTGCGCGTCAAATTTCACATCTATGTTCTGATTCATGAAAAAGTTAAGAATCTCAAACGCATGTTTCAACGGAGCCGGTGCTTCATCTATCCCGTATGTTTCCACATATCTTCTGTATTTTCCTGTCACTTTTAGCAAAGGTAATTTATTTTGTACAAATAAATTCTTACCTCACATGACAACTACTACATTGAGTTATTTATTTGTTTTATTTTCATTTAGTTCCTTTACCATTTTTATTTTCACTTAAATAATAAGTAGAGACTAACCCCCTTATTCATAATTGCTTTTTAACTAAATCAGTATAATAGTGTGCCCCGTCTCACCCTTTCGATCACCAACTGTGCGTTCGAATTGGAGTGATGTCGTTTTTAACAGTTTCAAAATTGGCATTTTTGTTCATGCGTTCGAATTGGAAAATTTCGTCAATTTTGCAACTTTTGCCACAAACGATATTTCCCAAATCGAACGATTAGATACAAAAATGACATTTGCAAGCTCATCGCCTGCTTGTCACTTGTCTCAACCTACCTTTTTTCCTTCAGATAATATATAAACAAAGTTAAACTGATTTTTTTTTCTCTTGCCTGTTAGTTTCTATCAAATTTTAATATAAAAATTATAATTTTCGCTTCCCGTTTGAATTGTTAGCCAAAACTTATCTGTCAGATTTAAAGATGTCAAAATATGATCACAAACGACCCTGCCTCCGAGGTGGATCAAAATTTGCAGTTCACGATGTCGTTTTTAACTGTTTCCAAGCAAAACGAACGGTGAATGAAAACAGTTCAAAACGACAATTTCGCTCACAACTTTCCAAATCGAACGCCAGATGTGATCGTTTTTGGCATTTTTGACTGTTATTTTTGCTACCGTAACCCAATTCGAACGCAGCTCAAATGTCACCTGTCAAATAAAGACTTCAGAATTTTAGCTAATCAACGTTTGATAACTTTATTATGAATAATGGGGTATCTGTTTTGTGTTTAGAGTTAAATTGCTTACGATTTTCCGAAAAATAAAACCTTTTTCAGATTCTTTCCGGTCTGTTCAGAATAAGGCTGATTTCCTAACCGGGTGGTAACTTCATAGTAACAGGACCCGCCTCAGAAATAAAGGGATTTAGGCTACTGTCTGGCACATGAGCCCAGTACAAAACGAATTGAATTTTCTTATTATTGTCATTACAAAAGATTATTTATGTTAATGTTTTTAGAAAGAAAAAAGAAATAAAGAAAAAATGTTTATTTCACAACATTACATTCATGAAATACAACATAAAATATGAGAAAGAACAAACATAGGTACATTTTAGGTATCACAAGAATAATATAACTGCAAATCACCCAAGAAAAGCCAAGCCAATGCATCCAAATGCAACCGGATGCACTTTATATTCAGTCGCGAATTGAACCCACGATCCTTGAGATGCAAATATATACTGCGGTGACAGGATTGGAGACTGATTTGACTACTGTCTCTTCGGATAGTGCAATAAATATACAAATGTCGATTGCATACAATAATATACACTCTGATTGCATTTTTATGTAGCTTGTAAAAATTACGATACATAATTATCAGTCCATACTGCTGTCGATATATTACAGTAGTACCCAACTGATATGGCGCGTCGTGAATCTTCGTTCGCACAGAAAAGAAAGTATGGCCCCGAAGATTAACGAAAGAATGCTTAAAACTTACAATCAACCTTAGAACACTACTATAAGGTTCATAATACACTGCAGCTGTCAGTTCCGTCTCACGCCCCTCCGCACGGCGTGCGCTAACATGGCAGCAGCTGCCGACCAATAGCGTTTCCTGCGCTTTGAAAATGTATCTTCTGCGCAGGGACATCGGTAAGCCATATTAGTTGGGTACTACTGTACTCATTTGTCGCTGTAGGATCGCGTATTTTTTTTTTGCGTAGTTCCGCAAGGACCCGGAATATGGTGTAAAGCATAGACTTCGGATTTTTACGCTATGCGCAGGATTAGATTTCGTAGTATTATAATTATACTATTTGTACCATAATTTTATGATGTGTAGTATGTAGTATCGTAATGCTAGGATACTACGTGAAAATACCATAATTTTACCTTCAGATAGATTTACTACTGTTATTGGTTGAAATAAATTAAAAAATATTACTTTAATTACGAACTATTGTAGTAAATCACTATTGACTCCTGATGATGATGATGATGATGACTTTCATGCATTGCATGTGAAAGAAAGTAAATGTAATGTGTATTGAATGTATTCCATCTGACGATTCTGACGACACGCTATGCCGTGTCGGCGTGATTGATTTGTACAATAACACTACCACTAAAATTTCCTTACAAATGCATTTTTTTTTTCAATTAAATTCAAATGAACGAAAATTAAACGTAGTATTATTTTAGACAAGTATTATAATTTTACAAGCTAGCGTGGAGCTGATCTGATGATGGAGCTGGAAGGTGGCCATAGGAACTCCGTAATAAAACCACATAACCCCATCGAGGTTGGGCTCGTTTGATTCGTCTTGATGAGTACTATAAAAGGCTTGTTATAAAAATGATTTTTTTAACAAAGACTTATTATTTTCCATAGACAATAATTTTCTGAGGGTCTGAATCCAACCCTGGCTACGCCTAAAAGACCAACGAAGCGTGGTCATAACAATATTTAGTTTGAAAGCTTTTGTGTAAATTCCTACAGTGCGACTATTGTTACAAAAAGACGACAATGTTGTACCCATTCTGTATTAGCTCCCATTCTATAGTTTCTCTACGTTTGCTGAGACCGTTCTCATTAGTAGAGACAGGGTGTTCTTTTGCCAGCTGTACAAAGGTGATTCGAAACAAAGGAGGCGCGCGCCAGTTCATACTTCGATGGCTTCCATTGTGCCACATGAGGTTGCTGTACACAACTGTATACCGCGTCTTGTTCTTTTGTGGAGGTAACGTTCGGAATTTGAACATTTTCTTTTTTTTACACGGTGTATTTTATAGATATTTTTTGTCTATATTTTGTTCGGAATTTGAAAGACATATTTTTTTTCACGTGTGTGTTGAGCATTGAGCTTCTCACTAATTACTGACATGTTGATACGAAAAGAGTGGTTTCATACCTACTAAACATTTTGCTGCTTTGTATGATGTGACTCGTCGCACGATTCGACTAGTTTCACATCGTGTTCCTACACTTCAGGCACCATACCATAAAAGTAGCACTTAAGGGGACCCTTCATGCCAACGCAACTTCAACGCAAGCATAGCCTTAAAGCTTATACTTTCATCCAACGTAATGTTTGACTACGAAAAAAGAGAGACAGCATCAGAGTCGTCCGTTATCAGTCGGTAAATTCCGCTGATCACTCGCGGCCGCAACGCTAGGTCGTCATTCATGATTTCGCATATCATAAAACTTGTTCCAGGAGTATACTTCTTGTGAAAAAATCTTACAAGTTTGTGAAGAAAAAGTTTGTTATTTTGAAACTACAATACATTTGCAATGCCAGATCAAGATGTTTTATTTACTTTTTACAATTTATAGGTACTTAGATATGGCCAAAGTTCAGGTAAAATTTGGGCAAAAACGCTGTTTTTCGGAGGCTTTTACTGAATTTGTTTCAATTTTTTTTTATTTTTGCCTATATAAAGGCCTAGATATAGTGCACAGGATACATATTTGCTTAAAACATCTAACGAAAAATGTTTAACAACGCCATAATAAGTACAGAGTTTTTGTATGAAAAGTATAGCGGGATGCCTGCTCTTAAGCCTCACCACAAAGTAGCTCGACTTAATTTTGCGGCAATATCTTGATTTCGATTGGTCTATAGTTATATTTACCGATGAGAAGACCTTTAAATCGAGCCAACTAGGCAGACTAACTTTATGTTCTTCTTCTTATTTTTAAGTTTGGCAACCAAGCCCAAATTAGGGCTCATTTCTGCCAGTGTCGAGTTATATTATAGTTTCCCGTCACGATAAATCACTTTCACATATGGTCCACAGTCCAATGATATTATAATAGAGATATGCTACCCTCATACTAAGCGGCGTTCAGTTATTGTTGAATTAGGTGAATGCGATAGATAATACGGAACGTATGGTACAGAAAGAGATAGCTATATGTAGCCGCTAAGCAAAATTACGACAATTGTCTGAATTTGTCTGCAACAATTAGCGTGCGTTAATGCGATATCTACCTCTTTTTATTATAATATCATTGCCACAGTCAGTCACCGTCCATAAAAGTCATGTTTTACTACAATGGTGGTCATTGTACTAAAACTCTTCACAGACTTTTTGAGACAACTTGAGAAGTTACGATACACATAATTCATTTCATTTCACTTCACTGGTGCACATGGATGATCTTTATTGGGTAAAATACCACCGAAAATACACAATAAAACTCAAAATACACGAATTTATGAAAATAAAAACGAAAATGCAACATCACTCTGCAAGTTCCCGCCAAAAAGTCCTAACTTTATGTTACAATCATACGCGATACAATAAGGCCGTTTACACACGAGACGATAACGACACTGCAAAAATACAGTGACGATTTAGCGGACATACGTTTTTATTGTTTTACTAGGGATGCTAACAATGAATCGGTTGACCCGAGTAATATATAACAATAAATAATAAAAATACAATAAAATAAAAAATTAAAGGGGGCTCCTATACAAGAAACATCTTTACGGACTTTTTGGCGGGAACTTGCAGAGTGACGTTGCGTTTTCATTTCTATTTTCATAAATTCGTGTATTTTGAGTTTTATTGCATATTATCGGTGGTATTTTATCCAATACAGATCAATCCATGAAATGAATCATGTGTATCGTGACTTTTCAAGTTATCTCAAGAAGTCCGTGAAAAGTTTTAGTACAACCACCATTGTTCTAAAACATGACTTTTATGGACGCTGACTAACTGAGGACTATGTGAAAGTGATTTATAGTGACTAGAACTTATTATATAACTGGAAAATGGCAAAATACACAAGCCGTGTGACGCTAACATATTTAAAAAAAAACCTCTTTACGGACCTTTCGTGTCCGACTCGCACTTGGCTATTTTTTCTTTACCTTTTTGGTACGAAACTCTAAAGACGCAAAATTACAGGTAATAAAACTTGAAATTCCTTTGTAACGTTGATTTTTCATTAATCTTCCCCTTCGTTCATACAAATTTGATTAATAATCCTCGTGTTTGGTGACCGTGAATTAAAAGAAAATTTATTTAACGCCATTTTAGTTGGCAGATAAATGGAGAACGTATTCTCTAAATCGTTCGACATTTTCTTACCTGTATCATATTCATTCATGTCACCAAACCATTAAAGCTTTCACGTATGGTTTATCCTTTGACTAATGATATATCCAGACGGAGCTACGAAGCTGTTTACGCGTCGATAAAATAAGCCCCTAACTATTAGGGGCTTAATCATTTTCCCGTCTTCAGTGTCAGTCGAGACGTCACTGGGACACAAACAAATTCACCAAAATTGTATTGTTTCAAAATGTCGTTTTGTGTGATAAAAGTGTATAAAAACTACACGGGTCGATCTAGACCAACGAAAAAACTCACCTATCATCGGTAAGTAACAATATTTCCTATTAGTTTCTGCAATATAAGCCATTGAAATGTTTCGAAAATAAATATTTTGAGTAAGCGCCATTTTTTATGTGTTGCCTGTGCTGCCAGTTTATGAACTCAAAACTCCCATGGTAATATCAGTCAATAGTTAAATACGAGTATGTAGATACTGATATAAATCAAAAGCGACGGTGGACAAGTCGAATTTTTGAGTGGAAAGTCGAATGTTTTTTTTTTAATACTAATGACGATTATGTCATGTAAGATAAGTAGTCGCTTCAGTAATGAAAAAATCAAAATGGGTATTAATTTAAGATTTTCCTCGAGCTAATTACGAATATCATTTTGAATTTCACGATGGCGGACCTATTTTTTTTAAGTTGACGTGTTTGTCGTTTTCGGTTTTTCCATCATAGTCAGTGATGTATATAACCATGGATGCGGTCACCGGAACATTTTGTAAAATACTTCTTCATACAAGTAAACTGTACAGCCATCTGTTTAAAATCATTTGAACTACGTAGTGCCGCGTTGCATAGGCGTACGATGTAAACTTGTATATGTGCGTACCATGCACATTTTGTTTATTACATTTTTATTTAAGTCGGATATTACTAAATTAAAAAAATAAGGTTATTCGACACGCGTGTATGTAATATTATTGGAATTGCAAAATATTCACAATTTAAAATAGTGTCCGCCATATTGAACTATTTAGTTATTGGTCCGATTGCTCTCAAAATTGATATTTGGGAGACTCTTGGACCATATAACATGAATCTTTGCTCAAAATTGAAAAAAAGTGGCCGCCATTTTAAACTATTTAGTTATTGGTCCGATTGCTCTCAAAATTGATATTTGAGAGGCCTTTGGAACATAAACCATGAATCTTATCTCGAAATTCAAAAAAGTGGCCGCCATGTTGAACTATTTAGTTATTGGTCCGATTGCTCTCAAAATTGATATTTGGGAGACTCTTGGACCAAGTAACATGAATCTTTGCTCAAAATTCAAAAAAGTGGCCGCCATATGGAACTATTTTGTTATTGGTCCGATTGCTCTCAAAATTGAGATTTGAGAGACCCTTGGACCATATAACATAAATTTTTACTCAAAATTGAAAAAAATGGTCGCCATATTGAACTATTTAGTTACTGATCCGATTGCTCTCAAAATTGATATTTGAGAGACCCTTGGACCATATAACGAGAACCTATGCTAAAAATTAAAAAATGTGGCCGCCATTTTGAACTATTTATTTATTGGTCCGATTGCTCTCAAAATTGATATTTGGGACAGTTTTGGACCATATAACATAAATCTTTGCTCAAAATTGAAAAAAGTGTCCGCCATTTTGAACTATTTAGTTATTGGTCCGATTGCTTTCAAAATTCATATTTGAGAGAGCAATCAGACCAGTAATGAAATAGTTCAGTAGGGCGGCCGCTTTTTTCAATTTTGAGCAAAAAATTAGGTAACATAGGTACAAATAGTTCAATATGGCGGATACTATTTTAAATTGTGAATATGTTGCAATTCCAATAATATTTATTACATACACGCGTGTCGAATAACCTTTTTTTAATTTTGTAATAACTGACTTAAATAATAAGACTTTTTTTTACAGAATACCAATTGATCCAATTTTAAGAAGCCAATGGATAGATATCATTCGGAGAAGCCGTAGTGAAGATCTCTGGACCTAGCCAAAAAAAATGTTTGACTCGATTGGACTCGGTTTGACTCGATTTGACTTGATTTGACTCGATTTGACTCGATGTGACTTGATTTGACTTAATGGCGATGATAGCTCAGTGGTAGTGACGTCGGATACCGAGATGAAGGTCCCGGGTTCGAATCCTACAATGAGCTTGAGCTTTCGGTGAAGGAAAACATCGTGAGGAAACCATAGCACGGTGGTAGGGTACTTTGTAGTACCCGCCTGGCTGGCTACCACCCTCAAGTTGAAAATCTGTCGCCAAGCACCTTTCGGTGTGTTCCGATAGCTGCACTTGAGAGCCAGTTCCTTCTAGGCTTTGTGTGCTTACCACCTTCGGCCGCATCATCACTTACCATGGTGAGATTGCAGTCAAACACAGGCCTATAAACAGTAAAAAAAAAAAAAAAAAAAAAAAATTGACTTGATTTGCTTGATTTGACTTGATTTGAAACGTCAACGCAAATAATTACTGTTCGTTGACATCAAAGTAAAAATAATAAGTATTAATTTATATCGGCGCCATTAATCTTATTCTTATTACCTATTATCCCGATTCCACTTTTATTTTCGGAGTTTAAAAAGATATCGACACCGTAATATATTTTTCCCCATTTTCTTGGATTTTTTTCAAGAACTGGTAACTGGTATAAACGTCACTATGACAAGCAGAATGACGTAACGCGAGGATAAGATGTAGCAAAGTTGGCCACTTTTTAAAAGTCATGTAGTATGGGGATACTCTTTCTAGACATATATATTTTCTAAGGGTTTATCAATCTTGTTATGGTATGTGAAGATGTGGCCTAAAGTGATTATCAAACAAAGCCTTGAAGAGGGTACTTGGAAGACATTGATAGGTGCTTGGCGATTGTTGTTACCTGTAAGGTGTTGGGTACTCTACCCATGTAACCTTGCTATGATTTCCTCACGATATTTTCCATGTAAATTTTGAAATGCTTATTAAAAGATTCAACCCACGACCTCCGTCATGGCATCCGAAGTAATTACGTACCACTGAGCGATCATTGCCTTACAACCGCTTTAGCTTTAATGCAAATTTTAAACATGTAAATTAACATATTTTTTTCTGATTTACATTTAAATTAACTCTACAGTTATTACTTACGTACGCTATTGCATTCAGTCTTGTAATTTCCTTGCAATTAATATGTCGAGTGATCATAAGAATAGTCCCCAAACTTTTAATTAAAAAGAAAGTTTAATGTTTGGGGGACTTATCGCGTTTTGAGCAATTCGAGGAACAGCACTGTCACTGAAACGGCTTATTCCCGTTTGTCAACGGTACATATACATTGGTTATGTTTGTATATATTACGTACCTGAGCACACGTTAAAGTACAGTTAGAGTAAAAAGTTGTGTGCCGAATTTATTTAGTATTATTTTTACTTTGTATATTTTAAAACTACCATATTAATGACTAAGAACTACATAGAATACATGTAACCTTTTTTTTTGAAGCGAGTATCTTCTCTTTGCCAGCTATTTAATTGATGTTTTTTAATGTCTATTATTCAGTCATTTTTTTTTTATACGTTTATTTTTAATTTTAGTAGTTATTTACCTATTATTCCGTTGCTTTTTTGTGTTGTCTAGTTGAATTATATACCTACGTCATATTTAGTGTACCAAATTATTTAATTGCACTTGTTGATTTTACTTTGTTAAGTTATAATTTTTAATTTACGACTTTTATTGTTTTTTTATTTTGATTTTGGTATAGTCACAATTAGATAAAGACATTACGAAAGAATAAACAACGTTTACCCATTGTATATTATAGTAACGTATGTTGTTGATTTTGCTTTGCATAGGTTAAATAATTACTAGTCATAATATATTATATTTTTACATAATACATAAAAACTACACTATAAAAATCTTAAATATGTACTTATTTAATTTCAAACCAATATTTACATTCCTTTAAAATTAGACTTAACATACTGACTGTACTTGGTGCACGCGATACACCGCTATAGGTAAGTATATGTACCGTTGACAAACGGGAACGTAGACAAACGGGAATAAGCCAATGAAACGGCCAGGTGAATCGGTGTTTCAGAAATGTAGGTGCCTACGCTTTTTATTAGGGTTCCGAAGAGTGCCAAACGGGATCCTATTACTAAGACTCCGGTGCCAAACGGGATCCTATTACTAAGACTCCGCTGTCCGTCCGTCCGTCCGTCCGTCTATCAGTGGGCTGTATCTCATGAACGGTAATAGATAGATAGCTGAAATTTTCAGAGAAAATGTATTTCTATTGCCGCTACAAATAATAAAAATTAAATATAAGGGGGCGCTCATACAAGAAACGACTTTTTTTGTTTTTTTTTTTCATATCAAAATTGAGTTAGTTAATAGTGTACGGAACCCTCCGTGTGCGAGTCTGATTCGATTGTACGAATTTGGAATTACCTAATTGAATTCATTAGCTAAGGCGTCAAGAGGTAACTTAGAAACAAACTCACTTTCGCATTTTTAATATTAGTAGAATATGGTGGCTTAAAATATACACTTAACGGATCTGAAGAGCAATAAGGAAAATACACAGTGATTATATCAGTAATCTTTCAATATTGGAGCGGCGTTACTGAAACGAAACGAAAATATATCAAGTGGACTTATCCCACATAATCTTGAATGTTGTACACCAATATACCGGGTGGCGATTTCGAGACGGCATATTTTCGAAAGCTATGTTGCGTTCTGTGCAACTCTTACCGTGGGACAAACTTAATGAAATCACGAAAGCTTCACTCTGCACATTTTATAAAAACCAGTAGGTATTTAAGTTTTTTTATTTGTTGTTTTTTTATGATTTCAAGCTTGCATATTTTACTTTGTAAAACATTTGAGATACAATAGCCAATATCAGTTTATCCAAAAAATCATTTAAAAATGTAACCTTCCTAAGTTTCTTGCCTGTTCTGCTCAGTTGAAGGCGGACTTCCGAACTGGTGGTAACTTCAGTAGTTCTGACCTTCATAAGTGCCCTACTAGGACCTAAATTCAATAAATGGATTTGACTTTGTGACATTTGTGTTTTTGACGGGCCAGTTGGCGCGGTTAGGTCGTTGGTTCGATTCCCACACAGGACATGCATTGAGTGCATGAACATGTCTGGGTGTAATTATGTAGGTATATTAAGTATGTTACAAACAAAAAGTAGTACATGTAGTATATCAGTTATCTGGTTTCCATAGTACAAGTTCTGCTTAGTTTGGGATCAGACGACCGTGTGTGAGGAATGTCCCAAGATATTTATTTACTAGCTGTCCCTCGCGGTTTCACCTGCATTCCTAGGATTAAAATGTAGCCTATGTCCTTCTCCATACCATAGGCTATCTACATGCCAAATTTAATGATGATCCGTTGAGTAATTGAGGCGTGAAGACGTAACAAACAAACTCACTTTCGCATTTATAATATTAGTTAGGACTTTAATTAGACTTTTTACTCAAGTCTTCAACAGTGCTTTTTCAAGGAAAATAGGAATCCTTGTGTCACAACGAAGGCGATTTGAAGGTTATGATAGCTCAGTGGTAGTGACGTCGGATACCGAGATGAAGGTCCCGGGTTCGAATCCTAATCTAAACATCGTGAGGAAACACATAGCACGGTGGTAGGGTACTTTGTAGTACCCGCCCGGCTGGCTACCACCCTCATGTTGAAAATCTGTCGCCATGTACCTTTCGGTGTGTTCCGACAGCTACACTTGAGAGCCAGTTCCTTGGTTTGTGTGCTTACCACCTTCGGCCGCATCATCACTTACCATGGTGAGATTGCGGTCAAACACAGGCCTATAAACATTTAAAAAAAAACAAAAACAACCGCTTCACCCACAGTCCACCATATTGACATGGTCAATAATACAGTTTAGGTTTGTTTTAACTGTGTCACTGTTTTCCAAGTACTTTACTAGACGCATAGAATATTCAACAAAGAATAATTTGAGTTGCTGAAACTGTTGAATAGGCGTCATGAAAATCGCAATTCTCACCTAAGAAAACTTTCTTAGTGTCGCCTTGGAAACATACGGGAATAATTTAGATACCGACTCGCTGAGAATGTTAGTGTTAATTAACTAATTAAACGGTACTATAATATTTTTATTTCGTGTCTTATACTCTAATTTAATAATATTATGAAAGAAAGAGATGCGACCACGTACTGGAAAGCACCGAGCGGGACGACCTCCTACCAGGTGGACTGACGATCTAGTCAGAGTCGCTGGGCGCCGCTGGATACAAGCGGCCCAGAACCGTTCGAAGTGGAAGTCAATGGGGGAGGCCTATCTTCATCAGTGGACATCCATAGGCTGAAATGATGATGATGATGAGCTCAAGTTCTATTCCCTTGCAACAAAGTGATTTAATAGCGTTTGGACTAACATTTTTTTCGATATTTGTAGCGACATCTATCGGTATGTGTAAATTCTATTTTAATTCTAAAATGTATACCGTTCAAAGAAAGCTACGGTACTTGAAAATTTACTTTAGGTTTTTATAATATGATTGAAATAAAAAAGTAATTAAAAAAAATTAAATCGTCTTCAAAATACACTAAAAAGAATGAAATAACTCTAATCTGACACTGATTTGAAGTCAGAGAAATATTTTCAATGGAATACGTCGTACTCTTTCGCTGACTTCAAATCAGTGTCAGATTAGAGTTATTTCAGTCTTTTGAGTGTATTTTGAAGACGATTAAATTTTTTTTAATTACTTTTTTATTTCGTCATTTTTAGTTTTTCTTAAATTCACTAGAATTTGAACAAGGTTTTGAGATGTTTTTCCTTTGACATCACACCCGTAGCTCGTATCAATAAGCCAGGCCGTCACATTTATTTGTCCATATCTTGAAAACTACTGAACCGATTTCGATAAAACTTGCACTGTTCCCTAAGTTGAAGTATATGTAAGCCAATAAAAAAGAATGGTTACAATCCGATTAATATCTTCGGAGATATGCGTGGACAAACATACATACATACATACACCTATGAAATTTTGCATATTTGTTTGGAAGCCCCAATAGATCATCATATGTGAATATATTGCAGTTCCAATAATATTACATACATTCGTGTCGAATTGATAATCTTTTTTTGAAGTCGATTAATAATCATAATTTTATCTTAACCACGGCTACGAATTGGCGTAGCACAATATACTACGACCTTGAGCTACGTCGTAGCAGTCACAACAAGCAGCCATATGTTCCCAACATCTACAGGGTGTTAAATAATGCCCCTTTGTAATCGAGTTGACGTTCCATCCCTCACCACGACGACCCCCGCCGTGTTCGTTATTAATCGATTCTTTACCCTACGAAATTATATTACAATCTATGTGTAGAGCATAAGCTCTCTGTCTAAACGTATTGAGACGGTAAAAATCCTTGGTTAGGTCTTATTTTTTTTCTCATTAGAAAACTGTAGTAAATGATGGATGACGATCACATAAAACCTACAGACAGAGATAAGGGTATGTGAGATACTAGGATTTTCCCCATTTTTTGTTTGGTTTTAATATCGTATCGTATGGGGTAACAATTTATGTCGCGTTATTTTACGCTTTGTCATCGCGATTACAATTATTTACGCTACACGGGTATATCCGATACTTTGATCGTCATTTTTATGAAATAAAAACAACACCCTATTTTTCTGGGACAAAAAATGTTACAATATCATGTGAAGCATTATACTAATCCTGGAAATATTCTATACTATTATCAAAAAATAAAAGTTTGTATGTATATAATGTTTGTTACACATTCACGCCCGTAATGCGTGTACTTTTTGTTTTAAATAAATAATTACTTTTTGTCCATAATGAGTGAGTAAATTTAGATTTAACTTAGTAAATAAATTCATCATATTTTGGATTCATCATCATCATCACCAGCCTATATAATGTCCCACTGCGGAGCTCAGGCCTACTTTCACAAATCAGGGTGAAAGGGAATGGGCAGATACTCCACCACGCATGCCCACTGCGGTTAGGTGGAGGTAGGCTAGTGGTCAACCTACTGTTGGAATTTTCAAGCCGCCTAGAAGGCCTCCAACTAGCTTAACGACTATCACAATTAAGTGATAACCAACGGCTTTACGTGCCTTCCGAGGCACGGAAGGCCGTTGGTCTTTGTAATACCACAAGGCGGTCACCCATCCAGGTACCGACCACGACTGTGGTAGCTTAACTTGCCGATAGATTAAGAACGGCTTATCATGCTACACCACGAGCGCTTAATTTTCGATTAATACACAGAATATTTCCTCCAAATAAGTCTCTAGTTCCACCGGTTTTGACAGTGCGTTGTCTTACGTGGTCTTCTACTGCTGGCCTCGTAAATAAGCTCAGAGTCACTCAGCAAGCTATGAAACGAGCTATGCCCGGAATTTCTCTACGTGACAGTCCGAAATGAGGACATTTGTAGGAGAACAAAAACTACGGACATAACTCGTAGAGTTAGTAAGCTGAAGTGGCAATGAGTAGGCCACATCGTTCGAAGAGTCGATAACCGATGAGGAAGAAAGGTTCTCGAGTCGCGACCATGTACTGGAAAGGGCCGAGCGGGATGACCTCCCACCAGGTGGACCGACGCGGCGACGACCTGGTCAGAGTCGCTGGGCGCCACTGGATGCAAGTGGCCCAAAACTGTTCGAAGTGGAAATCAATAAGGGAGGCCTATGTTCAGCAGTGGACATCTTTAGGCTGATATGATGATTCTGCCTGTCACGATAATGTTTTATAGATACATAGAAGTAGTACTATGCGAACATTTCTTATAAAGGTAAATACGTTGTAGGTTTTCGTATCGGGGAGTTGTGCATGCAAAATTAAACATTATATATTATTCAAAGGAACCGCCGGAAAGGCTATGCGATCCGCATTAAATGGATAATAAATGAAGATGACGTACTTTATTTGCCTCGTTTATGCTTCAAATATGTTCAGGAGAATATTTATTTTGAGTTTTTTAGGTTACATATTATGGAATCGAGAGTTAAGCTGAAATCTCCCTAGCTAGAATCATCCTTTTACTATAAATGAGTTTGTTTGTTACTTCTTGACCTCCAGTACAACCAATCAGGATGAAATTTGTAACCAAGGTGGCCTATGTCATGGGAAAAAACAAGCTACTGTTTATTTCAGTGACGTAGCTGGTAAATAACTAGTTCCAAGATACAGAGATTCGGTCACAACAATATCGAAATAACGATATGTATACTGTGGTATTGTGTTTCCGCTTTTAATACTTTGAGAGAACAGTTAAAAACTTGTTTTTAATTTCATTTTAAATGTTAAAACGGGACGTTTTTTTGAAGAAGTTGTCTCTTTAATTCGTGGAACGTGGTATATAGAAGAGGTGGGAATATTTACTAGCAAATCACGATAACAGCTAATCTAACTACGATAGAACTTTAACAGGAAGGTTGAGTATTTTCTTAGACATAGTTTAGTGATGTCTCATCAAAATAGGATAAGCAGTTTCCGTAATTAGCCCATTCAAACGTATTCTCTCGATGTTCGCACTGTAGAAGTAAGGAACTTAATAAAAATATCCACAGAGCTGACTTACTTATTGCTACCCGAGTTTCGTGGAAATATTGAAGATATTATTTTTTATACGATACGCTCACTAATGAACTCATGGCTGGCATGAAAGACGAGCGTTTTCGCATCAAGATATTAGTATTATTATTATGTTTTCATATATTTAGCTTTACATTCACATTATATTCAAAGACAAGGCTATGCTTGTTATTAAAATGGTGGTTTATGTAAGAAATACACCGTGACTTTTTATTCGTCTTAGAAACGCAGCCCACATATTGCATTAAAAAAGTCACGGTGTATATTATAAAACAGAATCTCACCAAAAACATTTCTATGTAAAATGTTGCCACCAAGACATATTGCTCGTACTGTCAAAAAGTTATCAGATCTCATGTAGAGCCAAGCTTATAACTCCACATGCACTTACTCTACAAGCACTAACTTCACAAACTCTACACCTTAGTCAAAATATGTGGATTGGCCGTTTCGCTACCGTCACATGGGAGTAAGGTGAAAAATGTATTCACTGTTCATTACTTTTTTGTTATTCCATAGTTCGTGTAGTAGTTATTCAATAGTACCCTATGTGTGATTTTCAACTTGAGGCTGGTAGCCAGTCAGGTGGGTACTACAAAGTACCCTACCACTGTGCTATGGTTTCTCCACGACTTTTTCCTACACCGAAAGATTAAACTCATTCATTCGTCAAAGCGTCATCGTCAAGTGACATTTAGAGAGCCCCTAGACAAGATGGTTTTCGACAATCGTCATCGTTACCAAACGATCAACCTTTGTATGGGATTGATATTTCAAATCGAAATGTCACGTGATTTTTAACAATCTCTTATGTCACTCCCATACAACGCTTGATCGTTTACTAACGACAATGGTTGTCGACAAACATCTTATCTAGGAGGGCTCTAGACAAGATGGTTTTCGACAATCGTCATCGTTACTAAACGATCAACCTTTGTATGGGATTGACATTTCAAATCGAAATGTCACGTGATTTTTAACAATCTCTTATGTCACTCCCATACAACGCTTGATCGTTTACTAACGACAATGGTTGTCGACAACCATCTTATCTAGGGGGCCTCTAGACAAGATGGTTTTCGACAATCGTCATCGTTACTAAACGATCAACCTTTGTATGGGATTGACATTTCAAATCGAAATGTCACGTGATTTTTAACAATCTCTTATGTCACTCCCATACAACGCTTGATCGTTTACTAACGATAACGGTTGTCGACAACCATCTTGTCTAGGGGCCTCTAGACAAGATGGTTTTCATAAATCGTCACCGTTACTAAACGATCAACCTTTGTATGGGATTGACATTTCAAATCGAAATGTCACGTGATTTTTAACAATCTCTTATGTCACTCCCATACAACGCTTGATCGTTTACTAACGACAACGGTTGTCGACAACCATCTTGTCTAGGGGCCTCTAGACAAGATGGTTTTCATAAATCGTCATCGTTACTAAACGATCAACCTTTGTATGGGATTGACATTTCAAATCGAAATGTCACGTGATTTTTAACAATCTCTTATGTCACTCCCATACAACGCTTGATCGTTTTCTAACGATAACGGTTGTCGACAACCATCTTGTCTAGGGGCCTCTAGACAAGATGGTTTTCATAAATCGTCACCGTTACTAAACGATCAACCTTTGTATGGGATTGACATTTCAAATCGAAATGTCACGTGATTTTTAACAATCTCTTATGTCACTCCCATACAACGCTTGATCGTTTACTAACGACAACGGTTGTCGACAACCATCTTGTCTATTGCCGTCTCTGTTACCCTCGCCGTGCTAAACACCGCTTTGACAATGATTTGATGATGACTTTGTAATGATTCGAATTAGCGTCTAAGGGCAGCTCAATACGACACATAGATGTGCAAGCTGGATATGATGTGAGAACTAATCTAGTGTGAATCCGACTTTAATCAGTAACTGTAAGTCCGAATGTAAATGAAGCATCACATCAAAGATGTAAAACATTTTATAACAGATCTGTCGCCGGTTGGATGAGCCATAAACCTGTTTACGAAATACAAACTCAAATACAGGGTCGGATCGGAGCCGGAATATAAAATGTAGGAAGATAATGGACTCTTCAGCTTCTTTGTTGTATGTTCGTAGGAATCAATTTCATGTCAAATAGATGGATGCGGGCATTAACTCTTCCAAAATTGAATGTCACTTAATACTTACTGCGCTGTTACGGCTTTTTCACAAAAGATGATACAAAGAGAATCTGTCGTCAAAAAGTGTATCCGTCGGTACAAAGAAATCCAAACTATTTTAATCTTGGAGTACGTCCCTGCAAAAAAGTTATGTTAGCAACTTTGTCGTACAAAATGTTGTTTATATTGAGCGTAAAAGCGCTTTATGAGTTGATATTCGCTGAGATGAGAGGTGAGTGAGGAACGACGGTGATACGGATTTAAGTACACGTCATAATCACACATATCATAATGGAGGCTCACACATGACATGGCTTTTAGCGGCCTATCATAAACTCAAAACTGTTATACCTTTTGTGCCAACCCTACCTTAAACTTGTTGAGTTTCGTACTGATATTAAATAAACCAAATTCTATTTCAGCTTAGTCTTATTGTGTAGGTATTGTTCTTCGGTGTATAGGAGTCCGTGCTATGGATGGCACGTAAAGCCGTTTGTCCCGGCCATAATCGTTAAGCTAATTGGAGTCGGAAAATTCCAACAGTAGGTTGACCGCTAGCCTACCTCCACCAATCCGCAGTGGGCACGCGTGGTGTAGTATTTGCCCATTCCCTTTTACCCTCGTTGTGAAAGAAGGCCTGTGTTCGGCAGTGGGACATTATAATGCTTATGATGATGATATTAGGACGTTGTATATTTACGTATTTTAAGAAAGATAGGATAGTATTGCGCAATTGATAACCCTGCTGCAGCAAGCGACTATAGGTTACGGTAACTACTTACCATCAGGCAGGCCGTAATCTTGTTTGCTACCATAGTAGTATAATATACGGGTCGTTGTTTTGGTCAGCGACGAGCGTCTCAGGGTCGATAATACAAATTATACTGGTGCTAAAAAAAATACTTTTTTTTTTTAAAAAAAAAATAAAAAAAAAAAAATTTTGAAAATCATGTAATAAGCTAAAGTGTAGACATAATACTCAACGGCGGGAGTACGAGGGAGTAAAGGGGTGGAGCGATAGCGGCTTGCGCCTAGCTCTAGTCTGTGCACGTGCCTAATAACCATACTTTGCAGTAATTTTATTTCAAATTGAATAAGGTATTTCTCAACATATTTACAGTATTTAATGGAATTAAGTCAATTTTTGGAGAATATATATTTTGTACTACCGCTCCTGGGTCGCTTGTCGCCGACCAAAACAACACCCTGTATAAATTACTGGAAAAGCTAGAACCTCGGTAAATCCTAGGATTTACCTGTAAAACATAAGATTTACCAAGTCTTAATGGTAGAAGTCTGAACTGTTCTGTGATCATAGTTAATTTCGGACTATTACTAGTTAGACTAATATAAGTCGGTAAACAAGCATACGGCCCGCCTGATGATGGTAAGCGGTTATCGTAGCCATATGGACGCTTACAACACACGAAGCATCGCTCACGCGTTACCGACCTTTCCCCCCTCCCCAATGAGCTCTGGCGACCTTACTCACGCGCAGGAACACAACATAAAATTATTTGGCTGCGGTATTCTATATGGTGGAGGTACTTCCCCAGTCGAGCTGCTCTTTGAGTGAATAAACGCTAATAATAATGAAATATGAAACGTATTTTGTATTGTGATAGCTATAATTTATAGGTACGTGGGTAAACCATACTGCGATGTATTCAAATCTGAATGTGACGTGTAACATTTACAGATCAACTCTCTCATACTACTCATATAAGCTAATGTAACCGACGAATGAGGTGTCTATGGAAACTGACAATATTTGGGATAATTGTAGTAATCTTTAGAGATTTGAGTACTAGACCATTGGAGACTAGAAATTCCTGAAATCGGTGTTTTTTTGCAGTTTAGAGGAATCGGCTTTTAGCGCTCGTATCCTGTGATTGATACATTAGTGGTGCTGATTCTTTTGTTTACATGTATTCTAGACTAAGATCCTATGTTATACCACATTTCCTGCAGAAATAAATTATTCTTATACAACTAAACTAAATTTAGTCTCACTATATCTCTCTCTAACAAACAACATAAGAAAAGTATGTAAGAAATCTAGTCCTGTCAAATTAGTCCAATGCTTGTTTTCAACACAAAAGTCGCCATCTATCGCTGTTACGTCTAAATACCTGCAAATGAAAACGACAGAGACAATTTGACAGCTTTAAATATGTTCTATCCTTTTACAATAAAGATTGTAAGAATGAGATGTGATGTGATTTAAATTAGTTTAATGCGATGCGACTTACAACAGAATCGGCACCATTATTATTATTATTATTTGGGTTAAGTGGCTGTTTCAAGTCTTTCCAGAGCTTGTATCACTGCGACCAGACTAGATCTATTGTGATCGCCACGTTAATTAAATTTCACTGCCAAGACCTGCAGCTATAATAAACTGCACAATATTCTTGGCAGGAATGGATTTTACTTCATCTGGATGTAACAGGTGTTTCCCCAGATGAGTATTTCGTTTAGGCATAAGTGGACAGCACTCACTCAAGAGATGTATTGGTGTTTCATCTGCCTCACGGCAGAATCTGCACAACCTCGAGTCGTGAACGCTGATGGTGAACAGATGTTTGTTCAATCCACAGTGCCCCGTTAAGGCTCTCACAAGTATGCGTAAGTTGTTTCTACTTAGAGATAATACCTCCATGGTAGACTTTTTATGAAAGGCCTTTATGAGTGCCTTAGAATGGTTCATTCCAGGAGCGTTTTTCCAAGAATCGATGGATGAGTTTACATATAGGTTCCTCATTATTAGTTTAGCCAGGCTTTTAGGTACACCACAAATTGGCTCGGGGCCATAAGGGGTCCCATTAGCTCCAGCTTTAGCTAGTGCGTCAGCTTTTTCATTACCGACGATTCCTGTGTGTCCAGGAACCCACCGTAACACAACCCTGTTCTTTTCGCCCAGGTGGTTTAGTAGGTCCATGCAGTTTTTAACTAGCTTAGAGTTAATTGAATCGGAGGCCAGTGCTAAGAGAGCTGCCTGGCTGTCCGAGTGGATATATATTGTATGGTTGACGTAGTCTTTCTGCAGATTAGTGTCCGCACATTCAAGTATGGCGTGTACTTCTGCCTGGAATATAGAGGCGTATTTTCCAAGATTCAGCTTTTTGCTGATTTTTGGACGCTCTCCATAAATTCCACAGCCTACATCAGATCCTGATTTGGATCCATCGGTATACCACTTGAGGCTACCTTCCACCCACATGACCTTGTCATCTAGCCAGTCGTCACGGGTGGGTATTTCAATTTCGTAATGCTTACAAAAAATTTTCTGAGGGATCATCATATCTGTGACCATGCTCAGAATAGGAATTTCCAGTACTGACTCCTGAAGGGAGTTTAGTGCCTGGGAGAGCCATTTCACTCCCACCTGTGCGTGAATCCTGTGCATAGTTGTCTTCGCCACCTTCTCTACATGTAGATGCAGGGGCGTTAGATCTAACATAGCATCTAGGGCCGCTCCAGGGGAGGTTGACATGGCTCCAGTTGCCATAATACAAGCGGTCCTTTGAATCCCGCCTAATAAGGCAATTGTTGTTTTTTGACTGACTTTTTTACTCCAAGCCACAGAGGCGTATGTTATCAACGGCCTCACAATGGTGGAGTATAGCCATAGCATCATTTGAGGCCTGAGTCCCCAACGTTGACCAGCCATTCTGCTACATATCCCTAAGGCGATTTTCGCCTTATGTATTATGTTAGCGACATGACTGTTCCAAGTCAGCTTCTGGTCGATGGTTACTCCCAGATATTTGACTTCCTTGGAAAATTGTACACTTTTGTTATTAAGTGTCGGCATGACTAGTTTGTCTAGGGACCGTTTTCTAGTAAATGGTACCAGAACCGTCTTGTCGGCATTGACCGATAGTTGGTTTTCCTTGCACCATCTACTTACAGTATTGAATGCTCTTTGCATAAGGTACGATATAGTACTTTGGCAGAATCCTCGAACAGTGATTACAAGGTCGTCAGCGTAGCCCTGCACATCTATACGAAGTTCCGCCATCTTATATAAGTGTTGGTCAATGGTCAGTGTCCAAAGCAGGGGAGATAATACTCCTCCTTGTGGACAGCCTCTCACTACAGCTACTTCAAGAGAAGTGCCATGCAGTGATACGGTATTAGATCTATTGGAGAGCATGGCTTTAACCCATCGAACAGTGGTGGGGTCCACATTTTTATGTTCTAGTCCCCCAACCAGACTGCTAGTAGGGGTATTGTCAAAGGCTCCCTCAATATCTAGAAAAGCACATAGGGCAATTTCTTTGTCCTCTAACGCCTTCTCTACTCTGTCAACAAGATTGAGCAGAGCAGTTTCAGTGGATTTTCCACTTTGATAGGCGTGTTGAGTACAATGGATAGGATTCGTGGGTAGAACCATATCCCTAATATAGCTATCTATGATTTTCTCCATAGATTTAAGCAAGAAAGAAGTAAGGCTTATGGGTCTAAAGGACTTTGGTAAAGAATAGTCCTTTTTACCAGCCTTAGGTATGAATAGTACTTTTACCCTGGTCCATGGTTCTGGAACCACCCCCAGGGCTAAACTAGCTCTAAATATTTTAATCAAGAAAGGAATAAGGATATCCAATCCCTTCTGTAGCAGAATAGGTTGGATACCATCAGCCCCACTTGATTTATAAGGTTTGAAGGAGTTTACCGCCCATCTTACCTGTCGTGGTCTAATGATTTGCGCCGCTCTGCGCCAGTCCTCGTTATGAGGCCTTCTGCAGACGGGCATTCCGGCATTTACTAGGCTTCTAGCCTGAGCCCCAGGAAAATGGGCAGAAATTAACACCTCCAAGCTTTCCTTCTCGTTAGACGTGAAGGAGCCATCTGTCTTCCTGAGAAGACCTATTTGCCTAGGTTTTTCCTTGGCAAGAATTTTATGAATCCTAGCTCCTTGAGGCGTGTGTTTGACGTCCTCGCAGAACTTTCTCCACGAAGCTCTCTTGGCCTTCCTTATTTCCTTATTATATTCTGTTAAGGCTTTCGTGTAAACCTCCCATTCCCGCGTCTTCTTAGCCTTATTAAATAGTCTCCTAGTTTTCTCCCTTAGTTTCCTAAGTTTTGCGCTCCACCAGGGGACTTTAGTTTTTGAAGTCTTTTCTTGTAGCGGGCAGCTGTTCTCGAAGGCATTTGTGATGCCTTCAGAGACAATGACCGCCGCCATTTCAAGCTCTTCAGATGTTTTGATTTTCTTCGGACAGTCCTCCAGGTTCCGCCTTAGAATGTCTCTGTAGTCAGTCCAGGCGGTCTTCTTGGGGTTCCGATAAGTGATCGATTCATAGGCTAGCAAGCCTTTAATTTCGAAGCGGATATGTCGATGGTCTGACATTGAGGTTTCGCCACTAACATGCCAATCAAAAGTATGAGAGGCCAGTTTGTTTGTGGCGAAGGTAATATCTAAAACTTCTTGTCTGTTGCTTGTGACGAAGGTTGGTTCACATCCTACATTAAGCACTCCAAGACTGTTTTGAATAAGATAGTCATATAATAACTCACCCCGATTGTTGACGTCGCTGCTGCCCCAGTCAGTGTGGTGAGCATTCGCGTCGCAACCTACCACTAGCTCTGCACCATGCTGCCGGGCGTAATCAACGACACGTCTCAGCTCTTCAGACGGATCGGATTTATCTCCAGGTAGGTAGGCCGAGCACACAATTACTCTGGCCCGATCCCAACCCTTGAGATCAATATACGCTGCTACCAGGTCATCAAAACAAAGCTCTGGAACAGGTAAGAAGTTAACACGTTTCGAAAACACGATACAAGCTCTGGGCTTTACGCCACAGGTATTATAGAGTACCTTGCCAGCAGCGTTAAGTCCCAGAATAGATTGGTTGCGCACCCAGGGTTCTTGAATGAAGGCGAGGTCTACATGATCCTCAACAAAGCAGCGCTCCACGACCGCGGTTGCAGCCACGGCATGGTGGAGGTTAGCCTGGAGGATCCTCGCCGATTCTCCTTGGGGCGCCATTTATGATGCAGTGGAAGGCCCGGGCTGCGCTCCGCCCCGTTGCGGACGAGGACGTCCACGACCAGGCCGAGCCCTCCCGGGCTTCTTTTTCCCGCCCCGAGAGCCGACAGTCTGCCACGGGAGGGTTGAGGGCCGTGTCGCCGGTAGGCGTTGGGGCACCTCGCTCCCACTGGCAGAAGCGACTGGGGCAGCGACCACTCCCGGGGGATCCGTAGGTTGTGGTAACTCTACAGCCCCCGTGGATGCTTCCGCTGTAGGTTTCGTGGATTCAGCGCTGCCCTTGATCCTAAAGAGTACTCTCTTGAAGCCAAAGACAGCCCTGAAATCCATTTCTTTTAGGGCTTCAACGGAGGGTTCATCCAAGGCCATGGTTACAGTGTAACCAGCCTTGTCCTCCTTACTGGCTAGGATACGCCAGTGCTCCGTATGAAGTCCTAAATTTTGAACCCTTATAAGGTGGAGGGCATCCTCAATGGTGCTCACCTCCCCCTTGGGTATAAAAGCTATGCCAACCGTAGGCTTAGGCAGTTCACCCTCCGGAATTACGGAGAGCTTCGCCTCAGACCACGGGAGCAGCTTTGGGACCTCCCTTTCGATCCAGTGCTGGCTCTCCTGATTTTCACAGGTTACGAGAAGCCAGCCTGGTTTGTGAGAGAGTCCCAAAAATCTCGGTCCGACACCGCTTTCGTCCATCTTTATGATGGCGTAGTTAATAGCTTGTCGGACCAAGCGCATCTGATCCTCACTCATGGGACTCTCATTACGGATTCCCACTCGCGAGGCACCAGCAATTTCCCTAAAAGTCGGTTTAATTCCTCCTTCTAGGGAAGTTTTTGGAACTTTTTTAATATGCTCCCTGGGGGACTCTTCTTCCGACCGTGTTCTTTTAACCGCCTTAGGATCAACCTTAGGCGAGCCCACGGGAGGACGTTTGTCCTTCGGAATCTCGCTCCACGGCTTCCGGCAGAGGACGAGGGCTTCATTGACTCCCACGTTCGCCGCCTTAAGCCGTTGGAACCTCTTCCGAGCAGCACCCGACAGTCTAATCCTGCCAGGTTTTGGTACTTCGCCACTAGAGATCGGCACCATGATCGGTCTGGAGTCATTTAAGTCTCCATCCGTCTCACGGCTCGGCCTCACAGCAGCGGAGTTGGATGTCGAGGGCGTTTGGAGTGCTTCGAGCACTTCCGCCGACCCTTCAGGAGTGTTGACCTGGATGGAATCCAGGGCAGAAACAATATCATTTAAATATAAATCTTTAACTTCTTGCATTTTAATCCCACGAGAAGCTAGGGAACTAAACGTCACGACTGGCAGAGCCCCGCTTGTCCAGTCGAAGGGCAAAAATACTCCCCGAGTTGCCCCGGTTTCGAGGAGACATTCGGCACCATTGTTTGTGTTCTTATCATGTTTAATATCCTGAGAAAATAAATTCATTCCAAAAAAAATTAAAATATAAAAGCGGTAGATTTATATTATTTCCTATAATGATTTCCACAGATTGGTGTATTGGTAAGTAAGGAACTGTAACGAGTAGGGCACATTGGACGAGTACTAGGATAGGATTTTATCCTGCTTTATTATCCTTATACATAGTAACCCTAACAATATCTGGTAAGTGCTCCATGTTGGTAGAGTTTCGTGCAAATATGGGAGGTTTCCTATTCGATTCGCGGCCAAACATTATTTGCTTGACTACATCCTATGCCATATGCTATGTCAGAAGCTTTGTAGATATAATTTTAATTATACCTTGGTTGATCTTAAGAATAAATATAAACTGACGAAATTATTATTGAAATTTCGTCGTATTAGTTGTAATTTTGATTGTAAGCTATGTCTTTGGAAAAATGCATATGTTTTACTATAGAAATTTTAAACAAAATATATTAGCTATATTATTTAGATGGGTAATAGATAAATAAGTAGGTATATCAGGTTACGATGCTTCGTGTGTTGCAAGCGTCCATATGGCTACGGTAACCGCTTACCATCAGGCGGGCCGTATGCTTGATTACCGACTTAGTCGTATAAAAAAAAAAACAAAAAGGGACGCCTTATTGGTTTAATTACAAGCCTAAGATAATAGCATCGACAGACGACCGAACCCGAACCACCGAACAGCGTCATAAGCTTACATTCAGTTGTCTGTTAACACTATAATTCTTCAATGCTCTAAAATAATAAGATTTTGTTAAAAAAAAAAAAAATTTAATACTAGCTTTTTTTGGTGACTGTACTTTTTGTTGATTGTACTTGCATTGTCTTCCAATATACTTATGTGTACAAAATATCAAGTCAATCCGACCACTGGAGGTGGGTGAAATTTGACTTATAAGATTTGAGCCGAACATATACAAGATATACATTGCAAGTTAATTAAGAAAAAAAAGCTTTTAAAAATAAAACATCTACAACAGCAAGCTACACCTTTAATTAAATAATTAAAAATATTATTTTATATCAGGCAAGCCTCGAAAAAACTTTTCAGTTGAATATTTTATACATCTGTAAAGAGGAACGGCCTGGTAATTTTCGCGACTGCAAATATGTGCAAAATATTTTCCGTAAACACGCAAAAGTCGTGGGTTGGAAGGGCTGTTTGTTTTCGACTCGCCGCGTACTCAACAATGTTATAATTTGAACGTGAAAACTTTTTGGCCGCGCTATAACTTTTTTTTTGACAGTAGATAGGCGTTATGTATATCTGAGGTTCGAGACAACTTTTTGTCACAAGAATGACATTCACTTATTATGTATTAGAAATTAATATTCGTTGAGCGCAATGAGTTCATTTTGTGTGAAATCTATTCCGCTCTGAATGGCTCAGTCAAGGACACTTCATTCTAATTGGATAACTGCCAGTTTCTGAAAGCCAAATCAAAGTTAAAATAATCAAAACGTTACCGTATTTGTCTTTTCAGACGTCATTAATAATGTCAGTATACTTTCAAATGAACTTTGATTTGGATTTCAGAAACTGGCAGTAAGTCAAGGAAACACTAAACAATTATTGACCTTATTGTTCAAAATCAGTGACTGTTTGCCACAGATATAGATATAGTTAGATAACGCAAGAGCACCTTCTTCGCGTGCTAGATTTAGTGCCCGACTTAAGAGTGCGTATAAAGCAAAATAACAATCTTAGAATTGAAATTTACCCAAGTAAATAGTATTTAAATGAAAAAATATTTTTATATGGGTATTTTCATTATATACGCGAGGGTTCTATCTGAGCAAAAACATAATGGAATGAAGTTTCCTCGATAGAAAAAAATCACAAAGTTACCTCTAATAATAATGAATTTTCGGTTTTATTCGTTCATGGTGTATCTAATTAAGACAAAAATTCGATAAATAATATCACTAATATATGACCCAGGGCTGCTACTAACGATTTTTTAAAATATTCTATACTTTACGAGTTATTTAGATAAAAAGCGCTTAGTTCATTTTTGTTCCGCGAAACACGGTATCTCCATCTCATCTCCACGAGAAGATTTGACATAAGTTTGTTTCATGTGACATTGCCATATTTTTCTGGCTTGGTACGCACTTTTAAGCATAAAATGCTTAACGTGGCCACTATCGCACCCACATTGCATCGGTGTACTGAATTGATTTGGTTTTTTCCATCACTAAATAGTGTTTGTGACGTGGATAGGTACTCGTAGTAAAAAAATGCCACGTTTGTTGAGTTGGTTTTTCGTTATAAATAGTGCTTGTGACGAAATATGAGGTAGTATAAAAAATGGCACGCTTAGTTTTAATACAGATCGTGATACTTGCGTTATCTAACTATATCTATATCTGTGCTATTTGCAGAATAGGCTTCTAGGTATTACTGCTCTAAAGGCATTTTCCATATACACAATTAAGCTAATTATTTTTAAAGTACCAAAACTTTTATCACAAATATTGAGGGTAGTTTCTGTTCTGTACTTGGGTTCAAATGAAAGACATACATAATTTACTACTGATGTAGCAAACAAGGATACGGCTTGCCTGGTGCTAAGCGGTATGCTTTAGCCTATAGCTTGCAACACCATTCATGCGTTGCCGACCCTGAAGAGGGGTTCTGCAGGGCTATTTTAAAACGCTCGGATTCGATATCGGAAACGGAATCAAAAACTACCGAGGCGATATTGCGCAACTGCTTTTTTAATTTCCGAATTCGAATATTTTGATGTTTCTTTACCGAAATATCAATTCGATTCATCGAAAAGTTTTCGGAAATTAAAATAGCAATCGCTGAAATTCGCCTCATAATTTTTTGAAACCGTTTCCGATATCGATTCCGACGTTTTAAAATGGCCCTGCTGGAGTCGCTGTGTCAGAAGCGACAGTTTGTGCAGTCTTTTTCACCATGGTAAGCGCTGATGTGATAAAAAATGGTAAGTACTCAAAGCGTAAACCACTAAAATAAAGGCAAAATATACCATACCTATTCGTTTTAATGATCATAGTACACTTTAACTAATGTAAATTTATTTGACAAATAGTTGAGCTGAATTCGACAAATGTTTGGACAAGAGACGCAAGTCAAATACGATTATGTATTTTGCGTTACTATTGTGCTGATTGGTTTAACTTTAATGAAGACTAACTTTCCCTCGGGGTTTCTCTCACGAACCCATGAGTTTAAAAATATCTTAAGAATACCGTACAACCACAGAGGATTGTATTATAGTACAACCTCGGTAAAGCCACAGAACTATGTAATAAAGATTTCACTCGACACAGATTAGATAATAGGTACTTCATTCGCTTTTGCTTGTGTGATGAAGAGAACTTAAAAATAAATTATTTATCTGTGAATGATTATATATTTTTATACAATATGTTCCCGCCTATTAAAGGTCCTCCCAAAAAAAACGAACGACTTCGAAATGAGATAATTGTTTAATCTCGCAAAACTCAAAAATCTACTCCAAGTTCAATGACCTATATACATTGTGAAGAACGAAACCATAGCTTGTTTTAAAATGGGACAACGCCATCTAGTATAGACTAACAACATTAAATAATTAAATAGAATCAACATAACCGGCCGCCAAGGACAGCTTGATGTCCTTCCAAACAAAATTACATTAAGAAACATACGCGTTAATCTACTGGAAGGCAACATACTTTGGCGATCGGTCTTTTCAAAATAGAATTTTTACACTTCACAGTAACCACTCTCACTAAATTGTCCAAACCAGGATGAACTTTCAATATTCTTCCAAGAGACCATTTGGATGGTGGAAGATTGTCTTCTTTTATTAGAACCAAATCTCCTATTTTAATATTGGGTTGCTTTGTCTTCCACTTAGGTCTTTGTTGTAGTCGTGATAAATATTCCTTGGACCATCTGTTCCAAAAGCCTTGCAATAATCTCTGGGTAAATTGCCATCGGTTAAGTCTGTTTACATTTGAATCTAGCTTCATTTATCTCAGTACCAGTTAAGTGTTTCTCTTTTGGCTTCTGTTTTCTAAATATTCTTAGTATGTATGCTGTCACTCGTAATAACCTTGTTAAATTAGAATATCTTTCAAGTAAATTAAATTCTTCTCTTTCTGTAATCGTATTAGTCATTACTGTAATCTTTTCTTTTTTCTTTTCTAAATCAGTATAATTATCTTTTAACTGTTTATATATTATCTGTTTCTTCATAAGTTCGCTCGGTCCATTCCACCATAGGTGATGATGTAGCTCAGGTGTAATTCCTCGTGACGCCACATCCGCCGGATTGTCGGCTGACTCAACGTGACTCCAACAATTTGCAGGTATGATATTAAGTATTTCTGAAGTTCTATTTCCAACAAAGGTTTTCCACTTTGATGGATGAACTTGTAACCAGGCCAGCACAATATTGGAGTCAGTATACGCATGTATATCCTTTTGTGATATGTTAAGATAGATTGCTACTTCTCTCAATAAGCGTGAAAGTAACACAGCGCCGCAAAGTTCAAGTCTTGGCACAGAAACTGTTTTGATTGGTGCAACCTTAGATTTTGCGGTGATTAGTTGTACGTGAATAGACCCATCATTCTTTATAACTCGTAGGAAAATGACTGCAGCGTAAGCTATTTGTGATGCATCGCAGTATCCATGTAATTCTAGTTTGCGATCTCCTTTATTTGTATGCAGCCATCTGCCGATTCTAATCTCTTTAGCTCTAATCAAATCTTCGCGAAATTGTATCCACTCTTTCTCAATATTTCCAGGAACCCTATCATCCCAAGTAACTCGAGATAACCATAATTTTTGAATGATTATCTTGGCAGTGATGATCACAGGACCAAGCCATCCCATAGGATCAAAAAGTCGTGATATTTCCGAAAGAATAAGCCTTTTTGTTATTGGCTTTAATGAGCAAGTTAACTTTACGTCATATTGAAAAGTATCTGTATTTTTATTCCATTTGATACCTAGTGTTTTCACTATATCATCTGATTTAATCACATAATTGTCATCTGCTTTTGTTCCTCGACTCTCTACATACTCTAAAAAATCATTACTATTACTAGCCCATTTGTGTATTTCAAACCCTGCAGATTTCATCATATCTGTCATTTGTCTATAAGTTTCACAAGCATCTTGAATAGTCTCAGCTCCGGATAATAAATCATCCATATAAAAATCAGTGTGTGTTATTTGTGAAGCTTTAGGAAATCTCTCTTCTTCGTCATTTGCTAGTTGTTGTAAAGTTTTTGTAGCTAGATAAGGTGCACTCGCAGTTCCAAACGTTACTCTTAGTAAACGGTATTCTTTTAATTCATCATTAACTCTCCATAATATTCTTTGATAGTTAGCGCTTTCTTCTGTGACTTTTACTTGTCGATACATTTTAATACAATCTGCTGTGAATGCTATTGCATGTAAGCGCCATCTCATAACAATGTGTCTTAGATCTTGTTGCAGTTTTGGCCCAATTAACATGTTTTCATTAAGAGACTTGCCATTTGGCCCTTTACAAGAGGCGTCGAATACTATTCTTACTCTCGATGTAATTCTATCTCGTTTAATAACAGGATGATGAGGCATGTAAAACTTGTTTTTAGTTGTGTCTTTCTCTTTGTTTATCTCTTCCATGTGTCCGACTTCAAGATATTCCATCAAAACACTTGTATATTCCTTTTGTAACTCTTTATCTTTATTCAATCTTCGTTCTAGTTGTATCAATCTTTTCTCTGCTGTTTGTTTTGTATCTCCGTAATCTAAATCCTTTTCTTTGAATGGTATCTCTACTATATATCTTCCTTCATTATCTCTTGTGTGTGTTTCCTTAAATATGTTTTCACATTTTAACTCTTCTTCTGTCATCTTTGACTGTGTTAATACTCCTTCTGACTCTAACTCCCAGAATTTCTGTAGTTGATCTAAATCTTCATCTATTGTTGTGATGTGCATGTTTACGATCTGATGACTCGAGTTGTTTGTAGTACAAATTCCTCCAGATAAGATCCAACCAAGACTCGTTTTCTGAGCTAACGGATAACCTGGTGATCCAGACATTACGCCCTCAAGCATAATTCTGCTGTATACTTCGGCTCCTAAGAGCAAATCTATTTTTGCAGGTTTCCAGTATTCTGGGTCAGCTAATGCCAAACCGTGTAAATGCTCCCAGTTTCTGTTGACTTGTCTCGAGGGAAGCAAACGAGTAAGTGATTTTAAGACATATGCGTTGACAGGTAGTTTGGTTGCGTTAAACTTTGAATGAAGTGTGAAAGATACTGCGTGTTTAGTATGCATTACAATGTTGTTTCCAAGTCCACTGATTGAGCCATTGACTGTGTCTTTCTCTAAACCAAGAATCTGTGTTACAGCTTCTGTTATGAATGATCCTTCGGACCCTTGGTCGACCAATGCTCGTAATTGTAGTGTACGTCCATTTTGTGCTTCAACTTTTACTAATGCCGTAGCTAATAATACTTGGGTTGCGTGTGTAAAATCTGATTCTGTTGTGTAATGTGAAGCCACATTATTTTCTCGTGGAGTTTTGTTATCTCGTGTTGTATCTTGTTGTTCATCTTTTTCAGGAGTGTGCATCTTGGTAGTTTCAGTATGTATGAGCGTATGGTGACGTCGTCCACAAATGTGACATCTTGTCTTTTGTCTACATGTCTTCACGCCATGGTATGGTATTAAGCAATTAAAGCAGAGGTTTTTGCTTCCAATAAAGATCTTCTTCTCTTCTACAGGCATTTCGATAAACTGATTACATTTGTGGATATAGTGATCTTCACCACAGAGTACGCAAGATACGGAACCTTCTTTAGGCATATTGTGAAAAACTTTCTTGTCCGGAATATGTTTCATCGTGCGTGTGCTATTTCCTCGTGCTGACTGAACTCCCTCTAGTGCTCTAATTCTGTTTTCCAGGAATTCCGAAAGCATTGTGTATGTAGGCAGATTATCATCACAACTGCGGCTTATATTTTCTTCCCAATATTTGAGTGACTCGTGATCGAGTTTACTAGAAACCAAATAAATAATTATTGGATCCCATGTCTCTGTACTAACTCCCATTCCTCTTAATCCACTGAGACAATCTGTTATAGTGTTTAATAAGTTCTTAAGAGCATTTATGTTTTCTTCTGTAATAGTTCTCAATGACATAAGTTTTTGTAAATATGAGTTAACAATCACTCGTTTGTTGCTGAATCTTTTCTTAAGTTTAGCCCATGCGATTTCATAATTGTTCTCTGTTATTGAAATATTCTTCAGTAGAATCGCAGCTTCACCCTTTAAATTTTGTTTAAGAAGATGTAATTTGTTGACATTGCTTATGGAATTATTCTTGTGTACCAATGAAACAAAGTGATCATGAAACGAAATCCACTCAGTGTATTGTCCATCAAAGCATGGGATTTGTATTCGTGGTAATTTGATTTGTTGCATTGATGTAGAAGGTGCATCTCGTGAAGATGATTTACTGGTTGAAGCAGTCTGTTGTTGCAAAGGAGGAGAAACTTCTGCAAGTTTTATCATCATTAAATCTCTGGCTACAGCATAATCCTCTTCGACTTCAAAGAATGTATTAAAGTAAACCTCATCTTGCGCCACCTTAGAATCTTCACTGCGTAGAATTTTATTATGGTTTTTTTGATAAGACTTCCAATATTCATCAAGTAATTGTAATTTAGTTTGAATATAATTCCATGTTAACCGATCTATTGGAGATTTTTTAAAGTTAGAGTGCGCTTTTTCTATCTGTTTACGTAACCCTAACTGTAGACTTAATAGTTTATTTGGGTCATGAAAAGAAGCTTCCGAGCTATCTGATACACTCATTTTTATTTATTTGAAGTTACTGTTTGAAATTAAAATTATTTAAAGTCCAAAAGTTTCTAAATTTGTATTATTTTAAATTAATTTTGTATATTTTATTTTTAATGCACTGGCAACACTATTTTAATTGACAAGAGTTTGTCTCTGACAGTTTGACAACTAAACGACACTTTATTTGAATAAATTCTAATGTCATTTAATTAACTTTGACTTTTACAATAAATGTCACTGAACTTTTGAAAACTGAACTTGAATAAAAACACACTTCACTATGTCACTCACACACACGACTTGACTTCCGAACTGTTCCTATAGACTACCTAACTATTCGCGAATCCGACTCGGGAGGACCATGTTCCCGCCTATTAAAGGTCCTCCCAAAAAAAACGAACGACTTCGAAATGAGATAATTGTTTAATCTCGCAAAACTCAAAAATCTACTCCAAGTTCAATGACCTATATACATTGTGAAGAACGAAACCATAGCTTGTTTTAGAATGGGACAACGCCATCTAGTATAGACTAACAACATTAAATAATTAAATAGAATCAACACAATAATTATTGAACTTTATTAATTACTAATTATGCTCTTTGGGAGAAATACAATATGCTCCACGTCTCTGAAAAATACTTCAGAGAATTAGAGCAGAGACTTTTTGGGGGGAACTTGCAGAGTGACGTTGCATATTCCTTTTTATTTTCATAAAATCGTGTATTTTGAGTTTTATTGCATATTATCAGTGATATTTTTACCAATAAAGATCAATCCATGTGCACCAGTGAAGTAAAATGAAATGAAATTGTATCGTGACTTTTCAAGTTGTCTCTAAAAGTCCGTGAAAAGATTTTGTACAATGACCACTATTGTATGTACTAAAACATAACTTTTATGGACGGTGACTAACAATGAGTATGTTAAAGTAACTTATTGTGACTAGAAATTGTTAACCGACTTCAAAAAAAGGAGAAGGTTCTCAATTTGAATGTATTTTTTTAACCGACTTCAAAAAAAGGAGGAGGTTCTCAATTCGAAAGTTTTTTTTTTTTTTTTTTTTTTTTTATGTTTGTTACCTCATAACTCCGTCATTTACTAACCGATTTGGAAAATTCTTTTTTTATTTGAAAGGGTACGCTTCCCGTTTGGTCCCATTGTCATCAGATCAGGATTTGATTACTTCTTAGTGTACTTTGAAGTCGGTTTAAGGTTTTTGTAAAACAGTCCAATTATTTTATGTTTGTTACCTCACAACTCCGTCATTTATTAACCGATTTGGAAAATTATTTTTTTATTTGAAAGGGTACACTTCCCGTTTGGTCCCATTGTCATCAGATCAGGTTTTTACTACTTCTTAATGTACTTTGCAGTCGGTTTAAGTTTTTTGTAAAACAGTCCAATTATACAGGACACTGGCAAAAATAAGTCCTAACAAAAAGGATTTGGTTAAGACTTAAAACTAATTGTAAGAAGAAGAAGTAGAGTGGTAGAGCATAGTGCTATTTCGCTCAAAGAACAGCCCGACTTCCAGAATACCGCAGGCGAATAACTTAAGTAATATACTGTCTTTGATTAACTTAATGTAGTGTTCCTGAGTCTGAGGCCGCCAGAGCTCATAGGCGAGGGAGGAAGGGTTGGTAAGGCAAACGCATAAGTATTGCCCTATGTTAGTACAAAAACAATTATGTACGATTTACAACAAAATTTATGTTGGATTTAATCATATCCATTTAAAAATCTAATAAATGTATCCCTTCCGCTGTTGTCTACCCTAAATTGACCCTGAATAGAAGGGTATTTGCAAAGGTTTTCATTTTGAATAGCAATAACACTGGACAAACCCAAAATTAATAAACCAACATCGGTTAAGTATCTTGACTTTTTCGAGAACGATTGTTTAAAGTTGAGCATTCTTGAAACAATGGCTTCAAAATAAGCTGAGTTTATATTTTATGAAGAGCATTGTGGGCGCATCCTTTTTAAGAGCTTTATTGGGTATTATTTTCGTGGGTTCGAGGCTCAATGTTCTTGAGTTATTGATGAAGGAAAACATCGTGAGGTATCGTAGTGTGGTGATACTCCACCGTGCTATCATGGTTTTTTCACGATGTTTTCCATCGCCGAAACCTCAAGGAATCAACCCCATGACCTCCGTCACTGGGCTTCCCAACTCAATAATGTTAAGCAATTTATCGCTGCAAATGCTGAAAACTTTGAACCTGATAGTGCTATCCACAGAACATGAAAACAATGACAATACTTGAATATGCCTAATATAATATACTTGTGCCCCGTGAATATGAAAATCGCATAACCAAGTGCGAGCGGCCGTCAGTCTAATATCGACTTTTTGTCAAAGAATTATGTCTGTCAACCCTTAGGATATCGATACGCTAAGGTGTCAACAGTACAAAATGATAAGACAATAGTCGTGATTATAGTTGTCATCTGGTAAAACGGCGTCCGCGCCGCCCACTGATACGTTTTAATATTATAGAATCAGTTGAGGAATGCGTCTCTCTAAGTGACTTGTTTTTTTATATACTCTGTGGCGCTATCCCTTATAATATCAAATAAAAACCAATATCATTGTTACGTAGTTTCCAAAGCGATTATAGCCCGTAGAACCTAACGACACCTATAGATTATACAAATGGCTTATTCATTGTGGGTTAAAAATAAAAGTAACGCAAAAAATGTCGTGGCAATAAAAATGTAAAACGGCTCAGTAATTTGCACTGTGGGCTCCAAGCTAATTCAACACTCTCATGTATATTTCATGAAATAACTGAATAATGTACGCATTATACCAGTTTCAGGACACATTCACAAACATGTTCTGCGTTATGTTTATAAAGACATTTGTTTTAACGTGTACGTTATTATTAATATTTTTTAAATATAATTTGTTGTGGGTGATTTTTTGTAATCACTAATCAGTCAACTTTAAATTGTCACTGAGCACGCCTGAGTCAGCAGTTGGTTTTTAGTGACTTACACCTCAAAAATATAGTAATAGTTGTACGTAGTATTTATATACTCTGAGGTAATAGTAACGGGCGTCTTTTGTTATTGTACTATTCGCGCACCTTACTCCGAGGTTTCGACGAAGTTGCATTACATCATGGTATATTACAACATGGTATAATAACTATGGATCGCGAACACTTATTCAAAATTCAAATCATTTATATCAAATAGACCTTCGCAGGCACTTATGAATAATCTGACTCTTACTCTATGCCGGTTCGGAAGGTTGCATTTGCTGAGAAGAGCCGGCAATAAACTCAGCAATTACTATCAAAACAAGCATAGATTAATTTCACGGAATAGATACATTACCATTCTAACCTTATTTATCTGTTCTGTGATTAATTTACATTCTAATCTCACTGATGATAATTGCGAGTCCCGGCGACAAAAAAGTCTCCAAAAATGTCGGCAAATTATCATCGTTTGCTAGTTTTCTAAAAAAAATACGACCTCAAAGTTATTCCAGTTAGATTAACACGTATTTTTTAACCGAAACAGTTTATCTCAAACCTATTGCAGTCCGGTGATTGATGGTAGCTCCCCACACTACATGGATCAACGTCAGGTTTTTTCTGAAACAGAAAATTGCGTTTTGAATTAAAGCCGTTAAAGGTGAAAATCGCTCGCAAGTCGGTAAAGTTGTTTTATCTCTCAGTAGTGATGTTTTATTTTATTTGTATTGGTTATAACGAGTTTTCTCGTGAGCATCTGAATTTGACGGACCTTAAAAAAATACACGAAAAATGGGATAAAGTGGAAATCGTTAGAGACTTTTTATTTATTTAATACGATGTCTCCAGTTAGAAATTTGCCGGCTTTGACCAAATAATGTAACGAATTTCTTTAAACACTGATTTTACTTCGAGAAACAAATTTCAGTGACATCATTAGGACTATGGTGTACTTATAATAGGGCCTTCCTATTAGGTCACTTTTGACAGCGCATATACATCCATATGTCAATAAAGAGACAAACATAGTGCGCCAAGGAGAGACACTCTCTTGTCAAATATAACTTGTAAGCATGGCCTAATTATAGTGATATTTGTTAACGATGTTTCCGTACCAATCAATTGGAGCAATATTTTTATTTTAGATATTAAAGAATTACCTAATGATACCATTATATTATATAACAGATAAAGGATCAATGTTCATCGTTTCCAAAACTAATTAAAAATATTTTGGTCAAACCACAGGCATGGTCAAACGCAAGCCAAACTTCAGTCAGATACACCTGACTAAAACATAAATCTATTCAACATTCAAATGAATAGAAAATTTGCTAAATTAATAATTATGTCCCCTTCAAATAACCACCATATCACATCACTACAAAAAATCCCTCTCATCTCCTTCAAACAAACAGACAAGGACACATATACAGGGTGTTGTTTTGGTCGGTGACAAGCGATCCAGGAGCGGTAGTACAAAATATATATTCCCCAAAAATGGACTTAATTCCATTAAATACTGTAAATATGTTGAGAAATACCTTATTCAATTTGAAATAAAATTACCGCAAAGTATGGTTACTAGGCACGTGCACAGACTAGAGCTAGGCGCAAGCCGCCATCGCCCCACCCCTTTACTCCCTCGTACTCCCGTTGAATATTATGTCTACACTTTAGCTTAGTACATGATTTTCAAAATTTTATTTTTGTTATTTTTATTATTAAAAAAAAAAAGTATTTTTTAATATTTTTTTTAGCACCAGTATCATTTGTATTATCGACCCTGAGTCGCTCGTCGCTGACCAAAACAACGACCTGTATATTTAATTCAAATCTGCAATAATTCACAATTGGTACGAGTCAACCCTTTGAAAGTCATTGTGGGTATATGTGGCCCTCACGTGCCGTTTTAACGTCCCATGTTGTTTTTGTCCCGTCATCGAAGTTTAATTGGGGTCAGTAGTCGTTTGTTTGTTCCGCTCGATTGCCTTGGATGTGGTATCAGTCACAAACATTGAAATATTCGGTGGTGGTCACATTCACAAACGGTATCATAGGCACTTGATACCGAAACAATACCGCGTCAACGTCACTTATCTACCACCATTTTGTTTGACGCTGCACTTTTGCCGAGCGGGCACTCAGTTTATTCCCTGATAAGGTACTTATGAATCTAACAGTTGAACACGGGCCCAGAATACACTTAAACTGAGAAGACTTTGGCATGAAACTCAGCAAGGTATTTATTATGACTTGTTATTACGATTTTTCATTCAAATACACGTAGCCAGGAGATGGAAGTACAGAGAGAAGATATAACTAACAAGAAAAACTACAAGAAGTCCTTTCTCTAAGTCATATTATGCTTTGTCAATAGGTGAACAGCCAACCCGCTTTTCAGCCTTAGAAATAATTTTAATTTTAAAAAAATTAAATAACAATTTGAAAAACGAACTTAAATTTAAAAATACCGGCAAGATAAACAAAATGTGCCTGCTCAAACCATTGATCGCTTATGACTTATACCAAATCTCAAGTATGATGACGCACGACATTAATTTCGGTATGAACATGTAGGAGTAGGAGCTGTAGGAGGTAAGGAAAGCTCGGAGGGAAACATTGGGGAAATACTTGAGAACAAATCGTTCTATTATTTGACTTTAATTCATGTCTACTCAACTGTTTACATGCGAAATGTCATGAATAAAAATCTTGTCAAGTTATTAGGAAACATTTTCATATTTATGTTTTTTCTGGTTTTATATTAAATGGGTTATTTTTATTAATATTATAAATGCAAAAATTCGGCGAAACTTTGAAAAAATTTGGCGCACATATACAGGACATTTGGATAACTTCTAGCAACTTGTGAGGAAGATTGTTCTACATGATTTTGTTCATATTGTGAGGTAGAAGAAGAATTTTGAAAAAAAAACCATATATATATTTTAAATAAATTTTAATGCCACTATTATTTTTTTCAAAATTCAACTCGGAGTTCCTTTCAGCGTTTTTCTCTAAGACCTGTAGTTTAGAAGTTGCCCCCACTGGTTGGAAAATAATAGCCCTGATACATTACATGTACTTATAAAAATAAACCCTAGAATTCATCCAGGATTTTTTTTAAATTCCACGGTAGCGCGGTTTTGTGGGAGCTAGCTATCTTTAAAATGAATAAAATTAATATGTTTTAATATTGCGCTATTTTCAGAATATTATTTTGATCGAATAAAACATATTTTAAAGCTTATGATAATGTTTCGCAAAATCTATTTTCCCTATGATATGGAGAAGGACATATGCTACTTTTTATCCCTATAACGTGGGTGAAACCGTGGGGGACAGCTAGTAAATTATAATGGTCGCAAATGCCTTTAGTTCGGGCTGAAGCCTCGATTTACAGTTGATGACGTCGTTTAACGTGTAAATTGAATGTGGTTGTATAATAAATGACGGAGGCGACATTCTAAATAAGATAGCTCGGGACAAATAGGCCAGCCGCGACCGTGAAGTGTTAAACTTTATGATAAGAGAGAGATTGCTTTTCAGAATCTTAATATTCATTTGTTTGAATACGGTGGAGATTTCGAGATGGCATATTTTCGAAACCTATGTTGGTTAGTCATACTGAACAACTTTTACTATGGGACCAACGCTGAATTCTCAAAAAATATTTTTAACTTTTCATACATTATGATCGATCAAGGTTGACATTTTGTAAGAACCAACTAACCCAACATAGGTTTCGAAAATTATGCCATCTCGAAATCTCCACCTGTTATACGGGATGTTTTTTTGGTCAGTGACAAGCGACCCAGGAGCGAGCGGTAGTACAAAAAATACATTGTCCAAAAATTAACTTAATTCCATTAAGGTATTTCTCAACAGCATTTACAGTATTGTAAATGCGTTGAGAAATACCTTATTCAATTTGAAATAAAATTACCGCAAAGTCACTATAGCCACGTGCACTGACTAGAGCTGGGCGCAAGCCGCCATTGCCCCACCACATTTACTCCCTCGCACTCCCGTTGAGTATTATGTCTATATCTTAGCTTATTACATGATTTTCATTTTAATGTTATTTTTATTATTATAATTTATTTTTTATATATATTTTTTTAGCACCAGTATCAATTGTATTATCGACCCTGAGTCGCTCGTCGCTAACCAAAACAACAACCTGTATAGCTACTTTGAATATTTTATAAGGCACTTGATTATACTTAGGTTTATTAAATCTTATAATTAATTCATAGGTAAGATAGGAATAAATACAAAAATGCCCTTAAATGCGTAACAAAACTATAAATAATTAATTATACCTACATGTAAATGATTCCAGCTTAACACTGCAAACGCTCGAATGCGGTCTAAGCGACCGCACGCTTTCCGGAACTGCAAATTATTATTAATTATTAAAACTCTTAATTGGTCTAACGCCGTCTACCTTCACTTTTTCACCCTTTGAGCGAGTGCCGTGCAAATATAACCCGACTTGAAACCGCACGATATACACGCAGCTGGAATATTTACCGCCAATTAACAATTTTCATTCCCTGTTACCAAATAGATTTTATATCAATTTCAAAGAGCGTAGTATTATATCAGTGGTTATTAGTTATAAATTAAATAATAACTTAAATTTTGCAAACAAAGCATTTGCCTCATGATAATTTTGCTTTAAAATACCGATATTAAGGCGTGAAAGCGTAACAAACAAACAAATAAACAAATTTAAGTGTGTGTCAATCCGAAGTCCAGAGGTAGAACACCAATAGAGGTACCTACCCGAATCACCCCCATGTATGTCACGCGATGAAACACAAAAACTACGAAATAGTTTTCGAATTATGAAAATGTTTCATGTTTTTTTAATCTTTTGCTATTGATATTTTTGATAATAATAGCAGTTTTTTTCACAACTAGTTGAATAAAGATCCTAGCGAATATATAAACATTTTCATAGATGTAACCAATTCGAAAAAGAGAGGTAGAGCGTAGCGTTTATTCGCTCAAAGAGCAGCTTGACTGGGGCAGTACCTCCACTTTACAGAACATCGCAGCCAAATAACTTTATGTTGTGTAAAGTTGTGTTCCTGCGCGTGAGTAAGGTCGCCAGAGCTCATAGGGGAGGGGGGAAAAGTCGGGAACGCGTGAGCGATGCTTCGTGTTTTGCAAGCGTCCATATGGCAACCGCTTACCGACTTAGTCGTGTAAAAAAAACCCTGAACATACATGGGGGTAATTCGAGTAGGTCTTAGAGTGCCCTACCTCTGGACTTCCGACTGACACTAATTCTTAATTCTAGGCACACGACATGCTCTAAGTTGCTATTGTCATTAGTGAAATGGAAAAAGGTAAAGCCACAAAAAAATTGCTTATAATAAAATACCCCATCAGATTCAATATGAAAAAGTACATTCGTTTTTGGAAGGGTTAGTAACAAATGACCGAGTACATCTACCGTATTGCCTTTAAACCCCACTCTCATTCAAACCATTCATTTTTATTTATGACCATTCGATACCGGATACCGATTTAAAATATTCAGTGGTTCGAATCACTATCGAGTTGGATTTTCACGCAAAATTAGGGGTTATTGGCATACTATATTATTATGTATAGTCGACTATTGATTAAAAACTGTGGCTTGGTTTATGAATGATTGGAATTTGGTATTTTACATATAAATTGAATTTTCAGATAAACGAATGAACTTTTATGTGGGTGTTTGTGGGATTCAGAGCTGAATCATTGTGGGATGAAAAAAGATGTGGAAAATGATCTAATTTTTTTAAGATCTTTAGTTTGGGATCATGGACATGGTAGGTGAAGTATGTCCCAGTATATTATTATCTCTATATGTATATAAAAATGACTCCCTATTTCCCTTCGTCACGCCATAACTTGAGAACGACTTTAGGTATCGATTTCAGCCATATTTTTTTTAAAGTTTTCTAATAATCTGGAGAAGGTTCTAACGGAAAAAAAATATAAAGTAGCGTAGAAAATTTGAAAATTTAAGAAAACTAAACGTAACGGTTATGGTAGGATATCCCTCGGGTACGCGGGTGAAACCGCTGGGCGTAACTAGTTATTACTATTTATAACCTAAAAATATTATAGAATTAATAATTTTCAATACTTTCAAAACCGAAATATTTGTATGGAAAAATAAAACAAATGTTTACAATTTCATTGCTTACAGAAAAACAAGTATCTACCTATTTAAATTTTATAAGCATAGTTTTTTATCATGCACTGAACCAGGCCCGCCGCTAGCTGTTTCGTCGCCCGCGTGCAATACCGATTATGCCGCCCTACGACTACTTACTCTGAGTTTTGTCAAAAAACTCAAAATGCCTATTGGTCGCGGCTAGACGATGACCGTCTAGCCCGCTGCGGGCTAGGCGCCCCAAGTTGGTATTCTATGCGCGCCCTCTGCGTAGGAGTCGACCGGCCATGGGTACAATGACTTGAATTAGGTATGAGTCGCTCAATTTGCCGCCCCGTGGGCATGCCGCCCGTGTATGTTGCACGCTTTGCACGCCCGCTTACGGCGGCCCTGCACTGAACAAATATTGACTGTAATGATAATGACTGACGAATGCTCGTTCGAGGCTCGCAAGTCCGTCCACGCTACTTGTATTAGTATTTATATACTCTGAGACGCTACGCTTATTATATTTTTATCTTTCATAGGTGGTCTTATAGCAAAATTTACCGTACCGTTACCGCAGTAGGTATTATTTTCCCTTCGTCACGGCTTTCAGGAGGAGCAACAAAGGAGGCTTAGCCTGGAATCAAAACTAACATTAAAAACCATTATCCGGCCGAAAGTTCCTATTGTATCCAAAATGAATAAAGTGTCGAGTCACTGTATGAAACGCGAGTCACTGAAAATGCTTAAGTAGTGGTCATAGGAGGAAGAGGAGGCGATAAACTGAAGCGGGGAGGTAAATTGAGGAGTGGAAAATTTAAACTAATATTAATTATCAATAGTAAGTTGATAAAGACAGCATCTTTGACCACTATGTTGAGCCATGAGACCGAATGTGTTTTTTTTTTTTTTTATGTCAAAAAGGTTGACAAACAGGCAGACGGTCCACCTGATGGTAAGTGGTCACCGCCGCCTATGGACATTTGCAATACCAGGGGGATTGCCGATGTGTTGCCGACCTTGAAGAGCTCTTTTTACGCCCCTTTTGAAGAACCCCATATCGTAGCGCTGTGGGAAAACCGTAATGGGAAGCTCATTCCACATCCTAATGGTCCGCAGTAGGAACGTCCGACTGAACCGTTGTGTAGACGATCGAGGCGGCTCGAGGATATGAGGATGAACTCCACATCGCCGGCGAGCGGTGCGGTGGTAAAAAGGTGATGATGGCACCAGGTCAAAAAGTTCTTGAGAACACTCCCCATTATACAGACGGTAGAACACACAGAGAGAGCCAATATCTCTCCGAAGGCTGAGAGGTTCCAAACCGCCAGTGAGTTCGGGATCGCCAACTATACGAGTGGCCCGCCTTTGCACCGAAGCAAGTGGATCAAGCTGGTAAGCGGGTGCGCCTGCCCAGAGGTGTGAGCAGTACTCCATATGCGGCCTAACCTGCGCTTTATATAGCTGCAGCCGCTGGAGTGGTGTAAAGTACCACTTAGACCTATTAAGCACACCCAGCTTTTTAGAAGCCAGTTTGACTTTACTTTCCAAATGGCCTCGAAACTGGACATCACTCGCAATGTCGACACCGAGGATCCCGATACTCTTTGAGATGATGAGGGGAGTGTCTCCAAACTTTGGTGCAGCTACGAATGGGGTTTTTTTCGTGGAGAACGCGCAAACCTGTGTCTTCGAGGGGTTGAATTGGACTAAATTAAGTCTTCCCCATTCTGAGACCCGCTCCAAGGAGGTCTCGACTTCAGACACAAGTTACTCGACTTCAGACACAAGTTCTCGACTTCAGACACAAGTTAATATGTGGTATACTGCTATAAGTGGTCTTGACTCAATATTCGATTTATAGGTACGAGAATCAAAATGTAAGTCAACTCTCAAGAATAAATTGAGTAGTTGAAAATAAACTTTATGACATACAGACAGAATTTAAATTTTATTTCAACTTGGATTCAAAACTTAAGATATATTTTGATTGATTTCTGCTGAGTTTGAGATCAGCCGTGTGTGAAGAATGACTCAGAATATTATTATTGATGTTCTAAATTCAATCTTTTAGGGTTGACAACATTATATATTAACAATCGTCACTTCAAAATCGCCGTAGTCTATCAACCCCGGCTACCTGAAGAGGGACTTCACAACGATCCTCCACTAAGCTAGGTTACATTATGAAAAACATTATCTCCCTCGCTGCCGTCGGGCTATTGTCCCAGTGCATCCACAGAATAGCGCAGCTTTGTGTCCCGCCCCGTAGCATCTGTTAGATATGTTAGATAGGGTTGCCACAAAACACATACGCACCTTTTTGTTATTGGTTTTGTTTGTACCATCTTCACCAAATGAAAAAAATATCCAAATAGCATCCTTTGCATCATAAAGTCATCCGTGATTGAAAGTTTTTGCATTTAGCATTGCTATAGTAGATAGAGTTTATATTCAATGATTCAGATCAATTACTTGAGTTGCATAATGCAAGTGCAAAGAAAAATTAAAACCGTTTAACTGAACTTAGGCAGAAAACTGGTGTCCTTGATCCAAATACTTCTTGAAAGTTAGTTGTTTCATTTTTAGTACTCAAATACTTTAGATTACCTAAAACAGGCAAAAATAATTTTACTTTCTCTCAGGTACAGTACAGGATTTAACAGGATAGCCGCGAAGCGAAATCCTCTCAAACTTTTATGACTATGTTTAGTGAAAAGAAAGAAGTCCATTACCTAGGTTTTTTTATAAGCGTGGTAACCCTGTGCACGGGGGATGAACTAAGCGGAATTATCGTGTTTTATTTATGCTATTTGCGATTCAGAATGGATAACCATTGTTAGGGATATTAAATTGAATAGTTTATTCAGTCTACCTCAGAGCTTTGTATTCGTATGAATAGCATACCATTTACCCATATGATGAGTCAATAACTGGTAGACTATATCAACAACCTTTTAGGAATTGGTATCAAAGCGTGTATTCAATAGGTTTTAAAGAGTCATAAGAAATGTCTAGCTAATTATAACAGAGTAGTCAGTTTTTTGACTAACACAAAGATTCGCATCTCGCTCGTTTTGTAGGCTCATTGAAAGCTAGTTGTGCGTCCACACTTGAAATCGCGACCAACGAGCGAAAAGCGGCTCGGCTTGTGTTCGGTTCGCGTAGCGTAGACGCACTAGAAAGGTCATCGCCCACTATGTCAGCACCGCTCCATCGCAGCAACGCTTCGGCATCTACCTTGCCAGGCAAATGAGGCCTTTAAATCATATGCGTTAAAGTAAAGTTTACAATGACTACTTGCCGCTACAAGCCACTAGTCCTGCTGACCACTCGCTTCCAGCGAGCGGTCTGCTCCCTTGCTGCGTGACGCCAGCAAGCGGTATCTTGCCATAGCCGCGCTACCAATTTCACCGGCGCCGCTCCGCCCGCGAGCTGCCACCTCGCAGACGGCGCGCTGGCAGCTATTGGTTGGATTGAGTTGAGGCGGTGCCGGGTCGCTGCTGCGATGGAGCGGTGCTGACAAAGTGAACGATGAGCTTAAGGTTTACTTATTGGTTACAAAGCTAATTCCAAACCATTGATTAGAAATGTAAGAATAGACGAGAATAACTCTTTTGAAAAATATATAACAATACACCTTTTATTGGCAAGGGTTACATACATAGAGGAGTACCGCTACGCTTTAGTAAAAGTAGTAACAGCTACATATAGACCAAAAATCAAAATCAAAAAAAAAATTTCAAAAAATTTTGAGAGAGGTAGAGCATAGCGTAATATTCGCTCAAAGAGCAGCTCGACTGGGGAAGTACCTCCACCTTACAGAATACTGCAGCCAAATAACTTTATGTTCTGTAAAGCTGTGTTCCTGCGCGTGAGTAAGGTCGCCAGGGCTCGTAGGGGAGGGGGTAAAGGTCGGTAACGCGTGAGCGATGCTTCGTGTGTTGCAAGCGTCCATATGGCTACGATAACCGCTTACCATCAGGCGGGCCGTATGCTTGTTTACCGACTTAGTTGTATAAAAAAAAACAGTTAAGGTCCTGATAAGGCACTTATGAACATTACAGATGACTACCACCGGTTCGGACAACAAACTGAGAAGAAGCTCAGCAAGACAATTCTTTATTCATGAAATTTTGTTATATTTTTTTTCGGTGGGATAATGCCCACGAACCCTATCCATAGACACAGTCATGATCGCTTCACGATGTGAAAACCCATTTCTTATTTTTTAACACGCATTTACCTAGATTTTCACCGTTCATAAAGGGCATGCTTAAAAAGGCGTAGGTGTATGATGATATTTCTATATTAGAGCTTCCTCCTTCAAGTCAAACGTTTATCAATACTACGTCAAACTATTAGACAACGATTATTTATAAATAAACATAATTAAATTCCAAAAATGATAGTGCAACAGTAATCTCATTTCCATTTAGATAAAATTATATTAGATTTTCAATTGCAGCGTCAGAATTTAGACGAGAATATTATATTACATGTACCAGTGCATATCACGTAGTACGCTACAATATAGTAATATTAAATTTGTGACCATTACTATTAATTCTCGATTACTATTCACTTATTACGCTATGAAGTTATAATTTATTACTGTAGACTTTTAGTAGCGATGCGTAGGCTTCGTAGCTCTCGTGATCACTTTCGGCATCGACAATTATGCGGTTTTGTAGCAGCTATTTTTAGGAAAATCCTTTCATCATCATATCAGCCCATGGATGTCCACTGCTGAACATAGGCCTCCCCCATTGATTTCCACTTCGAACGGTTCTGGGCCGCTTGCATCCAGCGGCGCCCAGCGACTCTGACCAGGTCGTCGCTCCACCTGGTGGGAGGTCGTCCCGCTCGGCGCTTTCCAATACGTGGTCGCCACTCGAGAACCTTTCTTCCCCATCGGTTATCGGCTCTTCGAGCGATGTGGCCTGCCCATTGCCACTTCAGCTTACTAACTCTACGAGGTATGTCCGTCGTTTTCGTTCTCCTACGAATGTCCTCATTACAAAAATCCTTTCAATACCAATAAAAGAGCTGCATTTCTCTGTCCTTAGAACTGAGGCATAAGCCTCACATGAGAAATTGAGACTTAATCTCAGGTGGTTAAAGCTGAATAAATTAGCACTATGCGAGCTGTCTCCAAAAGCACTGCTTTCTCAAACCCTTGAATTAGCCGCCTAAGGGTCCGTTCACACATACCAGTTCGGAGAGAAGAGCATATTTTGATACACGTTTAAAAATAAAGTTTGGGGTCATTGAAATAAAGTTTATTTTTACATTGAATGCTGGAGAGCCATCGTGACGCGCCAACAAAAGAAGAAATTATATTTATAATAAAAAAACAAATTTATAACTCATCGTGTATAAATTACCCATAGTATGGCTGCTAAACAGAGCAAATCCGATTGATATTCAGCATTCAATACCAATCTAATATTGATTACGACAACAATCCAATCTGTCGTGCACCGACGACATTGCCGTGTAGGTATAATTTGCTGTGTATGACGTGCCGTGTGTGACGAACGCGAATCACACACCATTATCCGAAATACGTCACTAAACCAGAGCCATCCAGAGGAGATAAAATATGTAAACAACCGACCTCTACTGAGTTACATTACGATATCGAGCGATCATTATCTCTCGCATGCAATAATGACGTCAGTTGGTCGACGACAGCTGTCGTTGTGTGATTCATAATACAGAAAAGCGGTCGGTAAAGCAGCTGTCATTATAATTTCTATTTAAAGTTTGTTGACATTCTTTATCTCGTCTCGTTGGCTTTGGTTTAATCACTTTATGAACTAGGTACGTGTTGTAAATTGTAATGGACAATATTATTCCTTGCATAGCAATTTCAACAGTACACGGACATTATGAGTGTAATTTATGTAGAGCTGTTTTATTTGTCTTAAAATAGATAGTCTTTATTTTAAGGAGTATCTGGCATGATTCTAAATACCCTATTTGATAATAAAATACCCTATTTTCTCTTTAAAATTAAATCAAAAACCCTTTCCCCCTATTCAATAGGATTCGGTAATGTTATTTGGGCCTTGTCACACACTACAAACAAAATTGACTTGACGTGAGACTGCGTGTAACTTGATAGAAAATACAATTTTCACGACACGAGAAATATTGCTGACGCATTTTTATCACCGATCACCATAAATTGTTTACTTTGTGTTGTCTTTTCAGGGTTTTGTACTAGAGGGTCCAAATGGAACACTATTGTTGTCACAACTCTGTCCGTCCGAGTTGGAGGGACCTACTGTCTTTTAACTCCTAAGGCGCCGATCCTACAGCGAGGAGTCTAGAGTTCTACGTGCGTTCTCCTTGACCGCCGCGGTCAATGTGTGCAATGATCAAAAGCAATGCATAGATTACAGTGATCACGGAACGCAGAACTCTAGACGCAGAACGCTCGCTGTGGGATCGGCGCCTAAACCAAGCAAAATAATCTTAATATCCTAACTATAATATTATTAATGCTAACGTGAGTCAGTTTGTTACGCCTTCACGCCTCAACTACTCAACCATAGACTAATTTTTATCCCGGGAACGCGGGTGAATCCGCGTTAGTATCTAATAATTATTTCCTGGCCTTTCCATTTATTTTTTCTAACTATTCCATCGGTTAATAGAGTTTTAAGATACTTTTAAATTAGTATAACATTTACTGGTTTCCATTTTACAAGGTCTGCTTAGTTTAGGGTCAGCGCGTGAAGAAAGTCCCAGGATAATTATGTTTAATCAAATTTAACGAGCTGGTGCTTCTGTATGGACCGTTATTGAATGGAGAACCTATCCTTAGACGACTTGAATGGTGTAACTAACAAAGGAGGTATTACCACGTGAAGAGTTTTAAGTATAATCGTGGCTGCTATGATTGAGGCTAGAACTAGCCTAGAGGCAAAGAATTTAAAACGTCCAGAAGGATAGTCGCCTCTATGGAAACATGAAATAAACAAGCCAGAATTGACAGTATTTAAATGTAATAAGTTTAGGTAATTTTAAGTGACGAAATCGCAATACTTACACATGGAAGGTTAGTTTTTCCTTGGTTTTTATAAGTGTTGTGACTTAATCAGTACAGCGAGTATGACGCGATGACAGCCGTGCGCAATACGAACTGAGAGCGATTTGCTCAGGAGCCCCTCAAGCGGAGTGATATTAAATGGCATGCTTTAGTAAGGCGGACTATCCATCTGGGTAGAGGCACGATGCCCTATGAAAATCTTTGCCTAGAGGCAACTCGATAGTTTGTGTGATCTTATTAGTAAAATCGTACAATTTAAAGTTTCTTTATTTGCATTTTTATTTCGTGGAGCTTTTAATTAATTTCAGCAAATACTGAAAAACAATTTATTTATGAGAGGTAGAGCGTAGCGTTTGTACGCTCAAAAAACAGCTCGGCTGGGAAAGTACGAGTACCTCCACCTTAAGAGTGCGTACCAAGCCAGAAAAATATGGCAATGTCAGATGAAACAAACTTATGTCTAATCTTCGCGTGCAGATGAGATGGAGATAACGTGTTCCGCGGAACAAAAATTAACTAAGCGCTTTTTATCTAAATAACTCGTAAAGTATAGAATATTTTAAAAAATCGTTAGTAGTAGCCCTAGGTCATATGTTAGTGATATTATTTATCGAATTTTTGTCTTAATTTGATACACCATGAACGAATAAAACCGAAAATTCATTATTATTAGAGGTAGCTTTGTGATTTTTTTCTATCGAGGAAATTTCATTCCATTATGTTTTTGCTCAGGCAGAACCCTCGCGTATATAATGAAAATACTCATATAAAAATATTTTTTCATTTAAATACTATTTACTTGGTTAAATTTCAATTCTAAGATTGTTATTTTGCTTTATACGCAGTCTTAAAGAATACCGCAGCCGAATAACATTGTGTTCCTGCGCGTAAGGTCGCCAGAGCTCATTGGAAAGGGGTCTCCAATGAGCTCTGGTGACCTTGGAAGGGTCGATAACACATGTGATGCACCGTATGTTGCAAGCGTCCATATGGCTACGGTAACCGCTTACCATCAGTCGAGCTGTACGCTTGTTTACCGATCTCGTCGTATGAAACAATAAAAACCTATGGTTTTTGCACTACCATATTTATTTTTGAATCAATACCTCAATACATCATTGCGGCTCAAATCTTTAGCTAGAAAAAAGACTGAAGACAGTACTGAAATTTTGTACTATTTAATTAATCAAAATCAAAGAGTCCTAAGCCACATATGAACGTTAAATTGGTACATACAGTTGAATTTACCACCGGCTAGGAATACATTTAAACTGAGAAGACTAATGAACCAAGTCAATGATAAATCTGATAATTAAACAGAATGCAACTCGAATCTTAAAACCCTAAATCAACAAATCTTTGCACTATTCACATAATGTTCCAGCAATATCGAACAAAGGACGCACGTCCTCGCAAACGGATTGCCAAGAACAAACTTACACGTGTCCTGTAATTACATCTTGTTCAAACCATGCAATCAGTGGATCTGAAGCGGACATTGTTTAGAATTGTCGTGTCTGGACTTTGTTTTGTCTATAATTGCTCGTAGATTTTGTGAATTGATTTTGAAGAAGAAGATAATGAATTTATTTCCCAGAAACACACAAATAACAACAAAAATAACAGAAAGCAAAATTAAAATATAAATAAATATCCTATCTGTGCGTGTCTGAAGAAAAAGGCGGCCGTCTCAGCCTAATGTTGAGGTGGGGTACCTCAACGCTGATATTCTGTCGTCGCCTCGCGAGTGTGCGTCACGAATATCAGTGGGAAACGACCAGTGATAGTGTTTTTGATTGTGATTTTGGATGTTATTAAGTCAAATATTAAGTCCCATTCCACTAGTTCGCAATTTTTTTATGTTTGTTTTGATGTATTTTTAAACCGCGCGCCTGGATAAATTTGGATGAATACACATAGGTAAAGTGTGTACTGAAGAATAGAAAAGGTAATATACAGGGTTTAAGTGACATTGCAACGAACACTGATACAGCACAATATGATTTTGGACTCCTCAGCGTTAGGATTTGACATCGGTATTTTCATGAATTTAACTACGTTTTTGCAGATTTTTCGGGAATAACTGCTTTATTATAGCTATCTTTATCAATTTTTATAACTTATACCTAAACCCTTTTACTTACTAATTTCTCAATCTATCTAAACTCGCTTGAATCCGTATCTCAAGATTATCTTTCAAAATTTCCTTCACAATCTCATTTATAATAATTTGTGATACAACAATCTAATTCAATTTCAGAAATCACGGCATATCTACAAACAAAAACATTTACAATATAACAGCATGTTGTTACAGAATTAATTTCAAGAGCAATACAATAACTAAGAAACGATAATGAAAAGCAAACAGACTTTGTGAAAATTATACGCCTTGTTAATATACAGAATCCTTTTGCACAGATATTGTATTAATTCAAAGTCGACATTCTTGAGGTGTTTTTGTATAATTTTGGTGCTATCCATGATTATTTTTATAGCAGCCTTCACTTCGTTATAGTAAAAAGAGTCACGAAAATAAAGTGGCCAAATTTATTGAATTTTCAGAAATGAAGAAATGTTGTTTTATTCATAGGAGGCATCAAGATCAAAGATAGGCGTATAAAATATCTTCAGACCAAAAGACTAGTTTTTTTTTTGTAATATATAGTAGTTAGTTAATTTTGTTTGGGAAATTGGAGTCGTATTATCGGTAATAAACAATGATTTATTAAATATAAATAACTCATTGGTCGACGGGCCAACCGAGTGCGTACCAAGCCAGAAAAATATGGCAATGTCAGATGAAACAAACTTATGTCTAATCTTCGCGTGGAGATGAGATGGAGATAGCGTGTTTCGCGGAAGAAAAATGAACGAAGAGCTTCTTATCTAAATAACTCGTAAAGTATAGAATATTTTAAAAAATCGTTAGTAGCAGCCCTAGGTCATATGTTAGTGATATTATTTATCGAATTTTTGTCTTAATTAGATACACCATGAACGAATAAAACCGAAAATTCATTATTATTAGAGGTAGCTTTGTGATTTTTTCTATCGAGGAAATTTCATTCCATTATGTTTCTGCTCAGATAGAACCCTCGCGTATATAATGAAAATACCCATATAAAAATATTTTTTATATTTCAATTCTAAGATTGTTATTTTGCTTTATACGCACACTTAAGACTCTGGTTAAGATTCTACCTATCGCGCCACAGGTCGTGGGTTCGATTCCCACACGGGACATGCATTTGTGTGCATAAATATGTCTGTATGTCTTGAGTCTGGGTGTAGTTATGTGTAAGTATTTACAAAAAAAAAGTTGTATATGTATTATATCAGTTATCTGGTTTCCATAGTACAAGCTCTGCTTAGTTTGGGATCAGTTAGCCGTGTGTGAGGAATGCAGGATATTTATTTATTTTTATTTTATAAAGCGATATCGTTGATTACCGATACAATTTCTAAGGATGTAGGTAGAAAGAAAAATGACAACAAAAAGGCACATAGAAACCTATCACTTCTATCACCTATCTCACTTATATCTCCTATAGATGGAAAACCCTTAGCAAATACACTGCTTACTTAAAAAGAAACAAAGAAAAAGAAAAAAATAAAAGACGAAGAACTCATTTAAAAAACAAATAAAGGGCCTTCGTTTTTAAGATGAATGAATGAATGAAATATTCTTTATTGTATACACTAACATAGAACAAATTATATTATAACCCAAATTAAGGAAGTTATACAATATAGGCGGCCTTATTGCTTAAGCGATCTCTTCCAGGCAACCTTTGGGTACAGGAAAAACTTCAAAAGGTGGCAGGTTGAGCATCTACCTACAAATAATACGAAAGTATATATGAAATAAACTAATACTATTTATACACAAATACTATAATACTTTCAGATACATACAATAAATAAAGATAAATAGGTAAATAAACTAAATACTAATATTAAATAATATTAAGGCAACTAAAGGAAAATAGAAGGAATTAAAGAGAGATGGTTAACTTATTCAACTTTTTTTCATTTCGTTTGACAAAGTTTCGAAAAAAAGCATTGTAGATAGAAAACCTATCACACTTATATCACCTACAGATGGAAACCCTATCTCACTTATATCACCTACAGATGGAAACCCTACCTCACTTATATCACCTACAGATGTTAACCCTATCTCACTTATATCACCTACAGATGGAAACCCTATCTCACTTATATCACCTACAGATGGAAACCCTATCTCACTTATATCACCTACAGATGGAAACCCTATCTCACTTATATCACCTACAGATGGAAACCCTATCTCACTTATATCACCTACAGATGGAAACCCTATCTCACTTATCCTTTATAGATTTTATACCAAAGGTTCCGAGAGTCATATGTACTATGTACATTTCTCTACTGTAATAAAGTCATAAAACGTTACTAGGACAAAATATTATCGAATTGAATGCTTACGTATCTTTCTGTCTACATTATCTGAGTATTTAATTAGAAGATGAAAGGCCGGCCTTATCAAACTCTCGTCATTTCCAGTGTGGGTCCAACATAAATAACTAATAATTTTCCTTCAGTAGGTAGATATGAATGTTACAGGAAGAATGATAAATCAGATACTCTATGACAGACTTTTGCTAGCCATAAAAATGACAGGAGGCCAAGGATTATTTTAAATGTACCTAATATAACATTTTAATGTTTTTGTTAGGTTATGTGTGTTTGTTACTCAAACACGCCGTAATACTGAACGAATTTAGATAATATTTGGCACGTAGATAGGAATCTAACATACCCACTTTTGGGTACTTTCGGGTTAATAGGTTTTTCGGAAACGCGGGTACAACTGCAGAGTGGAACCTAGCTTACATGCATTAATAATAAAATAATAATAATTAATCAGTTAATTAACCAAATTCCAATAATCTAAACGACTAAACAATTTTATCCAAAAGTTCACTGGCAAATAGACCTTCGCATCATAGCCAACAGGCGCAAAATTCCTTTCCAAACATTTCACCACACACGTACACCAATTTGTTTTAATACGCTGCGGCCCATAGCAGTAACTTAGCAACTAATTACAGTAACATATGTTCAGTGAAAGTTTGCGTGGGCCCAACGCAGTTTGTGGCCGAGACCTTTGCAAAATGTCCGCTGAAAGATGTGGCTATATCCAAGGTTTTTGTAGCGCGTAATTTATTTACAACTTGCTTTCCGGTAGGCTTCGCATGGGTAATTAGGTATCTTGAAATATTTTACTACGTTTCATTATTTCTATCTAGATTTACCCCGAAATATGCTTTGTAAAGCTTTGTTATACTGGAGCATTGCGTTTATTCGCTCAAAGAGCAGCTTGACTGGGGAAGTACCTCCACCTTACAGAATACCGCAGCCAAATAACTTAATGCTGTGTTCCTGCGCGTGAGTAAGATCGCCAGAGTTCATTGGGAAGGTAGAGAATTCGGTAACACATGCGTGAGTTGTGCGTGTGTTGCAAGAGTCCATAAGCTACGATAACCGCTTACCATCAGGCGGGGCGTATGCTTGTAAACAATTTGAACTTCTTTAGCAGTTCTTACCGTACCCAATGATATTTAAAATATTTACCTACATATCTCTGACCGTACCTATTGACGAACTTTTTTTTTTTTTTTTAATTTGTTGGCGTCATCCGGCTTGTGTATTTTGCCATTTCCCAGTTATATTATAAGTTCTCGTCACAATAAATCACGTTTACATAGTCCTCAGTCAGTCACTGTCCATAAAAGTATCATGTTTTAGTACAATGGTGGTTGTACTAAAACTTTTCACGGACTTCTTGAAACAACTTGAAATGGCACGATACACATGATTCATTTCATTTCACTGCACTGGTGCACATGACTTGATCTTTATTGGATAAAATACCACCGATAATATGCAATAAAACTCAAAATACACGAATTTATGAAAATAACAATGAAAACGCTATGTCACTCCTGCAAGTTCCCGCCAAAAAGTCCATAATTTGCTCACTTCTTTTGGACCTATAACAAAATGAGGGTGATTGATTCATTTATAAAAAGTGTTACAGTAAAATGTACCCTCATCATGGTAGCCAGTCAGGTGCTAACAGAAATTTTCTTGTGTTCAATCCTTCTAGCGCTATCTAGCCCCAATTGCTTGCATATAGCTACTTTAGTTTCGTTGTTACATACTTAGATGGCGCTGACAAATGTAAGTAAAACTATTAAAAACAGCGGCATCTCTATGACATAAATAATAACTCTTGAACACTGCTATGAATTTTGTTTTTTACTATCTCTAACTTCAAGTTTACGTGCAAGAATTAAAATCAAAGTAGAACCTAATTTTCGTGACAAGTGACTCGCGACACCGCGAAGCGTATTCGAATTGTGTACCCTTTTGTGTAGTAAATAAAGTTCTATTTTGTATTGTATCGCTATCGTTGCGTCTCGGTGTGAGCTGACCCATAAAGCTGACTCTACCATCGGTTCGGTAGGCTCAGACAAGAACCTCAGCAAGACATCTTTTTTTGACGAAACATGAATTTTTGTTCACAAGGCAATGTTGCTTGTTTTGAAATCGCTAATAGGAAACATCTGTCCCGCACATTTTGTTGAAGCGATTTATGGTCCTAAATGTACGACCAAGGAAAACAAACAATAAGAAAATAATAAATACTATAAAGTCAAAATACTTTATTTTCGCTTATCATATTAATTAAAAATATTTCTCAAGTGGCTCCCCGAGTATAAGTTCAAGTTTTCTAATGGCTTCTTTAGTAGCAGTCTCTATTCTGGAATCACCATCTTCTAGAAGTTCTGCTAAGAATGGTACACTTTCTGCTAGAAGTGGAAGCCAGCTGCTGCCAAGCTGGGTTGCCATGGCAACGAGACAGTCAAGGGCCGTTAACCTGTAACAAATGAAGGGTAAATTATTTAAATAAACGATTTTATTCCTAACAAACTTTTGTGCTAATTTTGTATAAGAGGTACAGTCGAGGACAAAAATAAGTATACACCACCAAGCCTCATAAAAAGTAGCCGTTCACATTATCATAGATATGGGAACATACAAAAGTTCAAAAATAAGTAAACACTGTTGGACAATTATGTATGTAAACAACAAGTTCAATAATATATATCCATGTATCAAATCATTAATTTGTGAACAATCAAAACACCATAAATATGTATTCATCATTATAGTCAAAAATATGTAAACTCATTGAAGTCAAGGCCTTCATGGAATTTAATTGAAAAACAGTAGGTATTTGAAAAAAGTTTTTAAAAAAATCAATAATTTTGTGTTCGGCCACGTTGGTAGTTTCGCGCTCGCGATGTTGTCAGCTCGTGCGCAAGCTGGCTGGCAACGTCGCCTACCGCATGATGTGATCAAGTCGTTGAGAAAGGTAAAGTTATTGTCGCTCCCTGTAACAGGGCACTCACTGAGCAATTTCAACAATTCGTCGTGACATTTTTATTCATGATTATAATTTCAAATATTTTGAATTTGTAGATACGTAGCCGTAGCCGTGTTTGGGATTGTTAGAATTGTCGTGAGATGAACTTTGGCCATATATGGTTTTCAGAGTCTGATGATGGAGTAGGAGGGTGGACACTGGAACTCCATAACGGAGCAACGTATCCCAGCCATGTTTGGGGTTGTTGGAATTGTCGTGAGATGAACTTTGACCATATATATTTCTCAGAGTCTGATGATGGAGTAGGAGGGTGGACACTGGAACTCCATTGCGGAGCAACGTAACCTAGCCATGTTTGTGGTTGTTGGAATTGTCGTGAGATGAACTTTGACCATATATGGTTTTCAGGGTCTGATGATGGAGTAGGAGGGTGGGCACTAGAACTCTATAGCGGAACAACGTATCCTAGACGTGTTTGGGGTTGTTGGAGTTTTCGTGAAATGAACTTTGACCTTATATGGTTTTCAGGGTCTGATGATGGAGAAGAATGGTAAGCACTGGAACTCCATAGTGGAGTTGAACTTTTCAGATACTGGTCCGATTGCTCTCAAAATTGATATTTGAGAGTCCTCGGGGTCGAAATACAAGTATCTTTTCTCAGAATTTTGAAAAAGTGTCCGCCATGTTGAACTTTTTAGATACTGGTCCGATTGCTCTCAAAATTGATATTTGGGAGTCCTCGGGGTCACAAACAAGAATCTATTCTCAAAATTTTGAAAAAGTGTCCGTCATCTTGAACTTATTAGATACTGGTCTGATTGCTCTTAAAATCGATGTTTGAGAGTCCTCGGGGTCACAAAACAAGAATCTATCCTCAAAATTGTGAAAAAGTGTTCGCCATTTTGGACTTTTGAGATACTGGTCCGATTGCTCTTAAAATCGATATTTAAGAGTCCTCGGGGTCACAAAACAAGAATCTATTCTAAAAAGTTTGAAAAAGTGTCGGCCATATTGAATTTTTTAGATACTGGTCCGATTTCTCTCAAAATCGGTATTTGAGTGTCCTCGGGGTCACAAAACAAGAATCTTTTCTCAGAATTTTGAAAAAGTGTCCGCCATATTGAACTTTTTAGATACTGGTCGGATTGCTCTCAAAATCGATATTTGAGAGTCCTCGGGGTCACAAAACAAGAATCTATTCTCAAAATTTTGAAAAAGTGACCACCATTTTGAACTTTTTAGATACTGGTCCGATTTCTCTCAAAATCGGTATTTGAGTGTCCTCGGGGTTACAAAACAAGAATCTTTCCACAGAATTTTCAAAAAGTGTCCGCCATGTTGTACTTTTTAGATACTGGTCTGATTGCTCTCAAAATCGATATTTGAGAGTCCTCGGGGTCACAAAACAAGAATCTATCCTCAAAATTGTGAAAAAGTGTTCGCCATTTTGGACTTTTGAGATACTGGTCCGATTGCTCTTAAAATCGATATTTAAGAGTCCTCGGGGTCACAAAACAAGAATCTATTCTAAAAAGTTTGAAAAAGTGTCGGCCATATTGAAATTTTTAGATACTGGTCCGATTTCTCTCAAAACCGGTATTTGAGTGTCCTCGGGGTCACAAAACAAGAATCTATTCTAAAAAGTTTGAAAAAGTGTCGGCCATATTGAAATTTTTAGATACTGGTCCGATTTCTCTCAAAATCGGTATTTGAGTGTCCTCCGGGTCACAAAACAAGAATCTTTTCTCAGAATTTTGAAAAAGTGTCCGCCATGTTGAACTTTTTAGATACTGGTCGGATTGCTCTCAAAATCGATATTTGAGAGTCCTCGGGGTCACAAAACAAGAATCTATCATCAACATTTTCAAAAAGTGTCCGCCATCTTGAACTTTTTAGATACTGGTCTGATTGCTCTCAAAATCGATATTTGAGACAAGGGTCTCTCAAAATGGCGGACACTATTTTAAATTTTGAGCAAAGATTCATGTAATGTGGCCCAAGGGTCTCTCAAATATCCATTTTGAGAGCAATCGGACCAGTAACTAAATAATTCAAAATGGCGGCCCCTTTTTTATTTTTTGCAAAGATTCATTTTATGTGGCCCAAGGGTCCCTCAAATATACATTTTGAGAGCAATCGGACCAGTAACTAAATAATTCAAAATGGCGGACAATATTTTAAATTTTGAGCAAAGATTCATCTTATGCGGCCCAAGGGTCTCTCAGATATCCATTTTGAGAGCAATCGGACCAGTAACTAAATAATTAAAATGGCTGCCACTTTTTAGGAGTCTGGTGGTTAAAGAGAAAAAAAATAAACAAAGTTGAACTTTACGTAAGTACCAAGTATTAATTTATAAATAATGTAGTATTTTCAATGTACGGATTATTTTTCAAATATTTTTTTTGATTACTAATGACCTATACATATATGTATACATTCATCTCTAAAAATATACGCCAAGACTTTAGAAGGACCTTATTATAATTATATTCTATGGATAACCCACACTAACAATTTTTATGCGATTGAGATATTTTTTGTGGGTTATAATTTCGAAGTTATTTTGACCCATATAATATTAATCCTTATGTAATTTTGTAAGTTAGTCACGATGGACATTTAATGGAGATAAAGTTTGCTCTTTCTTTATCACAGATTTAAAATTAGTAAGACACAGTATTCGCGATACCGTAAAGGGGCGGGCCAAGACGGGCGCGGACGCGCAGATCGCTCGACACCACACGACATTGCACCCGTGCAATGACGGGGCGGGTCGCTAGTTCAAATTAAAAGTGTAATTTATGAAACAAATGACACGCAAATGACGTCATGCCCTGTTCTAAAGACATCACAAGACGTAAATATTTAATAATGTGTGCAGCGTTATATACAGGGCGAATTTTTATTTCTAGCCAGTGTGGGCAACTACAGGTCTTAGAGAAAAACGCTGAAAGGAACCCCGAGCTGAATTTTGAAGAAAATTAAATGCCATTAAAATTTATTTAAAAAAATTAGTATTATCGAAGATATTGAATTTCTTCAAAAACATTTTTTTTTTCGAAATTCTGCTTCTTCGTCACAATATGAACAAAATTATGTAAGACAATCTTGCTCTCAAGTTGCTAGAAGTTATCCAAAATATTATTTTATATTTTCATTGACCATGGTTTTATGCTGCGTAAAGTTTGACGAAGTGGAGCAGATCTCGCAGGGACCTTACTATGTTTAACCATAAAGAATTGGCTCTTAGCATTCTGACAAAAAAATTGAGGTCAATTTTGATAACTTCTAGCAACTTCAGACCAAGATTGTCATACATAATTTTGTTCTTATTGTGAAGTGGAAGTAGAAAAAGAAAAAAAAATTGAAAAAAATTTAAAACACATTTAAAAAAAAATAAAATGGCATTTTTATTTTCTTCAAAATTTAGCTCGGGGTTCACTTCAGCGTTTTTCTCTAAGACCAGAAGAAGAAGTTGCCCTCACTGGCTAGAATAAAAAAAAACATCCTGTATATGTAGGTACTACATAATATATCAATGAATATTGTGTGATCTTCAGTGTCATCATTGTTCAGATGGTTGTATACATATTTTTGGCACATTGAGTGGTAACAATTTTATGCATCTTTCAGGGAATACATATTTTTACTTTATCTAACGTGTACATATTAATGATCGTGTCGGGTACATATTTATGTTGTCTATATTGTTTACATATTTGTTAGCATTTGAATGAGTACAAATTATTGGAGCTTTTTATGATTACTTCTTTTTTATAATGATACGTGTATACATATCTTTGTCTTCGACTGTACATCAACATACCAGTAAAAATAACTTTTTTTTACCTTATTTCAGCATCATTATGCCTAGTCTTCAACAACACCTGATAATTCAACAGCTTCCACAATGAATCATCTGCCGTCGCCACTGCAAACTGCGACACGCACGGGATAATAAACTGTACAGCTCTTGCTTTAAGGCTTGGTATACCTCCAAGAGTATTCTCCAGCTGATCGACCACTGGCTGCATTAGAGTTTCAAACCTGTCTTTGTTTAAGAAACTCTGACTGTCATATAAGAATACTATATTCAGAGTTTTAATAATATATTTGATTAGGTCAAGGCATTTATCTTCTGTATCAAAGTAAAGATCTTCAGTTTTGCTAATGTTACAAGCATCCAGTAATTCTGCAGCGTTTTTGATGAAATGGCCAGCGAATAGGACGAACAGACCTCTCAGTTTTTCCGCGACTGCGCTGCTTAGCCTGAAAAAAAATATTAAAATAAATGATTTAGACTATTCTTTTAACCAGTATAAAGTAAAAATATATATTTGAATTACTTGTTTATAGAACACGCCGATAAACGATTGAGATGTTTGAGTGAGTATAACAAAATTAAATGGTATGAAATACTCTCCCAATATAATTGGCATGTTTTACAAAAAACTTAAACCGACTTCAAAGTACAGTAATAAGTAATCAAATCCTGATCTGATGACAATGGGACCAAACAGGAAGTGTACCTTTTCAAATAGAAAAAGAATTTTCCAAATCGGTTAAAAAATGACGGAGTTAAGAGGTAAAAAACATTTTAAAAAAAACAACCGAATTGAGAACCTCCTCCTTTTTTTGAAGTCGGTTAAAAAGTATGAATGAATGAAATAAAAAATATTTTCTTTTTTATTTTAACTAATGAATACTAACCTGTAAAACGTAATAGTCCTGTCTTTTTGCCCCTCAACATTAGTCCTTATCGCCCAGTCATAGATCTTGAAATAGAATGGCCTGAAGCTAGTCTCAGAAAGTTTGAGTACCAAGCAGACTAAAGCATTGACGACTTCATCTTCCGCTCTATCGATCACTGCTGCATCAATGTTCTTCTCAACAGCATCACTTCTTAATTGTAAAGCTGTCAGGAAGAATGAGGTCAAATCTTGTTGCAATGCAGTAAAGTCTGCTGTCGTCACATTTGCAAAACTATCGGCTAACACTGACATCACAGGCCCGATTGCATCGAAATTCTCTTTCTCAAGAAGCAATTGATGCGTATCATTGACTACAGGTATCAGAACCCTTGGAGGAATCGAACAAGCGATCTTCTTTTTAATCGTCGAAAGTTTTCCAATAATCGCAGTCACTTTACTGCATTCCTGATCGTTATTCTGCCATTTTGCCAACAGTATCGAGTACTCGTATAATATTTTCTGTAAATATGGACTCAGGAACAGTGGTAGACTCTCGACTATCTTCGATATTGCCGTAACAGTACTGAGCAGGACCAATTCTGGTGTTTCGACTTTACGTTGCTTCTTCAACACTTTGATGAGTGCTGGCATGAATTTTCGGAGACTTGCTAACGCATGCGCTTTTAGATTACTGCAGAGTTCAGCCAAACACAGAACTACGGACGCCATTACATTTCCAGATATATTCGGGTTGCAAACGTATTCGGTTACCGTCTCTAGCACTGGTTTGAATGGTTCTGGATTATTTGAAGCTAGCAATCTAGTCAGCAGTTTCAATGATAGTAGGGAAGTTTGTTGATTCAGTTCCAATTCCTGAGCAGTATTATCAGGCAATTTTTCTTTAGTTTCTATCGTCTTAATATTATCTAGGAACGCTGGGAGCAATGAAAACAGTAACTCTTGATCGACGTTACCAAACATTTCTGGACTAAACTGGATTTTAGAGTTCAATAATTCCATTGACTTTCTGCGTACTGTCTGCAAGGTGTGCTTCAGCAAACCTCGGATCACTGACAGGAACATGGGAGCTGAGAGCAAGTTGTTACTGTGATCTAACAAATCGTAACTATGGTGCAACATGACCCGCCAGTACTTCGCCGTCTTTTCATCACTGACTTTCGAAATAGTTTGAATGAAAGTCAAAATGCTGATTATCAATGACTTGTAATGTGCCTCCATAAGTTTAACGTCAGTCGCTTGGCTGCTATGTTGGACGAATCTCGAGGAAGCCAAGCATGTGTTCATGAATGTAATTATGACGTATTTATAATGACGCAGTTGAATGGGCGTGTGGCCATTAACACTGAATATATCACCCGGATCAACATCTGTATCCATGGAATCCTCATCTTTTTGTAAAGGTAGCGACTTGATGTAAGTGATCAATTTGATAAAGTTTTCTAAGCAAATCTCTGGAGGGAATTCTAGAAGAATACTTTGCCCAAAATCTAGTCTATTTATGGGCGATTCTTGATCAGCTAAAGTCCTACTCTGTCTTTTATTAATCTTCTCCTTCTCATTGAAATGTCCTACGTGCGTCTCAAGTAACAAAGCCAAGAATGCCCAAAGGAATTGACTGGGCCCCAATGTTTCAATAAGTTTCGTGTATAGCGGTAACCTTCTATGCTCGGGTACATGCAAAACAACATCAGCAAATATACGTAGCACTGGAACTACACGTTTCTGCAGTTGCTGAAGTTCTTTCTCCGTATAGTCTTCAACATTCTTATCCAGTTTTACCAATATAGGTATTAATGTTTCAATAATCTTTGTTATGATCTGGAAACTGTAAGCATCGTCGTGTCTAAGAACGGATGAGCCCATAAATGTGAATATCTCCATGGTGTGATGAAGCACTTGTTCGGGCAACATGAATGCGGCGTGAGACAAGAGAATTAAAGCGTGATGATGCGTCTGAGGATTCTGGGTGCCTCTAATGCATTGAACGATTATTTCCACATCAAATATCGATTTGAGCGACTTCAATTGATCACTGTCTTTCTCGTCAACATATTTCTTACAATAATACCAGAGGGATGATAAAATCAGCTGCTTTGTGTACTCCACATAAGATTGCTCTTCGAATCTCAGGCATTTATTCAGCAATTGGAAAAGAACAGACGCAAACGAACTGTCCAGTTTCATTTTCTTTTTACTCTGGACAAACTCGAGTAGTGCCACACCTAGTCTCCACTCATTGGTTTCTGTTAATTGATAAGATAACATAGAAACCGTAGCCTTCTTCTTCTTAGGTACGTTACCAGCTGGATCTACTGCAGTCAACATTCCCTCTAATATGGGCTTAAAGTCAGCAAAGCTAAGTTGTATTTTCTTCATTACTTTTGAAGCAACGCTTGAAATTGAAGGATTATTACTCACTGCACCGGCAGAGGCAATAAGATAAACTAAATCTTTAGTCTTTTCTTCTGGAACTTTCTTAAATACATCTTCATCGATTTGCTTCATTATCAAAACTGATGGACTTGTAAATGATTGATCTTCTTGCAGAATGCATTCTTTGTATTCTTTCAAACCAAAGGCAATTATTTTCCATACTTCTTCCTTCGTAATTGTGGTTATTGTCGATTCATTGATATGACTGCATACACTCCTGAATAAATTTGAGTCGTAAATATCGAATGTGAACCTTTTGTTCCATTCATTTAATTTCAAAGTTCTTTGCAATGAGTTCAGAGATTGAACAATGTAGGGGAAAGCTGTTGCATTATTGAGATTGCAAAGAATTTTCGTGAAGCCAGACTTAACAAAAGATGGTGTATCAGAACTCAATATATTCATTAGCTTCAGAAGACAGTTGCGTTTGAAGAGCTTGTTACCGTCTTTTTGAGTCAGAATTGTATTCAGGACGTGTATTATTTGTTCATGGTCTAGTAACAATTCATCTTTGTGGGACATAAGCTCTTTCATCAGCTGAACGTAAATCAGTTTCTGATCTGGTTCTTCCCTCATTAATTTTCCGATTATATCAACCACACATTGACGAATAACTGTTAAAGGATTGTTCAAGTTTAATAGAATCATTAGAATCACTACATCAGACTCAAATAGCCATTTGGCATCTTCTTGAACTGCAAGAAAGTTGCTCAGCAGTTTTAGGCTCCTGAGTTGTAGCTCTGGTCCAATCACATCTTTGGGATCAGTTGCATACAAAATATGTCCACAAGCGAAGTTAGATATGAATTCAAATTTTTCTCTGGCGTTATCAAAGAATTTATCCAAAAGTTTTTGCAGTAGCTTTACGTAATTTTCTCCGTAACTAGGAATCGCGCAACCTGTTATGCATATCTCATATAATCTTCGAATCAAAACATTCTCAGGGGTTTGACAGAGGTTACACCATGGTTTACTTATGCTTTTAACATTCATATCACTGATAACTTTTGAGAAAATATACTCAATGACTTCAAACAATATTTTGTTTTGCCTACAAAACTGGATGCATTCTGGCATGATCTCGTACGTAAAGCCTTTACCTCCTGAGCTTGGGTGAATAGATCTTTTTTCTACAGAATCCAAAAGTAAATTCAGAATTCCCGAGATTTCTTCAATATTACATTTACTAAAAGAGCAAGTTTTAAGGAGCATGTAAATGCAAATTTCAAGTGTGTTATTCTTATCAAGAAGGGTTTCATCAAGAAGATAATCGAATTCTGCTGCATTATCAACAAACAGGGCCTTAAATATCATCTGGCCTAATACTGCATGATTATCTTTATGTACATCTGGAATAGTTTTTAATTTACTAGTAAGTTCAAACTTCTTTCCCCAATTCGATTTAATGATTTGCCATGTCACATCAGCCGATTCTTGATCACTAGGGAAGAGGTATGGTATCAGTGCTAATACAGTATGTTGATTTACTGGTAATACTTCCAATGAGCAGAATTTTACAATAGCATTCAATACAACAGGCTTCCATTTCCTAGAACCTTTCGAAATAATGTTGACAAAAGTGCTGGTCATGTCAATCTCATCTAAAACCTCTTCTAAGTATTTGTTTGGAATTTCTAATGCTGCCATAACTACTTCTACGCTGTCATCGTTCAATCTATTCACAATGGATTCTTTGACAAAGTCAGCGTTTTCAATTTTAAGAGCTTCAAACTCTTTACCAATGTATTTAACAGCTTCAATTCGTAATTCAGGGTTGATGTGGTTCAAGTTCTCAAAAAGATAAGTACCACCTACTTTATGAGCTATAGCTGGTTTGAAACCCAACAGTTTTGATAGTTCTGCTCGCCGCTTTGGGGATATTTTGCCATTGGAACTCATCTCATTTTTTATAACTTTATCAAATGCTTCTGGATACTGACGCTCAAAGTTCTTCAAGAGTATAGCATACCAGTTTAAGACAATACCTGGGAAGTCTTCATCATCTACTATTTCCACATCACTCTCATCTAGATCCACTATTTCATTTTCCTTTTCTGGATGGAACGCATCAAGGATACACCTGTAACACCACATTTATCATATAAGATTGAATTATTTAAAATTAAAGAAACAGTTTATTGACATGCATAATGAATAAATAAATTAAAGATGGTATATCCTTTTTGTATAAATAAATTATATTCTATCACTATCTCTTCTCGATAGTATTAGAAAACATTAAAAACAAGATGGATGAAATCGCAAAGTCATTCTGAAGTTATGACTTGATTCATTTTTATATTACCCAAACACTTCACACTGGTCTGTTGCTGTCATAATTGATTTGTTAATAAAGAGTGTGTGAATAAGAAAGATGTGTATGGTTTATAAAAGATAGCTTGATCTCTGCGACAGTTGAGTCATATGAAAATTAACCTTATGGCTTTAGCATAAGGTTTATCTGTGTCATCATAAAATCAACCACAGACTAAATAGATGAACCTTATTGTAAAGCTATAAGGTTAATTTTCATATGACTCAACTGTTGCAGAGATCAAGCTATCTTTTATAGACCATAATCAATTACTTCATAGCTGTGTGATATTTTCATATTTAAATAAAATAAACAATAATGATTACTAGCTTCCACCCCACATATTTATCAGGGAATCTAAGATTTTTGAGGATGGAGAGTATCCTATACATTATTCCAATTCAACGCCTTTCCTACCAAAATTATCCAAATCCATTCAATCTCTAAATATGTTGTTATGAAATAACAGTCATACTCAACATAAACATACACACAACATTAAAATTTATAGTATTACTAGCTGCCCGGCGCGACTTCGTTTGCGTGTTGCTAGCTACCCTACCCTACTGAAAAATAGTTTACGTCCTATTCTTAGACCTACTGAATATACACACAAAATTTCATATGAATTGGTCAAGCTGTTTTGGAGGAGTTTTGATACAAACACTGTGACTTGAGAATTTTATATATTAGAAGATTCAATGTGTATATCTATAAAAGTTCATAGCTTCTTTGGTACTAACTTGAAAGAAAAAATTTGGTATGAATTTTTGAGTAATCTATTTTGAGCTGAAACTTTTATAGAGAGTCTGTAACTGATGTAGTTTTCACCCCTTTCTGATTGATATATTCTTTTTGTTACATATTTCAGAAATGAAGTAGAGTAGAAGGATTATATTATTACCAGTTTTCTTTTTCTAAATAAAGTATTTTAACTTACTTGATAACTTTTTCAGGCTGTTGATGTTTCAGATCAACCTCCTCAATCAATATTTCTGGCAATTGACAGAATCTTTTGAACTCTTCACTGTTTGTGTTCTGAATCATTGGGAGGACACTTGACAAAAACGCCAAAGTGAAGGCCTGAACATTATTCCTCCTTTCCACCAACTTCTTCATATGATTGCATAGTGCTGACATTATGTCTACAGAAAGATCATTCAATATTGCCTCGGACATTCTTGTGACGTGACTCTGGTTCTGATACATCATGGTTATAAGTATAGCAACATCATAAGATAAGTCAAATTCAGTTGTTAACAACTTATCAACAATTTCATTAAGTGTATCTTCTTTGATACTAGTCTTCGTAAACATGTAACCCAGAACTATATAAGCTGATGCTCTAAAATCTCCAATTGGGGATTCAATAGCCTTCATAACCGTTGGCAGCAGTGCGCTGATAACAGCTTCTGTTACGCGCTTACTTGAATCTATTACGCCCACTGCAGTTTGGCAGAAGAATGCAAAAACTGTATTTAGTTGTGTTGACCGTTCTCCATACTCCTTTACATACTTCACTGTAGTTTTCGCAACAAATTGCAACGTTGCAATATTTGATGCACATTGATTATACAATACTTGATTAGCTAATGCAATTCCATGCTTCTGCACCGGTCGCAACCAATTCCAGCGATTGGTGTTAGCTTTTATATCCATTATTTGAACAAAACGGGTGAATATTTTCGTGCTATGATATGGAAGAATTAGTGTCATGATAGCATCTTGATTGTACTGATGTATGTGGTATCTATTGATGAGCCATTCCAACGCTTTATGTGATGACTGGAGAAGCAAGTAAGGGGATAGTTGGAGAAGAAATTTCTCAATAGTCTGATCAAGGTTTTGGTTAACTTCTTTTGTTTGGACGGCTCTCTCGAAGTCTTTAGATGATACACTAAATAATGTATCCTCATATACACGAAATCCTTCATATAAAGTGATCAGTTCATTGAGCCCGCTTATACCGATTTCGTAAAAAGTATCCCTGTCTTTTGCAGCTGCCTCCTTTGGGTCGAAGAGTAATGAAACCTTCTTCTTATCATCTTTATAGATGGTTGATTGCGGTACAGCTAGTTTTTGTAGCTGGTCGGCCAAAGATGTTGAAGCCATGGTGCTATTTTTCTGCAAAATATTACGTACTGTTTACCAAAAGAAGGAATTGTTTAGTCGAAGTCGATTAGTAGTTATAAACACGATTTACGTCGTGCATTTCAAGTAAGTTTTGAAGTATCTTGTTGGTGCATGGCGCATGGTTTTTAGTAAACATAACCTCCAATAACTTACCAATAATTGAGGAATACTAACAAATTACTAAACAAAATGTATAACCAATTTAATTTACATGCAAAATACGTCGAGTTTAGTTATTCTCTTTTAAAAAAAATATTTAATCCAATTCCAATATTTTAAACTTCGTAAAAAGTTCGTAAATATCCAGCAATTCCAGCATGATAACTGTCAAAAAACTGTCAGTGTCACTTATTTTTTTTTATTTGTTCTTGGATACAAAGTCCTTCAGTCGCATACATTTTATTTATAATATCATATCACTTTCATACAGTCCGCACATTAACTTTCACATAGTCCGCATGATCAGTCACCGTCCAGTCATGTTTTAGTAAAATGGTGGTCATTGTTCAAAAACTTATCACGGACTTTTTGAGACAACTTGTAAAGTCACGATACATAATTCATTTCATTTCACTTCACTGGTGCACATGGATTGATCTTTATTGGATAAAATACTACAGATAATATGCAATAAAACTCAAAATACACGAATTTATGCAAATAAAAATGAAAACGCAACGTCACTCTGCAAGTTCCCGCTAAAAAGTCCAGTGTCACTTACTGTCAGCAGTGTCGCTAGATGAATTTCACGTTCCAATACGCTCACCACCTAAAAATAGTATGAAAATTGACTTTAAATACTTTAAGTAACTTCTGTAACCTACGTAAGTTATCATCATCGTTATAATATCAGCCTGTACAGTATTACTCAACTGATATGGCACGTCGTGAATCTTCGTTCACACAGAAAAAAAAGTATGGCCCCGAAGACTAATGAAAGAATGCTTAAAACTTACAATCAACCTTAGATCACAAAGTATTATAAGGTTTATAATACACTGCAGCTGTTAGTTCCGTCTCACTCGCAAGTCACGCCCCTCCGCACACATGACGGCCCGCGGCAGCTGCCGACCAATAAATAGCATTTCCCGCGCTTAGAAAATTTACCTTCTGCGCAGGTACATCGGTAAGCCATATCAGTTGGGTACTTGTTTGGTACTTATACTATACTAACCAAACAAGAAAGTATCAATTACTAACCAAACTAAGCGTCTTTTTTAGGGTGATTTAAAAAATATCTTGGGGAACATTTTGATAGGGGCTAGTAACACTGACGCATGCGCTGTCAATGGGCGCTGTCTTTCTTTGTAGGGATATACCAAAAATGTTTTATGATATCGATAAAATAAAAAATAAAATAAATATCCTGTGACATTCCTCACACACGGTTATCTGATCCCAAACTAAGCAGAGCTATGGAAACCAGATAACTGATATACTACATAATATTCCTTTTTACCCGTTTACCCAACTACGGCAAAGGTGTGTATGTATGTAAGTAAATATGTATGCATGTTTGTATTTATACAGGGTGTATTTCGCATGGTAACGCAAACTTCGCGAAAAGGCTACACCTAATGCCACTAATCAAATTTTGAAAGTCATTCACCTCGCTAATGATCGGTTATAGAAATTGTCATTTTCGAGCGCGCAATGTATTGTGAACACCGCGATTTAAACGCGCGATAACGTTGTGCCTACGTAGTATGTCGCTGACTGCAGGCGAATATCGCTATAAGACACCGTTTCTAGTTTTATTTACATTGCTACTTTTAGTGAAAGTAATGAATTAATAACTTATTTATTTTAAATCTCTTTGGGTTAGGTAAGAATAACGATTATGAACAGTCTAAAGTAAAAAAAACTCAAAAAAATAAATAAAAAAAAATTGGGAAAAACCGTCGAAAAATTCCAACATGGGGGGTCCAGAATCATGTCCTGGACCCATGGTATCCGTTTGTGCGGCGATGTCCCTTACACGCTGTATATGTTCCACCGTAGCGCTTAAACTACTAATCCGATTTTGATTAATGAGGTGTCAATCAATTCATTATTATAGTCCGGGTAACATAAGGGTCTAGGGATAAATAAAATCAACTAAAAAGTAAGAATCAAGCTAGGTGCTGATTGCTATCATTATCTTATTGAATAAGAATGTCAGAAATTCTTGTTTATTTAGTTCTATTTTAGTCTTCTGGCATTTTCACATTAATAACTTTTTTTAATTCAATCCAAATGCCGTGGTCGTGCGTCGTCAAAGTCACTAAAAATATCAAAGATTCTAATTTGATAAACGAATAAAAACAATGGAGATGTAAAGAAAACAAAAATTAATACGCATGGCATGTGGAATTATAACGTCAATGCATATTAAGGGTACATTCCGAAATGGATAATATCGATCACAGCGATCACAGCAATAATTTGCGTACCGAATTAGATATCACGCTTATGACAGCTGAGAACTATCAACAATTCGGAACGCCCGTTAACGCGCTCACAGTATTCAAAACAGAACATTTGAGAATTTAATTAAAATCTGAATTATTAATGCGCTAGGACTCCTTATATCTTTTATAAGTTGACTGGCAAAAAGGAATATCTACTTCTTTTATTATTTTTTTCTCATAAAATCATAAAAAGTATCTTTGCCAAATAGAAAATCAAGAATCTTATTAGATTTTTGCCGTCACTTTTGACAGCGCTCACGGTGATATCAGTTTAGGGCATGGTCGGTGTGAGCGCAAGATGGCGCATGTCATGACGTCATCTATGACGTTTCACGGGACATCGTAAACTGTCATTATTCAATTCGGTACGGGTTTAAGCACGCTCCAATCGATTACAGCGATTACAGCGGTAATTCGGAATGCAGCCTAAGACTTCAATGGAATGATGGAATTTTATATCGATACATCAATATATCGATAAACCAAATATCGATATTTTTTCGACAAGCTTACCTACCTATTTCTTTGTTTTGGTGATTAGAAGATTATTGCACGGATTATTGTTACTACATATTTCTGATTCTGCACTTACGCAAATAGTGTTATTGAATAGTTATCAGTTGTATTCAAGTACAATTGTGACGTAGTATTATTTTTTAATCGTCAAAGGATATCTCCATACGTTTACATTACGTACAATCGATTTATTGTGTGGTTATTTTATATTTCTTTGTTCTGAACTTTACGGAGAGTGCATGCAATATGTCTTTTAAACTTTTAACTATTATTTTAACATTATTTATAAGCCCTAGTTTCACGTATAAACCCGTGGTATTAATTCATGGAGTCATGACGGGCAGTAATAGTATGGAGATGATTAAACATCGAATTGAAGAGGTAATAAATATGCTTGGTCTAAGATTTTGTTCGCTACAGTCGTCATCGAGTATTAAGACCTTCCTGCTTTCTTCTGGACAACAGTGGATTTGACTGTTTCTCTGATTTATTTTACTTTGCTGTAGTATGTTCTAAACATAGTGTGTACAATTGAAACTAAAATAACTGCTATTTCTGGTTAATTTATTCACAAATTAACCACTTGTTTCTGAAGCACCTAATGTGATTCTTAGATTAAAATTATTTTATGCTTTTTCCAGAGATATCTTTGTGGCAAGTTCCTTAGCAGGATAAAGAGAGTGTCTAATTTGATCCTAACTTATCAAAGAACACGAAAGCAAAATCAGCGCTTTTAGGAATTAATCTTATAGTTGCTAATATTTATTTCCAGAAACATCCAGGAACAGTGATCTACAATGTGGACAGGTTCGAGAGCTGGTCCAGTCTGGAGACCATGTGGCATCAGGTTTTGGAGATAGGGGTAGATGTTGCCAATATATCTTCCAGACATCCTGAGGGTATTAATCTAATTGGTAAGAGGAAAATGATTATTTGACTAATGTTAAGTTTACCGCTGAAAATCAGTATTGTGGCTTAACACTGCAACAATATTGCTGGGCGGTTAGCTTTCAAAATCAAAAAGTTATCAAATTTTCAGATTTCAGAGAAAAAAGACAACTATGTAATTCCTTTGTTAGTTAGATAATATTTTCTTGTTCTTTTTTTCTCTGTATCTATGCTTAGGTAGTTTATTATTTAGAAAAAAGCCAAACACTCTATTTAAAAAAAGGTAACTTTGTGGAATTTCTTGCCGGATTTTCAGTTCAAGAACGACTTCTGAACCAGTGGTAGCTTCAGTAAATGTGACCTTCATAAGTGCCCTTCTGGGGCCTAAATTGAATAAATGCATGACTTCACAAAAGTTTTTTTTTTTGAATATGTTTGTCATACTTTTTTTAACAAGTAAGTTACATAATTTTAATATTAATATTTCCAGGATACTCGCAAGGTGGTCTGGTGGCAAGAGGAATCGTGCAAACCTTCCCTAATGTGTCTGTCAGTACATTCATATCTTTGAGTTCACCGCAAGCTGGACAGTATGGAGGTAATTCAAAACTTGTTTCATATATTTGTTAGTTAATATTATAATTATCATTTCTTTATTAACTAAAAGTGCATAGTAAGGTAATATTTATCATAAAGTATAAAATTAATGGCATAAAAGCTTTTTGTAGTGTCTGTGCCTTGTTTTCATGGCTAAATTACCTACTTCAACAATTTTGATTAAAATTTGCAGATTTTGATACTGAGAATACATAATGATATTACAGAAAACTGCCAGTGCAAAACGTATCAGTAAAAATACAGATATAAATCTAAATAGATGACGCCGTATCTTGCTTTTACATCCCCTTTTAGCCCAACCAATCTCATCCCACCACTGAACAGTTGCTAGGTGCCCGGATCAATTAATAATGATATAATGGCACACTAACTAGAGGAATTTCGTTGCTCTATACGTGTCTCAAAAATCCTGAGAGGGGTTATCGATTCCCCGATCTACACGATCGTATTTGTAAGCTATTCGTACTAGATAACATTCGACACAATCGAAGACATCAGCTTCTCTCTATTCCGAGTTGTGGAACAGCGGGCCGAGCCGAGCCCCCGCGCCCATGTGCCGGTCACAGTTGTATAGAATGATATGATATTTAATAATTGTAATAATATGATGTATTTTGTTAGAGATAAGTATAATTGGTGTATACCGTTCTTATTACAATAAATAAATTGAAATTGATAAATTGCAAACGTATTTCCGTACCTAGCTCTTAGTCCAAGAACAAACAATACAGTGTTTGTTACTTACTGTTCAAAATCAGTGCAAAAGCACTGACTAGTTGTGGAATTGGAATTCCTTGTGGTGTTAATACTAATTGCCTAATATGTTTTATTACCTTGACTCTTCTAATATTTCTCATGATTTTAATAATATCTTGTTTTGTTTTCCAGCTGGCTTCCTCCATCTAGTATTCCCAGGGTTGGTCAAAGACACGGTGTACGAGTTATTCTACTCCCGCGTGGGTCAACACACATCTGTCGGCAATTATTGGAACGATCCATACCATCAGTCATTGTATGAAAATTACAGTGTCTTCCTGCCTTACATTAATAACCATATTAAGTGAGTATTAATTTTGTATGAAAAATATATTACTAGCATTCTGAAACGGATGGACCGATTTTTACGGGACTTTCACTGGCAGATAAGATGTTGTAAGTAACTTGGCTACTTTTATTTTAGAAAAATAATTAGGATTACATGCAAAAAATGTAACCCCGGTTCACGGGTGAAATCGCGGGAAACTGCAAGTCCTAATATTTGATGAAAAATCACAAGATTTTAATTTCTATTCTACACATCTTCTGTGTACTTATTTCACATTTTAAATAACTAATATAGGTACCAAAAAATAACATTTCATTTTGTATGATTTCTTTATTTTTATACATGCTGGAAATGTTTGTGTGCACACAAATGCATGTCCTGCGCCAACTGGCCCGTCAAAATTGGCTGATTGTTGAATATTTCGGAAAAAATATACGAAGGATAAAACTACTCTGCTATCCGTGGGAAGCCTGAGCGGGTCACTGGTCTAAAATATAAACTGTTTCCCAAAAGAAGCATTTTATAAGTGACTGTTCAATTTGTTTGTTTGGCACGTGTTTGGGACTCCTGCCAAGTGGTATTAGTATATACTGATAATAAAAAATACCTCTTGGGTAAATGATTAAAATGTAAAAATACACTAACTGAACTGCTCCATAGTCTTATTTTATAATTCTGAAGATAAGGTTCCTTATTTTCGACCTCTCCGTCAGCCGGTTCCATGGTGTAATGGTTAGCACTCTGGACTCTGAATCCAGCGATCCGAGTTCAAATCTCGGTGGAACCTGTCTTTTTGTTTTAGGATACTATGTTTTTTTATGCTTATTTCATCTATAGTTATAAGAAACGTAAACAATTATAATTATCTTACTTTTTTGTGAAGTCACATTGATATTAGCTCAGATAACTACTAAAATACTATTAATTATATTTCTTGATAACTTCCTTGTTAAATTACGTATATCAATTTTATCTAATGTGTATTATGTTTTTAAGTAAAATAACAACATTGAATTTACATTTAGTTTATATTTTATACCTATTATTGAGGTCACCTAGTCATAATAAAATTAAAATTGTGTCAATGTCGATATTATAAAAAAATTGAGATTCATTTGAAATTACGCGTTATATGACTTCATTTGTTGTTATTTTATATAGATTATTATTAAGACATGTTATTATATCAATTTTTTTTTATTTTCAAATTTTCAATTTCAAAATCATTTATACAAATAGACCTTCGCAGGCATTTATAAAAAGTCTGACTTCTAAGTAAGTCTAATACCGGTTCAGAAGGTTGCATTTGATGAGAAGAGCCGGCAATAAACTCGGCAATTACTCTTTTGAAAACAGGCTTAGATTCATTACATAATATTTACAATCTAATCGCACTGACAACAATTGCGTGCAACGGCGCGGCGACAAAATTTTATTTTGAGGGCCAGTCGTAAAATAAGGCAATTATTAGTCTTTTATTCGGAGAGGGCTATACTGATATCCTGAAAACCGACCCCTGAAACCAATGGATAAATAGCTGACTGAATTCATTAGTGGCACAAGTGAACTTTGTGGCATTTTGAACTTTGATTTTGAGATTCTAAAGGATTTTTTTAATTATGTCTTGTGCCACTTGAATTGAATTCAGTAAGCGAAATGTTGTAAAAATAATTGAAAACTTTTTAAAAAAAACTTAAAACGAGTTCAAAGTATGTGCTTACACTAAGAAGTTATCAAATCCTTTTCTGTCAATGGGACCAAACGGGAAGTGTACCCTTCCAAAAAAAAAAAAAGAATTTTCCAAATCGGTTAATAAATGACGGAGTTATTGGGTACAAACATACAACCGAATTGAGAAGCTCCTCCTTTTTTTAAGTCGTTTAAAACATACAAATGAAATTATAACATTTCAGATCAGATAAGTCTGTAGACTTCAAGGCCAATCTGCTCAGGTTGAAGAGATTCGTGTTGGTTGGTGGGCCTGATGATCAAGTCATCACACCTTGGCAGAGCAGGTAATGTTAACATGTGAATTAATTTTTGCAAAAGTAAAAATTTTAACGATAGTTAGTTTGACGAGTTGTGTGATACATTTTGTTATTCCTTTTACCGGAACACAAGCTTACAAAAATCGGCCAAGTTCAAGTCCGTCCGTACACAGAGGGTTCCGTTCAGTAATAACTTTTGTTTTTTTGTTACGCCTTTACGCCTCGACTACTCGACGGATCATCATGAAATTTGGCATGCGGATAGCCTATGGTATGGAGAAGGACATAGGCTACTTTTTATCCCGGGAACGCGAGTGGAACCGCGGGGTACAGCCAGTATAATATTATGAATGCGAATGTGAGTTTGTTTCGCTTTCACGCCTAAACTGCTGAATCGATCGCGATGAAATTTGGCACGCAGATAGCCTATGGTAAGGAGAAAGGCATAGGCTACTTTTTATGCCCGAAACGCGGGGGACAATTAGTTAAAATATTTTTTTTCCAGTCAATTCGGCTACTACGTAAACAACAACGAGACTGTTTTAGAGATGCACGATCAAAGCATATACAAGGATGATCTGATAGGTCTCAAGGAATTGGATAACAGTGGAAGGTTGCACATAGTGACCGTACCTGGCGTCAACCACTTCAACTGGCATATGAATGTTAGTATTGTTGATGATTGTTTACTACCGTTCTTAGATTAAGCAAAAATACTGGAGGCATAGACAATCATTGTATCAAAGACAAGGGGGAAGTAAAAAAAACTGATTAATATTATTATGTAATTATACAAATGGGTCAATCAACTTTTTCTTGGTTGTTATCTGTCCCGTTGTCCAAGAGACAAGGTGACAGTTTCTTAACAAAATGATGCTACTAATGTGCTTAGGAGATACTCCATAAATGAATGAGATTTTAACTACGAGAAAAATGTATTTTGGTGAATTGTAACCATGCAAAACTTATAGAAAATCATGGTTGCAAAGAGTTGTCCAAGGGACAACGGGGAACGTTACCATGGCAACGAGGTACAAGAAAAAGATGATCGACCCAAATGCAAATTTACTATCGATATACAACAATTTTTTTACACTATTTCTACTATACTATACATAACATTCTTTCGAAATAATTGTATTACCCTTTTTACCAGTTTATAATTGAGGTTTTTGTACTACGAAAAACATGAATATTATAGAAATATGAATCTCCGATCAATAAAAGCTATGGATAGGATAATGATTTAATTTAATTTTAAGTAGCCAATTTTTTAAAGTGATATTACCCAGGCTGTTTATTTTAAGTTTTGTTTTTACATAATATAATTGATCTGAAATATAATAACTACTTATTCATAATTAGAATTAGTTTTAGTAACAATTTTATTAGGTTTAATTAGGTACAAATATTTCAAACCAATTTTAATTTTATTGTGTCTTGTTGACCACTTTGTCATTTAAATAATAATATGTGATGAATCTATGCTTTTAGCATTGAAATATAAAACTAAAGAAATGTAACTCGAGCTCAAAAATCATTCCACGCAAACCGAACCGCGGTGGGCGTTGCCAAAAAAGAGAGACTCATCGCGCTGACAGTTCGCCGGTATCATTGAGTCGATGCGTTCGTGTCGCGAGGGACTTAGAACTGTGATTATTATTGTGTTTTGCGTTGTTTACATTGTGCAAATATGCCGTCATGTGTTGTTAAGTGGTGTAGAAGCCATACAGATATGAAGAATGCTGGAATCACTTTTCATATGTGAGTAAATAAACATTTTGAAATCCTATACTTGTGACTCTGGAAAGTGTTATGCAACATGAACGCAACATGCGTATTTATTTAACACGTTTTGATATTTCACTTAAACTGTTATGCACTAGTACCTATAATTATAAAGAGGATAGAACCTTTGTGGCATAGCGTGCCAGCCGCCATTTTAGTTTTTTTTTCAATGTTGCGGCGCACGGTGTTACTTATGTATATGGGTAGAGGACACTTATACAAACAAAAAATGTTAACCAATATGGTGGCCTAAAGTGTCACGTTTCCGAGATATTTGGAGGTAATATCCAAATAAATAGTTAAATCGGTAAAACTTTCCAAGACGGGACGTGGGGTAGGGGGGAGGGGGGTATGCGAGGGGGTACGGGGAGGGATGCTTGCTGGTCGCCTATGCCTGCTCTCCCTCCGCGCCGCCGGCTTTTTATATACACTCTAGGGGTAGTAACCACAAGACTACAAAGAGTGGGGGTGCGCTGAGTTGGTTTTTGAACCGTTTGAACCTACGATATTTCTTGTAAAATGTATAATTGCAGTTTTTTATACATATAAAATAAGTTTGGATAAAAAAAAACCTATCAAAGTTGAATTTCAATATAAATACATTTAAAACTCATCTCATTTGGCTGTATGGACTACACTTTTTCCTAAAGAAACGCAACTGTCATGTCAAAAGTCGCAAAATTGTGATTGTATTAACAAATTTCAATACAAACTATGAGGTTGCTTCAAGAAATGACTTTGCAGAAAGACTTCTTAGATAATTTACTATCTGTTAAAAAAAATTGAATGCCCAGACCAGCGTCACGTCTCAACGTTTATCCGTTAAATCAACCTGGGTACTATTATTTAAATACAATTCAATGCATATAAACACGTAATAAGTTCATTTTTAATGATTGTCGTTATTCTTATATGGCGATCTTTACCTCCAAATATCTCGGAAACGTGACACTTTAGGCGCCGATTCCACTGAAAAGAGTTCTAGAGTTCCGAGTTCTGCATTCCGTGTTGACTATTGTGCACACAGCAAGCAGTCTAGAGTTCTAGAGTTCTGCAATATTCGCTACTGATCACACATCATACACTTTTTTTACTTTCAAAGGTGCCACATAGCTTACAAAAAATAAAAAGTAAACACATGAACAAGCTTACTTATTTTTCATAACACCATTCACGTATCTCCTGGGGGCCTATCACAAGCTCTTAAAACAAGGTTAAAATAACCTTATTCGTCTTTTGTCCCGTTTTGACGTCGGATGTCAAAGAAAAACAAAAGTCAAATAAGGTTATAATAATATTGTTTTAAGAGCTTGTGGTTCGCCCTCTGATATGACCTTAACGCGACCCATCACTCTATAATTCGTATGTAAAAACCATAAACTGATTAAAATACTTCTTAATTTTAGATCCTTACAATTATAACACAAAGAAATATTTTAATCCAAAAAGCACATCACAAACTTTTAAATGAATATAATAGAGTGGTATAGTTAAATTACAACTAATTAATCCGACTTATATATGCATATGCATTACGATACTTTATAACTTATCCTCTTACAATCAATGCATAACATCGTCCACGCATCTCGCACTGCAGCAGGCGTGCGGACCAATTAGCATTAGGCTGTCCCGCCGAGAACCAATCATCGCGCTTGCCGGAATACAACGCGTTAGGCAAACGCGGTAAGCGCAGGTAATTGGCTTATTTGCATGTGTGTTCTTTCGTTCGAATACTAGAGATATTTTGTCAATGTAGTAAAGTGTGGAGCCGAATTTCGCGTTGATTTTGTTCACAATTATGCTTCCTTAGTTTTATATTTCAATGGCTTTTAGTTAAATTATGTTTTTTTTGTTTTTGTTATTTTTTTCTAAACTAAAGACAAGGTTCAAGAATATATTAGGATGTTGATCGAAAATAAACCTTACGACAGCTTTCAGGATTAAAATTAAATTGGCTATTATATTAAAGACCTCATACAGTTATAAGAATATCGCCAATAACCGTACAAATGTTTTTTTTGATACAACTGAAAATTGCATAATAAATTAACTGAATACAAACGTATTAAACAATGTAATGTATCTGCGTACGTGTTTTTAATGTATCATATCAAGTCAAAGTAACTAAATGATGTTGATAAAATGTTAATTAATGATAGTTACTCCGATTACGTAGTTAATTTGATCAAAGATATATAAAAAAAAAGTCTCATACAAAATACATGTTTTGTGGAATTTTGGGACGAATTGGGAATAGGACTCTTATCGTTATTTACGGGAACACATTTTTATCGCTGACTACAATCTATATATATCTTTGATCGGAGAGTTTTTAGCACAGTTGTTAGAAGTATTACTCATCAACTACTTATATAAAATAGTTTTTAGATTAGATTTATTATTTATTAGATCTAGTAATATTTATGATATGATTGTATAAGGATAATACATTTTTACTATTTGTAGTGTTGTGTTTAATTCAAATTCTCTTCTTGCGCCTCACTTGTCCGCACTTTATTTTGAGTTACGACGTTTTCTTATCAAGGCCGCTTTAAGTATCCTAACTATAATATTATAAATGCGAAAGTGAGTTTGTTTGTTTGTTACGACTTCACGCCTCAACTACTCAACGGATCATCATGCAATTTGGCAGAAAGCCTATGGTATGGAGAAGGATATAGGCTTTTTATCCCGGGAACGCGAATGAACCGCGGGGGAAAGCTAGTACCTAAATAAAAAAAGTATTATTTCGTCTCCTGCGTTACGGGTTTTTGAAACTACTCACAGTTTTTTGAATGTAGATGCATTCGAGACTGCCGGGTTGTTTTGACTTCTAGGTACGATACATCATAATAAATTATTGGTATGGTAAGTTTCCTAAAGTATTGTATATTTTTTTGCCATTACAAAAGAGATGTAATGTTTACTGGAGTATGTAAGGCAATATTTTAGTATCGGCAGTTTTTTTGGTTATGAAATTATGATGCCTGATTTATATAATAAATTATAGGGAAAATCAGCGTACGACCCGTCTGATGGTAAACGGTTACCGCAGCTATATGGACGCTTGCAACACACGAGGCACTCACGCGTTACCGACCCTTCCCCTCTCCCCAATGAGCTCTGGCGACCTTACTCACGCGCAGGAACACAACATAAAGTTATTTGGCTGCGGTATTCTGTAAGGTGGAGGACTCTCCCAGTCGAACTGCTCTTCTCTTTCATTTTTATTTTGTATGTATGCCAACATTAATCTAAATCCAAGTAATTAAGTGATTGAGTAACTTTATATTAAACAGTAATTTGCATTTTACCAGATATGACACATAGTTTATTCATGACAAAATCCTTACATTCAGTAATATAGATAAGAAAAACAAAAACGTGACTCGAGAATACTATGCGCTAAACAGTGAGATTCAGATGGCGCTAGCAGTCTATAAATGAGAAAAGAAAGCATGCTAAAATGAACTTTAAAATCAATGTGTAACGTTTATACGTTTTTGGCCACATCCCATGATATTTTTGTCTCTTTATGAGTCATTTAACTCATAAATTGTGACTTCTTGTTATCGTAATCTGTATCCGTTACAGTTATCGAATCTTTAGGAGTATCTCGAGACTATGTGACGAATGTCAATTTGTTTTGCATATCAGTTTCTGAGAAACATTGTTTTCAATGATAAGGTTTACTTAAAATAAGTCGTTACGTTTTGTATTACCTATATCATATTGAACTAGATCGTCTCACTAATAGGGCTGAGACAGAATACTAGTAACTTAAGACACATGTTTTCTCTGTTTGTTAAGAAGTGTTCAGTACCCCGAGTGTAAAGAATTGACGATAGTAAATAAATAAATAAATATCCTGGGACATTCCTCACACACTGTCATCTGATCCCAAACTAAGCAAAGCTTGTACTATGGAAACCAGATAACTGATATAATACATATACTACTTTTTGTTTGTAAATACATACTTATTATACATAATTACACCCAGACTCAGGACATACAGACATGTTCATGCACACAAATGCATGTCCTGTGTGGGAATCGAACCCACGACCTGCGGCGCTATAGGTTAAGACGCCACGTCTTAACCAACTGCGCCAACTGGCCCGTCAACGTTTACTAATGCGTTTGCGTTTACGACACTTCTCTATAGGAATTGGCACAGCGCCTCTAGCGGAATACTCGTGGTACTAATTTATCCCATACAAAATATTTAACCCAAACGCATTAACGTCAATTATTTATACTTGGGGTACAGGGGGTATATTAATATAACTTTTTTTTCAATCAGTTTTAATTTGAAACAAACCAAGAAATACTGCAATTTAGATTATATTTCCATTTGCAATAAGGCAATATTTAGAAATGCAGCAATCAAAACTTAAATAGGTCGTAACAAAACTACTAATTGCAAGAAAGTCACGTAAGACTACCTACCTAGAGTACCTCTTAGTAAGCAGAAAGAACATTTTGTCATATATCTTTGACATAGATTATCTACTGCACAACGTATTAAATCGGAATCAGAGGGGCTCTCTAGGAAAGTTTTAAGCGTCATTTACCTATTGTATAAAACGTTATCACAAAAGGTTGATAGCACAAACATAGTAAAACAAGTGGCCGGAAAAACGTCACGTGTGCTGTGTAGCGTTTTACAGCAGGCAAATACGTAATCAGGCTTTTACAGTTATCTATTGGAATATAATAGGACTGATGATTTTAGTAGGACCACAGATTACTATCAAATCCTCTGTGGTAGGATTTCTATGGTGAGAGGACTGAGTGTGATTGAAAAGGAGCGCTTGTTTAAAATATATATAGGTACATAGCATTAGTTAGTAGGTAGTAATTTATTTATTTATAAGGACGGCTAATTAAGATATCTAGGAGACCAATACAATAGTCACAAAATATATACATAGTTAAACTAGGGAATTTTTTTTGTTTGACAGCTCATATACATCTGTGCCAAAAAGGGACAAACATAGTGCGGCAAAGAGAGACAACCAAATCTTGTCAAATATGGCCTCATAACTTGATCTAGTAATAAATATGAAAGACAAAAAAGACATGGTAATAATAATGATATAGTATAATCGGGACAAGAAACGTACAAGTCACTTAGTGACAATAATTAACTTTTTAACAAAAAAAAAAACCGCCTTCAAAGTACACTAAAAAGTATAAAATAACTCTTATCTGACACTGTTTTGAAGTGAGCGAAATCGCATGACGTGTTCTATAGAAAATATTTCGCTGACTTCAAAACAGTGTCAGATAAGAGTTATTTTATACTTTTTAGTGTACTTTGAAGGCGGTTTATTTTTTTGTTAAAAAGTTAATTATTTTTGAATTTTTAGTTTCATTATATACTGAATACATCTGCGTAACCCTTTCGAGTGTACAGGCCTGATGTTTTTTTGTGTGATTGCGTAAACAATGCATATTTATGCGATAGCAGCAATCGCGGCTGTATTTACTGTAATTTTTTTAAGTGTTCCGTTGTCTATCTCCGAAACTCATCATCAGATCTATATGAAATTTATATGGGACCATTTCGGAATATACCCCTTTCGAACAAAAAAAGAATTTTGCAAATCCGTCTATATATGTCGGAGTTATGCCCGAACATACATAAAAAAAAAAAAAAATATAAACATCCGAATTGAGAACCTCCTCCTTTTCTTGAAGTCGGTTAAAAAAACAACAGGGTAGTAACACGCTGAGATATAAAAAAAATCCCCCGTACTGCATCAATTCAATAAACTTTATCGTCCATAATAATAATCAATAGATTAGAAATATTAGATATTTCCACTGATAACTCACTGTAAATAACTTGCCATTGTTGTTCTATAGGTTAGACTGACTAATATAAGTCAATTGACACTGAAGTGTGGAGGAAACAGGTTATTCGATGAAGGATTCCCCTGGCATGGCACGTGGATGCAGTTTACTGTGAGGGGATAGTTTTCAATTGTGGAAAATTTCATTTGTATCCGGCTCGAAGGACCAAATTTTTAATTGTATTTACTTTTGAACACATCCTAGTTATTTCAAATTATTATATTTAAGAAAGCTCAAACCTATGGAATATCATCGGGTGCTGTTTAAATTCCAAAAAACTCGTTGGACTTTTTTTTATTAATAGTTACACAAAACTGTTTTTACATCGCCATCTAAGAGTTTTTACATGCTAGCGAATATTAATATTATTTTAGGTAGGTCTGTAACTATTTTGGGTGCCTATTGTGTGAGATATATGTATTTTTGAATGCTATAAGCAGTATTTATATACTCTGAGCTATAAGTACTAGGCGTTGGCGCGGCATTCGCGTGACGAGTGGCACCTCTCAACGCCTGCTGCCATTTATTTATTCTGTTATGCGGATCAAATCGTAGGTTAGGTAGTTACTATAGTTAATTTGTACAGTATTCTCTGTAAAAATCTTTCTTACCTTCAGTATATTCTAGAAATAACGGAAAAATGGAAACTGCATGCAGTTCAAAAGTTTCTTAAGACGCCATATAAATTATACGCCATAGATAACTCGAGTAATCTGAGGTAGGTTTGAGTAGGTTTCATAGTCCAATAAAAATGCTTTAAATTGGCATCATTAAATAAATAAATAAATAATAAATATCCTGGGACATTCCTCACACACGGTCATCTGATCCCAAACTAAGCAGAGCTTGTACTATGGAAACCAGACAACTGATATAATACATATACTACTTTTTGTTTTAATTACACCCAGACTCAGGACATACATACATGTTCATGCACACAAATGCATGTCCTGTGTGGGAATCGAACCCACGACCTGCGGCGCGTAAGGCGAACCTTAACCAACTGCGCCAACTGGCCCGTCAAAAAAAAAAAAAAAAGCATTGAGAAAAGTATGGGTATGACTGTTGTATTTATGTGGCTTTTCTATAAACGGGTGAGGCCGAGGAGCGCAGTCAAAATTTTACCCATTCTTTTAAATGTTTCAAGTTTGGTAAAATATTACGTTCGTTACGAAGCTGCGTAGTTACGAGATAGCAAATGAAATGATGTATGACACGTTTTTTCCAGTTATTTTAGTATCATACCATCGTAAGACCCAAATATGGAGTTAGGTAGGCAAGGCCAACCGGTTTTCCTGCGATAAAAAGTGCCAGTCTGAGTTTGACTCGCGCACCGAGGGTTCTGACCTTACCTTCCATGGACATATTGGTTTGGGCTTTTACTGTTGTTAAAAACCCGACCGCATAACTAACTTTGTTCGTGAAGGAATTTTGATGATTTTGAAAAAAAAAACTGCTTGTTATAAACATCCTTACATTTTCCATTAATATTTACATCAATGTTTATCAACTATAATACATATAAACAAATAGCATTTTTTAGGCTTTTAGCTTAGTGGTAGTGACGTCGGATACCGAGACGAAGGTCCCGGGTTCGAATCCTACAATGAGATTGAGCTTTCGGTGAAGGAAAACATCGTGAGGAAACCATAGCACGGTGGGAGGGTACTTTGTAGTGCCCGCCTGACTGACTAACACCCTCAAGTTGAAAATCTGTCACCAAGCACCTTTCGGTGTGTTCCGACAGCTGCACTTGAGAGCCAGTTCCTTTAAGGCTTTGTGTGCTTACCACCTTCGGCCGCATCATCACTTACTATGGTGAGATTGCGGTCAAACACAGGCCTTTAAACAGTAAAAAAAAAAACAACTCGTCATAAAAGAAAATACCTGTCTTAGAATGTCCAAATGAGGATCTATTTTTATACGACCATGTTGGTAAATAAGCATACGGCCCGCCTGATGGTAAGCGCTTGCAACACAGGGGCATCACTCATGCGTTACCGACCCTTCCCCTCTCCCCGATTAGCTCTGGCAACCTTACTCACGCGCAGATACATAACATAAAATTATTTGGCTGCGGTATAATTATGTTAACTATTCCAAATTTAAAATCAATAACATTAGTGGTTACTGAGATATACCGCTGTGACAGACGGACAGACAGACAGACAGACGAACAGACAGACGGAGTTGCGCCATTAAGGGTCTTTTTTAGTTCGGAACCCTAAAAACATTCATCTGATATATTTCTGCCTAATTATTTAAATTCCAATACAAAATATTCAAATATGTTTATTTTTAGATTTAGGGGATTAACATAAAAGATTTGGTGAAGTTGTTGTTGTTTATAAATAACTTATATTGGAATTGTTCAGGGTTATGATTAATATTATGTTTGTTATTTGAAATTACAAACTTTAGCAGGGTATAGCTGATATGTGTGACTGGTACAGTAGTACCCAACTGATAAGGCGCGTCGTGAATCTTCGTTCGCACAGAAAAGAAAGTATGGCCCCGAAGATTAACGAAAGAATGCTTAAAACTTACAATCAACCTTAGATCACTACTATAAGGTTCATAATAAACTGCAGCTGTTAGTTCCGTCTCACTCGCAAGTCATGCCCCTTCGCACGGCGCGCGCTAACATGGCGGCAGCTGCCGACCAATAGCATTTCCCGCGCTTTGAAAATGTATATCTACTACTGTACCTATTTACATGAAGATTAAGAGTAGAAAAAGTTAATTTAAATTCAATGCTACCAACCGTATAAGTAGATAGGTAAGAACTTGCTTCGCATACAATAAACGATGATGAAATAATGTAGAGTCCCTCGTTGAGTATTTCCAGGAAAATCTGAAAAGGAATTCTCGAATTTATTTGAGGAAAAGGGTACTAATAATTACTTAGTCCTCGATAGGAACGAATATCCCTGCTATAACATTAAAACCTAAATATAACTGACCTGTATACCGTGTTTGTCCTTGTATTTATTTTTATATATATGTTATGGACTAGTTTCCACCCTCCGGTTTCTACCGGCGTCCCGAGAGACCCGTAATTTTACCGGGATAAAAAAAAATGAAATTTGGCACACAGATACCTACAAATTTTCACATTTATAATAGCTAGCTAGCCCCTAGCTGTCCCACGCGGTTTCACACGCGTTCCCGAGAGTTTGTATGATTTTCCAGGATAAAAAGTATCCTATATGTTAATCCAGAATATATTTATCAGTGTGCCAAATTTCATCCAAATCCATTCAGTAGTTTTTGCTTGAAAGAGTAATATATATCTTCACAAATCGAATATTCACAGCCATACAAACATTCATATTTATAATATTGCTAGCGGTTTTTACCTGCTCCATACCATACGCTATCTGCATGCCAAATTTCGTCGTGATCGGTGAGGCGTAATCAGTAGGACAAAAAACTAAACCGCCTTCAAAGTAAACTAAAAAGTATGAAATAACTCTTATCTGACACTCAGCGAAAGATATAACGTGTTCTATAGCAAAATATTTGGCTGACTTCAAAACAGTGTCAGATACAAGTTATTTCATACTTTTTAGTGTACTTTGCTACGAAACAAAGTCGCCTAAAAATTTGGCTGAAGATATAAATGTATTTCCCAAGAAAGTACTTCAATTGCGATATCTTCAGATACTAAGAATTCTAAATCAATATGACCTACAATGATCATACGAAATGAAATGTGCTTAGTATTTTTTCAGCGAATTGTAACAGTTGGTCTCTTACAAAATATAGCTACAGTTACTAACGTTAATTTCTGTGAAAATCATTTCGAAATGTGACAAATTTTCTATATTTATTGATGTCAGAAGTGTATCTGCTATATCAGCACGCGCTATGCGTCTGCGCATGGCATGAGTCACAATATTTTCTTTGGAGGCGTTCTGTAGGCGAGGTCCGGCGATCCCTTACAATTTGCAACGGTCTTAGATTAAAAATTATTAAGTAGTGTAGAGTAGACACTAATTATAATAACAATTTTTAAAGGGTTGCTACAAATTCATAGGATACGAATCTGCAGAAGATAAAATAAATTGTTACCGTACCTACTCTAAGCATCTATGGTTTTAGAGTTTCTAATAAATATATTCATCTGTGGTTTTTCTTGCCTTAAAACCCTACTACTACCTATTAGTTTTTAAGGAGCCCCTCCTGCAATATAGTCAGATTACCTGAAATATGTAAAGGGTACTATTCAACCAGACCAGTAAGCTATACTGGGTGGAGATTTCGAGGTGGTATATTTTCGAAACCTATGTTGGGTTAGTCATGCTGAACAACTTTTACTATGGGACCAACACTGAATACTCAAAAATGTTTTTTTTACTTTTCATACATTATGATCGAGCAAGGTTGACATTTACTATGGAAAGTAACATTTTTTTTGAGAATTCACTGTTGGTTCAATAATATAAGTTGTTCAGCATGACTAACCCAACATAGGTTTTGAAAATATGCCATCTCGAAATCTCCACCTGTTATAGTAGCATTATTTTCAGTCACCTGACTGTAGTGAGCACATTTATAGCTTTATAAGGGATCTATGTCCAGCTATAGATTATTATCTACGTACATATTTTAATATTGAAGATCACTATAAAGTATGTAGATTATATAAATACAAGCTGATCGATATAAAACTTTATGATGGCATTATTGAGCGGTTACTCAGGCAATCGTTCCTTGAACAAATAAACTCCCCGCAACCAGGCTAATGTTTTGTACAGGCTGCCGTATGTGTCTACTTGCATTGTATTCTATAGTATTTAACAATGAGATAAAATTTATCTCAATACTAACACAACAACAAAGAAGTCACTGTTTTTATCATCTACATGGTAAATAAAGGAGATGTAAATAAATACAAGTAGGTATATCTAGTTGTTAAATAGGTAGAGCCCAGGGCCGTCCGTCTTAAGTGGTTCCCAAAGTTGATTGGACAGCAACTCACCTAACAAAAAGTTCCAAATTCGGGGCAAAAATATTTGATTCAAGGACTATTATTACTATCACCCAATATTCGCTCGCGACCCATATTTTGGGAACTACTGCTCTAAAGTCGTAAGCCATGCCGGGGCCCATGGACACAAGAATTTGGGGCCTCGTGGTAAAGTAAAAAGTTAATAACAATATCATTTTTCTGCTATGATTTCATATTTTTATAATAGTTAAAATTAAGAAAAGATCTACATTTTAATTTAGAAAAAACATTGTGAGCGAATTTTATGGTAGAGTCTCATATTATGAAATCTGGCTGAGCTTATTCCAAACGCGTACTCTACATTTATTAAGCTTTGACCGTATGATTGAACCCGCTACGTGCCTGACGGCTTTTTGTTGTGTCTACATGGATGAGTCACTACGGCATTTCTCACAGAGCGATGCGACCGAAGTGATTACATCAATTTGGTAACAGAGTCCACACATGAATCACCTGCGCTTGTGACAAATGTTAGGGAAACACTACAATAAGAAATTCGTAATATGATTCAATGTACTCGAAATTATAATCGGCTTTAATCGATTACGGGGAATTATTTCGATTCGGTGTTTGAAGGAAATGCAGGTAAAGGAAGTACCTACCTATTTAAACGAGGAAAAGTGTTGAGGAAATGTGATTAATGTCACTGTTTGCTACTTTTATTAGCGGAATTCGCCCCCAGGACGGTGGCCAGGATCAGCAAAGAAACTAAGGTCCTTGTACCTAAAGACAGGTAAAGTCTGAAGTAGCTTGCATTATTATCTAAATGCCATATTTGAAGAAGAAAGAAGAAGAAATAATTTTTATTTGCCCACCATAGGAATATTATATCTAAGTTACAAACAATTTATTGGAAATTAAATAAAAAAATAACAAAACAAGATAGATAAAAAAAAAGAAATTATACATAGTTTAAAAACAATATACATGGGGGACAAATATGGCCTACAGGCATAATGCTGAGCTGTAGGCTACAGCTCAGCATTATGCTGCAGCATATATCTGTACCACAGCGCTGGTCTTCTGCTGAGGCCAGCCAGTGATGTTACGGACATCTTGGTAACAAATTTAACAATACAGAAAAAGTATTTGGCACACTATTTACAAGCTTTCGTCATGAACCCAGAAATCCGAATTGGGTTAGTGGGCCACACAGTTGCGCCTACGCCTCCTTTCTAGAGGCGTTAGATTATTTGCATTGTTTTCCTTATAGTATTTACTATAGTACAGTAAAACCTCGTTTATCCGGCCTTCGATCTATCGAGATCTGCGCTATCCGAGACAATACGGAAAAACTCGGATAAAACGTCTGAAGCCTATATGCTGTCCGCGCGTAGTATTTTGCGATTGCTACTTATAATTGCTTTATAATTTCAAATACATTGGTGCCGATTCTGTGGTAAATCGCACTAAACTAATTTTAGTCACATCTCATCTCTTTCTTACGAATATTATTGAAAAGGGATAGAACATAATTTAAGTTGTCAAATTAACCTTTCCCGTCTTATTTTGCGTGTATTTAGGCGTAACCGCGATAGATGGCGACTAAATTTATATTGAAAACAAGCATTGGACTAATTTGACAGGACTAAATTTCTTACATCCTTTTCTTATGTTCTTTGTTAGAAAGAGACATAGTGAGATTAAAATTAATTTAGTTGTGAACAACAGAATCGGGGCCATTGTCGACTTTTTTATTTCTTCCGTGCTATCCAAGTTTTCGATTATCCAAGGTATTTATTTACCTCTTGTGTCTAGGACTGAGGGCTTTCTCTAACTCCAACCGTCTTATACTAAGGACACGTTTTATTTAAAATTGGACCATAAAGGGTACTTATATTATCTTTTTTTTATACCACTAAGGTGGCAAACAAGCATGCGGCCCGCCTGATGGTAAGCGGTTACCGTAGCGTATGGACACTTGCAACACCAGGGGTATCACTCGCGCGTTGCCGACCCTGCAGAAATCTCTTCACACCCTTTTTGAAGAACCCCATGCTGTACTCCATTGGGAAAACCACGGCATGGAGCTCATTCCACAGTTTGAGCGTCCGCGGGAGGAAGCTCCGTTGAGCCCGCACAGTACGAAACAATTCTGGTTTCAATGTGTGAGGATGGACTCCCTGTCGATGGCGAGATGTCCCTGTAGATGTCTACTGTTTGATAGTTGAAAGTGATCTCAATAGGTGTTGGATTTAGAAAAACGGACATAGGTATTAGGTAGCTAATCTGTGCTAATACTATAGTAGTATAGTATTAAACTCAACTATATTGTAGTAATGCTAGTAATAGGATACAAAATAATCAAGAATGTATACTTATAGTAATTTTGCTATGTAACAAGCTATATAGCAGGATATGTAAGAACTGTCAAGGTTATGAACATCATGACTTACGTACATGCCGTAGTAATTATAATACTAGTTCATAACATACAATACATTGTTTACATTAGGAAATGACATAACAGTTTTGAGGTTATTCCCGTATGGAAATTTATGTTAATATTTAATCATTTTAATCGGATATATTAATTATATTTATCTGTGTTAAAAAGTGATTGTAAACCAATAAAATAATGAAACATGTTTAAATAGATTTATTATTGGTAAAAAACTCAACTCAATTTTCAAAATGTGTGGTAGGTAAGGTACCACAGATTGCAATGGCGTAACTGTAAAATCATAAATTTCTTCTTTTTGGTAGTTTAACTAATAAATAAAATTATACAATCAAATGCTGTTTTTTTTTTGCTTTTTACCAAATCAATATGGCTCTTGACCTTGAAGGAAGTTTAAAAATGTAAAACGTACAAACGAATTCAAGTAGATTGTTATCTATTTTAAGACATAAAGGCATCGTTTAATATAATGATCCTCACATAATTTAAAACTAATGAGAGTATAATGGTGTAGTTTTTGTTCGCCAGGTAATTTGGACGGTTATGCCCCGTGAATATAAATAAAAGTAAGCCAATGGTCATAATCAATTTAGTTTTTTTTTTTATGCAAAGTAACTTTTTATTTACAAATTCTAGGCATTTATAGATTCTATAGTCTGACAATAACATATTAGGTAGTTTGTATAATTGTCTGTGAAACTTACGACTTAGGTAATTGGAAAAGACTGGTTAGATACGTGTGTTCACAATTTTACAGCTTCATTGACTGTTGAAACAAAAATACCCCAAGTTGCAAGTTTAGTACGAACTAACTAAGCTTGCATAAGACGATGTGAAGAGGATAAGATGGAAAATAATCATAAACACACACCACATGCGTTCCTGGGTTAAAAGATACCTATTATATTTACCTATTATATCCCTTCTCCATGTCATAGGCTACCTCAGTGCCAAATTTCATTTTGATTGGTTCTGTCGTTCATTTCGTTCAATCTATTCCGCCAATTTTATACATATTACCGATAAAGCGCTCTGATTGGCGAAGTCAGAAACATTTAGATACAATGATTGGTCGATACTTTTATTAATCTGTGCAAAATCACTTACTAGTTGCGGAATTGGATTGCTAGTATTCTACTCTAAATGGATTTTTTCTCGAAGTCAATCAGTAACAAACAAAACAAAGTAGGTAGGTACATTAGTAAGAAGTCTACCAGCATGCTATGGATTCCTTCAATTACAGCTGAAACTCAATGAAGGGTTATTATAATTTTTTAATTATTATGTGCTATATGGTTGTTTGTGTTTGGTGATGTCCCGCCAATGCAATGTTATCCATCATTGTTATTTCAGATTAATTATGAGATAATTAATAATATACATTTGATATAGATTGATTAGATGTTACATAATTAACGAAAACTTACGTATCATGCTTGCTTGATATCATTAAGAGAATCCGATGATTTTATGAAAAACTATGAAAATAAAATTCGCATGAATTCAAAGAAGTGATATAGCGAGATGTTAGACATTTCTTGAAACTCCAATAGGACAGCGAAACTGTTTGTTTTCCTTTTAAAATTCTCAGATATCTTGGAATGGGTCCAATAGACAATATGAAACAGCCAAAATTTATTGTTACACGCTTATCGAACAAAATAGTTACAAAACATTTTCCTCATAATAATAAACATATTAAATAAACACAGCTGGTTAGGCACATGGCTATTTGCAAATACAAATTGTTTGAATCAATCGCAGTACAAATAAAAATACGTCATCGCTACAAAGACAACCTAACAAAAAGAAACGGTTCGGTTAGAAAAGTTTAAAACCTACCGGTCATTTTTGGGGGAATAACTATAGCTATAGTGTATTTGACCGCTTCAGACACGGCGGTCGTCAGGTGAGGTCGATACTCGATACGAAATCTCGATCCCACCATACACGCTTCATCAATGAGTGACGCAGAGAGGGGACTTCCTTCCGTACAGGCGAGCGCGGGGCAGACGCGTGCGCGCGCGCTTATAAACCGACCGCGATTCCAATTTGATTCATTCTCACACACCTCTTCACTGTGAACACACGTTAAAAAAACTCTACAAATATGAAGAAGTACTCAGTTGTCGGAAACAAGAAGAAAGTGACCATGGAGACAAACGGAACTAAATTAAAAGTCGTCGGAAATAATTGCATCATTCGAGTCGACACCAATCAGGGCGAGATCGAAGTGATCGGGAACGACTGTCGCATTGAAGTGACCAATAATTACGGCGGGATAAATCTCGTTGGAGGAAACGGAGATGTACATATCCAGAAGAGATGGAAAGGTGATAGAGTCCAGCTTCTGGGCCCTAGCTGCCATCTGATGGTAGCTGGAAAGCAGAAGACTACGCAGTCCTACGAAGCTCAACTGTCACCATTCAGCAAGGACCTGGACGACGTCATCGAATCGATCTTCTCTTTTGTAATGCGGTGACGAGTGGTGAAGGATATGACTGGTTTTTGTGTTGTGATCTAGTGAAAACCTTCGGAAGAAGTGACTTTGTTAATCGGACCAAGTGCTGGTTTCCGATAATCTTGTAAGGGTGGAGCAAACAAGTTTTTATGCCAATAAACATGATAAAATTTTATCTTTTTATTTTTTTTCATTAGACAGCGTCATAGAGACGTCATGGTATCAGACTAGTAACAGCACGTTGAATGTTATTCCCCTTTGTAATTGAGGTAGCGCAGATTTACCTTGAACTTAGGTATGCTTCTGAATACAATCAACGCATTTCCCGTTCTACAAAACGTTCATTAGATTTACAGTGGTATTATAAAGTATACATGAACTTTAATATTTATATTTACACACTCTTATCAACCTTTTCTTAAACAATGGTGCCGATTCTGTTGTAAATCGCACTAAACTAATGTTAGTCACATCACATCTCTTTCTTGCGAACATTATTGAAAAAGGATAGAACATATTTAAAACTGTCAAATTAGTCTTTGCCGTCTTCATTTGCGGGTATTTAGACGTAGCCGCGATAGATGGCGACTAAATTTATATTGAAAACAAGCATTGGACTAATTTGATAGGACTAAATTTCTTACATCCTTTTCTTATGTTCTTTGTTAGAAAGAGACATAGTGATACTAAAATTAGTGAAGAGGTAAACAACAGAATCAGGGCCATTATCAAGATAATATTATTCTAAGTAAAATAACACAGTACCTAATATTTATTAAAACAATGAAGCACTAGCACATATAAATGCCATTGCTATGTGATGTGATCTCAAAATGGACACAATAATTATAAACAGGTGTAAGAATTACGCATCAGTACATTCTTATAAAAATCTGTTTTATCTGCCATGTCCTCAATTACCATTATCGGCCGCATCATCACTCATCTTCAGATTGTCAACAAACACAAGCCTCATCTCATTGTCATTGATTACCATGATATTGAATCAGACTTTTGGTACGGACTGCACTCATATCACAGTGTGGTTAGACATTATACAAGCTTGCCTTGCATATATAAAGTAGCATAACTTTGAACTCATTGAGCAAAGTTTACCAAAACCTTTTAATCTCTTACCATTATTTTGCCTAAGTTTCCTCCATTTAATTCTATTCCTTTACTAATATTGTTGACAGTCAACAAGAGACCTTATTATTAACTAGCTGTCCCCGCGGTTTCACCCACATTTCCGGGTAAAAGCCTATGTCCTTCTCCATACCATAGGCTATCTGCATGCTAAATTTCATGATGATCGGTTAAGTAGTTAAGTCGTGAAATCGTAACAAACAAACTCATTCACATTTATAATGTTATTAATAGCTGTCCCCCGCGGTTTCTCCCGCGTTCCCAGGATAAAAAGTCTATGTCCTTCTCCAGATCATAGACTATCTGCATGCCAAATTTCATAATGATCCGTTGAGTACTTGAGGTGTGAAGGCGTAACAAACAAACAAACATACTTTCGCATTTATAATGTTAGTTAGGATGTTTCTGAACTATAACAAGATATATGCACGAATGTACTTCCACTTCTAGCTGACTTGCTTTCCATTGCAACCGATAGTTGAATAAATAGCCATCCAAATATGCGATGTGTACTTCAATGATTGCAATATTTAACTAGATTAAGATATGTCGTGACTACAAACAATTTAACGTGTAGTTAACAAACACATTTACTGTAATTACTGTAAAAATTCTACAGCCCTGTGACAGGTAGGGTGGCAATGATGTGTTTGGAAATGTAGGATGCAATAAAGAAGTTTATTTAAAAAAAACGTAGCATGAATTACAAGCCGACCGACGATCTCGAAATAGAAGGAAAATAAGCCGGGAAAGACCTCTGCGATAAAACAGAGAAACACTGTTTAAAAGTTTCTTGGAAAACACTGATAACGCCTTCTCTAAAATCCTCACAATTGAAAGCTTATAATTATCATTTCATAAAGCTGGAAATTGAATCATCAAAACCATATTTGGTTCCGTCTCCACACGCGTCACTATTTTGATAGTTGACCTAAATACTGCCGTGGAGGATTTTCATATGGTTTTTTACTGTTTACGCAATATCCTATTTGGTCATCTTAAGATGGCGATTAACTTGGTAACCTACTGTTTATTTGACCTCAATAAAATGCAGGTTTTTCATAATGTCAGCAAACACTTGTAACTGCATATAAAATTATGTTCATCGTGCTTCAAATTTCATACCTTGCATTGCACATGAATTTTGCCTAGCCATTTGAAGTTGCAGTCTGTACAGTATTAGAATTAGTTTTATCGTGAAGATGGCCATATCATCTGAGGCCCATTTAGTAGCTGAAACGTGACCAAAACATCCTCAGTGCAATTTTGATTTGATTTAATTATTGGCACATATAGAGATGATGAATTTAATATTTCTATAGGTTTTACAACATATACTCTTAATTCTATGTTCACGCGGATGCTACTCAACTGTTATTATAAATCTGATGAAATATATTTAAATGATAGAGAGGAGTTATAAAATACAAACATTTACAAAAAAGCAACCGAACTAGTTGTATAACTTTACATAATAAACTGGTGTTTCTTATTCAACCTGATTTACAAAATTGCCTGTACCGTTGTTGTTTGTATTTTTTCCTTTCACCTCACACACTGAGTAAATCCCCGGAGTTGTGCCACTTTGGATTCTCCTTCACCTCGGCTTCAATAACTTTACCGCATATGAAGCGGTTCCTTAAGTATTTTTTTATAATTCTAATATGAAACATTATTTTTTTATTGATCAAAATGGTAAAATTGGTAGTGGAGAAATTAGTGCCTAATTGCAGTGAAGCTATTGCAGCTTTCAAAATTGTATTCTAAATTCTTAATATTTATATTTAGTACCTGTCATCTATTTATACTTTTCTATGAAAAAAAAATTTACCTCAAATGTAACTAATTGTAAAAAGCTGTAACGGTAAAATACTTCACCGTTGTTTAGAAAGTCAAATAAGAACTGTATAGGTACGTTTCACCGCTTGTGTTTCAAACACTACCTTTTGTTAATTGTTACTTTACTACAAATAACCAACAAATCAACTTAAAATCCAGTAACCAAACCACTTAGAAATCCCTTATCATTTTATTAAAAACCAAATACAAATTTGAATATAATTTTCAAGAACATTGTACGATAAGATATCGATACTCCATCGTATTTACTATTGCAAAAGTTATATTGATCAAAATATTGTCGAATCGCTATATTGACCGTACATTGCGTCTTATTCTCTTATACATAGAAATAATCTGATATTAAAACAGCAATGAACAGTGATCGAATTACGTATTTGTATAAATCTCAGCTGCCTCGGACCATGACATTGACTTATTAAATGATACTTTAGTTCAGTCATTTGTAAAACACATGCGATAGAATATGTTGTAAGGTACAAATTGATTAGAATGTTTTTTTTTTATGTTAGATATTACAAGAATATTTGTTGTGAACTCTTTAGTTTAGATTAAAACAGTACCACAGAATATTCAATAGTACTACGTACAATACCCCGAGTGTAAAGAACTCACGTTAATAAACGCTTAGTAACGCATTTGCGTTTACATTTCTCTATAGGAATTGGCATAGCGCCTCTAGCGGAATACTCATGGTACTAATTTGTCCCATACAAAATAGTCTCAAACGCTTACTATCGTATTTGAGTTAACTATAAAACGTAAAAACTTAATAGAATTATAGAATAATAAAGCTACGTCAAGATCACGCACTTTTAAAATGAAAACTAACGTAAATGGAACTATCATCTCGTGAACACGTACCTATAGGTATCATTGGTTTCTATCTAATAATATAATGATTGTACTGTATTTACCCCTTTTTGTATTCATCTAAAGTGCCTGGTGTTTAAAACTCTCCTGTTTATTGAAGATAAGTTTAAAACAGACAATAATCAAAGCTATTTTATTATTATATTCAAAGCTGGTACGTTGAGAATCCACATAAACTACTGACATCTATCGGAATTTAAGTAAACTAAAGCTTTTATGGAATGAATTGAATGGCTCATTCCACTTTGGTCTTACATGTAGATACTAACAAGGTACCTATAACGTAATGTATGTACCCCACAATTTATCCACTACTGTAAATGTAACTTCTACGAATCAACCAATGATATTTACTAGCACATAAACAAAAAAGCATCTGATTCTGACTCTATACTAAACCCGTTTTTATTAAAAAGCTTGTTATGCCTTTTTTGTATAAGACGGTCGGTAAATGAGTTGAGTACAACAAAGTATTTTCTAATATATGTATAATAAAAAATATATATAGGTGTATTCCTGTTAGAATGAAATATTTCGAACTAACTTCCGCCTCGCGTTTTCACACGCGATGCTCTTTACCGTTTAGTGGCTCATCTTTAATATCTTTAGGTCCCTCGGATTAGGCTTCACGTCAGTCAGCCATCACGGCAGGTACTGTTTTATTCTATAGATTTGACCTATGATTATTATTGTCCTAGAATCGTCATTAACCATGGTTACAACGTAACACTTGTTTCAGTTATTAGGTAAATGTGTAGAACCACTCGCTCGCCGGAGTATCCTATATTTAGTCACACTAACCATCTATTAAAGTCGTGTAACCGTTTCATATGTACAGTCGGTCACAGTTTTATAATAAATATTTTGACTATAGTTTGATTAGGGTGGATGTTTCCAATTCTAAGCGCCTATGGGACGTGATTTTGTGATTAACGCATGACTCTTTTGACTGTCAATTATTCTGGCAATTATTAGCATAATTATATGCTAATGAAGCTATTTAAATCGGTCGTTCGTTCCGAAAACTATATGGTTTTGAATGCAACAAGAATATAGGTTTCTATTGCTATACGCCTGATGCGTAAATCACAATTTTTTTAAAGCGACTGTACAACTAACCTCTCGATCGTGATTAGCTAAAATTTGTCCATTTGTTATATGAACTCTGGTTATCTATAGAGCTGATAACAAGATAACAAGCCGCAAATTGTTCAATTGCTCTATTATTGTAATGACTCTATAATGGATATGGCTGGCTTGTGCTCGCGTAGATTATCTGTTTCATATACAATGTTTGTAGGCAATACTTCGCAATAAAGTGTATTCAAAGTAGGGTAAAATATAGTGAGAGGTGGCCGAGTTCAAGTCGGTACCTACCTTTTTTCTCATTGAAGTTAGCAAATGGTAGCAAACAAGCATACCTGCCGGATGGTAAGCGGTTACAGTAGCCTATGGACACTTGCAACACAAGGGGTATCAGCCGCCTGCAGAAATCTCTTCACACCCTTTTTAAGAATCCCATGCTGTACTCCATTGGGAAAACCACGACGTGGAGCTCATTCAACAGTCTGAGCGTCCGCGGAAGGAAGCTCTTTTGAGGCCGCACATATCGAAACCAATTCGGTTCCAATGTGTGATGGACTCCCCGTCGATGGCAGGAGCTGCGATGGTGGAAGGTAGCCGTGGTTCAAACAATTCTTCAGAACACTGTCCGTTGTACAAGTGGTAGAAAGGGAGGAAAAGTCTCTCAGACCGGGATGTAAACCGCTATATAATAAATATACATGTCATGAGTTTACAAATAATTGTACTATTTTTATTGGGTACCTAAGATTGTGAGTTAAGATTCTATATCCATCAAAACGATAACATTTTGTAACAGATAATCGTAAAACACGTAATTAATGATAATGACGCATACAAAAGTAATATTCTGCTGAATAATGATGCACGTAATCAGGTTAATTTTCGTAAGAAATGACGTCACATTATTATGGACACAAGCTGTGAAAAGTAAATATGATACCAGCTACATTTTCATATAAATATAAGTACTTACGTGGCCTTAAAACAGTTGTATGTAACAACTGTTTTTAAGGCCATATACGGAGGATAAAATTAGTGGTTCACTAGAGTTCTGTACAACGAGAGCAAGTTCATTTCTAGGCTTACCACCTTCGGCTAAATCATTAATTACCGTGGTTGGATAATGGTTAAATACAGGTACCTATTTATAATTTGAAAAAAACCGGCCAAGTTCGAGCCGGACTCGAGCATCGAGGGTTTGTAGGTATGTATAGTTCGTTCATCACGGGAATCGAGTCTCGAAGATTTTGCCCCTTTTTTCGGATTATGTAATTTTTTTGCGATGTAACTACAAATTTACGGTTTTTGGATTTCTTCCTTTACTTACGCTACATGGCCTTGCTTCTTACCAAATTTAATGATTCTAGGTCAACGGGAAGTACCCTATAGGTTTTGATTCCCTTGTGAGCGTCAAAATATGCATTATAGACAGCCGTATTTTTTGATTGCGTTTATTTAGAAGTTTGTTTTTTCACTGCTCCAAAGGTATTGCAGACCTGATTATTTGATATTAATTTCAATTTGTTACCTCCACGCTTTCCTGAGAAAAAGGGTCTTGACAAACGGACAGACGGACAGCAAAGTGATACTATAAGGGTTCCGTTTTTGTTCTTTTGAGGTACGGAACTGTGCGATTAAGAGGCAGAAATGGGCAAAAGTCTCTACATTGCAGCCCAAATTATATGAAACCTGCTAGCTCTACGGTATTGAAATTGAAATATATGATACTTAAGGATATAACAAACACATCGCCCGAGCCGAAAACACGATTTCAATTAAAAGCCTCGATAAAAAAAAATGCCAAACATACCTCTGAAAATCAAGAAATTCCCAAATATATCCAACGCCTTAAGGTATTTTAATACGATTTTTTTCATCAATATAGTACATATCATAAGCAAATAAACGCCCGATTTAGTTTTTTGAATTTGCGATTCGGTTTTTCATAATAATGATTTAAAAAAAAGTCGCTTACGTTAAATTAATCTGAGCACCATGAACATCATACCGCACTCTATTGTCCTGCAACTCGCGTATTTTGCTTCGCGCTCACTCGCATTCCGCGGCGATCCGCGTTGCTAGACGGACCTGTGTAATTTTTTTTCAGAATTTTCACATACATAAAACCCTCTCAAATTAGAAAAAAATCATATCAAATTATCTTTAGAAGGCACTGGAAAATGCATGCTAGTCAAATTAAGGCAATTGAGCCTATTATTTGCTTGTTATAAATAAAAATATATAAAATAAAATCTGTTATGATTGATGCTTTTGATAATTGTCACCGAGGCATGTCGTGGTACTGACAGAGACTAATTCTTATTTTCGTCTATGAAAGGTATGGTTAGGGTAGCCTAGGGGGCTAAGGCGCGGGGTATTTATGTACTCCCGACTGAAGGAGGTGATGATTCAAATCCCGGAAAATGTTTTTCTTTATTTTTTTTATCAAATCATGCGAAATGAAAAATCAGCAATATATATTATTTTTAATGAGCAATTACCTATTTAGTTAGTTACCTGATTAAATAATACCTCATTAAATATTGTTTATTTTGAGATCAAAGAAAAGGTATGAAAAAGGTAGGTTGACTGATACTGGTAACAGTAGGTGCCCCGAAGTCGGGGCGGGCATGACTGCCTCTACTGCGGTCATCGAGTCATCTGTAGTTATCGAGTCGAGCCGATAAACTTTTATATTCATTGTATTATTGTGGTCCACTCGCGTAGTCGTCAAATGACAATGGCACAGTAAAATTAGAACAGTAAGGAAAATATTACACATCTTACGTTGACTAAGTTTCTAGTACTTACTGGACTGATTAGTTAGAATGTGAAGCCATCGTATATTTACAATTACTAGTAGTGAGCTCGGCTTATCGGCTATCATTGTGCCGATTGTCGTAACGGCCAATGGCCTGATGGCCGAAAGCCTATCGGCTCTCGGCAGTATTCCTCGATACAGCTCGTATTGTGTGGAGGTTCCTGTTTCTGCAACCCTAACCACCGGTAGCTTAGTTTTTTCAGCCAATCAGTGAGCCAGGCACAGTTTTATATCAATAAAAGTAATAAAATTGGAATAACTTTTTTTCCAAACCATTATATAATACTTCCTTAAGGTGGATGCTTAGCATGAGGCGGGAAATTTTATAATATATGGGTCAAAATAGCTTTTTGAGTTAGATGCCTGCAATAAGGATCATTCACATAACAAAATGATAACTTTTTTATTACTACAAAGGATGCACATAACCTTTTTGAGCATAATGTTTTTTAAATTATTAATATCCATCAATAAATTACGAAGTTATTAAAGTTTTAAAAAAAGCTCGTATTAATTAAGCTTTTTTTAAAACTTACTCGCTCCCGCTTGTACATTAACGTTGACGTCATAATTCGGCCACCACGCAACTGGATATTTGTCAGTTTGTAACCTTTTCACGGCTTAACCACTGAACAGATTTAAATACAATTTGGCAGGGAGATAGTTCAATTAGTGGAGAAGGACAAAGGATACTTTTGAACGTAAATGATCCTCATTGCTCAAAAATTTAATTATGTTACATTTACATACCTCGGTGATACCGCTCAATAAATTTGACAGCGATAGCTCAGAAGTATCACCTCAGCTGCCAGCTTTATAAAAAGAAGTCCTTATGCACGGTGCCGAGATTCCAATATTGCGATATTCCGAGATTTATGCCCTAGGTACAATACCAGAAGTATGGAGTGGAAATAAATGGTGGTGCTCTTCTTCAAAAAAGGCGATAAGGCCCTATTGAAGAACTACCGCCCCATATCCTTCCTAAACCACGTTTATAAGTTGTTTTCGGGGGTCATTACGAATTGTCTTGCACGTAGGTTTGAAGACTTCCAGCCTCCCGAAAAAGCTGGTTTCCGTAAAGGCTTTAGTACCATAGATCAAATACATATATTCAACCGTTATGCCTTGTGTATGATGACTGTGAAAAAGCCTTAAATTCAGTTGAGACATGGGCGGTATTACAGAGTCTACAGCGGTGCTAAATCGACTATCGCTATATCGAATTGTTGAAAGTGATTTTACAGCAAAGCCACTATGTCAATCCGAGTACAGGACGAGAGTACGAGATCAATCCAGTTGCAGAAGGGTGAAAGACAGGGTGACGTAATTTCCCCGGAACCTTTACCACTGCAATGGAGGATGTGTTCAAGCTCTTGAACTGGAAGGGTTATGGCATCAACATCAACGGTGAACACATCTCTCACTTTCGACTTGCCGACGAAATAGTCATAATGGCGGGAATCGCTGAAAGCTTTGAACATCATGCTCAATGATCTCAAGAGTTTCTTAACAGGTCAAGATGAAAATATACAAGACAAAAATTATGTCCAATATTCATATTCCGCCAATACCCGTGATTATTGGGAACACTGCTCTCGAAGTTGTAGACGAGTATGTTTACCTAGGACAAATTGTCCAACAAGGTAGGTTCAACTTCGACAAAGAGGTCAACGGAAGAATCCAACTCAATAACAGGAGAACAAATAATATGTATATAGCTCGTAGAGTTAGTAAGTTGATGTGACAATGGGTAGGCCACATCGCTTGAAGAACCGATAACCGATGGGGATGGAAGTTTCTAGAGTGGCGACCACTAACTGGAAGGGGACACCATGCAGGACGAACTCCCACCAGATGGACCGGCGACCTGGTCAGAGTCACTGGGCGCTGCTGGATTCAAGCGGCCTAAAACCGTTCGAAGTGGAAGTTAATGGGGGAGGCCTATGTTCAGCAGTGGATATCATTAGGATGATGACTAAAAATGGTAGGTAAAGAGGGCATTTTATTGAGAAATTCTACAATTATTGTAAAACGTGATGGAAGAAAACCTGTTTATTTGTCAAATAACATATAATGGTGCCGATTCTGTTGTAAATCGCACTAAACTAATTTTAGTCACATCTCATCTCTTTCTTACGAACAAGATTGAAAAAGGATAGAACATATTTTAAGTTGTCAAATTAATCTTTGCCGTCTTATTTTGCGTGTATTTAGGTGTAACCGCGATAGATGGCGACTAAAATTATATTGAAAACAAGCATTGGACTAATTTGACAGGACTAAATTTCTTACATCCTTTTCTTATGTTCTTTGTTAGAAAGAGACATAGTGACATTAAAATTAGTTTAGTTGTGAACAACAGAATCAGGGCCATTATCTCGATTATTCTCGATTGAGGGCTGTATTTTTGCCTCAATTTTCATTTTATGAGGACGCCTTGTTTTTTTAAATTATATTAAGTTTGTTGCATTGTGATATATCTAGGGAATGCAAACCGGTTTCACCGAAAATCGAAAAACCGGTTATTCGGTACGGTTTTGACCAAAAAAAAACCGGTTTTACGTAACACCAAAACCGGTTTTTCGGTAATTTTCGGTTTTTATATCAATGTTTGGAAATACTAAAAAAGGAAGATTTGCCGCCGTTTTGTAAACTGAGTGCAAAGCAGTGAGTATTTTTGTGATGAACTGAAGGGTGTTGATGTGTAGTGTGTTGAGCTGGTAAGAAAATAACTTATAATGATTATTGTTTTTATGATATAAAATACGTTAAACTTTGTTTTACAATACTTATGCAGCAAACTAGCGTACGGCCCGCCTGATGATAACCAGTTACCTTAGCCTATGGATGCTTGCACTGGCAACATAACGGTTATCACTCGCACGTTGCCAACCCTCAACCGTTTTGAAGCGGGGAGCTCATTCCACAGCCTGAGCGTCCACGATAGGAAGCTTCTTTGAAACCGCACAGTACGAGACCATTTTGGTTCCAATGTGTGTGGACGTACTCCCTGTCGGTGACTACCATGGTAGAAGGTAACTGGGCATCAGGTCAAACAATTCTTCAGAACACTGCCCGTTGGAAAAGTGGTAGAACACACATAAGAAGGCAGTGTCTCCTCAGACTAAGGGGCTGTAAAACACTTGTGAGCTCGGGATCGTCGACAATTCTAACGGCACGTCGCTGAACTGAGTTTAAATACCCAAGCAGGTATCCAGGTGCCCACAAAAGACAGAAATACTCCATTTGGGCCAGACTTGCGAATTATATAGTTGCTGTCTTTGTCTCGATAAGAAGTACTGCTTCGCTCTATTAATCACACCGAGTTTTTTGGATACCTTGTAGATGACTTTGGAACAGAACGTCTCGCTATAAATACTAATGCGAAGGATCCCAATGCTTTTCGTGATCTTGAGGGACATGTTCTAGAAATGAAAAGCCACAGCAAATGGACTTTTCTCAAAGGTGAATGCGCAGGCTTGTGTGTGACTTAGTGGGGTTGAAATAGACTAGGTTTAGTCGACCCCGATCGAATCCACTAGTTTGTGTACTCTCGATTTAAGACGTAAGTCCTTCGCGCCTTTTCTCCAATATAGAACGAGGGACATTTGCACGGCTCGTGTAATGAGCATCACCTGTAATTTCATCTGCATAGCAATTAATGCTGGCAATAGATCGTATATCATTGATATGCTGGAGGAATAGTGTTGGGGATAATTCAGAGCCTTGCGGGACGCCAGCATTAATGTCATGCTATCGGAGCAACTACTGTCAATGAAGGCTCTTATGTATCTGCCAGACAGCAAGCTGATTGATTGGTGTTATTTTTTACCCGTCTGCACGACAACAAAGACTGGGTAATGTTTTTTTTTTTTATCTAAGGACAACATTCGTATAGTAATACTCACGTTTTTGTGTACACGCAAGTTGCTGTGCCGCTATAATAAGCCATGTTCATAATATTACGTGTGAAAAGAATATTATAACGTACGAAACATAATTTAATAAATGTTTAAATAAGTACTTATTAATTACTGATCTATTTTTTTAAATAAAGACATCATATCTCATAGCAATTAAAAACCAAGCAAACGTGATATGTTTTTATGATTTCATTCGTATAAAATAAAATCAAAAGCAACGAACCGTGTAGTCTATATAATCGAGTCTCTGATGAAAACGAATCTACAGAGTTAAATAAACTATTATTTCCATCAATTTGATGAAAAAGAGATGGATGAATTGTATGAAAGATGATAACGGATAGAAGGGACGAATGAAAGAAGCGTACATATTGCGCCGATCCCAAATGATTGGAAACAGGGCAGGTGATGTTTCTTTTATACCCACTTCATTACCTTTAACTGATAATAATTCCTCAGTTTGCGATTTTTACATCTTAGGCACGGTTAGTATCTATAATTCGAGCTATAGAAATAACGTGAAAGAAAAAAACGAGCGATTATTTAAAAAACCGGTTTAAAACCGGTTAACCGGTTTTTACGTCTCATAACCGAAATAAAAACCGGTTTTCATTTTGCCACGGTTTTGCATTCCCTAGATATATCGCTAAGTTTAATAAGTAATTAAAGTTACATAGTTTTGTTAACGTGTTGATAACTGTAGTGAACAAGAATTTAAAAAATACATAAAAAGTAATTTAAAAAAACGGTCGATAAAATTCAACATAGTTTCCCTCCTTTTAATTTGTGCACATTATGAAAGCTCACAGCTGTATACGAGTAGGATACTCTCCTGTCTGTCCATTTGTCACAGTCTGTTTTCTCCGAATTTATAGAACACAAATTGTATTTAGATAAAACGCTTAGTTTCGTGACCCGACGACAATTACCTAAGTAGCGTATGTAAAAGAATTCTGGTTTTGGGAGACAATTACCTAACCTGAGAAATATTATCGTAAGTATCAACTTTTAAAAATTAATATCTGGAGACATTTTTCACACACGGCTACCTGATCCCAAACTAAGCAGAACTTGTAAATACATTTCTAAATAGTATAAAAAGAAGTCGTTTTCCGCGTCTGTTTGTCTCTCTGTTTATCAACTCTAAACCACGCAACGGGTTTTGCAGTTTTAACCATCAGATAGATCCTCATTAGTACTACGAAAAGAGAAGATGCCACACATCACAACTATGTTCCGTTCAAGTGTGGCCGGATGGCCTCATGTGTGAAGTGTTGTTGTAAAACAATGAACGAAACGCGTAAGCGCCGTGAAAATAACGGTGTTTGCGAGAAAAATACTCCTAAAAGTTTTCTAATAGCGCTACGTAGTTCTACTGTCTGCTTAGACGACTAATTATTGTTTCAGTGCTAAAGAAACCTTTAGTCGACTCTAAAGAAATGGGACATAAGCTTTGCTTATGATAGTATCTCTATACGTGGTAATAATAGCTCAAAACTTTACAGCAAATAATTATCATTAATATTTTAAATGATATCACAGATTTAAAATTAGCAAGAAACAGTCGCGATACCGTGACCGGGTGGCGTGGGCGGTCGCGCAAATCGCTCCACTGACACCACATTATGACATTGTACCCGTGCGAAGCCGGGGCGGGTTGCTAGTACTTACTATACATATTTACACTCAGACTCGGGACATGCAAACATGTTCATGCACACAGATGCATATCCTTGGTGGGAATCGAACATAAGATCGGCGGCGTGGAATCTTAACTAACTACGCCAACTGGCCCGTCAAAAGTTTTTTAAAGTATTTGAAAAATTATATTTGTAATGTTTGTCTGCAATTTGTCTACTGTTTACATTTTTACTGTGTCCAATTCAAAAAGCGTCGTTCTCGCGGAAATATATAGATGGCGGTGTGTCACGTTGAATTGTTTGTTTGCAATGACGCACTTCTAAATAGAGGGAGCTAGTATTTTTTGCTTGCTTAGTTCCGGTAATTTCCGCTAATATTATGTGAAAATGTGGCGCAAGGGTGAAAACTGAAATCTGCTCGAGAGTATTCTGGGCCTTAAGTAGGTAAGTAATCATTTATTAATTGCACCATGTGCAAAAAACAAATACGCATTTGATCCGCATTCGATACTTACGTATTTAATTAGGGCCCGTATCAATCTACAATCAAAAGTCATGTCTCAAGCAAGAATATATTGTGTCAATCGAAAACAAACCTTATCATTTAAATAAGTCTAATCAAATTCAATTGTTTTAATCTCGCCTAAAACTAGATTTATGTTTTGATAAACGATAATACAAACTTTATCATAACTGCTCTAGATGATTTTGTGTGCTGACAAAAACTCAGGTTCCACCGAGATTTGAACTCGGATCGCTGGATTCAGAGTCCAGAGTGCTAACCATTACACCATGGAACCGGCTGGCTACTGTATCAAAGAAATGGAAGGGAACTGGGAGTCAAGAGTTCCCTAACACTGCGTATGATTTTTTCGGTACTGCTATAGTTTGTTTGCTTGCTTGTGTGCTTTTTCAGTCTGTTCATCTAATAAGGCTGTAGTCAGATATATGATATATTTACCAGCTTGGAAACAATCGCTTGAAATTTGAGAGGATTTTTTTACTAAAATAGTTTTAAACTCCTTTTAAAAATATATATGAAGAGGGTCATCTTAGCAGAGTAATTTGCTCTGAAGGAAATATACTTAACCCTAACCGGAGAAAAGCAAATATTTTTAATAAAAAATCCGGTCAAGTGCGAGATGGACTCGCTAGTTGAGTGGCTTCCGTACTATATCATTTATTTTGTGGATGCTCGCGTAGCTATTAACTGTATGAAAGTTGCCTCAAATATCAAATAATTTCATACGGAATTCGAAAATAATGATTTAATTCTTCCATTCAAAAGTCCTCCCATAGTGCCAAATTGTTTAATTGTAAATATCTGGATACCGTAATACCCTAAGTTTAATCTGTGCCTAAGTACCCGATACACAATAGGAGTTTGTCTGTAGTGATTTTCTAATATCGCAAAATATAAAGATACGGGCATTTCAATGCAGTTTTTTTTTTTTTTATACAACTATGTCGATAAACAAGCATACGGCCCGCCTGATGGTAAGCAGTTACCGTAGCCATATGGACGCTTGCAACACAAAAAACATCGCTCACGCGTTACCGACCTTTCCCCCCTCTCCTATGAGCTCTGGCGACCTTACTCACGCACAGGAACACAACTTTACACAACATAAAGTTATTTGGCTGCGGTATTCTGTAATTTTCATACTAATAGTCCCAACTTTTATTATAAAAGGCCGTATTTAATTTGAGAATTTATCTGCACAATGAAACAGTCAAAATCAAAAAGTTACCTGATAAGGCACTTATGAACGTTAAGTACATACAGTTGATTCTATCACCCGTTCCGAAAACACTAGTAAACTTTAGTACCTATTTGATTTTAATCTCAGACGCTAATTGTAAAAAAAACTTGTGTCTTATAAGAAATTCAGTCGCATTGGATGTTATATGATACCATTACAACAAATGTCGGATCAGACACGGTCATACATTACATTTTCTAATAATGTGCAATAATAGGCCTTACCACTGAGATACAAAGTGCCTTGTCACACGGACAGGTGTAAAACGTGACCTTAAGTTTTCCGCTTTTCCATCACGTAGTACGGATCTCTAAAAACAAACGATTTCTTTAGCATGTTTTGTTTGCACATGTGTTCAGTAATTACCTACCAGTGTATTGTCAAGAAATTAGACTGTACGTGTGTATCAATAAATGCTGTGACGTCGTAACATATCAACACTGTAAACATGTCGTTAGCATATTTATTATTCTATTGCGTACTTATTTGGATGACATTCCATACACTTTGTATGACATCTAATTATTATTAATGAGAATCGATAATGTGTGGTTTTTGAATTGATTAGTGGTCATTATTTTTACAAGCTTTTATTTACCTGTCCCGGCGGCGGTGTCTGTGTCTGTAATCAAGACCCACCAAAAACATTCTGTAAAAAACTAGCCAAGTCTCGATGGAGCTGCTTGTTTATCTCTAAAAAGTAATGAAATCTAGACAAAGTCGTGCCAAGTCTAAGGTTCCTTACTGCGATTTCTTTATTATTATAGTTAATGTTGTGTGACTTGGCCGTTGAACATTCTTTATACGTTAGTGGGTACAAGTACAGATTGGTGCAATGGTGTCATGGAGCACCTGGTTTTGTACCCTTGTGTACCCTTTGTTGGTTTTTGAACGTAACTAGCATTATAAACTTGTAAACATTATTTCCTTTTCCGCATCCCTTCCTTTCTACATGCACCGAAATATATATGTGTGCGTCACTCATACACGCGCAACTGCATCGTACAACGACAAAAATCTCCATTACTTTAATGTCTTCAACCGCAACACACTAACTTTCGTCGCGCGTGATTAATCGAAACTTTAAGGGTCCATCCGCCTCCAAAATATTCCAAATATACTGTGATACGTGTAATTAACATGATCCAAATATAGTGCTGTGTACATTTGTGAGTTTCCAACAATTTAAGAAGAAAAATTCACTCGCGCTGGCCGCGCGAGTCGCCCACGATTTGTCCACGATATGGTGGCATTTTGAAGAACGTCGCTGAAAGAGATTTATCAAGTAAGTGCATGTGTCCATCATTCTGCAGCCTGTGGAACCTTTCTTGATACTCCAAAAGCCCCAGCACGGCTGCATTTCCTAGCCCCCCAATATTCTTTACAAGTACCTAAATCTTTAATTCCAATTTAATACCTATTTATGATACAGTCCATTAAACCGCTAACTAAAGTGAAGAAGAAGTCAATTGCTTCTCCATTTTTTCTGGTCACTTCGATCCGGATTATAACCATTTTTCTGGTCAATATTTTTTCTGAAATTTTCGCTTCAATAAACTTAAAGGACACCTTATAATCTCGTTCCCTACCTATAGTATTTATTTGTATTACATATATACTTACGTATATTCATTACATTTATATTTATTACTCGCACAATATAGATAATATATTTATGCCATATTAATTAAGATAGTTTGTCAAATTTTTATTATTTCTACACCCCGCTTTGGCAAGCTATTCTTATTTTTTTTCCCCGCATTAATACTGGTATTGAATAATTATTAATACTGTGAGTGAATATAAAATTATCGCTAAATAATATATTTTATTAATATTTCGCAATATTGTAGGTAGATTCATATAACTCTTGTGCCGGTGCGTGGTGCGTATATTTGAACGACTCGCTCGATCTCGGCTGCTAGTGTAGTGCATACCTACGTATATCTATACAGGTAGGCATAGTGCGCTTCCCGATTGACGTTTCTAAGTAGGTCAGTGTCAAACGTCAGCCCGGTTCGTAAACGTTTGTTTACAAGTTTCATATATAATTCGCGCGATCGAAATTAGTTAAAATCTTTTGTTTTTATTGTGTATTTTTACATAATCTGTTGTTTTTTATCGCTATAACCGCTACTTTCTTTAAATTGAGAATAAATAGTCACTAAAATGTCTAAAAAGAGCAAAATAGGCGAGTGTGAGGAAAGTTCAAGTTCTACAAAGTGTTTAGAATTATCAATTTTAAAGTCGAAACTTGAAGTGTATTTTCAACGCATGCAAAGTGTTTATGACTCAGCCAAGGCTGCATCAGCTGATTCCCAACAGTTACCGTTGTTTCTACAACGAGCTGTAAGTATTCATGAAATTCGCACTAAGTTTGAGGAATCATTAGATGAATTTAATTTGTATTCTTTAAAGTCAGATCCAACTTATAAAGTGAACTACAGCAAGTGGTTAGCATTTGAGGATTTATATTGTTATGTTAAGGAATTGCACTCTGCAAACACAGATCAGGTTCACCCCGCTGAGTCAAAAATTAATTTGAAACCTAGAAGAAAACTTCCTCCCATCGACTTGCTTTCTTTTGATGGTGATTTAAAAAAATGGCCTCTATTTTATGCCCAATTTGATAGTCTTGTTAACAATAACAGTTCTCTAACTGATAGCGAGAAAGTGTTCTATTTGGTCGGCAAGTTGACTGGTAGTGCAACATCAGTTTGTGCAGGTTTGCCTGCCACCGCAGATAATTATACTCTTATATGGAATGCTCTCATACAAAAATATGATGATCCCCGTTCGCTAGCATGTTCTTATTTAAATCAATTATTAGATTTTAAGCCGCTGACTACAAATAGTGCTGCCGGTCTTGAGTTGTTTATTAATAACTTTAATTCAGCTATTCAAGCTCTTAAACAATTAAAATTAAATAATTTATTAGATTTTGTGTTTTTACATATTGCTCTTCAGAAGCTTGATACAGATACAATAAAATTATTTGAAACTACTTTTCGCAAGGAAAAATTTCCCACATATGAACAACTTTTTAGTTTTATTTGTGAACAAAGTAAAGTTTTATCCCGCACTTCTAATAAAAGTTTTGATGTATTACAGAGTAGATTACAAAGTAAAGGTTTATCCACATCTAGGAAAACAGTACCTACTCCTAAACCTACTCAGTCTTTTATGAACACAAATTCTAATGTTAACAAAAATATTTGTTTGCTATGCAAAAGTGACAAACATGAACACATGTACTCTTGTGCTATGTTTATGAAGTTGACTCCGCAAGAAAAATATAATTTTATTAAAAATAACTTTTATTGTCACAATTGCTTAAGTTTTAAACACAAGACTATGGCATGTACTTCAAAGCATAATTGCACTCATTGTTCAGCTCGGCACCATTCTCTTCTTCATTTCAATCCGCCAACTCAACCGCAGTGCAAATTAGCTGTTTCTTCGCCCGTACCCACGGGTAATATCGCACACATGGGTAATTCCGTACCCACGGGTAATTCCGTACCCATGGGTAATTCCGTACCCACGGGTAATTCCGTACCCACGGGTAATTTCGTACCAGCTTCGGTACCCGCTACCGTTCACACCCTGTCTTCTGAGACAGCCGCAAGCTCGGAATTTTCTGCAATTCGGAGTAAAGTCGACCCGTCGACACCGCACACTTCTGTTCTTAACAGTAAGTCTTCTTTTTGTTCTATTTCGCGTGATCACGCTGATCACACTCGCACCGCTACTACTACCTTGTTAGGTACCGCTAAAATTAAAGTATTTGACAACTTTAACCGCACTCACTTCTTGAGATGTCTGATCGACCCGGGCTCTCAAAGTGATTTTATTTCTCAAGATTGTTGTAATAGGTTATCGCTACCTATTTCAACTCAAAACCGCTTTTCTGAAGTTAAAGGTATTGGAGGAGTTTCACATAAAATCAAGGGGTTTACAGACCTAGATTTTACTTCGCGCTTTGATAACGGCCATGTTTATTCTATTCAACCAATGATTGTCGAACGCATCACGTCACACCTACCCGACGCGCACGTGGATATTGGTGCAATGGAAAGCGTTTTTCGCGACTTACCGTTAGCGGATGACGACTTTTCTAAGCCCGGTCCTATCGATTTACTTTTAGGTGTCAGGATTTACTGTGACATTTTATCTTTCGACAAAGTCAGAGGTTCTAAAAACTCTCTAATTGCCTTGGAAACTACTTTAGGTTACGTCCTCATGGGCGACGCACCCGTTCTATCAGCGCCCACTTCTACCCGCGTATTTTGTGCTTTTACTCGTGATTCTTTAGATCAATCTTTAGAGAAGTTTTGGTCTGTGGAAGAATTGCCTGATAAGAAGTTTTTAAGTCCAGACGAGCAGGAGTGCGAAGACACATATGTCGCTACGACTACTCGCAAAGACGATGGGAGTTTCTCGGTACATCTTCCTTTCAAGGATAGTCCCGAGAAACTAGGCAATTCTTACATCACGGCCAAACGACGCTTTTTATTACTCGAAAAGAAGTTCGCAAAGTCCCCAGAATTACGTGTAAGATATAGTAACGTTATTCTCGACTACATCGATAAGGGAATTTTATCGCGAGTACCGCCAGACGAGTGTATCTTACCTTGCTTTTACCTGCCGCACCACCCTGTGGTACGTGACGACAAATCTACAACGCGCCTCCGCATCGTGCTGGATGGTAGCGCCGCTACTAATACTAATTTGTCTCTCAATGACATTCTTCACACAGGTTGCAATTTGCAAGCTGATATATTTCACATTCTTTTGAATGTCCGCATTTTTCGTATTGCATTTCTTGCTGACGTAAAACAAATGTATTTGTGTATTTACGTTCACAAACCGCACCGCAAATTTCAACGTATTTTATACCGCTTCTGCGATGATGAACCGATTGAGACTTACGAGTTCAATCGCGTTACGTTCGGACTCTGTTCATCACCATTCTTAGCTTTGCGCACTCTGCGTGAACTAGCTTCTCGCGAGAGAGACAACTATCCTCTCGCCGCCACAGTCTTGGAGAGAGATGTTTATATGGATGACCTGGCTTCCTCTGCTTCGTCATGTACAGAAGCAGCAGTGATAGCTCAGCAGCTCATTCAGTTATTTAAAAAAGGAGGATTCGACTTAATCAAGTGGACGAGTAATTCGCCTGAGTTACTCGAAAGTATCCCCGTCTCTCACCGTCAATCCGAGTCAATCTCTTTCGATGATGAAAGTGTTTTTAAGATTCTCGGTCTTCGTTGGCTTCCTGTGACTGATAATTTTAATTTTTTAACTTCGCAACCGCCGTCTCTTTGTACTAAACGCGCTATTTTATCTGCAACCGCACGGTTGTATGATGTTCTTGGTCTCGTCGGACCCGCCATTCTTTTTGCAAAGTTATTGATCAAGGAGCTGTGGCTTCTCAAGTTCGCGTGGGACGATGTTCCTCCAGCTCACATCGTTGAACTGTGGCAGCGCTATACTTCTGAGTTGCCATTACTTTCTCAACTCAAATTTCCTCGTCACATAGGCATTGAAACCGATTCTAGCGTCTCACTGCTTGCATTTGCTGACGCAAGTGAGAAAGCATACGGCTGTGTCATTTATTCACACGTTGAGAATGACAATGAGAACCCTATAGTTTCCTTGCTTTGTTCCAAGTCTCGGGTTTCATCCCCGACTAAAATTGTTACTTTAGCTCGTCTAGAGCTCAACGCTCTCGTTCTTGTAGCGAGATTGCTTCGCACCGTTTATGATACGTTGTCTCAACGTCACCGCATTGACAATATTTATGTTTTTTCAGACTCTGTAGTCGCTCTTTGTTGGGTTTCTTCATCACCTCATAGGTTTTGCACCTATGTCGCTAACAGAATTTCGCAATTCCAGTCACTTTTATCTCCTGACACTTGTTACCACATCGCAGGCGTACAGAACCCTGCTGATTGTATTTCCCGCGGGCTTCTCCCTTCGCAGTTAGTGAGACATGAGCTCTGGTTCTCAGGACCTTCGTGGGCTTCATTACCAGCCAGCGAATGGCCTATACAAAAATTTTCAGCTCGTTCAGATGACTGTGACTTACCGGAATTGAAAACTGTTTCACATCTTATTAATACTCATGAAGAAGAAAACCCTCTCAGCGCACTTACTTCAAGGTTTTCCTCATGGCAGAAACTTTTACAATCAACTGTTTACCTTCTTCGATTTATTAAAAAGTTGCCAAGGAATAACCTAATAACCGCTAACGATTTAGATGTTGCTGAATCTTTTATTATTAAAATAACTCAACGTTTTTCCTTTCGTGGGGATATTCGTAATATTCAAGCTGGAATATCGCCTTCCTCCGGTTTGAGAAAACTGTTTCCTTTCATTCATGAAGGAATTTTAAGAGTCGGTGGTAGGCTTGGTAAATCAAGTTTAGATTATTCTCATAAACATCCAGCTGTTTTACCAAAAAAGGGACATGTTATTGATCTTTTGATTGATTATTATCACCGCGAATATTGCCATGCCGGTCCCCAACTTACCCTTTCAATTATAAGGGAAAAATATTGGGTCTTGTCTGGTAGACGCGCTGTTAAACAACGCGTTCACAACTGTTTAAAATGTTTTAAACTAAATCCGAAACAGACTTTCCCAGCTATGGCAGACTTGCCACAGTGTCGTGTTGAGCAATCGAAGGCATTCACACACACAGGTATAGACTACGCTGGTCCACTTTATATAACCTTAACTAGGAAACGTGGTGTACGAAGTCAAAAAGCGTACTTATGCATTTTTATATGTCTGGTAACTAAAGCGGTTCATTTTGAACTCGCTTCTGATTTAACTTCCATTACTTTTTTAAACGCTTTTAAACGGTTCCTATCGAGACGTGGTACTTGCAAGTTTCTGTATAGCGATAATGGTACAAATTTTGTAGCTTCAAAAGCTTACTTAAATGAACTTTATTCCTTTTTATTAACTGATGATTATTACAAGTCTTTTAGCTCAGAGCTTGCAAAGAACCGTATTACTTGGCACATGAATCCTCCAACCGCTAGTCATTTCGGCGGTATTTGGGAGGCTAATATAAAGAGCGCTAAATCTCTTCTATTCCGCGTCATAGGACGACAAATTTTGACTTTTGAGGAGATGGTCACTGTGCTCAACCAGATAGAGGCTGTGCTTAATAGCCGCCCGCTTACCACATTGAGTTGTGACCCATCAGAGCCTTCTGCACTTACGCCAGCGCATTTTTTACTTACCGCACCCTTAGAATTCTTACCTGCAGCTGACTTAAGTGGAGAAAGAGCGAGTCTATTGACGCGATTTTCCCTTATGGATTCGTTAGTACAAACTTTTTGGAAACGTTTTAAAACTGAGTATCTCCATAACTTACAAGTTCGTGAAAAATGGAATACTCCGTCTAACCCACTCACAGTAGGTTCTTTAGTACTGGTAAATATGGAAAACTCTCCTCCTTTACAGTGGCCATTAGGAATAATTACTCGTATTTTCCCTGGCCATGATGGCGTTATTCGTGTTGTCGAAGTTAAGACTTCGAACGGCGTATACAAACGGCCAGTAGTTAAGCTGTCACCGTTACCCGTGCAGTAGAGTCTTTCATATTCAGCTTTATCTATAGTTATAGGCTTTTATATGTGTATTTCTATAGTATTATTTTTCATTTATTTTTTCTTTAAAGGCGTTCCTTTAAGGCGGGGGGCATGTTGGTTTTTGAACGTAACTAGCATTATAAACTTGTAAACATTATTTCCTTTTCCGCATCCCTTCCTTTCTACATGCACCGAAATATATATGTGTGCGTCACTCATACACGCGCAACTGCATCGTACAACGACAAAAATCTCCATTACTTTAATGTCTTCAACCGCAACACACTAACTTTCGTCGCGCGTGATTAATCGAAACTTTAAGGGTCCATCCGCCTCCAAAATATTCCAAATATACTGTGATACGTGTAATTAACATGATCCAAATATAGTGCTGTGTACATTTGTGAGTTTCCAACAATTTAAGAAGAAAAATTCACTCGCGCTGGCCGCGCGAGTCGCCCACGATTTGTCCACGATATGGTGGCATTTTGAAGAACGTCGCTGAAAGAGATTTATCAAGTAAGTGCATGTGTCCATCATTCTGCAGCCTGTGGAACCTTTCTTGATACTCCAAAAGCCCCAGCACGGCTGCATTTCCTAGCCCCCCAATATTCTTTACAAGTACCTAAATCTTTAATTCCAATTTAATACCTATTTATGATACAGTCCATTAAACCGCTAACTAAAGTGAAGAAGAAGTCAATTGCTTCTCCACCCTTCAACGGCCAAGTCACACAACATTAACTATAAATAAAATAAAAATAAAAAATAAAAATGTCGGATAACAATGCTATATTATTATGACATGGAGCTGATCTGTTGATGGAGCCGGAAGGTAGCCATGGAACTCTGTAATAAAACGTCGCAACCCCATTGCGTTTGGTCTTGTTTGATTCGACTTGACAAGGATTTTGGTTCTAGGGTCTGATGATCAAGTTGGTCCAAAAAGCTTGTTTAAATAAATTCTTGTTTATTTTTCAGCTTTTCCGGGTTAGAAGAGATCGTGGTTGTAGATTCTGCTAACAGATGGCGTTAAGGCTTTGGACGGTACGTCATTTGAATGTAAAACAAAAACTTCTTGGTTGTCACTTCTTACTTTTAGATGAATAGTAAAAGGTTGGAAAAGATAGGATTTATTTAAAAAACGTAATTTAAGGTTAGTTCTACCCTACAAAAAAAATTGCGATGCTATTTATGTACTTATTTATATCTATAGGTTAATTATTATTGAACCTGATTTCGTTTTATCTAATAAATTTAAATTAATTACAAAGTAGAAAATGTTAGTAAGCAAGAAATCAAAGTCTTTGATTGTTATTTGAAATTTCGCTACTTGACATTCATCGTGCGCGGTTCCATGGTGTAATGGTTAGCACTCTGGACTTTGAATCCAGCGATCCGAGTTCAAATCTCGGTGGAACCTTCGACTATTTTTTTAGTATTATTTTGTTTGATAATAATAATAATCTTCTTTATTTGTCAGGTTTTTATGCATTTTCCGGCAGTACCAAAAAAACTTTTTATATTGCTAATAAAAAGCCGCTTTCATAGTTCCTGCAATAACTAGTTTTAATTAACCGACTTCAAAAAAAGGAGGAGGTTCTCAATTCGAATGTATTTCTAGAAATGTGAAATGTAGGTAGGTACTGAACTTTTTCTGTTTGCGAGCGAATTTTAACTATTTATGATTGTTGACCAAATGCTTTTAGGTGGCTGACCCCCCCCCTTGATCCGCTTCTGCCGCTTATCATCAGGCGGGCCATAGGCCGAATGTTTGGCTACCTCAGTAGTTAAATAGACAGGGAATAGTTTCAGTTGCTCTTTTTCAAACACCATTAATAATTCCACATTAGCAACAACAAAATCCTAACAACCCCAAATTGAGAACCCTATCAATCAACTTGAATTATTAACCCATTAGCGACCACCGCCTACAAAACGTCCCCGTTATGGCGATATGGGACATTTCAAGCACGCCCAACTAACCCATACCAGGGTTGGCCTTCGGGCCTCGCGGGTATCGTAGGGTTTAATGAAAAAGCATCAAATTTCATAATTGATAGAAGCGTGACAGCAGTTCACGGGGCAGTCTCGTGGGACGCACAATTTATTAATCAGAAATAATAATTCACAGGTAAATGTCAGTTCTGCGCGTGAGCCGGGACTGATAAACATCGCTCGTAATCGGAAGGGTTAAATGGTAGGGTTGACACTGAGAAGTAGCACAGGCAACTTTTTTTATTGGTATCAAATAATTTAACTTCTTTAGATACATTGAGCTATTATTACAACGTATAGAGAAGCTATCATAAGCAAAGGTTATGCCCCATTTTTTTAGAGTCAACTAAAGTTCTCTTTAGCGTGAAATAATAATTAGTCGTTTAAACAGACAGTAGATACACGTAGCGCTATCAGAATGCTTTTAGGAGTATTTTTCTCGTAAACACTAAGATTTTTCACGGCGCTTATGGGTTTCGTTCATAGATCTACAACAACAAGTGTGGCCGGATGGCCTCACTTGAACGGAACATAGTTGTGATGTGTGGCGTCTTCTCTATAGTTATAATAGCTCAATGCTTAGATACTTGATTGTTAGAGTAAGTAAAGTATGGTAAAATTGTACTATAATAGCCATAGCCATAGCATCAGCATTCTTCAGTATATTACTTCTTATATGCATTCTGAATTCTGAGAGACTATGTCATATGCTCAAATATTTTCATAGAAAAAGTGAGCATTTTTAACATTGTTCACAGCGCCATCTATCGAGATAGTTAGGATTTACCATCTTCCCTAAAGCTCCTTGCTGCAACTAGGAGTCATATTGATGCACTTTTGTTAGCTTTGTCCGCGAGATTCCTTACTGTCGGAGCTGTTTTCGAATTTTACTTGGTGTTTAGTTGGGAATATTTATGCAGTCTCAATATATTCATTAATTTAAATAAATTCATAAAAATATCTGTGTTTGATTGACAATCATAGGTTTAAGTATAGGTTAACCTTGACGTAATTTGTGTAAAATAATTTTGCAAATGACAACCCTATTATAGGGCGAGTTGCACAAACTATATTAGTTAGCAAGCAATACATCGATATATTTTTATATTCTAAATATTGATATATCTACGCCCATTATACCTACTTACGACAGTTACGAGGTATGCAGAGGCCTCAAATACTGATTGTTTTCCAGTTCTTATCAAAATATCTATGTACATAAAAGCTATGTCATTGTTTAATACGGTTAATAAACCTTCTGATATCGGCAATCTTTAATCTTCATGTCCTTAATAAAATTTATATTATTGTATTACTATAAAATGCTTTGATAACAAAATACAGAAGCCTAGGTAATATTGTAGTTAGAATTAAAATAAGCACTTAATATAAATTGCAATATTATATTAGTTCTAAATTGGAAGCTGAATCATCGTAGAAAGTGAAAATATATCAATATTATGATATAATACGAAGATACCTATACTAACTCAACCGAACATCATGTTTAGCATGCAGTTAGCCTATGGTATGAGACAGCTAGTAATTTAAATAAAAAAAAACGTTTAGTTTTCCTCGGTGTCTCTAGCTATACAAAACCTCAAGAGGAATTGCTTCGATCTAACAAATCTATCATCAAACTATTGCCCATCCTTGTCATTTTGTATGACACTGACAGTGACATTTCTCTAGAAACTGGCTGTAACAAACCGTCGTTTAAACCTTAACAAATGTTGTTTCCATCCGTCCCAGACATAGATTTTTAATTCACATTTATACTCATATATTACCACACCTCAAATCCCAGAGCGGAACCCTGTGCTGGTAGCGAAAGAGTTATTTTTAATTATACTTATCAGTTAATACGTAGGTGCGCCGCTGACTTCACCTGTCTGGTGACTGTTGCAATGTATGGGTATTAGTTTTATTGTTCAGGTTTAAACTTATTCTTTTGGGAGTTGAGGCGTAATTATCATCATCAGCTTGATGTTTACTAATTAGTAGCACATATTTATTTCGTAATGGAAGTTTATAAACTTCCATAACTCACCAATGAACTTATAAGTCACCAATGAACTCCATGATATGTTTTTTGAACGAAATCACAAAATGTGTAACAAACGGTGCGATTTAAAACGGTGGTGAAATATTTGAGGTTGGGATCAAATGTTGAATGATTGGACCTCTTTATATGTATTTCATCTATACTTAGCTTCTATCAGGTGTCCCGAAAAATCTTATTTATATATAAAAGTTCAGGTTCCACCGAGATTTGAACTCGGATCGCTGGATTCAGAGTCCAGAGTGCTAACCATTACACCATGGAACCGGCTACCGGATTTGCAATAAGATGACATACGTATCTTAGTATAATTTTGTCCTGAATTGCGAAATGTGTAACGAACGCGACCATGCATGATACCTCATGGCTGGCGCATTGAGTAAGACAGATCAAAGCCAAAGTCAAATCTTTGGACTTTGGCTGATAGTACATTGGAACCGAAATGGTTTCGTACTGTGTGATTTGAACTGAACTTCCTAACGCGGACGCTCAGGATGTGGAAAGCTCATCCCCGCCGTGGTGCACCCAAGGGAGTATAGGATGAGGTTCTTCAGAACCTTCTTCAGAAGGTTCTGAAGTACCTCATCCTATTGAAATAAGGGTGTGAATAGAATTTTTGCAGGGTCGGCAACGTGCTTGTGATACCCCTGGTGTTGCAAGCGTCCATAGGCTACGGTAACCACTTACCATCAGGCGGGCCGTGTGCTTGTTTGCTACCTTATTAGTATGTGTACTATAAGAAAAAAAGATTTTGTAGCGGCAATTACTATCGCAGAGTAACTTATTCGATTTTGCGTACATTTCACTTCTACTACAAGAACTATTGTACTACAGAAAAGTAATTAACAGTGAATAAATTTTTCATCTTACGCCCATGTTACGGTAGCGAAACGGCCAAGCCACATATTTTGACTATGGTGTAGAGTTTGTGAAGTTAGGGCTTGTAGAGTTAGGCGTGTAGAGTTATAAGCTTGGCTCTACATGAGATCTGATAACTTTTTGACAGTGCAAGCCATATGTCTTGGCAACATTTCACATACATTTTTTTTTGTTGAGATATTATTTGAATATTTAGAAACGAGTGGAATGGTAAAATAAGTAAGTACAATAAAAAAAATGCTAATAATGAGCAAAATGGCTTACAGATTCATTTATCTTCATGCATTATTTTAATTTCGAGAAAGACCTTTAAACAAAAGTTCAGGTTCCACCGAGATTTGAACTCGGATCGCTGGATTCAGAGTCCAGAGTGCTAACCATTACACCATGGAACCGGCTGATGTACTGGCAATAAGTTGAGATATCTTTCTAAGACGTTACGTTAACGGTACCTACTTTCACCTCGAGCTAATTATACACTCTAAAATGACCCTGACCGAAAAGACAGGTGTTAAAACCTTATCCGATGACTGACAACATGATATTTTATTTCAAATATAAACAACACTCTACTTTTTAATTAAATCACCGTTAAAATTAAGGTCAAAATGAAAAATCTTTTTTTTGGAAACAATAGGTACTGGCCAAAATTCAAATATTATATTTTACACATATTTATTATACTACAGGTTACTTCCCCATATTTCAATCTTCATAACATTTTCCGCAAAATTATAACCTCCAGGGAAACACGCTTGACCGGCACCTGTCAAATTAATCAAAATATTGTTAGTGTATGTAGAACATAACACGAACGCGTCCTTCCACGTTTGAATTTGAAATTCGAACGCCGCGGCTAGGCGGCTACGTCAAGATGTAGCACGTAAATATTGTCGAAAGTGGCGAACACTCCCGAGACGAACCCCGTTTATCCCTCATTGTAACTCGATAAGATATTTATTGGCGGGAAACATTCGAAAATGGAATGGCTCCTTGGCGGTTACTCGACGTCGCCATAACGGGCGCACGTCCGTTGGCATTCTACATTTTTATTTTGTCAATATTTAATGCGATGCCCAGAAAAATGGGATATTGCACATGGAATAACTTTGGATGATGTTTCCGCACATTATATTTTCTATTTAATACTAACAACCTGTGTACGTTATAAATTCCATTTTAAAAACTGTCTATGATAGTAACGAACTAAGTATCTATATGTTTTTCTCAAAACTCATGACGACGTCCGACATTTTTTTTTTACGCTTTTATCTTAAGATTCATCCTTAGACTTGTATGCATTTCAGGTTGGGTCCAGTCCAGGGGCTTACATTTGCAAGCGAGCGAACGGTGGAAAATATTAGTTTTTTTTTTCACTAATATCTAAACTGGTAGCAACCCTACAGCTTCATAGTCTAGGAGATGATCACGAAAACCCTTTGAGTATCCAATATATAGGGAGTCGCCAAACACAGGCGACCCCCTCTGCCAAAGTACATTGGCCATATGGCCATATGCGTTTATAAAAACTAGTTCGAACGACATCCGCTACCATTTGGTATCGTTCCGTGTCGTACGTAAGATTGAGCTCCAAAAAAAATGGTAAATTGTGCTGTTTACTTATGCAAAAGGCGATCTGACACGTCAAATCTGAGGGAACATGGCGTTTCCTATCATTTGTGAGTATTATACCGAAACAATATGTTTGTATTTTAGTGTTATCTCGAAATAAAATAACATAAATTACGACAACTAAACGACAGAAAATACGGTGGTACGAAGGTAGCTGACACGTAGTACAAGGAGCGATTTGCGTAGTGCGGGGACATAGCGTGGACCATTTGAGTGAATGATTGAGATCATAGAGTAATGAGTAGTACCCAAGGATTTTATATACTACATAACGTAGTACCTACTTCATGTGTACATAGATACCCCTACTTCTTAAATTATTTGTTTCTTCAAATTAATATTAAAATAAATTACTTGTTAAACTAGATTTCCGAAGGAAGGGGTATTAAGAAAAGAATGGGTCGCTTTTTGCCACAGGAGTGATGATTGCCTCAAAGTGTAATTTGTTCCGATCATTTTGACCCTAGTAGTTTTGATTTTTGAATTTTTTACTTTTTTATTTCGTTATTTTTAGTTTTTCTTACATGCTAGAATTTGACAAAGATTTTGAGATGTTTCCCTTCGTCACCACACTCGTAGCTCGTATCAATAAGCCAGGCCGTCACACTTACACGTATTAGTCCATATCTTGAAAAATACTGAACGGATTTTAATGAAACTTGCACTGTTCCCTAAGTTGAAGTAAATGTAAGCCAATAAAAAAGAATGGTCACAATCCGATAAATAATTTCGAAGAAATGCGTGGTCTAAACCTCTGAACCGATCGCGATTTAATTTGGTAAGCAGATAGGTTATGGCGTGGAGAAGTACATATGCTACTTTTTACCCCGGGAACGAGAATGAGAGTTACGGTTTCACCCGCGTTCCCGGGATAACGTAGCCTATATAACAATCGGGGATAATGTAGCTTCCTAGTATTGAAATATTTTTTCGAATCCGACTGCTAGTTTCAGAGATTCATTTAAACAAACAAAAAATAATAATACTTCTTTCGTTTATTAATTAGTATAGGATTATAAGCTATTAATGTAGGTAAATACAAATAACATTGAACGATCTCCATTCCATTCATTTAGTATCATTCATTTTATCGGTCCTTAACAACACCCCATCACCATTTTTTTTGAGCTAGTGTGCGATGAAACAAAGGCGTAACCATAGAGTAACACAGTGATTCTTTATTTGTGTGCTTGTTTTGTGTTTGTGTGTCAGCTTTTATTTGCGTGTGCGTTCATAGAGATGACACAACTTTCTGCATGAGTGTGCGTGAGTAAGTAAATGTGTGCTGTGCGTGTTTACCTCGCCTCCCGCGAAAACTGGCAGAAAGAATTCAGTACTAGAAGTGGCGCTTGCCGCTTCCAAGTTATATATTCAAAGCGAAAACCAAACTGTACTCATACTACAGATTATTTGATTCGATTGAGATAGTCGTTACTTATAAAATAATTATTTTTTATTCTGAATAGGTTTGACTATTATCTCACCAAGTGCCAATATTATTGAGGAAACCGGCACGGAGGTAAGGTACTTTGTAGTACCCACCTGGATGGCTACCACCCTCAAGTTGAAAATCTATCGCCAATCACTTAGCGGTGTGTTTCAACAACTGCACTTGAGAGCTAGTTCCTTCTAGGCTTTGTGTGCTTACCACCTTCGGCCGCATCAACACTGTGAACAACACGACAGACAAAAGATGGTTAGCACAGGAAATTTTATAGTGAAATGACTCTTAAGTGCGGCTGCCAAAATATACCCGCAGATTTATTACACTTGGGTATACTTTGTTAACAAACTTGTGCAGCTTCAATTAAAGATTATATTTCGAAAATTTAATTGAGAATTCGTTATAGTAAACATGTTGCATTCAATTTAATTTATATTCACTATTTTCTGAAAACAATTCAGGTAACTAGCTCCGAGACAAAATATAGGTGGAATGAAATATGAAAAATTACAGAGCAGAGTATCCTCTGTTTCCAGAGAAGTTCGCTTCAAGTAACATATTGATTTATGCTATGAATATTCTATTTAACTTCGAAAACCTTAAGGCGGCCCTCTGTGGCCGGCGCAACTTCAACGCGAGCATAGTCTAAAAGCTTGTTGTTTCATCCAACGTAATGTTAGACTGCGAATAAAGAGAGATAGCATCAGAGCCGTCGGTTATCAGTCGGTAAATTCCGCTGATCACTCGCGGCCGCTTCGCTAGGTCGTCATTCATGATTTCGCATTCATAAAACTTGTTCCAGGAGTATACTTCTTGTGAAAAAATCTTACAAGTTTATGAAAAAAAGTTAGTTATTTAGAATCTCCAATACATTTGCAAGCCTGGTATCTAAATGTTTTCTTTACTTTTACAATTTATAGGTACATTAGATATGGCCAAAGTTCAGGCAAAAACGCTGTTTTTCGGAGGCTTTGACTGAATTTGTTTCACACTTTTTTTTAATTACGCCAAGATACAAGGCTAGATATAGTACACAAGATACTAATTTGTTCAAAACATCTAACGAAAAATATTTAAAAACGCCATAATAAGTACAGGGGTTTTGTATGAAAAGTATGACGAATTGAGTCCTCTTAATACGCGAAGAGTTACTAAAATATATTGCATTGCAATTGAACATAGTTTACGTTGATTGCCAATAGATGTCACCAGTCTACATTATGATGGCGTTTATTACTGATACCATAGAGTAAATAATATACTACGTACAAATGATGCTAATTCCATTATAGATAAAGTTAATAATTGCTTCACAATGATGAAAGAAAAAATGCTTCACTATCGAAGTAGATCGAATCGAAGAGACTGCATATTTCGTTTTGTTATTTTTATGAAACAATTGCTGGTGATCTAAATAAAACAAGATGATTCTTACTCTTTAACCGACGAAAAAACGGAGGAGGTTTACAAGTCGACGCGTATTTTTTTTTATATGTATGATCACGCATAACTTTTTACAGAGTGGTCCGATTTTGATAATTCTTTTTTTATTGGATGGGGTATACCTCGAGGTTGGTCCCATATTATTTGGGTGCAAAAAACCTACCCTAAGGGTGGAAAAAGGAGGGGTGATATAGTGTTCACCTTCAGATTTTAATGCTGAATTGTGTATTTCATCAAATGTATTGAATCAAATTTGTAGTAGGTTAGTAGATTATAGCCACAAAAAATTATAAAATAAAGTCTTTTTAACAAAAAAATTTAACCACCGAAAAAATTGCAAAGCAAAAAATAATTTTGAATATACTTAACTTGAATTTTATAAGGTTTTGCAGTCGGGGATAAATAAATATTACAAAAAAATACATACCTACGTAGGTATGTATTTTTTTGTAATATTTATTTATTATATTTATTTATTATAATAGGGTTGGATTGGAAATCATAGTTTTAATTTTGGAACTAAGTGCAGTGCAGCGTTCAAAGTTAGTCATATCTAATTATTTTTGCGTTTTTTTTTAATCAACGTTTATTATACATTCTTATTTTAGGTGGGGAATAAAAATCAGAAATAATGTGGTCATATACCACTTTGCTGATTACTTTATTAGTCAAGTCCAGGTACATGCATTTCGTCGTTTAGATAAATCTTAATAATCTACTTATAACTATGAGGAGCAGTCTCATGGGTAATGGAACAGCCTGAGGACTTATTATATTGTCATTAGTTTCTCTAGCCGATATCTCCAAAGCAAGAAAACGTAGCTACAAAAAGATTTACAAAATTCTAATATTTACAGATTAACTAATATCGTATGGGTAAATCGGTTGTCCTATGGGAAGGTCGTGGTAGAAGCATCTATGCGGAGGGTTTTTCCTTCTCTTCAGTGACGGCTGTGGTGGTGGACGCGACGGAGCCACATTCATCAGGAGACGCCTGACACGCCAGTGAAGGGAATCTCTTGTACAGAGCAGCCCGGTACTTAGGGTGGCTGGAAAAGACAATCATAAATTTTATTTAGAAAAATCATCTGATAGATCATGTGGAACGATGTCTTCAGTGTTAAGTAGTATTGAGACAGAAGATCTTGTTCTCATGTTATCCGGTTTCTTTAGTTTGTAGTAGCGCTGATTACAATAATGGTTGATGTACCAACCTCAAGTTGAAAACCTGACGGCAAGGACCGATATGCTCCATCAAGTCCACTCGAGAGACAGTTTCCTCTTAGCTTTGTGTGTCACTTTCGGCCATAGCAATTACCATGGCAGAGTCATCGTCATCTGCCTGCCCTGTTCCCAATCATTTGGGGTCGGCACAATATGTAGGCTTCTTCCATTCGTCTCTTCTATCTGTCATACTAGCCTTCACTCCTTTCTTACCCATGTCAACTTTCACACAATCCATCCATCTCTTTTTCGGTCTTCCTTTTCCCGTATATCCATCCACTTTCATATTCATAACTTTTTAGAGACGTGGCTTTCATTTCTTTTTACCACGGGAGAGTGTGGTCAAACAAAAAGTGCTTATGAAGCAATTCCAATAACTTTTCGAGTTGAATACATACCTGATACCATATACAATAGGGTTGTAAACGGCATTAGCCTTGGCGAAGAGTGAGCCCCAGATTGTGGCCAGGGGACTGATGGGCATGCTCTCGAAAATACCCGTGTAGTTGATTACAAGGTAGGGAGTCCATGCCATGAACCACAGCGAGATGGTCATCAAAGCTACCTGTAACAACAAATACAAAATTAAAGTTCAGATGCAAGCAAAACCAAATTATGACCTGAATGTTGAACTCGTGGAGGAGCCAGGTGGTGGATTAAAAAGGAATCTTCTGCCGGGCTAGGTCATCGTATCTGGATAGCCAGCATACCATAGCCTAATTGTTGCTGTAGGAAACATGTGTAGAATGTTCTAGGTATGTAGAATGCTTAGAGAACTTCGATGCTACGATGAGGATTTTTAGAGTCCTGGTGCTATACTATTGCGGTGTTCTTTACCGTGTGCTGTAGTATGTTGTTATAAACTTATGATTGGTTGAATGCAATAGTATTTTGGTGAAATCGTGAGGATAATACCCGAGAGTTTGATTTCAAAGTAATTTAAGTTCGGTATACCGCATCAAATCCGTGTGTTGAGAACATGAGACTAACGTAAGCATGGGGACGTGGCTAATGATGGTGTTGATAATATTGAACAAATGCCTTAATTCTAATAAACATACCTTGGCAAGTTTACATTCAGCGCTGGTATTGGCTGCTTCAGAAGACCTGAGAGAAGCGACGTTCATTTTCTTAGCCTGTTCCCTCATGGATTTCTCGTGAGCGGCTACGGCCTAAAAACATGAATAAAATAAATAATGTCTGACAACTTTTGAATTCAGAATATATAATAATTGATAAAATCTACCTGGACAATGTAGAAGTATGAGTAGATAATGAGAAGAAGGGGCATGAAGTATACGAAGATGGAGTAGACCAAGATGTAGCTTCGGCTGAACCAATCCTTGGACAAGTAGTCAGTGCCGCATGCAGTCATGTTTCCTTCGGGCACATACCTATACAAATTGAGGATTATTATCGTATTTACTAATGACCTATTCGTTAAAAAGATAAGAATAATATCAACTAATCCTGGCCCGACAAAGAAAAAGAAATATAGCTACTATATCAAATCATAGAAAGTGAAACTTGTCTGAGATTCTTTCTGGTTCTTCTCAGTTGAAAAGCCGACTTCCGAATCAGTAGAAAATTCAGTAGCTTTATAAAGCTAAACTGTTTAAATGACTTTTACTTTATAAAGTGCTGCAGCGAACTAAGAACATAACCACAAAAGTACCTGTTCCAGCCGAAGAATGGAGCTAGGGTCCATGCGAGCGAGAAAATCCAGATAAAGAGGATTCGCTGAAGTGCACCAGTTTTAGTCATAGGCTGAGCGGCAATACCCTTCACGATGACGTTGTACCGGTCGAAGGCAATCATAGTCATGCTCCAAATTGATGCACAGCCGAATAGAGATCCGCAGCAGCCGTAAATTTCACAGGCAAAGGGTCCTGAAATAAGTATCGTAAGTAATTCTTAACCCTCGGTCATCTGCTCCTCAATTAGCAGAGCTCGTATGTTGGTAATACAGTAAATACTGGATGGGCATAGAAACCACCACCTCGCAGTTAGCGTAGGTAATCTCCAAGCCAAGTTGAAGAATTTAGATCAACGAAAAGAAACGTGAAGGCTTGCTGAAATATTCTTCAGAGAAATGGTCTAAAAGCCGGTGGTGGTGAGCTACCAGGCAGTTGAGAGCCTCAGCGTTCACCAAATTTGTCCTTGTAAGTATGTAAAAGGCTAACAACTTATAGTCCATTAAAATATATGGTTTGGAAACAGGATAATTATAAAATGTACTCACCAAATACCCAAGTTTCGTAGTAACAATTAATAACCATAGCTGGAGACATCGCTAACATCATCAGGAAGTCGGAAAACGCTAGATTCACTACAAGCAGGTTTGAGGGTGTCTTGAGGCTCTGTAATAAAGTAATTACAATTAATAATCATTTCATGGGAGTGCCGTAAGTAGTACTCCTCATCAGCAACAGGAGTTTTTACTACGCTGTAAAATAGCGACAAAATAATCAGCAATCAGTTGGTACAAAGTTCTTGAAATGTGTGAGAACTTTCAACCCCTTTGGTCTTCCTTCTTCTTGTTAAACCCTATAGAGCTATATTAACCCATTGGCACGCACGTCTTATACCATATGAAAAAATAGAATTCTTAACTGTGAGTCAACTGATTAATGGCAATATCATATACAAACCTTTGTGGTGGAGAAAATATAGACAACCATTCCGTTGCCAACAATGGAGATGAAGCCAAGAACGCCGATTGTGAACCCAAGGAGGCCATGCCAGAGTGGGTTCATGGGTGGGAATTGATACCTGAACAATTGATCATGTTAGTGAAGCCGTTTCTTGAAAATATTCCATAGGAACTGATTTGGGCATAGCAAACCATCTTTGAGTAAGTATGGCTTATAATCTATTCAGGCTTCGAACCAACGAGTGGGATTATGTCAATTATGTGTTAGAAACAAGTGTTTGTTAAAATTTTCATTTTTAATACAATCTTTTTATGATTACAGTACTTTTTGTTGACTGTACTTGTCTTACTTGTCTACTACTTATTGTCATCCAATAATGTATTATTTATTTAGGAGTACTTACCAGTGGGGATCAACCATGTGGAGCATGTCCTGGGGGACTTTGTCCACGACAGTTTGGTTTGCGGTTCCATACTCCGCAACCTGACTGCCCCAGGCTTGAAGAGCTGCAAACCCGGGCTCTAAGCTTCCGATGGTCATGGTGGTTTTGGTGATTAACCTGCGAATATTGTAAGAACCCATGATGATGAATGATGAGGAAAGGTATAAAGTGGTGATCCAGGTTAAACGTTGACTAGGACAGGTAGTGAACTGAAGACCTGTATTATAAAACGAGAATCAGGTAAAGATTTTTATAGATAATAAACATTATATCAATGATCCAGATTCCAAACTCAATTGTACCTTAAGGTTTGATGGATGTTCTAAAATACAGAACTTAGAATCGTTGGGAGCTGCAGATAAGAGTGGCTCAGGAGTGCTTCGTTGTGGAACTCTAAAGGCAATCTTGATAAGGAAATTGTACTTACAAAAAATCAGGATGAAGAGTTGCCCCGAGATGGTTACAACCAAAAGTACTGAGAAAATCGTTGCACGAACTACTCCAGTCTTTAGTGTACTCCGATCCCGAAGCGGGTCTTGCTGGATTGTGGAGGCTACTCATTATTTTCACCGCCGCCCTTGCCTTTTATATGAAAATTTTACGGATTAACACTACCGTCACGTGAAAATCAATATTCATAATTAGATAAACATCTAAGAAGGTGAATACATTACCAATATATCTGGAGACCTGTGAAAATACGTGACACTGAATACTTTGTACACTGGGGGCGAGTGCGGGGTGGTGGAGACGAAGGAGGACGGGTGGTTGGGTCCTTGATAATTTGGACGGGTTGGACTTACATGATACAAGTTCTTCAGGGGCCAGGGACGAACTTGAGTCCTCTTCGTTCTAAAACCGGCTAAGTGCAAATCGGAGACGATGTGTGTTCCGTAGTTTCGCATGTTTTATTTTTATTGCGTTATTGTTTGTTAAATTTATACTATGTGTTGAATATAGCCACATATTTTCACTAAGGTGTAGAGTTTGTGAAGTTAGGGCTTGTAGACTTCGGGCTTGTAGAGTTATAAGCTTGGCTCTACGTGAGATCTGATAACTTTTTAACAGCGCAAGCCATGTCTTGGCAACATTTTACATAAAAATGTTTTTCGTGGTTTAGCTTTCCGCACACTCCCCAAAATAATAATGGCAGAATTGGCGTGAAAAAAACAACTTTAAGTGGAATATTTTAAGGCGATGATAGCTCAGTGGTAGTGACGTCGGATACCGAGACCAAAGTCCCGGGTTCGAATCCTACAATGAGCTTGAGCTTTCGGTGAAGGAAAACATCGTGAGGAAACCATAGCACGGTGGTAGGGTACTTTGTAGTACTCGCCTGGCTGGCTACCACCCTCAAGTTGAAAATCTGTCGCCAAGCACCTTTCGGTGTGTTCCGACAGCTGCACTTGAGAGCCAGTTCCTTCTAGGCTTTGTGTGCTTACCCTCTTCGGCCGCATCATCACTTACCATGGTGAGATTGCGGTCAAACACAAGCCTATAAACAGTAAAAAAAAAAAACTTAAACCTACTTCAAAGTACACTAAAATGTAATCAAAGCCTGACAATGGAATCAAACGGAAAGTGTATCCTTCCAAACAAAAAAAGATTTTTCCAAATCGGTTAATAAATGATGGAGTCCTGAGGTAACAAACATAAAAAAAACATACAACTGAATTGAGAACCTCCTCCTTTTTTTGAAGTCGTTTAAAAATTAAGATTTGTAAAGCACTACTTTAAGTATGGAATATTTTAAGTGGAATATTTTAAGTATGGGGAGTTAATAAAATATTTAGCGCTGTTAGTTTCCTCAAATTTGGCTACGGTAACCGCTTACCATCAGACTGCTTATTTACCGACTTCGTAGTATAAAAAAGTAATTATTTTTTGTATGGATCTCGCTATAATTTTCTAACATGTCGTCGCTCGTAGCGCGTGTGTGTGTGCATACTGTGATGTGTTTACATCACAGTAATATTATAAATGTCTGTAACTCTGTCCAACTGTTTGTTACCTTTTCACTACTAAACTTCTGAACCGATCGCGATGTAATTTAGCTCTTTAGTTATTATTCCTTATTTATTCATAAACTCAAAACTTATATGATTCATTATTATGGTATAAACTCATTCGAATTTTACCGTACCTACACCCTTAAATTCTCTAAGCGTACACCAGAGCAGTCATCATTTTAAATATGGAAATCAACATTAGGTTACTCTATTTCTATCACGAGAACGCGAGTGAAACCGCGGGGGTCCGCTAGTAATATGTATGTTAGTGATATGCTCCATAGCATTGGAGGTCGTAGGTGTTAACTAAGACAAACGAACATCGGGTGTTCCATTTTTAAACTGCTAGTTTTAAATACGAACACAGAAAAAGCAATGTTTCCACAAACAATTCAAATCAGTCAAGGGTGACACGTCCCACTATTCGCGACGCTTGTCAAGACAAGGACAAGAAGAGACAAGTATTTACGACAGCGGGGGATGGAAAAAAAGTTTCCATAACTACCCACTTTTCATTTGAAACGTAATCTACGGCACTCGCGACAAATGGCCTTCGGACATGACTGCGTTCCTTCTTCATTTTGTTTTAACACTTTTTTCTTGGGGTGCTTTATTGTTTTAAACTGTTTAGAAGTTTTAAGGCAAGTCATAAATTATCCTTCCATTATAAAGCAATGTCTCTCTGTTTGTTATTGCACTTATAGCTCGAGAACCACAACTTGGATTTTTATGCGCTGTTTACAGCGGTTTTAAATGAAACTTTTTGGGTATGTTTTGATCACATACTGTGATCATTGACCATATTTAAGTGAAACAAGTCACTATTTACGCGATCAAAGTTCCATAGATTTGATTGCACTCATTGCAGTACCTAAGAATTCTACAATAACTGCGAATAATCCTGAAAAATTAACTCTGATGGGACCCCTACCTGCAAGCGAACCATAGGTAGCTATTCAAATATTACAACGCGACACCTTTCTAATAAATGTACAACGCCTTCCTCTATATCAAGAGCAATACAACTCAATAAAATCAACATTTTCAAACTTCGAAACCAATTTTCAAATAAGGAACAATCGAAATTCTTCATTCACACCGCAGCGTACCACGTACCAAGCATCGCTGAGACAACTACACGCGAGCGATTTGTTCAAATGTCGCACCGTGCCGCGATATTGCGCGACAAGACTGATGGTCCTGAACCGGCGCCCTTTTAATAAAATATTTACTACTCGGGTACCGGAGACTTGAGAAGGATTACAGGGAGACAATGGTTAGTGTGGTTGCTATCACAACTTGTTTTCCCAGAGGTGCTGAGTTTTCGATTTGTTTCTGACACGGTGTAAAACAAAGCGGAACAAGTATTAGTTTTGGAGTTGAATATAATAGTTTTATTTTTATACCTACTATTTTGCTCGGATTCGAAGTTTAAATTGACAATAAAAATTCAAAAGGGTTTAAAAGACATTGGAATGGTGAGGAAACTTTACTTTGATGTTGTTTTCAATGCACATTGCTATTAAAGCTAGTGCAGGAGTTTCTTATTTAGGATTTAATTTTACATAAAAAAAACATCGCATATGAGAATCACAATTAGATTCCTTTTCTGAGTCTGTAAATACGATGGAATGATTTTATTTAAATAAATGTAAAAAGTTCAGGTTCCACCGAGATTTGAACTCGGATCGCTGGATTCAAAGTCCAGAGTGCTAACCATTACACCATGGAACCGGCTGATATTCTTATAAATTGTAGTGATTACAAAGATATTCGGTTTCATAGGTTGCCATCTGAACAAACAATAGGCTCTGACTATAGATAGCATATTATACTGGGAGATTGGTCAGTTTGGGCAGCTTACATAAAATAATTCATTTTGATCACATGCGTATTTAAAAAAAATTCTAAATTATAAAATTCTGCATAAAATTTAAAAGAAAACGGTACATTCGTCGAGAAAACTGTATTGAAATAGAAAGAGTTGGTGACTGATTGGTTACTCTACAAAATGTACCTACTTACCACCTTCGGTCACATAATTTCTTACCATTGTGAGATTGTAGTCAAAACCGGACTAATAACAAAAAATAATTTTTGGTATTTTTGCATTTTTAATATTTCTAGTACCTATTCAAACCCCAGTTGGTCTCTTTCTGATCTTCGTAAATAATAGGATAAATAAATAAAAATAAATAGAATAAAAATAGCCTTTATTTACTGTGACCTTTGCACAATTTGTAATATAATTAAACATAAAAGAATAATAATAATTAAAGAGGAAACGCTGCCAGCCTTCTGGGAACCCTGCCGTTAATTGGAAGCAGCGGCAGGCTTGAGGAAATTTTCTATATATAGATTGTGATATTTGTTGTAAATAAAGTTCTCACTCTATTTATTAAACATAAAACTATACTTATTTTTTCCTGTATGTATATAACTTAACATTTAATATCAGTTACCAGTTCAGGCTGTCTTGCGACATAGGCCTTCTCAAGTTCCCTCCACATTGGACTTGAGGAGGCCTAAAGAATAGGATACATTGGCGGCAGGCTTGAGGACATTTTCTATATATAGATTGTATTTTGTACGTATTTGTTGTAAATAAATGCTATAACTGAATAATATCAGTTATAATTTTATGTACTATTAACCCGTTGGTTCTCGCGAGGGACGCGCGTCCTATTATAAAAATTGATGTCATTGTTATATTTTTAACCGCGAGCCAAGCGATTAATGCCAATTTTATGACATTAATATGTTTATTTCCTTCACCCTAATGATAGCCCACTCCAAGTCTAGGCTCTAGAATCGAACCTACGACCTAAAATAGTGCACACCCACAGAAATACCATGATTTTTCTATCCGTATTTATTTATTTTGTATTTTATTCTAAACAGTAAAATTACTGAGTGTGAGTACAAAGTTACCATAGATAACTGTCGAAGGTGCCTCATGGGAAATTCGTATCAATACTGCATTTCCGTATCCTGTCACTCTGGTAGATGAAGCCTCCAGTACGCTGGCTGAGGAAATCTTAATCTAATACGCCGCGACAGCAAATGATTTATATACGGAAGCGATCTGCTGATCGGTTCATAAGGTGGTTGCTTGCGGTGAATCAACTTGCTGGCATTTTTTTACTATGCATAGGCCTGTGTTTGACCGCGGTCGGTGTTATCATTTTATGAACTTGCAATGTATGTATCAACGAAATATTAAAGTATGTATTTCGATGGCATGTTCGGGATAAATCTTGCAAGTCGAATTTCACCCACTCCCAGCGATCTGATTGACTTGGTGTTTAGTTTAGGAAACTGTACTTACCTTATCCCTTTCGCACCTGACATTTTTTCCGTCTAAATCTTTTTCTTTTCTATATAATCTTATTATGTACGGTACGGTATGTAAGTATCATCAACCATTTACACAACTTCTAGAAAGTGCATAGCACGTTCGTGACATCCAGGTGTGTAGACTACGTTGTAGAATATTAGAAAAAATTAACTATAAATATCATCAGTGCATCAACAAACAATGAAAAAGTAGATATTACTATTCATTAGGACTATCGACCGACAGTATTGCTACAGTCTAACATAAGGTTGATTTTTCGTACATACTTTTTAAAACCAAGAAAATTTTCATAGGACTAAAAAATAATTAAATAAATAGCTGGAAAAGTAATCTACACCTTTTAAAACAGTGCCGTGAATACTGTTATTGATTGACTGACAGATAATGTGCAGTCTACTAATGTTAATAAAATGCAATTATGCAATGCATATGTAGGATATGGAATAAATGTAATGTAATTTCTCTAGATATTTACTATGAATTCGATAATTATCAATATAATCAGCATGGCTTTTTTTTAATGGCTGGCTTGTCACATTCCTTTTTCCCCTTGGCTAGGCTAGGTGGCGCTGCTTGGTAGCGGATGGCATGGCGGGATGTGACGTGGCTTGGCAACCGGAAATGGCGACAAGCTTCCGGTGTGGTGCCGGCATTGAGGCATTACATTCGGCCGTCCTGCAACAATTGCTCCCGCAATGGGAACAAACACATACCATTACTTTTAATATTAACATACTTAAGTAATTAGGGATAAAGCTAGCTCTCTAAAAGATCTATGAGATCCTCTGTCTCAAGCTGATCATCTGTGCTACTTCCACTATCAGTCATAGGTGCTACGCTTCTGTATGGTCTGATAGCATCTGCACAAACAAGCCCAGTGAACTTTTTGTAACCTCTTAGTCCCTTTATGCTCCTAATCTTGTACCTATCCTTGCCTAGAACACTCACAACTATATAAGGGCCTGAATAAATGTCGTCTAGTTTGGAGTTGACCTTACTAGCACTACTAACTGGAGCCTGCTTCCAAAGAACAAAGTCCCCTCTCTTGTAGATAGTACTACTCTTTCGCCTCTTATCATATTGTTTCTTCATTCTTTCACTAGCAAGCTTATTACGTGCCGTTGCATTTTTGCGCCGAGTGTGTATAGGTTCCAAGTTCTGGCCTGGGCTAGTCACGTCACACACAGATCTACCAGCCTGAGCAAACGGAGACCAGCGGGCGGGGAGCTTTTTCCGCCAACGCGTCAGCTTGGCTATCCAAAGAGGAAACGCTGCCAGCCTTCTGGGAACCCTGCCGTTAATCGGAAGCAGCGGCAGGCTTGAGGAAATTTTCTATATATAGATTGTATTTTGTACATATTTGTTGTAAATGCAATTCGTATTTTTATAATTCTTACCACTTTTGAAACCAACTTCAAGTTGCAAGCTAATTCAAATCCCCTTCCCCTAATCAGTTCATCGCATGAAGCCTTTTTATCCCATCAGCTCAGTCTGCAATATACTCAGCGCGCATACACCTGAGCGCAATCACATTACCGCCCGCGCTCTCGTCACATGAAAGGATTTTTTGCTCAAAATATACAGCAGATTGCTTGTATATTTACAAAATTAATACTTTTAAAAGTGGCACCAAAAGATTCTTGTGCTGTCATAAAAAAATTGCAGATGTGTATTTCCAGAAAAAAATTAGACAGTGTTTAATTTTATTATTACTGTATATACACAACTTTAAAATTGAAAAAAAGAAAGCAGCTGTTGGTAAATTAAACCAAACTGTATAAGGAATTGAACCGATATCAAAGCCTACGAGTCGCCTAGTAGACGCCTACAATACCGTAGCTCGTAACATATGATGACGTAACTTCATGCCGTCATTTTTATCCTGAAATTCAAATAGAGAAAAAAATAAATTATTTTAAAATAAAAAACCAATCCGTGAATTGCGATTAATCCAGCGACAATCGTTTCAGTTCAAAGCGATATTTTATCGTTCTATATTTGAAATATTGCCGGCGGCAACTAGGGAGTTCAATTAACGGAGTACCGTTATTAATGGGACGCTCCCGGGCGTCCGATTAAACTCAATCTCCGGTAATCCGCGGCGCGAGGACCGGTGATACTACGTTCAGTTAAATAGACAATTTACTTAGGTTTAATATTATTTGAATAAGCAAAAACTATTGGCAAGGTTTTTTTCTTAAACTGAAAATGATCGAGTCTATTATGTATGGAATACTCATAAAGTGTTGAAATTTCAGCCAGATAGCGTCTTAGAATTCAAATAATCATTTTCAATTATCCTGAAAAAATACTGAATTTATATGAGATTTGTGAGATTCAAATAAAAGCAGTATATTAAATCAAACGCAATGATGAGCACGGTGTAACCTACCCCGTTGTAGCGGGGTTGCGCGGGGAAGGCACGCACTAATTACCGAAGAGAATTCGATGCCATAAATCACGGACATAATATAACTGCGAGAGGCAGTCGTCGCGTCGTACTGGAATGTACGCCCCAAATCCAGTGGGGTCGGCACAGGCTTCCAATTTCAATTTCGGACGTAGCTGGCTGGACTGACGCTCGATTTGAATTTGGAACGGCTAGCTGCATTCTGTTGTCTATGGTCTATGGATTTGTAGTAATTTAATTCTGGAATACCTACTATTATTTGCACTAACAAAACACTACGAGAGAAACAAAGTTTACGATGTCTTCTCTGAAAAGAAAATAAAGGTAATATTGAACTTTAACAAGCAATTGTTAAATACAAGTATTTCAATACAGTCGTAGGTCTGAACTAAAATAATTTTAGGATTCTGTATTCAAATACTTATTTAAAAGTATGCCTAACTATTCCAAATTTAAATTTCAGGCTTTTAAACGGATGCGTTCACTTTATTTCCACGCGTTCTTCCCTACGGGTTATTTATGAACAGTCACTGAGCTATGTAATAATCTGAGGCGGGATTTAATTTGTTGGACTGATTTCACACTAGAGTGCAAGTGAGATAAAAATACGTCAGGTTTTAAATGCTAGAAGGGAACAGAAGATGAGACCCTGGAATCGTTAGCGGTTACAGTAGACAGGTCGTAATGGAAAATCGGATGTGAATTTATTCTTTGGGTACTTTTCTGTGGAGTAAATAAAGGGATTCGTTTGTGTGGCGAAACCGTAGATTTTCCTTTCCGTCGGGTAAATAACCTTTTTGTTAATTTGTTACGGCTGATTGGGTTTGTTTTGATTTTGTCTTGCTTTGAAGTCAAGTATAAACTATTTAATTTAAAATTTATATGTACCTTTAAAAATCATCAAAAACGTGTTTGGTTTAAGTGTGTTGATGAATTATGAATGTACAGTAGTACCCAACTGATGAGGCGCGTCGTGAATCTTTGTACGCACAGAAAAGAAAGTATGGCCCCGAATATTAACGAAAGAATGCTTAAAACTTACAATCAAACTTAGATCACTACTATAAGGTTCATAATACACTGCAGCTGTTAGTTCTGTCTCACTCGCAAGTCACGCCCCTCCACACGGCGCGCGCTAACATGGCTGCAGCTGCCGACCAATAGCGTTTCCCACGCTTTGAAAATGTATCTTCTGCGCAGGTACATCGGTAAGCCATATTAGTTGGGTACTATTATACCTTGGCCGTTTCGCTACTACAAAAACTATTGTGTAACAGAAAAGTCTTCATCTCTGTCGTTTCGCTCTTGGCAGAGCGGTCGTGGTCACGTTGAGGCGTCCACATCGGTGATAGAGGCGGACACGGCTCTCCGCACGATCTCCCGCCATCTCTCTTTGTTAGCAGACTGTCTGGTGCAGTCAGATACGCGGTTTCCCACTGCAGATTAACTTGGTCAGACCAGCGCAAAGGTGACCTGCCGCGCGATCTGGTTTCCTCCACTTTTCCGTGTATGACCGTTCTATAGAGTCGTTATCCCGCCTAGAAAATTGTCCAAAGTACTGCAGTATGCGCGACTGTACTACGGCAGATAATCGCTGCGTGATGCCGAGCTCCTGGAGTATGGACACGGTGGTCCGAAACTCCATCCACGATATACCGAGCATCTTTCTTCAGCACCACATCTCCAAAGTATCTATCTTCTCCTTTTCCCAACTCGCGCACCGTCCACGTCTCTGCCCGTACAGAAAGGTAACGAACAGTGAATACATTTTTCACCTTACGCCCATGTGACGGTAGTTAAACAGCCAAGCCACATATTTTGACTTAAGTGTAGAGTTTGTGAAAATGGGGCTTGTAGAGTTAGGACGAGAAGAATTATAAGCTTGGCTCTACATGATGATATTAGTTGACTCTACCACATCTGAAATAGTTCTCTTTTTATATTACTTACGAGCGGAACGACCGGTGGGAACCAGGTGGACCGACGACCTGGTCAGAGTCGCTGGGCGTCGCTGGATGCAAGCGGCCCAGAACCGTTCGAAGTGGAAATCAATGGGGAAGGCCTATGTTCAGCAGTGGACATCAAATGGGCTGATATGATGATGATGATTACTTAGATAGCAAAGAAGCATACGGCCCGCTTGATGGTAAACGGTTACCGTAGCCTATGTATATACGCGCGTTGCCGACCCTGCAGAAATTTCATCACACCCTTTTTGAAGAACCCCATGCTGTACGCCATTGGGAAAATCCTTCCGCATAAAAATCTTCCGCCATGGTGCGTTCCATCCACTAACTGTAAACCAGTTCACAAATGCGCCTGGTATGGTGCCTGTGAAAAACTATGATATACTATAATAAGTACCTACGTGGTTATAAAACGCATTTACCGACATCACAATAAAGCAGTTACCATATCTTTTAATCCCATTGTCATGAGTATATGTCCGGGGCGATTTGGATTGATTAATTACTGTAGAACGGTGTATGCAAAACCACTTTATTGTGACCTCTAACTCCCCTCCCAATTCATTTAATAACAGGCCAGAGAGAGTCCCCAGAATTGAGGTATGGAGGTCTTGGTATACTTGCTGTGTTTTGTGTGGATGTAATTGGTAGGTAAGGTGGGGCGATTAAGGTTGCTAATGAAACTTAGAAACACTTGAAGACGTCGGGGAATGATTAAATATTTGTTTGTTTGTACATTTCACAAAATCGTTTCGTACGAAATTCGAAGAGGAAACATACTCTATAGATTTTTAGGGCTGTTGTGTTCAAGAATATAGAATATAATGTTCGTTCGAAATTTGAATTCGTATTACATGATAATAAATCACCGATAGAAAACTCTGTACTACTAAAACAAATGACAAGCCACAAAGAAAATAAAAACAAAATAGAATTTGAAATTCGAAGCACCCCATTAGTGACGCGACAGAGTCCTCGCAAGCACTTGTTTCACCACTCGTTAGGCCGACTCCATTTGTTTGCCGCAACACGACCTAATCCCAGGATTGTCCCAGGATAATCCTGGATCACGAATCATGACACTATTGTTGTAAGTGTGAAACCGACACAAATAGGCCTACGGCTTTACGCGCCCCCTGGTCTGATGGTCGCGGTTACTTGTTGGCCAAAGGAAATTGCGCTTTATTACATCTTGCACAGAGTAAATTTTTCCATGTAACTTAATGTGGTCTGCGGTGATATTGCAATACGCGAAGTTCTTTTGGAAAATCTTTACGAACACTACGCAATCAAAACCAGACTCTATCTATAACTAATTCAGTTGGTTTTCCATTGTAAAATGACTTTGTCCTGTGTTTGTTCAATTACACGCACGCCTTTTGAGTGAACTTTTATTTGTCGACATTCATTGTGCGTAGTTAATAACGAGATTATTATTTATGTTATCCTTCTGGGGTGGTTTGATCAAATATTGGCGTTTGTTTGGCAAATGGACCATTATGTTTGGTCTTTTAATTCTACGTAAAATATAAATTTAGTTACTGAATTATTACTGAATAATGCATGCAAATGCAATACATGGCCATGATATAAGATGCACACAACTACAAAACGTTATAGCCCATAATGCAAACGTATACCTTTACGACTTTAGCCTATGTCTTTCTGAATTACTTCCTCAGTTTATTTAGATCTGTACGACTGGAATTAAAACTTATTGGTGGCTTGACAGCATATAGATCTTGACAGCATAGAGATCTAAATTGCAAGGCGATGATAGCTCAGTGGTAGTGACGTCGGATACCGAGACGAAGATCCCGGGTTCGAATCCTACAATGAGCTTGAGCTTCCGGTGAAGGAAAACATCGTGAGGAAACCATAGCACGGTGGTAGGGTACTTTGTAGTACCCGCCTGGCTGGCTACCACCCTCAAATTGAAAATCTGTCGCCAAGCACCTTTCGGTGTGTTCCGATAGCTGCACTTGAGAGCCAGTTTCTTCTAGGCTTTGTGTGCTTACCACCTTCGGCCGCATCATCACACCAAGGTGAGATTGCGGTCAAACACAGGCCTATAAACAGTTAAAAAAAAAACTTAACAGTCTCTATTTACCTACTAAAGTCCTGATCATCGTTAGAAACAGCTTTGAGAAAATCCATGAGAGCCATATTAGTAACATAGGTTTTTTTTTTTATACCACTACTTTGGCAAACAAACTTACGGACCACCTGATGGTAAGCAGTTACCGTAGCCTATGGACGCTTGCAACACCAGGGGCATCACTCGCGCGTTGCCGACCCTGAAGAAATCTCTTCAGACTCTTATACCCTTAAATTCATTACTGAGTTGTTTTTAATTTGTTGTCGGTTGAGCTTACTAAAGGTAAGGTTGTACACTTCTCTAATTTTTAAGGTCAATAGAAAATATAGATAAGAGAAGAAAGAGAATAGAAAGACAGACCTTACGCAGCTCAATGACACCTTATCAGCTGTATCAAAATTGTTTGCCGCCAATAATCTTATGCTTAATTCCTGTAAAACTAAATGTATAAGGTTTTCTCTCCCTAATGTTGTTAAGAGTGACACTCATATCTTTGTCGATGGTAAAAGTGATTTTGATTTTGAGCTTGAAATATCAATACAGAATAAATAAAAAGGACTACTTACCTTTTCTCGAAGCGCCTCGTCGTTTTTTTGTACCCTCATAAATTGGGTTTGGAATATATAAGGTCTTTCTAAAGTTATGGCGTATATTTTTAGGGATGAATGTAAAGGTCATTAGTAATCAAAAAAACATATTAGAAAAATAATCCGTCTGATGGTTCAAGAAAAAAAAAACAAAATTGAACTTTAAGTAGGTACCAGGTATTAATTTATAAATAATGTAGTATTTTCAATGTACGGATTATTTTTCTAATATTGCTTTTTGATTACTAATGACCTTTACATTCATCTCTAAAAATATCCGCCATAACTTTAGAAAGACCTTATAGATCTCGACCTCATGTAGAGCCAAGCTTATAACTCTACACGCCCTAACTTTACAAACTCTACACACCGTAGTCAAAATATGTGGCCTTTTCGCTACTACATGAACTATTTGTGTTATAGAAAAGTAATTAACATTGAATACATTTTTCACCTTACGCCCATGTGACGGTAGGGAAACGGCCAAGCCACATATTTTGACTAAGTTGTGGAGTTTGTGAAGTTAGGGCTTGTAGAGTTAGGGCGTGTAGAGTTATAAGCTTGGCTCTACATGAGAACTAGTAAGTTTTTGACAGTGCGATTTTGGTTTGGCAACATTTTACATGAAAATGTTTCTGGTAGGATTTAAAATTCGAAAAAGATGGTATTCTGTCGCCAAGCACCTATCGGTGTGTTCCGACAGCTGCACTTGAGAGCCAGTTCCTTCTAGGCTTTGTGTGCTTACCACCTTCAGCCGCATCATCACTTACCATGGTGAGATTGCGACACAGGCCTAAAAACAGTAAAAAAAAAAAAAACATTTTCGAACATTTATTTTATTTGAAAATCGTATCGTCACCGTGTCGCTGTCCTGAAACGATACTCCAACGATACCCGTTCGATAATTATCGGCAATAAGTCGTTTGACGACACCCCGGGGTGTCGTGAGCATGCGACGGCCAAGATGTTCACTTTAATACCATGTAAATTCATTTTTATTTGTCGCGACCCGATAAATGTACGCCGCCATTACACGAATTGCTTTCGATTTGGTTACCTACTGGCTTTACGTGTTTTTAATGTCTAAGTTGTATACCTATTCTGTAAGTTGAAAAAAATGGCTTTTATAAGCAGTATTTTTATTTTTTAGAAGTAGAAAAATGATATGTGTTTTCTACTTACATTATATAAAATACTTAACTATTACCTATTCGATGTGCATACTTATTTACCTAAATCATTTTATATCATAAAACTTTTGTAAATACCTATACTATATAAAAAAATAAAGTATTTTTTTTATTTTTTTTTAGCACCAGTATCGGTTGTATTATCGACCCTGAGTCGCTCGTCGCTGACCAAAACAACAACCTGTATAGATAAGTTTTTGCGAAACGAAAGATTTATGGAAAGATACATTATATTTGCATGTAAGTATGTATTCGCTCGCGGGAAAAAGTGTAGTTTATTATGTAACCCCTAAAAAGGGAAACCGTGTTAGTTCTTTTGGAATAACCCAAAAATTAATCAATTAATCAGATTCATCAGAACACAATTCAGATCAGAACAAAGAAGGTCATAGCAAGTATTATAACAACAAAACATTATTTTTGCGAAACCAGATAGCAATTTTCTGAAGTTACCACAACATACACATACACTTATTTTTACAACGTAATGGCAATTTAATTGGCTATAAAAAGTACATCTGCCAGCCACAAATCAATGTGGCAAATTGGCGCGGCCACTTACAAATCTCCCGCGCTCACTATATCTTCGTTAGATCCCGCTAGATGGCTCTCGACACGCGATCTTTATTCCCCTTACCTGGAGAAAGTCATTGAAACAATTAAAATTAAAAAAAAAACATAATTTGCATGGACTTATCATGAAACAAATGCTGAACAATATGATTATAAGAATCAAGATAACATAACAATAAACGCCTGTCCAATAAAGTTGAGCAATAATTTGCTTCTTGAGTAGATTCATAGATTCAAAAGAACTCAGCGAGAACAATAAAATTATGAAAAATCGTTTGTTAAAAATGTAGACCAATAATAAAAATATGTATTTACATTAGAAATATTCGCATAGTTGCTTACGTTATAATTATAATTCAGTCGGTGCACTAATTCTAGAACACGTAAGTCCACCAACCATTACCTTCCAATCTAAGAATAAATTCAGGACATATTAACTAATATTATAAATGCGAAAGTGAGTTTGTTTATTACTCCTTCAAGCCTCAACTACTCAACGAATCATCATGAAATTTGGCATGTAGATAGCCTATGGTATGGAGAAGGACATGGGCTTTACTTTTTATCCCGGGAACGCGAGTGAAACCGCGGGGAACAGCTAATACATCATAATTTATAGTATACCAGAGAATCAGATACATGCCAACAAGAAGACATATTATTATGGTCGTTATTAATTTCCATTTTTCATACAAACACTTCACTAAAAATATTAATCTTGTCTGTCACCAAATATTACTGGTGACAAAGAACAAATTTCTGTTGGTATGCACTGAATAACAACGTGATATGTTTAAAATCAGACAGAATAACATCGCATGTTTAGTCGCCATACAGAGTCCCTCAGGAGTCTCACCGGCTCAATTATTCCCACTAACTGTTATTCAAGAACAGTGAAAATACAACATAAGTTCAAATTTGCACCCAATTGGTTCATTAACGTTAAATTTTAACTTATCGGAAGTTAGGGCTAGCGTTTACGGTCTTATATCAGGCACTTGGATAGCTTTTAGAAAGTCTTCTTATGAGTGAGATTACTTTACTAGCTCCATGGCCGACATCAATATTAAAAAAATAACACATACATACATATTTTTTATGCCTTTTGCGGTCGAGACCATGGGACCGTGGGGGTCCGAAGCTCGCCGTTTTGCTCGCACCTTGTCATCAAAATTGATCGAGTCCTCCGGAGACCAGCGGGCGGGGAGCTTTGTCCGCCAACGCGTCAGTTTGGCTATCCAGCTGCCAGCCTTCTGGGAACCTTGCCGTTGATCGGAAGCATCGGCAGGCTTGAGGAAATTTTCTATATATAGATTGTATTTTGTATATATTTGTAATAAAGTTATATTCACACATACATATAAAACCACAACAATTAAATAGCCTATTGGTTTCATTTGGACTACCGTAGGTATTACTGTGAAAATCATATTTATATTTTGAGGTTCTTAAATTATTTTTAATCCAGCTTGCTAGAATTCCTGCCAGTAGCAGCAGTGGTAACCACGATTAATAAAATTTTCTGTTAACTATAGATTGTATTTTGTACTTTTATTACATCCACACACACTTTTATTGACGGGCAGGTCGTGGGTTCGATTCCCAAACAGGAAATGCATTTGTGTGCATGAACATGTCTGTATGTCCTGAGTCTGGGTGTAATTATGTATATTAAGTATGTAATTTACAAACAAAAAGTAGTATATGTATTATATCAGTCATCTGGTTTCCATAGTACAAGCTCTGCTTAGTTTGGGATCAGATGACCGTGTGTGAGGAATGTCCCAGGATATTTATTTATTATTATTATCCTTTTATCACATTATACGGCAATGATAGCTCAGTGGTAGTGACGTTGGATGCTGAGACGAATGTCCCAGGTTCGAATACAATGAGCTTGAGCTTTCGGTGAAGGAACAACATCGTGAGGAAACCATAGCACGGTGGTGTTACTTTGTAGTACCCACCTGTCTAGCTACCACTCTCAAGTTGAAAATCTGTCGCCAAGCACATATCGGTGTGTTCCACGGGTGTGTTTCGACAGCTGCACTTGAGAGCTTGTCCTTCTAGGCTGGTGTGCTTACCAACTTCGGCCACATCATCACTTATGGTGAGATTGCAGTCAAACACAGGTCTATACTGTGTAAAAATATAACGTTCTCCTAAATATTTTGTTGTATTCCCATGATGATTGTAACCACAGATATAAATCTAAATAGATAACGCAAGTTCTTCCATCCGTATGAAAACCAAGCGTGTTTTTGTACCTACCATAATGTCACAAGATTAATTTAGTTAGGCTGGCATTCGATTTTTAACGTGAAAATGAAGCGATCCTAATTGTCAGCTAAACATATCCCTCATCCTTGTCCGCGCGAATCAGTTTCAAAAAGAGAACATTGTGCCCCATTTTTGCACAGATATTGACACTTGTGTCATCTATTTAGATGATGATCTGTGATTGTAACGTTGAAGATATTGCCTACGGTGAATTGAATGATGCCAGTAAAAGACTCCAAAATACTCCGAATATAAGATGAAGCTATGAAAGAAAAAAACGATTCAGTAACTCTCAATATGTACATAACTTGACCATTAAGTTTCGTGATACACTCACATTCCATATTCAAACGTCCCCAAAAAAATAACCCATCGTTATTTGATACCTCTGAATCGTTCGTAAATTTTGCATCACTATAAAGCTTCGGAAAAAATATGATAAAAAATACTGTTTCTGAATATAGAGTAGGTAAAATAGCCGGGACAGAATCTTGAGATGGTTTCAATCCATCTCATTCGAACATAACCGTTTTCCAAATGAGTAAAAGAGTAAGCAGGTTGCATAGATATATATCTCTAAAAGTTTAGGCTTGCGACGCACTTGCGTAACTGAATAAAATGATAGTGGAAAATTATGAATATCAAATGCTCTGGCGTAGTACGTTACCGCCGATAAAAATAATAAAACTATACTAATCTTAGGGCTAGACGAAAAAAAAAACAACTTCGTCTCCTGCAGGGCTATTTTAAAACGTCGGATTCGATATCGGAAACGGATTCAAATATTTCCGAGGCGAATTTCAGCAATTGCTATTTTAATTTCCGAAAACTTTTCGATAAATTGAATTGATATTTCCATAAAGAAACATCAAAAATATTCAAATTCGGAAATTAAAAAAGCAATTACGGAATATCGCCTCGGTAGTTTTTGAATCCGTTTCCGATATCGAATCCGAGCGTTTTAAAATAGCACTGCTGATCTGATGATGGTATTCTACTTCCTCAGCCTCACGTGACCACGGTCAGTGTACTGTCTGCCTTACCATTAAAATAATAAGATCGGGATTCGTCCGACGTATTAGCGTCTAATAATAAATAATCGTCAGTGTTCAATCTTTGTTTGAACTACTTTTCTTATACTCTACAAATCATTGATGCCAGTATTGTACGTAAACTCCTTAATTCTGAACTTCGATGTTTACACATAATTTTTCTACACTTATAACAAGAACTAGCAAAATAACATACCTAAAAAAAATTTGCCCTAAACTGTACGACAAAATATTCGCAAAAACACACAACGCTTAGCAAACGTGTGCCAAGCCTAATGGTAAAGGAATGATTGATTCTGTATAGCTGAAGTGACGTGGTGTCACATAAAATATTGATACTCCCTTCGTCGTAAAAACGAACCCCTTTGCGCGTTACTGTACCGATGACCATCCAAGCTCTTTGCATAATTTTCTGCCTCCTTGATTCTCCTGAGTGTTAGGAAATTTTTGTTGCTATTTGATAGCTTTTGTTGAGTAGATTTAGTTTTGTAAATATGTACAGAAAAGGTCCATATTTAGATGAATATAATTTTGTTTATTTCTGTTTCTGAGATAATTTTCACTGCTTTGGGTATTATTGCATAACCTTCTTTATCCATATCTAGGAGTACCCTTCCGTATCTAAGAGTAAATAAAGATAATAATTGAACTGTTTTACAATAAACTTCAAAGTAAACTAAGAAATAATCAAATCCTGATCTGATGACAATGGGACCAAACGGGAAGTGTAACCTTTCAAATAAAAAAATCAATTTTCCAAATCAGTTAATAAATGACGGAATTATTAGGTAACAAACATGAAAATAAAACCGAATTGAAAACCTCCTCCTTTTTTGAAGTCGGTTAAAAATAGCAACAATATTCTATGATTTGATTTGTAGGATAAAAATCTCTACCTCCAATTCCTTAATCACCTATTAAACTAAAATTCAGTGGTAATTCCAACAAGACCTTTTAAATTCGTAGCTTAACCCTAAACCACTCTATAACCAATAATTCAATAACCTACCCATAATAACCGTTAGATTCATACGTATGAATATTTGTTTGACGCACGAGCCGAAATAAATTTTATCGTCCTATCACTTAAGTATCAAATTGCCTGTCGTAAATTACGTACACCAAGGTTTCACTTTGTAGTATTTATGGCGACGTATAAAACTCGTATGTGATCGAATATTTTTACTGCTATAATCACTTTTCATGTCATATTACTTTGGACTTATTGAACTTAGTTTTTGTTACTGTTGCTAAAATATTCGATATTTAGATTTACGCCTATATTCATAATCGCTTTTTAACTAAATCAGTGTAATAGTGTGCCCCGTCTCACTCTTTCGGTCACCAAAAGTCAAGTGAATAAAGACTTTGGAATTTTAGATAGTCAACTTTATTATGAATAAGGGGGTTTGATTTTATACGTTAGTTAGCTATGTTTTTTTTTACAAAATCATACCATTTTTTTATAAGTACCAAAGTTTTTGTAAACAATGGTAGGTCCCGCCTGATAAGCGGTTACCGTAGCCATATGGACGCTTGCAACACACGAGGCACTCACGCGTTACCGACCTTCCCACCCTCCCCAATGAGCTCTGGCGACCTTACTCACGCGCAGGAACACAACATTAAGTTATTTGGCTGCGGTATTCTGTAAGGTGGAGGTACTTCCCCAGTCGAGTTGCTCTTTGAACGAAATAAAATAACGCTAGGATCTACCTCTCCTGTTATTCAGTTCATCCTCGGGGTAGGTACTTATGAATGTCAAAGCTAATGCTACCATCGGTTCGGAAGTTGATCTCAATTGAGATGAATCGGCAGAAAACTTAGCAAGACTATTACTCGTATATTGTTCTTATTATTCAAAACTTACTTATTACTACTACAAACAAATTTTGCAATTATCGATACAGTGTTATTTCTACGTCACACGTTTCTGATTTTCATACCTAAAAAAATCTACTCTACCTTGCGCTACTCTGAACTGAGTCGCCACCCTGTTGGCAGTGGTAGATATTATATGATTCTCTGTACGATCTTCATCTAGGGCTTGGGTTTATGAATTAGTTCGAAAACTCAAAGAAAACAATAATAATTGTAACTTTTAAATAAAGCCACGCTACCGGTAAAAATATAAACGTCTGCGACAAGGAAACACTGCACTTACTCTATAAGCCCTAACTTCACAACCTCTACACACCGTAGTCAAAATTTGTGGCTTGGCCGTTTCGCTACCGTCACATGGGAGTAAGGTGAAAAATGTATTCACTGTTCATTGCTTTTTTGTTATTCAATAGTTCTTATAGTATTGAAACGGCCAAGCCACAAATTTTGACTACGGTGTGTAGAGGTTGTGAAGTTAGGGCTTATAGAGTAAGTGCATGTAGTTATGAGCTTGGCTCTACATGAGATCTGATAACTTTTTGACAGTACGAGCCATATGTCTTGGCGGCAACATTTTACATGAAAATGTTTTTGGTGGGATTTCATTTCTTTTTTTTTTGTTTGAAATTTCCAAGTTTTATAATTTTTTTGTTGTTTGTGTACTAATACAAGCGTACATACCAAATTTCAGCTTTCTAGGACTTCAGGAAGTACCCTATGAGTTTTGATGATCATCAGTGAGTCAGTGACGAAATCGGGGTTTTTTAGATATCAATAAAATCTAAAGTATAAGAGCTATGTTATTGAAACTTAATATGCTTAATAAGTTCACTATTGACATCATGTTCCAAGAATTTTGTTTATCTGGTATAATCCAAACCCAAGTTATGAGGGTTCAAAAAAACGACGAAGCGCTTCGAGAAAAGGTAGGTAGTGCCCTTTCGCTTCGCTTGGCTGTCTTGGCGGGGGGCACTCCCGTGCCCCCAGATAGTACTACAAAACAGAGGAAATTTTGTTACAGTTCAGCAGTAGTAAAAGTTGCGCTTATAAAATAAAGTTTTTTCTCACATTTGCAATATAATACTACCTTATCTTACTAGTTACTATTATAAATATGAAAGTTTGTATGGATGTGAAGATGTCTTAATCTGTCACGCAAAAACTGCTGAACGGATTTGGATGGAATAGCATAATCGTAGTTTTTATCCCGGAATATCTTACGATCCCTCGGGAACGCGGGTGACAGTTAGTCATTATTTTTCCTAAAATGTTGAAAAACACGTAAAAGCCGCAAAACTGTTAGGTGCATGATTAAATATAAGTAAGCGGGCAATTACCCTATTTAAAAATTGCCCAAACAGCGCGGGGAACGCATCTACACCTTTATTAACATCTTAGCGTACAATACGGTACATATTGGTTCACATTCTATCACACGCACATTCTTCTATAACAATTCTATCACCAGGGGCGTACTAGGGCGGGGGGCGTTATTTGAATGCTCCACAGTCGCCTGTAATTGATTCGTCGTGCCACCGTTTGAATTTCAATTGGAACGATTAAATTGATATAACTCACTCGCGGAGAGGCAGAGGACGTGATGGGGCGACGTCCGTAAATCAAATCGGTTTGAGGTGGTCATACTTGGGCTTGATGAATGTTCTGTGCTTCAAGTCTTGAGGTGATCTTCGGCATTTATCAATTAATTATCCCCTAATCATAATTAATGTGTGGAAGGATAAGTTACAAAGTCTTGCAAGGAAATACAACCTAATAGAGACTAACAGATATCTGCGAATAAGGACTGACGAATAAGGTGTCAATCAATGCGCTGATCAAGTATCAAGAATAGATCGTGTTAATTGAAAATAAACCTAATATGGTGCAAGTACCATATTCAATTGTAAAACAATTGAATTTGACTCGACTCAAAACTTGACTTGAGAATATGGAGACTATGAACGGTATAAAATAGATTACAGATATCTATGTAACTATATAAAGCACAAGTCCGGTCGTGCATGGAGTACTGCTGCCATCTTTGGGATGGATCAGCTAAGTACCAGCTTGAGGCCCTCGACTTAATAGATCGCCGAGCCAGGAGACTAATTGGAGATGAGTCTTTAATTAAGGCGAAACTCACGAGCCTTGACCATCGAAGAAAGGTTGCTTGCTTATCGGTTTTCTACAGGATATATTTTGGAGAGTGTGCGCAGGAATTGTTCAACCTTATTCCACCATCCCCATTTTTACACCGAACCATAAGACGCCGGGAAAATTTTCACCCGTACGTTGTTGACATACCGAATATACGGACACAGCGTTTTGCATCCTCATTTTTAATGCGGACAGCAAGGGAGTGGAACTTGCTTCCGGCGTCTGTGTTTCCTGACGCTTACAATCTAGGTACTTTCAAGGCCAGAGTGAATAGGTTTCTTCTGGGTAAGCGTGTTTCATCTTAGGCTTCGTCATCGTCCCTTATGGGCGGGTCAGTGGCCAAACGCAAGCCCATCTAATTTAAAAGAAAAAAAAAAAAAAATGTGTCCAATGATATTAGGCGAAACTAGATCTTTAATTAATAGATTGACAATGCCTTATCTTTGTATAAAAACATTCATTTCGATATTACCATCGCAAACCATTATCAAATCAACTAACATATGGATCGCACTCGCATTTTAAAACCCCGTCACGACACAATAAAGTAACGTCAGCAACACACCACCAACATACATTTGCAGTCGATATTGACAGCAGCCCATATAAAAACAGTCGTTTTATCTGCGAATTGAACGTATGTAGCGGCAAAGTAAAGTTGGTGATGGAATTTACATAAAGATGTCTACCGGCGACGCGGAGTTTGAGAAGCATCTGAATCGAGTTACGGGTACACTTTAAAACTGTCGCTTAGTTGAGATGTCGAATCCGTTTAGAGTTTTCGGGAGTTTGGAAGTGAATAGTGTTGGGGCAGTACACAATAGCATATCGATAACAATGATCACGTTGAGAAAGAAATTATGCGACCTTGTATCACTTATCGACATCATGGATAGCACTAAAAACAGTTATCGAAATACTTGGAGAATGATTTATGTTCAGCAGTAGCGAGCCGAAAGGACTCTTCTACAATGCATGTGCTTATCACTTTCGGTCACATTATAACTTCATCATCAGCCTATAATGTCCCACTGCTAAGCACAGTAATCCTTTCACAATTAAAGGTGAAAGGGAACGGGCAAATACTCCTTTACGCATGCCCACTGCGGATCGGTGGAGGCAGGCTAGTAGTAGGAAGGTAACCCTACTGTTGGAGTATTCAAGCCGTCTAGGAGGCCTCCAACTAGCTTAACGACTATCACACCTAAGTGAAGTAGGTTAAACTTTAACTTTGTCGATCGATTAAGAACGTTTAATCATGCTACACAACGAGATAACATCATAAATTACTATGTGATATTGTCGCCAAAAAAACAGCAATAGAACCCAATAAAGAGACTCATGCAGTTAATATAAATTAATGGCAAAAAATAACACACGTTTTTAAAGGCATAATGCCCGAAATTTTCCTATATTTTATCATTATTAAAATATCAATATCATTCAATATTACGATAAACATGGACATCACTACCTGCCCCTAGAGGCGTCCAACTTACGTATTGAGTTACGCGCCCTTACACCGGCACGAGACAAGACCAATCGCATCAGATCCGGATCCGCCGCTATTATAATATCCCTGCCGGAGACGGTGGTAATCTTAGTATTTACATAATGGAGTCTTCACTTGAGAGCCGGCGAGAGGAGAGAGGGGGCAGGAGTATAAAGATACTCCTGCCCCCTCTTCTCAATATATCAATATTCAATAATTAACGAAGAAATAAAGAAACATACATAATACTTTATACATTCATATAATTAATATTACAATTACTATGAACATATGTGAATTAATAACTATATATGTAAAATAAATGATTCAACATGACAGACATAAATCTAAATAGATAACGCAAGTCCCTCCACACGTATGAAAACCAAGCGTGTCACTTTTTTTGTATCTACCATAATGTCGCAAGATTGATTTAGTTAGGTTGGCATTCGGTTTTTAACTTGAAAATGAAGCTATCCTATTTGACAGCTAATCACATCCCTCGCTACAGATGTCTGGTGGACATGCAGCCTTCTGCGAGTTCCCTAACCGCGCGAATCAGTTTTTAAAAAAGAACATTGTTCTCCTTTTTTGCACAGATTTTGACACGCAAAGTACTTACAGTCGCGTCATCTATTTATTTATTTATCTGTGTTCAACATTGTACTAATTTGGGTCTAAAAGTTCCAAGGCCTAAGTGTTTTTGTTAAATTTGGAAACTCATTTTAATTTCACATAGTACCTTCCTATATCAGATAAGTGCATAGCAAATGATTTTTGACAAGATGACGTCTCACGTCTGACTTTTAGCTCGTTGATACAAAAGTCTTTGCAGACCTTTCAAGGTATATCCATTCGCTTTCCCTAAGATATTACAGTGCATACAACTTCTCATTGAATTTGAACTCAACTCTAAAAAGAATACTGTTGAAATGTCTATGCTAAGATACAGATATAGCAAGTGAACCTCTGCTAAGAAGAAACGGATGTTATTTTGAGTGGAATAAGAATTTCTATCCATAATCATATATTGCAATGTTCGGAATTGAGAATCGCTCCTTCAGTTGCATTTACAACCATACTGCTTCAGTTTTAGAGATTATATTTGGATGGGTGGTGTATAAAGCAGGTGCGACAGAAATGCGGTGGTGACATGGTACAATTTGAATAAATTTGATCGCGTCGCCGGTACCCATTGTGGAAGGGTGAAATGATATCGGAAAGTGATATTCGTTGTGATGAAATTGGTTACGACGGCGGATTATCAAGCCTTTCATTCGAATTGGCCTTTACTGTTTTTTCTGGGAACAAATATTGAATTGATTAAGTACCGATCACGAACCGGTCAAGAACACACAAATATAAAGAATATTGCAAATTGGAACAAAATATCACATTTTTTATATATATTTCTGTATCTAATTGTATGATAGGTAGTGTTGCCAGGTGTCCCGATTTGCGCGGGACGTCCCGATTTTCAGGTGTCTGGTGACACGTCCCGATTTACCCTTGATCGGGACGCCTAATGTCCCGATTTTTCACTAACCTTCTTAGGCTGTACTATATTCGACAATTTTGACAGGAAAAATGAATATATCTGATTCTGTAAGCTGTACTACATTAAAATATTTTATATACTCTTGACCGATTTTTTTTTCTAGCCATTGTAGGTAGCTGTCCCGATTTGATAACCAAAATCCCGATAATTTTAACCTTCCGTTCCGAAATTTGACACACTGGACCTGGCAACACTAATGATAGGAATTATTGTATTCGTGAATTCGTGATTGTAATTTTAGGGTTTAGGGAAACGGCACCATTACTAACGTATCCTCCGCTGTCTGTCTGTCAGTCTGTCAGTGGTCTGTATATCATGAACTGGTAGACAGTTGAAATTTCCACAGTATGTGATAACAAAAAATAATAAAATTAAAGAGCAAACTACATATTTCTAAATTTTATATGGGACTAATTAGTTTAACGAGTGTATTCTTCGAAAGGTATAGGTACAGACTTATTTGGTACAGGTACATAGATCGCGTAGGAGAAAATGTTATAATAATATTATAGACCGGGAGATACTGGCACACATTTCCTCGTCATTTGTACCAGTATGGCGACCCTTCAGGGGTCTTATTACGTAATGACGAAAAGGAAAATGATGGTCGTAGCGCTGGTACCGGCGCAGGCAGCCCAATCGCGTGGGCGTTAAATGACCAGGAAATTTGTGCCAGTATCTCCCGGTCTATTAGCAAGTGACGTGAAAAGATAATGACCCTCATGGAGCAGTGACATGTTGGTTATGATTTTAATTACACTCACTACTCAATAAACTTGGAAACATAATGGTATGAATTTATGAGTATTTTTTTTGTGCTGAAACTTTTTATATAGAATCTAAGTATATCTGATGTAGTCTTCACCCCTTTCAGACAGATATACCCTTAACACGTTGTATATGGACCGAAAAATCGGTGTAAACTGAACAAGGCCTCTTATTACACGTTAAGTATAACCCCACCTCATTGCAATTACTTCACAAACATCATCGACCATTTGTTCAAACATTACCTACAGAGTTATCCATTTTTATAGATTTGTAAATTGATGTACTTTCACCAACGGTTCCATGGTGTAATGGTTAGCACTCTGGACTTTGAATCCAGCGATCCGAGTTCAAATCTCGGTGGAACCTGAACTTTTAGTGAATTATATCTATCAAAATGGAATGATTAATCTGTTAATTAATTCAATGTTATTATTGTTATCAGTGAACTATCAAGGCTTGTTTTGTTTATCAATTTTAAATAAATGAATATTTTATTGACGTGATGTAATTGCTGATATAATACATAGTATGAATTAGATAAGTCAGTAAACAAATGAAGAAGCGGAATTAAATTAACTGTTATGTGTTCATATCCTCTCTATATGGTTTCTTTATAAATAGAATTGAACTACTACATAAAATATAAACGTTATTTCAATCTCTACATGGTTTATGATGCATTGTCATCAGTCAGTCACACACAAAATTGTTATTCCTACTTATGTAAGTAAGTATATACATTATAAACTTATACCATTATGGTTTGACCTCAGCGCTAAGACAAAAGAGCGTAAAAAGAGCTCTTTAAGGTCTTCAGCACATTGGTAGGCAAATCCATACGCGGCGATGGCCAATTAGCTCAGATGGATAATTTGCTTGTCAATTAGGGGCCCAAGTCTTCTCTTAAAACTGTCAGATTTGTCAGTTTTGGTAGTCTACTAAAGGTGCGTTCGAATTGGGGCACGGTAGCAAAAATAACAGTCAAAAATGCTAAAAACGATCCCATGTGGCGTTCGATTTGGAATGTTGTGGGCGAAATTGTCGTTTTGAACTGTTTTCGTTCACCGTTCGTTTTACTTGGAAACAGTTAAAAACAACATCGTGAACTGCAATTTTTTACACACCTCCGAGGCAGGGTCGTTTTTGATCATATTTCGACATCTTTGAATCTGACAGATAAGTTTTGGCTAACAATTCAAACGGGAAGCGAAAATTGTAATTTTTATATTAAAATTTGATAGAAACTAACAGGCAATAGAAACAATTGTCAGATTAACTTTGTTTATATATGTATTAACTGAAGGAAAAAAGGTAGGTTTAAACAAGCGACAAGCAGGCGATGAGCATGCAAATGTCATTTTTGTATCTAATCGTTCGATTTGGGAAAAATCGTTTGTGGCAAAAGTTGCAAAATTATTGAAATTTTCCAATTCGAAAGCATGAACAAAAATGCCCATTTTGAAACTGTTAAAAACGACATCACTCCAATTCGAACGCACCTTAAATCAATAGCGTCAATACATCATTATGGCAATGGAGTTGTAATAATTGGATCGTATCAGAATTAAATTTTTAGTTAAAATAGCTGGCTCCCTGTGGATATAAAATATTAATTAACTGTCTAAATAGACCAATACATATTTTTATCAAATATCGATTGCTTATCAAATTAAGGCCGGGTCTAAGCTCAAATCTCAAAAATGGGTTTTTTTGAGAGTCGAGTATGACGTAACGCAATGAAATACCTAACACAAAAAAATACTGTGGATAGAAGAGGGTTTTGAGAAAAATGTTAACCGAATAGAATATTAAAAAGTGGTTTGATATTCCCAATAAAAAAATCCTAAGTTACGTCTAAAAAAATCTTTCGCGTCCAAATTCTCCGTATTTTCAGCGATGACAACAATTTTATTTTTAAGAATATATAAGATACAGGATTATATTAGAATGTTAACCGGACACTTATTCAATTTAATGCGTATATTCTGTATAATCTAAAGAAAACCCGTAAATAACAGTCCATTTCATAGAGTCGACCCATTTATGATTTACCATTTTCAACCCTATTTCAGTGAAGAACGAGTCCTGTCAAAATCGTAGTCAGTCCGCGCCTTAATTATCAATTTCGTAATATAAAAGTTCAGGTTCCACCGAGATTTGAACTCGGATCGCTGGATTCAAAGTCCAGAGTGCTAACCATTACACCATGGAACCGGCTGTCAAAGGCACACAATTTGCACTACCCGAGCATTAAACCTCTCACTATGACGTCACATGTGTGGTCATTACATCTTCACTTGATCGAATCAATAAACATCTAGTTTAGAAAGTCGTAAGATTCATTATTGCACGGAACTGGGAAGTGAAAGCCTAGTGTCAAAGGTGAATCACCGACGCATGAGTTCATTATGTAAATATATAGTGTTGTTTTGGTCGGCGACAAGCGACCCAGGAGCGGTAGTACAAAATATATATTCCCCAAAAATGGACTTAATTCCATTAAATACTTTAAATATGTTGAGAAATACCTTATTCAATTTGAAATAAAACTACCGCAAAGTATGGTTACTAGGCACGTGCACTGACTAGAGCTAGGCGCAAGCCGCCATCGCCCCACCCCTTTACTCCCTCGTACTCCCGTTGAGTATTATGTCTACACTTTAGCTTATTACATGATTTTCAAAATTTAATTTTTTTTATTTTTATTATTAAAAAAAAATAAAGTATTTTTTTTACATTTTTTTTAGCACCAGTATCATTTGTATTATCGACCCTGAGTCGCTCGTCGCTGACCAAAACAACAACCTGTATAACGATACGATACGATACGATCAACTGTATTACGTGTCATTTTTGTGTTTAGTCGATTATTTCGACTTATGTTCTTATGTTGCTTACCCCCTGGGGTTGAATTTCTGGAAATCCTGTGCATAATTTCGTACTTTTAATTTAGACATTTAGTTTATTTCACACTTCTAGGCCTTAGGTTAGGTATTTCATTTTGGTTTCCACTCCGAAGGTAGGTTGTAAGTAGGGTTTCGTTCCCGGGACCCGAGAATCGGGAATTCCCGGGAAATACGTCGTTCCCGAAGTCGGGTTTTTTTTGCGGTATCCTGGGTATTCCCGGGATTTTTTTTATGAGATTGGATGCTTTAAAACACCTGCAAATACTGATCAAAATTAACGAAAAACCTTTGATACACGAAATTGTTGCAAAAAATCATAAAACAAATGTCTACAACTACACATCTACCGAAATCGAACGTACATTTTCTGTATCGGTAAATTTCGCGACCAAAAGTAGTTTTTCTGAACTAAAAAAGTCGCATGTTGATTACATGTGACTTTTTTACCTCCTTTTGAGACAAATAAATATCTCGTTTAATTAAATAACGTGTTTTAATGGACTTTTGATTGGTAAAAATAACAAACTTACAATTCCCGGGTCATTCCCGGGTCCCGGGAAAAAGGTAGGGAAAAACGAAACCCTAGTTGTAAGGTATGTTAAAATGTTAAAACCTTTACAGCTTTACACCAATAATCCATTCCAGATTTAAATGTATTTTTTTCTCTATTAAATTTTTATATCCAGTTACACCAATTTACGGCCAATATTTTATTGTGATTACTAATTATAAAAAAGAAAACTAAAGAACCAAAAAATTAAGCAAATATATTTTTGTCATTATATCTATATTTTAAATGCTGAAAGGGCCCAACGAGCTATATTGAAAGTAAGCACTTTTAGACCCTTTTTATATCCTACCGAAAAATTGTACAAATCTTGTGGAGTACTCAGTGTTCGTAAGTTATTTATTTTAAACACGGTTCTCAAGCAACATTCTGAAATACCTTATGATAAGAGTTACTCCACTAATACTAGACGCCACGATAGGGTATGTAAAATCAACCAGCCTAACTTGAGCTTCACAAGACGCTTCTATAACTTTTTGGGTCCATACATTTACAATCAAGTCAATCGCTCTATACATATTTATTCCGCTAATACAAATACACTGAAACAAAAAGTTACCACTTGGTTGCTCAGTTCATCTTATGATGAAACTGAACAACTTCTTATAGTAGAACAATAATATAGAACACAATTTGCGCAATTCTAGTCACATCTCAGACACCCCCACACAGAAACACCCGCTCACATCCAGATTCACTCAACAAATAATTTTATATTGTAAAAAAAAATGTGGTAGAATGTACAATGTTATTTATTTAATATTATGTTTTAATTATTCTATTTTAATTATTTTTCTTTTATATACAGACTCTTTAATGGGTAAACTTCATTATTTTATTGTAAACATAAGCTGTAATATTGTTAAAGGCTAACATACACCTAACTGAAGGGAGGGAACTGGTGCCTATAACACAGGGTATCCTAGCTTAGGCGCCAGTTGCTATACAAATGTTGTAAGCCTAGAGTGTGTATTTTATGTAAAGTAGTTTCTAAGTTTTGATTGTTTATACTTTTTGGCTATGAGTAACAAATAAAAAATCATTCATTCATTCATTCATTCATTTATTTTGAATTTATGTTATTACATTTCTTCTATAGATATTAAATCCTCATTTCTTTATTTCTCTCAAGTATTTTCACAGAATCGCGTATATTTTTCTTGTCAGTACGTCTCATCATAATGACAACATAAATCCATCAGGGCCGGACTCGGGCTCGGACTAGAGGGCAGAAATCTTCTCGCAATCTCGCGGGGCCGTACAATCATCGCCATGGCAAGGCAACGCGCATCTATTATTCACAATACTGATTGCGTCCGAGACGCACGTGGATGTTGTTGAATTATAAATGCGTGGTGATTCTGACCGGGAACGGGACGGACTTGGGTGATGTTGAACATTGTTTAAATGAACTTGATTCTATAGGTACAACCAGCTGGTATTTTTTTTTATTGAATAGCTGTGTTTACACTGGTGTATTTTCATCGTCACTATTATCGTAAGAGTTTCGATGTCTGCTATAAACACCGTGATTTCAATTAGCTTTAGATATTTTTATAACTCTATGTTAAGCTCTTAATTAGAAAAAATGGATTAAAATAGGGATGAACAATAATTCATAATGAATAATATTTCATATTAAATATGTAGGTATGTAGTCAGCGTCAAAGGCATATGTATATTTTAATCACTTTACTCGATAAATCCAGCCCTGTGCAGAAACAGGGCTGGAACTAAATTCGCCCCAGCACTGCGTGCTAACAGGCGTTTAGCGTCCACTACGCCCCTAGAGACGGTCCTGCCCGCTTTACTTCCAAATCTAACAATGCTCCCTTTTTTGTTACATCTAGTATTTACCTACTATTGTCGAAGCTCAGAAAGGTTTGGTTAAAATATTTTGTTGTTCGCATCTAGGCACTGAGTGAAAGGTCTATCACAGATTTTTGTTTTTTTTTTATATTTTAAATATGGTCTATACAAAAGTTTTAACAAATAAGACACATGTATGATGTGCAGGCCTCACCAATAAATCCCATGAAGCACCTGCACAAATTAATAAGATATTTTGTTATAAATTTCATTTTTTATACAAGCTTTTCTTGAGTGACTGTACTTTTTATTGACTGTACTTGCATTGTAATCCAATATACTAATGTATACTAAATATCAAGTCAATCCGACCACTGGAAGTGGGTGAAATTCGACTTGCAAGATTCCACCCGAACAAACATACATACATACATTGCAAGTTAAATAAAAGCTTGTACTTAATAAAAATAACCCTGTGTATAAAATGAGAAACACTCCGTACCCCGAGTGTTTACTAATGCGTTTGCGTTAACTATTTTGTATGGGAGAGATAAGTACCACGAGTATTCCGTTAGAGGCGCTGTGCCAATTCCTATAGAGAAGTGTCGTCAACGCAAACGCATTATAAGTGTTTACTAACGTCAATTCTTTACACTCGGGGTACTGAGTGACACACACACACAACACTGACAGGCCAGTTGGCGCAGTTGGTTAAGGTTCACCTTACGCGCCGCAGGTCGTGGGTTCGATTCCCACACAGGACATGGATTTGTGTGCATGAACTTGTCTGTATGTCCTGAGTCTGGGTGTAATTATGTATATTGAGTATGTATTTACAAACAAAAAGTATTATATGTATTATATCAGTTATCTGGTTTCCATAGTACAAGCTCTGCTTAGTTTGGGATCAGATGATCGTGTGTGAGGAATGTCCCAGGATATTATTATTATTATTAACATACAGTTTAAGCCGCAGGGTCTTGCAACTTGAAATTTTACGCACTGCCCCCCTAGACAAGATGGTTATCGAAAATCGTCATCGTTAGTAAACGATTAACCTTTGTAAGGGATTAATAAAAATCACGTGATATTTCGATTTGTAATGTCAACCCCATACAAAGGTTGATCGTTTACTAACGATGACGATTGTATATCAAAATCAAAAAGTAATTTATTCAGTTTAGGCCCTAGCAAGGATAACCATCTTGTCTACTGGCACTGGTTAAGAGGACTCAATTCGTCATACTTTTCATACAAAACCTCTGTACCTACTTATTATGGCGTTGTTAAACATTTTTCGATAGATGTTTTGAACAAATTAGTATCTTGTGCGCTATATCTAGCCGTGTATCTAGGCGTAATTTAAAAAAAGTGTGAAACAAATTCAGTCAAAGCCTCCGAAAAACAGCGTTTTTGCCTGAACTTTGGCCATATCTAATGTAAAAACCTATAAATTGTAAAAGTAAAGAAAACATTTAGATACCAGGCTTGCAAATGTATTGGAGATTCTAAATAACTAACTTTTTTTTCACAAACTTGTAAGATTTTTTCACAAGAAGTATACTCCTGGAACAAGTTTTATGAATGCGAAATCATGAATGACGACCTAGCGAAGCGGCGGCGAGTGATCAGCGGAATTTACCGACTGATAACCGACGGCTCCGATGCTGTCTCTCTTTTTTCGCAGTCAAACATTACGTTGGATGAAACAACAAGCTTTTAGACTATGCTTGCGTTGAAGTTGCGCCGGCCACAGAGGGCCACCTTAATTTAACGGATGCAGCGTTTAACGATGATTTATAAATTCTACCCCCAAGGGGGTATAGAGATCACGGGGTGGAAAGCTAGTTCTGACATAGTATTTCTTGTTGACCAGATTTTTTCGTAGTATGTTTAATAATCACTATGTCCTCAATTAAATGATACAGTAGGACAACAATATAGTGTATCAAAGATCAATATAATCAGCCATTAGGTTAATGATCAATCGATCATAGCATCGCAAACATTGGAGCACCCATAATAGATAGACAAGCTGTTTGTGTAGGGATGGAATCACGTTTAATCGGTTAATTGGATTATATACGGTATTGAGTTGGTAAAATTAAAAAGTTCAGAAGAAAAAAAAACAGAAAATGTATCTAAAGCAAATTGGTTTACTTTACAATACACACACAATTCAATTTAATAATAAAAATATGATTAGAAATTTTATTTGTAAAATTACTAATTACTCGTTTCTACTTTGAAGCATATTAGAGAAGACATTGAAGAGTATTTATTTCCTAATTTTAAGAGTGTAGTGTATCCTATTTTAGTCTGTAACATGAATACAAAATTATCTAGAAATGGTAGGGATCAACTATGTAACTACGCTTATCTCCAACGAGAATCTGTATTCAAAATTCCTACACTATGAAGATTATTAAAAATTCAGACGGACTAATTTTCGCTAGAACGTGTAGTAAATAAGTACTATTCTTTATTCTGTGCTAGAACTTACTTTTTATTCAAAACTTACGGACATACTTTATTCAGCAAAGTTGATAATAGTCGCAGGAAAAAAAAAAAAACGTTTTTCTATTGGACCGCAATCTTACCATGATAAGAGATAATATGCCCGAAAGTAGTGCAGCTGTCGGAACACATCGATAGGTGCTAGGCTGCGTAGTCAGCCAGGTGGGTACTACAAAGTAACCTAACTGTTATAGTCTCCATACGATGTTTCCCAAAGCTCAAGCTCATTGTAGGATTCGACCCCGATACATTCGTCTTGGCATCCGACGTCCACTGAGCTATTGGTGCCGATTCTGTTGTAAATCGCACTAAACTAATTTTAGTCACATCTCATCTCTTTCTTACGAACATGATTGAAAAAGGATAGAACATATTTTAAGTTGTTAAATTAATCTGTGCCGTCTTATTTTGCATGTATTTAGGCGTGACCGCGATAGATGGCGACTAAATTTATATTGAAAACAAGCATTGGACTAATTTGACAGGACTAAATTTCTTACATCCTTTTCTTATGTTCTTTGTTAGAAAGAGACATAGTGACATTAAAATTAGTTTAGTTGTGAACAACAGAATCAGGGCCATTATCGCCTTAAATCCTGTCCTGACTGAATAAACTTAATACTCTTAAACCTATAAAGAAATATTAACAGTCCCTTCCATGTCTAACTTAGGTATCTATATCTCTGTTCACCCTCAATGTAACTTGATCACTCACTCAGTTCCTAAATCATGTTACCTTCTTGGAAATAATGGCGGTATTCAATTAAGATCATCGTGCCATTTTTGCTTTCATTTGCATAATTTTTATTTGAATATTTTATTGGCTTTGACTTATAATGATGAAAGAAATTGATACTAAATTAATTAAGTAACAACAGCAAACACTAAGATAGATGTTATAAAATACCCGGCCAATTGAGAATCGGACTCACACACGAAGGGTTCCGTAGAGAAATTACTTGTTATAGATGCTTGGCGACAAATTATATGAGTGAAGCGTCTCCGTTTCAGCTGGGACAAAAATGCTTTCGTGTGTCCAGATGTTCGGATTTCCAGCTCACTTTCACTTCTACAGGTCGCATTTCTCAATCGATTCTCCTGAAATTTTATGAGCAGGTTCGATAATGGTCTACAGCTCACAGAGTCTTAGTTTTATTTAATGTTTTGATCGAGCGAGCGAAGTGTCTCCGTTTCAGCTTCCGACTCTACAGGTCGCATTTCTCAACCGATTCTCGTGAAATGGGAGCAGGTTCGGTAATTATACCTATGGATTTTTTTGTCGATTCGGTTTTTGAGTTTTTCAAAATCTACAAAAAACTGAATCGATGTGAAAGTGACATAGAATTATCGAGAACCGCGAGGTATACAGCTAAAAGAGCCACTAATATCATTATTTGTCGTTATAGCGGCAATAAAAACACACATTCTGTGAACATTTCAACTGACTGCCTATTAAGGTTTATGAGATTACTGCCGACAATCTGCTATGCAGTTTGGCAGATATTATATTGTAAAAATATGTAACTTTTATAAAATAAATAAAAAAAGATACAGCCATCTGACAGACGGACGGATGGACAGAATAGGGTCACGTTGGCACCCTTAGGGTACGTAACCCTAAAAGTATGTTGACTATTTTCTAAGAGTTCTAAACTTGGATCTCTCTTTCAATTGAATATTATGGGATTCAGTGGGTTTAGCATTTAAAAAATAAACGATTTGTTTATACATCATCATATTTTATTGAAGTGACAATTTCTTATAATAATTAACTTGTAATTACGACATAGGGATTGCACATTTTGTCTTTGGGCTCGTTCATTTTTAAACCTAGAGATATTATTAATAATATACATTATTTACACTGAGTATACAATAACATTAAAATTATTTTAAAATCTTGAGACATTAATATGGGTAAAATACATTTTGAATGATAGTTATATATAATTTTATTCACACTTATTTATAAAATAATATGAAAATTTGATTACATTTTATTTACAACATTGTATTTTTGATTAAAACAAAAATAATACAAATCGAATAAAAAATTATACCATTGACCATTGTTACGTTAATTTATCAAATAATCTAGCAGACTAAAAATAAATAATAATAATGTTCTTGGTATACAGCATGTTACAAAGTTACTGAACTACCCGCGGTAATAAAAGGTTTCATAATAGGTACCTATCCTAAGGATGGATGAAATTTGCCAAAAAAATGTTACGTAATGTCAAACATTGTTTCAACAACGTTTATGTTTTTAATTAAAATTTCTAGATTAACTCTTTGGCTTAATGGATTTCACATTCTTTATTTCACTATGAAGATTTACCCTAAAAAAATCGAAAAAAAATTGAACAATAAATTACTGTATTTGAGTCCGTATGAAACTTATTTATATAACTTCCAAAACTTGCAGGCGTTAAGTAACTTCCTTTTTATTTTGGATACTTAGCGTCCTGTATATCATAAAAAATCACATACATTTGGTATTTGTATCTAATAGCTTTAAAATTAAACTATTTATTTGTATTTTGTATATTATAAAGAATAATCGTAAAAATAGACAACATATTATACATATTACTAATCTAAATCTAATTTAACATTTGTCTTTACAATGCCTTATAGCTGAAATATTTCGTTGGTGAAATCAAAAATAATAGTAGCTACTTATTTGTATACATATATTTTAATTTGATATGTGAGTATTTGTCTACGATTAGTAAATAAAATATACAGTCATCCATAATGATATTGGAATGGAATACACGTCCAGACACCGCAATCGCGGGAGCACGAATGATTTAGGTCAAAGTATAGCATAATGAGATGTGTCGGTATAATGATTATTGTGCCTACTGACACTCAACCTCTAAGAAAATACAAATATTTTACATTTGGTAGGTTTATATTATAGGATCTTCAGCACAAAATCATTAAAAAGTTCAATTTAAAAAAATCAATTTATTGTTTCAAACGACTCATCTGAAAAGTACGAACTAAATAAAAAAAACTTTTTTTCATTTTTTTTTATTTAAAATTTGAGTTTAAAGAAGTAAAATAACCTAATTACTCATTTCGTACATACTGACTGCTAAAGCGTATTCAAATATAGACACTCGTGTTAATTTTTTCAGTAAACAAACTGTTACATTTTATATTATACCTACTCTTGCTTCTACTCTATTTTGCACACTCTATAAAACGTTCCTATACCCGCAATAACGGCGTCTGAACATTATATAATTTACCTTAAATTTATTTGGAAATAATATTTGGAATTAGTTTATCATTTTTGGTTATGATACCTTATAAAAAACAAAATAAGGAATGGTGTAGAATAAATCCGTAAAAACATTGTGATTACTTAAACGATTTTTCTCCTGCCAAAAGCATTGTGAGCAGTTTTCTACAAGTGCGTTGAAAATCCTATACAGACATTTGAAGCGGTATAAAGAAAAATTTTATAATGAGATCAAAAAACTCACAATTACAAAGCCTTCACATTTTTACATTAATTAATCTATGCTATTATGGTAACGTACATCGCTGGTTTTTATATTCAATGACACAAGTTTAGGATTAGTCTGACGAGGCGTAGCGATGGTATCCATCTTTATTTTGCTAACACTGGCCCTGATTCTGTTGTTCACAACTAAACTAATTTTAATCTCACTATGTCTCTTTCTAACAAAGAACATAAGAAAAGGATGTAAGAAATTTAGTCCTGTCAAATTAGTCCAATGCTTGTTTTCAATATAAATTTAGTCGCCATCTATCGTGGTTACGCCTAAATACGCGCAAAATAAGACGGCAAAGATTAATTTTACAACTTAAAATATGTTCTATCCTTTTTCAATAATGCTAGTAAGAAAGAGATGAGATGTGACTAAAATTAGTTTAGTGCGATTTACAACAGAATCGGCACCATTAGCTGCTTATTAGTTATTTTACAAGTATTTACTATATGTTCTATTAATTACCTTACTTCTGTGTCATATCGAAAGCTGCTTTCTTAAAATAAAATGTATTAGGTGGGAACAAAGTTACGTTTGCTGCCTCTATTTTCATAATTTTATTTTCCAATTTTTCAAGTCTCCAAGTGCTGAAAGAATAATGGCGAGATCCATACACTGATTTGTACAAAAAAATAAAACATATTAGAGGGTTTTGAATCACTTCCAATGTTGAGATTACATTACCAGCAACATGTTAATATAGGTATATGATATATTTTATAAACCCCGCAAAACATAACAACAACATAACGGTGTTGGTCGCTAATAGTTAAATTCGCCGGAATGCCATAGAAATTCGCATTTTTATCCCGGGGTTCTATAAATATTTTAAATTATCCATAGGCACCAAGGATCAATAATAATGTCATTCTAACGTCTCTAAAAATATTTAATTTTTTGTACAAATCTCGCCATAATTCTTTAATGTCAATAATTTGCTATTACCTAATGACGTCACGAATCTTTCTCCTCGCTTTGCCAAGCCAGACTTGAGTAGCTAAGTCTGTGGATAAGGTAAGCCTCAGCGCCAGGTGGCGGGCGCGAAGGCGGTCGTAGTTCAGGAGGGCAGCGGCTGCAGGGGCGGCACGGACGAGCTCATGTGGGGAGCTCTGAACTCAGGGTGCTGTTGACGCAAGTCTGGGTGGGAAGGACGGAGATCTGTGGAACAAGGTTTTAGTGTTAGCTAGTATTATTAATTAATCTGTGGTTTTTTTTCCCGAATTAATGAAGATAGTACGTTTTGTAATGGTAATTTGATTCTATAGCAATACAGGCTTACGTTTCAAGCTCTCATATTTATCATTTTTAGGGTTCCCTATTACTAAGACTCCGCTGTCCGTCCGTCTGTCTGTCCGTTTATCACCAGACTGTATCTCATGAACGGTAATAGGTAGACAGCTGACATTTTCAGAGAATATGTATTTCTATTGCCTTTACAGCTAATAAAAATGTACGTATTTTTTTTGGTGTTTAGCACAATGACTTATTTAATATTGTACGGAACCCTCCGTTTGCGAGTCCGACTTGCACTTGGCCGGTCTGCTATTTTTCAGAGTTGGTCCCATTGTAAATGTTGTTCATAATGACGAGTGTACATTAACCCCTGAAAATTTCGCTAGAGGTTAAAAAGTGACCTGTATGAGATGGTATCTCAATAAACCAAGTTATCATAATATTCAGGATGTTCATTCATGGGAAATAATAGCACCTTTGTAAGTCTTTAAAGTCTCTTCTCAATAACAGCAAAGAACACTGATGAAAACGAGATTTGTCTGGACCTTCCTAAATCCATTCTTCACTTACCTATTCTATGGTCAGCGACGTGCATATCCGTGCATGCTGCAGACATGCCATGCACATCAGTATGCGGGGGCTGCATATGCGTCGGGGGGCTCCTCAGGTCTGCATGCTGTGTCTCCCGATGCCTCCTCAAGTCCACCTTCCTCTGGAATGCTCTTCCACACAGGTCGCACGCAAATGGTTTGAACCCGGTGTGCTTACGGGAATGTGTGATGAGATTTGAACTCTGGCTGAAGGCTTTGCCGCAGACTTGGCATTTGTGGGGTTTCTCACCTGTTGACAAGGGAAAATAGATTTTTCATACTTGCTCGTAAAGTGACATTTATTGCACCGTTTTTAGTATCATTATGTAGCTTATTACGCACTAGTGCTTTTTACTTTACATTACCGCACAGTTTTATGATAGGTATAATCCCGATTATGTTGTTTGTACCTCAATGCAAATGATATGTGTGTACGTGTAGTCGAAGCATTCCCATATTTGTTGACGTTCTCATTGATTATTATCAAAAAATCTACTTAAAAAAATACAAGTCTGTATTTTTTCTCGCAAGTGTGTTGAAAATCGTCTTATGACATGCATGTGCATTGATCATTACACTCCCGGCTCGATAAGGGAGCTTAATACCGCCTTACGTGTAATGACCAACTTTTCACACATGTATAATAATGTCCTATTATGTTATGTTATTAGCTTTTAACTTACCATTTAATTTATGTAGTTCTATCTATCTACCATAAATTAAGAGGAGGTTATAGATATCGCAAGTCATCTGACCAAGCGTTCTTCTCCTAGTTTGCGGCTTGAATTTAGCACCCTTGTCAAGTAGTGTCGTTAAACTATAGAGATATAATACAAATAGAGCAATTGTAGAGTATGAACCGTGGCATGGATATGATCAACGCAACCGCATCACGAACTGTGCGTGCATAGTTTGAACGACTAAATACGTATTATGAATCCCAATTTTTCTTTTTTTATCGATACTTTTACCGCGAATAAATGACAAGGAATTCTTATCGACATTCTGACAGTAACGCTTTACGCTTCGCAAAAGGAATTTTTGTCAACCCTATCTTTCTATTAATATCTCTTTGCGTTAAACACATTAAAATGCTAAATTATGAACTGTAAGTCTCTTCAAGGGCCTACAGTATTACCCAACTTATATGGCGCGTCGTGAATCTTCGTTCGCACAGAAAAGTATGACCCCGAAGATAAACGAAAGAATGCTTAAAACTTACAATCGACCTTAGATCACTACTATAAGGTTCATAATACACTGCAGCTGTTAGTTCCGTCTCACTCGCAAGTCACGCCCCTCCACACGGCGCGCGCTAACATGGCGGCAGCTGCCGACCAATAGCGTTTCCCGCGCTTTGAAAATGTATCTTCTGCGCAGGTACATCGGTAAGCCATATTAATTAGGTACTACTGTACCTAGTGAGCCGAGTCATTAAGAATGTTACATTTTCATCGTAGGTAGGAAAAAATATAATGCCTGGTTTCATACTGTTTAAAATACAAGCGCTATCTAGCTTACTCTATGGCTGTGATACCTTCTCAATTATGGGTAAATTAATGTCTTATTATTAGTTGCTATTTAGTTCTGCTAGGCGCTTTTTTATAATTATTAAATCTGCTCTACTTTCTTATAATAGATTGGTTCGTAGATAAAATTTACTCAGCTCAATAGATGTTATAATTGTAAAAAAAATACATAGTGGGAGACAAAAATAAAGCTGGACCGAGCGTGATCGCCGACGACCCGGTTCCGGTCCGGATATAATCCGTGCCACATCCACAGTATCGATCCGCTGTGACGCTACGTGTGTACCAAGGACGTATCTAGGGTTGTCTCTTTATAACATTGATTGAAGATTGGAATGTAAGCTGAGGCGGTAATCTACCTAATGGCTTTTAAATTTCTACAATAAAATATCAACGTGACCACACCACTAGGTGTGTAGGGCTAACAGGCGGGTACTCTTTTTGAAGAATTCCATTTTACCTACTGACTTCAATAAACAAGGTTCGAATATATCAGAAGATATAAAGTAGGTGATTGGTTAATGTACTCGATGGATACCACCAGTGTTCGTTCCTTATTTAAAAACAAGGCGATGATAGCTCAGTGGTAGTGACGTCGGATACCGAGACGAAGGTCCCGGGTTCGGATCCTACAATGAGCTTGAGCTTTCGGTGAAGGGAAACATCGTGAGGAAACCATAGCACGGTGGTAGGGTACTTTGTAGTACCCGCCTGGCTGGCTACCACCCTCAAGTTGAAAATCTGTCGCCAAGCACCATTCGGTGTGTTCCGACAGCTACACTTGAGAGCCAGTTCATTCTAGGCTTTGTGTGCTTACCACCTTCGGCCGCATCATCACTTACCATGGTGAGATTGCGGTCAAACACAGGCCAATAAACAGTAAAAAAAAACCACGTTGACAACCCTAGATAAAAAAAAATACAGAACATATATAAAACTCGCAAGTGGCCGGACCACGTGCTCCACACTGTATTAATACACGTCCGCGTAATCTGTGCGAGTCCGCTCCGCATTACAGATTCGACTCGCGACCCTACTCGCCGGACTTTGAATTTATTGCTTAGTACACCAACGTGGATTTAGGCACCTCGGTCTGATTCAACGTTTCAGAAAGATTCCGAATAAGGCGAGGTATAGGTTATTTAAAAATCCGATAGCTTTCAAAATTCCCCAAGTGATAGGAAAGTCCCATTTCTTATCAAAGCCGCGTTAATACCGACCTGAATGGATTAATAAATATATATGGACCTTTTAAAATACCAATTAGGTACCAAATACTCGCAGATAGATTTTATGGAAATCGACTTGCAACCGCTAGGACTGCATACATTTTATCTTACTGATATAAAAAAAAAAATTACAAATTTTCCGATGATATTAGTGTCTACCAAAACTACCAAAAATGTATTATTGTTATGGCCTCTTCGTATCGTGATTCTTAAACACTAGGAATTTAATATAACCCATTGTGTCGAGCGATGCTTTTGTAAGCCATTGTGCGAATGGAATTCACTGGGTTATTCGCAGCTCTATCGATATTTCTGTGAATCTTCCAAAAAATAAATGGATTTATATTATAGTTCTCTGATCATCCAATTGCAACACAAAGATTGAGTTACGAAGACTGGACTATGAATATGAGTACCTATATATTTTAATTTGGAATTTGAGTAGGTATACTTATTTTATGAACAAACCATTTTCAGAAAAAGTAATTATGTGTAGTGTGTTAAGGTTATGTTAGTTATCTTATATAACAATTGTTGAAGCTGTATAGTAAGTAAGTAGCATAGTAAGTACCTATAGTATAGTAGTCTAGACACATGAGTGTCGTTTAAATACAATAGGTAGGTACCAAAGTGGTATTATCGTATCATGTAACAGGAAAACTAAACAGCGACCAATGCGACGCGCCCGCCACGTAATTACCAACAAATCACGGCACGGTACCGATATCTAACTTAGGTATAGCATTTCGAAAAAGGGCCGCATGAGTCCGTCAATCAAGGGGTCTGGCGACTGGCGACTTCATTAGTGCGAGTGAGAGGCATCCCACCCTCTCGCTCTTGCATCAGTGTCGCGACGCGAGAGCAATTTATATCCGTCGTGCCATTGGGCCGTGATTGCGGCGGCTCCTCCCCGCGTCGCGTAGCAACGGGAGGGGGGTCGCCCCCACTCCAGCCCCCCACACATCCCATCCCACTTTATGGATCGCAATTTTCCTTTGAATTGGAAATCAGAGCGTTCGCCGCGAGCCTCGCTCGTTAGCCGTCTCTCCATCTTCACGATACTTCCTTGGCTACAGATTTTTACTACCGTACGTAGACAAAGATGTTTCTTTTGTGGGGTGCTCGCAAATTGTGATGTTTGCTTTCGTCGGCCTCTTTTTTGCTGCCTCCCTTTTCCTTGCGAATGAACTAACGTTTATACGCTGTGTGAATAACTAAGGGAATACCCATGTAGATATAATTCCATTCTGTAAATCTAAATAGGTACCAACTATTACAAATGTCTCTTCAAGCCTTACCTACCTACACATAATTATTATCAAAACCCAGTTATACCAGATAAGTCACCGAGACATTAGGCAAACTTCAACTAAACCCAAATAAACAAGCAGAACTCTCGACCGACTGTAGATCATTACGCAAACTTATTACAAGCCCTTACACGTAAAGTCCGTCTTCCCAGTGCGTAAAATCTTCGCAGCTCGTCTCTTAACAGTGTAATTACGCCGCGATATTACCGTAAGGGTAGGGGTTGAGTTAAGGGGGTGGGGGCTGACACTTAATTGTTTTTGAGGGCCCTCTGAAGTGAGGAAACTGAATGAATTGAAAAGAGGATCGTCTATGAATTATTGATTTACCGCGGTGAAGTTTTGAGATTGATTTATTGGTGAACGATAAGGCCATCCGCTGGGAGGTTCGAAAACTGAGAGGTTATTGGATATTTAATATCTGTACATAACTCATTTCTGACGTAGGAAATATGCTTAACATTATTGGTTCAATTGTTCTGTAGATATGATCTTACCAAAAACATTTTTATGTAATATACAGGGTGTTGTTTTGGTCGGCGACAAGCGACCCAGGAGCGGTAGTACAAAATATATATTCCCCAAAAATGGACTTAATTCCATTAAATATTGTAAATATGTTGAGAAATACCTTATTCAATTTGAAATAAAATTACCGCAAAGTATGGTTAATCGGCACGTGCACAGACTAGAGCTAGGCGCAAGCCGCCATCGCCCCACCCCTTTACTCCCTCGTACTCCCGTTGAGTATTATGTATACACTTTAGCTTATTACATGATTTTCAAAATTTTATTTTTTTTATTTTTATTATTTAAAAAAATAAAGTATTTATTTTATATTTTTTTTAGCACCAGTATCATTTGTATTATCGACCCTAAGTCGCTTGTCGCTGACCAAAACAACGACCTGTATAAGATGTAGGGCGACAAAGAGACGTCATTACGTCCTATACAACAAGTTTAACAACTAAAATCCTTCATTTACCCTCTTTATCTCAGATCGTTTCGTCTTACTGCGCACTTGAGACGTTATTGATAATAAACTAGTAATATGTAAATGTTACGAGCAGCAAGAGTATTCATTCACAGATTTTAATTGATAATAACTTTCGTTAGCATTGCACTTGATTAAAAAGGAAAAATATTAAAGGTTTGGATGGATAAATGAGTTTGCATGTCTATAGACGGTATTTTCGGGTTTGTATGTATCATTATTATTCAGACGAGTGTTTACAAACATTGTAAGTAGCGACTCTACATATTTGGTGCGAACGTTTAAGACAAAACAAAAAAAAACATGCAATGAAAAAATCATAAAAATTCGCTTTTTTAATATGTATGTTTGACCTCTAATCATGGTAATGATTTGTCCGAAGGTGGTAAGCATAAAGACCTAGTGAGAAACTAGCTCTCAAGTGCATTTACCGGAAGACATAGCTGACCAGGTGGGTACTACAAAAGTACCCTATCAATTGGTTTCTTTCTCTATTTTTTTCTTCACCGAGAGCTGGTCGCAGGGTTTTAACTAACGATCTTTGCCATCACCATCAGAGACTAAAAATGAAGGGGATAGGAGGATAAACGCGTAGTCCAAAATGTAGACTCAGTGGGAATCGACGGTCATACATAAAAACCATCATATTTTAAAGATACTCAATCACAAATCAATGTACCGAAGTAATAAATAAATAATAGCTTAGTATACTGAAAACGTAAAGCCTGCAATAGACGCGTTAAGTATTAGGTTGCCAGGTTGTGATTGAACACATCCGGGTAAGCGATAACCGTAAATCCCGAGTATACGGATCCGGATAAAGATCCCGGTGATCCAGGGTCGGATGAATCGGACATAAATATAAGTATCAGATCTAGAATGGGGTTTCTGTTTTTGAATTGAATTTAAATTCCCACCTTTTTCAATCCATCTTTATATACGTAAAATAGGGGATTCTTAGTGTACCTTTCTTTGTCACGGGTAAAACCGCGGGGCCAGCTAGTGTTATATAATCAAAATAATATAATTCAACAAAAGAAAGAAAATGTTATAACAAAACTTAACCAATGCTCCGCAGATTTCACCAGATTACTGGCAAAAATCATTACGGCCCATTATCGGGGCACTAAACGCGAGATTCGCAATAAAACAGACATTAATACAATTAAATTACAGCACGCCCCCGAATCCGTCCCTGGCTGGCTCATCTGCACAGTATCACAGAGCCGGATTTTTATGGGGACGTACTTTAGACAGTCATGAATTAAATATACGATGGCAGCAACTTAAAGTGCTTCCTCTGGCAAGATTTTACGAAATATTGCATAGGTTTTAGTGGGTACGCGAAAAATGAAGCAAGCTTTTTTGGAGTGACACAAAAACATGGAAACTTTTGTTATTTCTAAAGAGAATTTGAGTAAATGAACGTGAAAGCTTGATGTCAGTGTCAGTTATCAGCAACCTACTCGGACGAAAAAAACAGTAAAAAAGTTTTCATGAAAAATCCAGCCTAGTCTAAGTTCTTATAAGCTAGATAATGTAATGTAAATGTATAATGCCAGGTAATACATAATGTAAATTGCAAAAAAATGCCTAAAGGATCTATCTAAGTATTTTAAGAAATACTATGCATTCCAAAAGCTTTCAAATAATGAACTTAATATAGAAATCAGACCACAATCGCCCACAGAAATGGAGGCGAAAAACCATAACAATAATTTAAAAGACTACTTTCGCCGTGTTAATAATGCAGGGACTTATAAAAAACGGTGGCAGCAAATTGAGATGGGGGAAGCTCATGAATTCAGCTTGCATTTACATGTCATTGATTATTCAGACCGTTTTCCTGCTGGGCTGGGTCTAGACACCGTGTTGATTATACAGGATATCTGATGTAGAGGTCATTCAAATATTATTGAGTCAGGTAAAATCAACCCATGATTTGACGCGCATAAAAGAACCATGTGTTATAAAAATAATTAAGAAAAAGGCAGACTGAAAGACGGTACATCTGATGGTGGTGGTTATGTATTGGTATGTGTGAATGATATGGAACTCGAGGGTAGTAGTCGTAGAAGTAGAGAGGATCATATATATGTAGGTATATTTAAAAAAAAGACAATAGTTGGATCTAGAAGGCCAGCTCCGCATGTTCTGAACAACACTGATTTTCGGCTGAAGCCATTGGTGATACGCGAACGAAAGGTGAACTAAAAGACAAGAAAATACAATCATATAATTCAATATTTAGAATAATTATGAAGATGCCGCTACGCAAACAAATATTTTTTATGATACTGGATGTAGTTCGAGAAAAAAAAGCAAGAAAGATGTTAATAAAAGTAACTGAAGGAAATTTAAGCTTTTACGAGTATTATACTCTGAATTTTAAGTAACAAGAAGTAACATAGACACAGAGTCCTAGTTGGAAACGTGTCGGTGTCGGCTGCAGTCAACCGATGACCCAGCCAGCAATCAGATGATGAACCAGCGCGAGGGTTAGTTTTTCTTACTAACCTAAGCACATTGCTGAGTCGAGACCTATTCCTGGCATCACGCAACATTGCATTTTTGTGTAGTTTTTATTATTTGTTCTGTTTTTATATTTTTTATTTTTGTCATTAATGTAATGTTGTGTGTTGTCCTGAATAAATCCTTTTCTTTCTTTCTTTCTTTCTTTCTTTTCGATGAATATAAGCTGCACTTAACCGAAACCAGGTGCAAGATTAAAAGTGCAGGCTTTAAGGAAACTCGTCAGGAAAACTACTCATGCATAATACACACTACAGCACAGATGGGTATTGTGTTACGGACTTCAGTATTTTCGGGGTTTTAAACGTATTGGGATAAGATTTGGAATCTTTGTTAATCATTTTGATGATTATTTTGAATTGAATTTGACATTGTTTCCACTAGCAGCAATGGATTGATTATATTACTTTTGTTACAGTTGCCGTCCTTCCGAACAATATCAGAAATTTTGGCGAAGGTACTGTTTTTTTTCTATAGTTCCGTCACCAAGAATCATTAAAATTCTAACCATATCATCCCCAAAATTAAAGCTCCAAGAGAACATTAGAGCAAACTTTTACACAGATGCTGTACGTATAAATAGAACCTAACCTAACATACATAACGTAATATCTCAACAAATCCACACAGCCGAGACGGGTGGCGTGATTACCGGGCTCCTAGTGAAGTGCGGATTTTCTCCGGGAGAATCCCGGTTTACGATCCGCGTGCCTTGCCTCCCCTACCCACTGGGGTGGATGACCATCCTACGTATATGGAGTATGTATAAGATTTAAGGGATGTTTTTAAAGCGAATTCTAGAGTTCTTTATTTTGGTATTGGCTAATGAGTCTGGAGTGTGTTTGAACTTGTGAGATGATCATCAAAATAACACAAGATTAGTGCGAAATTTTGGGCACATATCATGAAAGGTGTTAATATTATTTAAAATTAGTTCTCAGGATTGTGTAAACGTAGTTTCAAATTACAACAACCATCTGAAAATCCAACAAAAGCTGAACAGCAATCTAGCGAATTTTGATTGAGTAAACAAACCTCTGGTGCTAAAGTAAACACCAGTAACGATGTTTCAATCTCTTGTCGACTCCTAGAACAACACTTCTGGCGTCTTCTCACCGTGGTAATGGAAAATTGGAAATGCCTGCGCAATCTTACCTTGAGAGGAGTGCAAACAATCATCTTGTTCGGATAACAAAACTCGGGGTTCTAGTTTTTGTCGTAGAAAACTGCTTTGTAATTCTGTGATAATAAATTGCGTCCCAAAAACAGCGGTGTTTTTTGAAGGAAACAATCTATTAAGATAAATCATGATAGAGACTATAGGAACATTTCTGTGATGAAGTAATTTTGAGTTCAATTTTGTGATATTAGGCATTATAAATATGGAAATAAGCCTAGGTTATCTTTACACTGGTAATAGAGAATCCGTTACACCAAAACCAACTTTATATAATTCAAATAAACAAAGTTGCACAATTGTTTTCAGTATTTGGCTCTTCTGTACCCTGTGTTCATATCACAGTTGCTCCACCTCGCCCAGGCAAATGTTCCAAGCTAAAGCCGGATCACAAAACGTACGGGTCGCTGAGCATTTCACGTGCGAGACGTTTACGATTTGCTTCTTCCACGGAAAAGATATGTTGAGTGTAAATGCCACTTACACGGGAGATTTATCGTAGTGGCTACAGAGTAATGTAGGTTTCTTGTTTACTTATAAGTACGATTTTACGGCGAGATGTGATATTTCTTTATGTTTTTTGGAAATTTATGGATATTATACTGAAAATGATAACAGAATATCTTAACAAATGGTGACTCAAAACGCAATATCTACAATTCGCTATATCTTTATTCATGAACATGAACGGCCCATCTCTACTGTAATGTCTTTTACTAATCCTGCATAAGTTCATGAAACAATAAGATTATTTGTGAAAAGTATAACATAATATTTGACATGCCACGATGAAAATCATCGGAAATGCCCCTTGGAAAAACTAATAAGGTCCTCCCACGCTGACAGTTGACAAATTCGTTAATTCCGGCTGCCCTCAGCGCCCTCTGAGGGAAGATACCTACTGAGTACTGAAGCGAGAGGGCCACATGGGAAAATAAAGAATGTTTTTGTCAGTAAAATGTTGGTATTTGAAATGTACGTTTGACGATGACGTCATGTGGCATTTGTTTATTTATGCAAATAATCAGACGATGTGAACTATTAAAAAGTAAAACATACTATATCTAATATTTTCCGGAATAAAAAGTATCTTTGACTTTTTCCAGAATACGATCTATCTATATGCCAAGTTCCTTATTAATTATTGTAGCGATTACAGCGTGATTGCGTATCAAACATCCACACACAAACTTTCATTTATAATTTGAATAGTATTCCCTCTTTAAAATTGTTTATAATCTGTTGAATAAGTCTACATAGTGTCTTTTGAATCTCAAAGTGTAGATATAGTTTTAAGAAAATATAGTTTTACTTCTGACTCTTTTGGTATTTGCGTTTAGCCATCAAATAAAAGCTTCGCACTTCCCAGCGCGCCATTTGGCACTATAACCTATTTAGCAACAGTGGTGCCGATTCTGTTGTAAATCGCACTAAACTAATTTTAGTCACATCTCATCTCTTTCTTACGAACTTTATTGAAAAAGGATAGAACATATTTTAAGTTGTCAAATTAATCTTTGCCGTCATATTTTGCGTGTATTTAGGCGTAACCGCGATAGATGGCGACTAAATTTATATTGAAAACAAGCAATGGACTAATTTGACAGGACTAAATTTCTTACATCCTTTTCTTATGTTCTTTGTTAGAAAGAGACATAGTGACATTAAAATTAGTTTAGTTGTGAACAACAGAATCAGGGCCATTATCCCCCACCTTCAACGCACTAATGTCCGTTGGTTTGCCTGTCACTACCGGTCCGGTTGGGGAATGCGGCAGATTGTCGGCCCGGCTCGGATTGCCGGCAACTATCCCGGAATGTCCGAGTCACTTCACTTATTGCGATGTATTTGTGACCGTTATACGGAATGGAATTTTTGGGATTTTTCCTATGGTGGAGATGGCTTTAGTCTGTCTGTGATCTGAGTTATATCTTTGTTGATTTTTCTTCTATGTCGCATTTGTCGCCTGTAAAAGAGCTGGGGCAGATCTTGACATGTTTAAGTTTTTGTTGGTTCAATATTGGTGCCAATTCTGTTGTAAATCGCACTAAACTAATTTTAGTCACATCTTTTCTCTTTCTTACGAACATTATTGAAAAAGGATAGAATATATTTAATGCTGTCAAATTAATCTTTGCTGTCTTATTTTGCGGGTATTTAGGCGTAACCGCGATAGATGGCGACTAAATTTATGTTGAAAATAAGCATTGGACTATTGACAGGACTAAATTTCTTACATCCTTTTCTTATGTTCTTTGTTAGAAAAAGAGATAGTGAGATTAAAATTAGTTTAGTTGTAAACAACAGAATCAGGACCATTAAATCAAAATTAAACTGGCTTTGACTTTATATTGATTATTCGATGTCGGTAGCTTTTTAATATGCTCTATATTCTTTGGCTATTAATAATTCGATGCTTTCTTCAGAATAATGAAAGTTATTAAAACTTTTTCTCGTATTTTTACAGGGGAGACTCCAATCTTTCCGTAGCTCCAACAAAGCAGTTTGGGGAGCCCCCGTGGAATGCAAGTCACCTCGCTTATTGCGCGGTGACAATTGATGTTTGTAGTTCTCCGGTCCTCATCGACTCTACTTTGTTTTTTGTCTCTTTCAATCTTATTTGGATACATCGCTCTTAGTTGAGACTATTATTTGCAAGCCGAATTAATGCCACATCCGATAAGGTTCTTTAGGACAATTTAGTATTCACTTGTACCTATACAGGTCGTTGTTTTGGTCAGCGATGAGCGACTCAGGGTCGATAATACAATAGATACTGGTGCTAAAAAAATATAAAAAAAATACTTTTTTTTTAATAATAAAAATTAAAAAATTAAAGTTTTGAAAATCATGTAATAAGCTAAAGTGTAGACATAATACTCAACGGGAGTGCGAGGGAGTAAAGGGGTGGGGCGATGGCGGCTTGTGCCTAGCTCTAGTCAGTGCATGTGCTTAGTAACCATACTTTGCGGTAATTTTATTTCAAATTGAATAAAGTATTTCTCAACATATTTACAGTATTTAATGGAATTAAGTCCATTATTGGGGAATATATATTTTGTACTACCGCTCCTGGTTCGCTTGTCGCCGACCAAAACAACACCCTGTATACAACTTGGACACTAAATTTCGATATAATATTGAGATTGAGATGAGAATTGGTAGACATTACTAATTGCCTGCTTTTCAGAAAGACAAAAAGTTATTTTAAAACAAATAGAGATAACATTGACTTGAATGCACAAGTGACAAGTGTGTTGTGTAAACATTTATTCACAACTAGGTACCACAAGTGAAGGGGGACTGAAGTGACTCGAGGACTCTTCAATAAAGTGGTCAATACAATTGTGCTGTTATTTTGCCTACTTGATTATGTGTAGCGAGTTTGGCCCTGCTGTGGTTATTTGGACTCGCGAAGTATTAGATAGCAAGGGGTCGTTATATTTTGAAATGAAGCTGCCATACCATCAGAGAGGTAGAGCGTAGTGTTTATTCGCTCAAAGGGAAGTACCTCCAACTTACAGAATACCGCAGCCAAATAACTTTATGTTGTGTAAAGTTGTGTTCCTGCGCGTGAGTAAGGTCGCCAGAGCTCATTGGGGAGGAGGAAAGGTCGATAACGCGTGAGCGATGCTTCGTGTATTGCAAGCGTCCATATGGCGACGGTAAGCGCTTACCATCAGGCGGGCCGTATGCTTGTTTACCGACTTAGTAGTATAAAAAATAAATAAAAAAAAACACTATTTTAAAGTTATTAACTATATCGATACAGGACTTTATTTTTCAAATAAAAATGTCTTGTAGTGAAATATTCTAGCATGTCGCTATTCTAAATGCTTGTTTAGTAGTTACATCTTAAATACAATTGTATAGTCTGTTTGTAATGTCAAAATAACAGCATTTTATCACACTATTACAATTTTACTAAATGCATAAGAAAATATATACAGGTCGTTGTTTTGGTCAGCGACGAGCGACTCAGGGTCGATAATACAAATGATACTGGTGCAAAAAAAAAATATAAAAAAATACTTTATTTTTTTTTAATAATAAAAATAAAAAAAATAAAAAATTGAAAATCATGTAATAAGCTAAAGTGTAGATATAATACTCAACGGGAGTACGAGGGAGTAAAGGGGTGGGGCGATGGCGGCTTGCGCCTAGCTCTAGTCTGTGCACGTGCCTAGTAACCATACTTTGCAGTAATTTTATTTCAAATTGAATAAGGTATTTCTCAACATATTTACAGTATTTAATGGAATTAAGTCCATTTTTGGGGAATATATATTTTGTACTACCGCTCCTGGGTCGCTTGTCGCCGACCAAAACAACACCCTGTATACGTAAGTAATAGCAGGTATCTAATACCAAAAATATTTATTTTTATTTTTTGTCTGTCTGTCTGATTTTTCCGGCTAATCTTCAAAATCTCCTGTAGTAGGTACTTTCATACATGTAATTTTATTAGACAGTGGTAAAAATCCAGGTTTAATTAGCCACCATAGAACAAGATTAAAATGAATAAAACATATTAAGATCATGCAATAAGAAATATGACACCCAACAAATTGATAATCCACAATATTACACATCAAATCCAATATAAAAGCAAGGATGACAAATAAATTGGCACTCAACCGGCTATAGACAATACGAGCAAGGGTTGGGTGATCATTTTGTCGGATTATACTGTAATGTCAATAAGGGTGTTTAGTACCGACGATCATTGTCGTATCGTTACTTGAGGTCGATCGAATTGTAATTTTAGAGATCGATTCAGACAGATACAGGACGTTTTTTTTTTATTTATTTTTTTATTTGACATTATTTTAAATAAGTATCCTTTTTTGCGATGTTGATTGTTTCGCACATTTCGAAACGAAGTGCGTACTTAGTTTGAACGACTAAAATACATATTTATAATGAATGCCAATTTATCGTTTTTATCGATACTTTTACCGTTATGACAAGGAATCCATATCGACATTTTTGTGACTGTAAAACAACTTGTGTACGATATATCTGTGAATGCATCTATATGGAAACTGTTTAGCCTTCGCACAAGGTAGGTAACGTTGTTAACGCTATCGCTCTATAATATTCTAACTCTATGTTAAAATTATTTCTCTGCACATTCTTCTTTCTGTTCAGTACCTATTGGATATCCAAATCTGTGAGTTAATTTTCCCATACTTAGTACAGTAGTACCCAACCAAAGAACTTGGATATTACCCAACTGATATGACGCGTCGTGAATCTTCGTTCGCACAGAAAAGAAAGTATGGCCCCGAAGATTAACGAAAGAATGCTTAAAACTTACAATCAACCTTAGATCACTACTATAAGGTTCATATTCATACACTGCAGCTGTTAGTTCCATCTCACTCGCAAATCCCGCCCCTCCGCACGGCGCGCGCTAACATGGCGGCAGTTGCCGACATGCTGCCGACTAATAGCGTTTCCCGCTCTTTGAAAATGTATCTTCTGCGCAGGTACATCGGTAAGCCATATTAATTGGGTACTACTGTACTAGAAAAGACACCTGTAGTTAAGATATTATCTATCGTGATCGAATCGTTACCGTATAGCATGTAAAGGGTTCGCTAGTGATCTTAAATGTGGTTACAAATCGAATATGACAGCTCTGAGGGTCGTGGTTACCGGCTTGATGGGTGGCTTTGCATAATTTTGTACGATCATACAATACCAGTTTGTAATGCTGTCTTAGTTACTACAGCAAAATGACTATAATCGTTATGCGTAAAGTAATCACAGACATAAATCTAAATAGATAACGCAGGTCCCTCCATCCGTTTGAAAACCAAGCGTGTTACTTTTTTGTACCTACCATAATGTCACAACATTGATTTAGTTAGGCTGGCATTCGATTTTTAACGTGAAAATGAAGCTATCCTATTTGTCAGCTAAACATATCCCTCGCTACTCATCTCTGGTGGACATGCAGCCTTATGCGAATTCCCTGTCCGCGCAAAACAGTTTCAAAAGAAGAACATTGTGCCCTATTTTTGCACAGATTTTAAAATACAGTACATACACTCGCGTCATCTATTTAGTTGTATATCTGTGAAAGTAATCTTAAAAATATGAATGTTTGTTTTCGTTCAATAAAATACCTCATATTAGGTATGTTCACTAAAACTAAAGTATGGCAGAAGGTAACGGGTTTATTGATAGATCAGATAGGTACATATTTTATCCTAAATGCTAACATAGGTACCTAAAACGATTTTATGTTATTTCAACAAATGCACTCTCACATTTGTCACTATTATTCTTGCACTTGAATTGCACCCGTTACAGCATCAACTGTACTTACCTATGAAACATCTAAAGATCTATAGAAATTCAAGTCTTATTTCATTGCACATAGGGTTGATAATGTAATGTCGATATTATCGTTATGGTATTCAAGCGTTTGCTAAAACACTTGGACAACTGGCGCCGATGTCGCACCGCCAAATCAAAACACTCGGAAAGCGCGCGGAGCGAGCGTCGGCCAATCAAAATACGGGTAATTTGATTATCCCGTATTCGCGGTTTGTTTTGAAAATGGAACGTGAATGAAACGTGGTATTTTTTTGTTTGTATTTCGTGACTACTAAATAATAGTTGCTATACCTATACCTAATTAATTTATAGTCACCGAATTAATTTATAGTCAACTAATTAATTTATAGTCACCTAATTAACTTATTTAATAAAATTCACTGTCCATGAAATGCAAGTTAACATAACATAATATACAGGGTGTTGTTTTGGTCGGCGACAAGCGACCCAGGAGCGGTAGTACAAAAAATATATTCCCCAAAAATGGACTTAATTCCATGAAATATTGTAAATGCGTTGAGAAATACCTTATTCAATTTGAAATAAAATTACCGCAAAGTATCTATTCTACTCGGCACGTGCACAGACTAGAGCTAGGCTCAAGCCGCCATCGGCCCACCCCTTTACTCCCTCGCACTCCCGTTGAGTATTATATCTACACTTTAGCTTATTACATGATTTTCAAAAATTTTATTTTTATATTTTTATAAATAAAAAAAAATTAAGTATTTTTTTTATATTTTTTTTAGCACCAGTATCATTTGTATTATCGACCCTGAGTCGCTCGTCGCTGACCAAAACAACGACCTGTATATTTGTGTCGATGTTACACCTACGTATATAACGTATCAAAAAATAAAAATGTACAGAGTTCGTAAATAAAAATTAAAAATGAATTAAATAATGCTGGCATTCGAAAATAATACAGTTCGAAAACCAAATTATAAAAATGCGAGTTCAAAATGCCACGCGACCTTCATGCGCCACACCACACCCTTGCACTCGACGAGTGCCAATCAGCGAATTGCACCAATTAAAGTCCGCGCGAATTAATAGAGTGCGACGCAAACGTTAATAAAGTGGCTTGGTGTTTAGAAACGTTATTTTTTTGAAATTCGTGGAATTAATAATGTGAACAAAAAAAAATAACCTCATGACAGTGATTCATTGTCGTAAATAAAAAAAAAACACATGCAACTGTAGTTGTTACGGAAATTCTTCATATTTTTAATGAATTCATACAATAAAATTGATCTTTGCACGTTATATCTAACTATTTGTCTTTGAAGCAGTAACCAGATTAAAACTGAAATGTTTATAGGTCTTAGTTTTTGGTTTATCGACAAAAAACTGAATTTCACAAAATATCACACTTAAGTTCAGCGAACATCATAATAAAGAGACAGTCATAATCGAAACCAATTTACAATTAAATTTATTGTTTAAATAATGACATCCTGTTGTACTGCGCATGCTTTCGGCACGTGTCTGTGAATGTATGACCAGTCCAACTAGAACCCTAATCTAATATAATACCTTTGAAATGAAAGATCAGCCTGTGTATTGACATCACTATTTTCCACTTCCAAATGAATGAACATTTGATTTTGATCTCAAATTCCTAAGCATTAGAGTCGTTGTTTAGTTTGCTTGATTGTTATGGTTGCCTCTATATGAGTTTTTTTACTTACTTTATTTAATGAACATTAATTAAAGTATTGGTCAATAAATGTTAGAATGTAAATAAAATTACAATAGATTTACGTGTTACGGATGTGTGGCTGCGGGCGATAATGTAATTATGTTTTTTTTTATCTATGAATCATGAAAAATAGTACTCCACCGATTTTGTATCGACTTAAAACTATATAAAGGAGGGCACTCAAATTGCATGTAATAAATTATTACAGTAGTACCCAACTGATATGGCGCGTCGTGAATCTTCGTTCGCACAGAAAAGAAAGTATGGCCCCGAAGATTAACGAAAGAATGCTTAAAACTTACAATCAACCTTAGATCACTACTATAAGGTTCATAATACACTTCAGCTGTTAGTTCCGTCTCACTCGCAAGTGACGCCCCTCCGCACGGCGCGCGCTATCATGGCGGCAGCTGCCGACCAATAGCGTTTCCCGCGCTTTGAAAATGTATCTTCTGCGCAGGTACATCGGTAAGCCATATTAGTTGGGTAATACTGTACTCCTGATTTTCAATAATTGTATCAATTTTTTCTAAAGAAGTATTTACTCTGTGCTATCATCATCCACATTACAGCACGAACACGATAGTCTAAAAGCGAAGAGGGTTAAAACCTAGTTCTCTGCTGAATGCTGGACTCTATGACGGTTTTTAATGTTACTGAAACATGTTTCCTCACCATACTTTTGACTGAAAAAGCAGTTATTTGTTCACTCAAAAAGGTACAGGAACCTAACTTTCATCTTCAAAATAGTAGGGTGCTTCGTTTGGATGTGAACCACACGCAAAAAACAGGCAATACCAGAAAATTTCGTACCAAAAAGTTTGCATATCTAATTTAACCAGCTCCGGTCAATTTGAATAAAGAACTAATGATTAATATCGTCGAATCAGACGAGGAAATCTGACGGGCGTCCCTTCGGGAGTACTTCGGGGCCACTCGGGTCGTTTCGCGCTCAGCGGGGGGCCCAGCTAGCTAATCGCGATAATGTGTTTATTGAATTAGGTGGCGCGTGCGTCGGCCACGCGTCGATCGGGCCTCTCCGGTTGCACATGCTACAGTTCTAGTTATGTGAGTTAAGTGATATCACTTGTTAGGGGGTGATAGATGAACTTGTAGCATGTGATCTTTTTAGCGAAGTGGGGTATAATGATCTACTTTCTTCTTTCCTGAAGTTTGTGGGACTATTTCAGGACTGATAGTAAGCTATGATACCTGGAACTGTACACACGGTCATCTGATCCCAATCTAAGCAGAATGTTCCATGGAAACCAGACGTCTGATATACATACCTACCTGCTACATACCTTCAAATATATTTATATTTGCTTTGAAAGGTAAACATAGTTCTTATTTCAGTGTGTCGTGTACAGGAAGGGTAAAGTTTGCATTATAAAACTAATGTTGGCATTAGTTACCAATCTGATTACCTATTAGGTACTCTTTGTACCACATTTGATGTGATTATCACTTCCACGAATGAAAGGTCACAGCTTAGGTGTAATTATACAAAATTGCTAAAAGGCAAAAACCTTGCAATATTCCCTAATACAAGAAGTAAAACTACAACTGGCGAGTGAAAACAATGCAGGTGTCGGATTACTGGCAACGGAACGTGGGGCCAAAGAGGGCTGAGGACATTAATTTAATTATCCCTCCTCTCTTGGGAGCGTCTAATATTATATGGGAGTGAGGCAGACGACCTCCCAGCATACAAATTCAAGTGTCATTTTTTCGCGTGAGAAAAAATCTCGCAACTGATTTTGTCTGCTGGTATCCCCAGTGAGATCAGGTTGCGTGTGGAAAAATAAAATATAAATCTGTATTGCGATGTTTTTTCGGTGTCTGCCAAATTGAAAATGGCGTTTTGTGTTGAGGCTGAATCATAAAAAGTCGAGGGATGTGTGAAAAAAGCTCATGAAACTTTACTTGGTGCTGGATATTTCTCGCAGACTCAAGTAGTGACAAGGGAAACCAGATTACATCTAGGTTGGACTGTCCAAATAAAAAAAAACAAATGACACAAAGCTACGAGTTGCAATTATTTGTCGTGAAAATTGTGAGGAGCATTGTACTTTTCTAAACATATCTGTCAAGCCAGAATTAGAAGAGCGATGAAAGGGTGTGCAGAAAATGTGAAGATTTTCCGTGATTTTGTAAAATATGATTTCGGATATTCAGGGAAATAAATGCGTGCGACTAACTCTAAGAATTTAGATAAGGCATATTTTTGCATACATTCTTAAAGTTTCATTCCTTTCTCTTGATATATTCATTTCTAATACAAGAAATAAAGTTATTAAAATCTATATCATAAGCGTTCATTTAATGAAATATGTGTTAAATGTATTAAAAGAAAACGGCACTAAATCGAAGTATTCCAAGTCTCCCAAGAGTCCTTAATTAAACACGGGGCACGTACCACTCCTTGATTCAGTCCCCCCGGGCAGAGTGACACCTTCCCCCCACCACTTGCTTGTGGACTCCCCCTTTCCTTATGGACCGCTTAGATTTCCACCCCCTCTAGGTTATGTGGACGGAATACTTGAAGTCTGGAATCTTGTACTTAGAATTGGTTTCGAGAGATTGGACAGTTAGTTTTATTGCTGTTTCTTTTTCTTGTTTGATGATTGAATAAATATGATGAGTATTTTTAGATCCATAAACTTTCGGTACACGTACCAACCTGAAGAGTTTGAACCGTAATTTGATTTCTGAACAAGGATTTTAAAAGATGTACTCCAAAATAGCATACGAGTAGTTAAGTACAATATTAATAACATAGAAGACTTTACAGTAGTTACCAAATGGTCTCAAACAGCTAAACAATCAGATAGTTATATAGGTAGGGATACTGAAATAATAATGTTTTTAAATAGAAGTGCACAAATGAATCAGTAATTAGCAATTAGAATGTAACTACATAAGGAAATCCTGGATTTTTTCTGCTCAAAGGAATTTGCATATTCCGAACATCTTGACTCGAAATTGCGCTTTACAAATCCAATTACACAATAGAATGTCGTTTGGGACTCTCGAGATGTCTTTTTGCAATTTTTAAGCGCGAAAAGGCTTTAAAATGCAATCAAAGGGGCTTGGAACAAAAGTTTAGAACATTTGGCTCTGTAACTGTAATTATGAAGTGTTTTATATTTTTAATTTTGAATAAGTATTATACAATCTTTTTTTTTGTCGTTGCTTGTATTCGTAATTGGTCATGTGACATGTAAAAATTTACACAATGAATAATTTGATTATTCCTAGATGCAAATAAATATTTGATAGATCAAGAAGCCCCATAAAAAGATAAAGAAAAAAATCCCCATTGTATATGACGTTACATTGTCAATTACCCTCATTAGGTATTTATAGTAGTCCCTAATTGCGAATACCGTGCAAACTAATTTGCAAATGCTTTTTAAATTCTTCACCGCAAACCGCTACCGGGTAGTAAAAAAATAAAAGAAAAGCAGGGAAGTGGCCGAAACACAGCCGCTGTGTAATTATTCCGAGAGCTAATGTGCCACTTGTTTATTCCCTGACTAATTAAGAGGAGGAAGAGTTTTTAAAAAATATTTCAAGTGAGCGTTTGAGTAAATCAAACATTCATGTAACGAAAGGAGGAACGTCTAAGCAATTATTATTATCTATTTAACGACTTCTTTCCCCTTTTTTAAACTCAATAAATTATTTGAAGTGTTTTATACGCAGAAAATTACCTATGAACAGAAAAATTTATGAGGGTTTCCACAAGGTTCTATCTTAGGACCCTTAAGTATTCTTGTGTGTGTAAGAGTTTCAATAAAATTGGGTCGTTATTACTTAATAATTTTAAGTCAACTTGAATAATTTATATTAATTAAATTGACAGAAAACTTATAACTACACTAATTGGAATCAAATGAATAATTCAGATCACCAACTAATATTAATTACAATGAGCCCCAAACTAGTGACGGTAACAACCAAGTTGCAAAATTACCGTTCAAACAGGTAGTGCCAAGTAAGTTCCAGGGGCTGTAAACTTCTGGGCTCAATTAGCGTTGAATTAAACAGTTTCGGGTGAGGTGACAAATCGCAAGCCGCGGTCTTCGGCCCTGACGTTGACTAATAGCTCAGCATTTAATATAGCTACCGTAATTATAAATAAAATTTTCGACGATAAATTGTTTAGGGGGCATTAATCAAGAAGTTGGGACACTGATTAAAATGCCGTTGGTGGAACTATTTGCTAAGTTGATATCGTTAATAATTTACACGTGGAGGGTTGGATTAGGGTGAGATCAGGTGTGATGCGGTGGATTAATTTAGCTCTATTTGTCGCGGATGCGTTGAAAACTGTTAAATACTTGTTGACGTGTAGGGTAGTTGGATGAATTTGAATTTATAAGCACGTGGCATTGTAATTAAGTACTTCTGCCATTTACCCAACTACAAAAAGGAATAGGTTCTATGTTCGACGCGCATTTTTTTTAGCTAATATAGAAACTTTCGCGTCTAAATATTTTGGTATCTTATATTATACACTTTAAAAAAATACGAATCTTGCTACTATAGTCTATGAAAATTTATTCATCACTATCCCATCTATCTATAAACCACCCTACACTGAAAACATGTGCCCAATAAGTAACCCAACCCTTGGAGTCTATTGCACTCACTCCCATTGTTAAATATCATTCTGTCTCCCTCGCACTTACTGTCATAGCAATGAAAACGGCGAATCTATGCGTCTGAATCACGGACTATAGAGCCCCCACCCATCTTAAATGAACTGGGGTATTCCGTAGGTATTCCGGTAGAGATGGTGAAAACACGACTTGGAAAGGTAACTTAGAAGGGAAAGATTGTATGTGCAGTTATAAAAGATTCAACAACCAAGTAATGGAACAACTGAACTGGTTCGCGAAGTCTCTAACATACTTTGCTGACTTGAAATATGTCGCGATTTTTATAAGTATACAAAATCTAAAATATATTTCTCATTATTCAATGATACAGGGGTTAAATTATCTTGAGTACTTCCTGCCAAATGGTTTTATAATAAAAAAAATGTAGGTAAAGGTATAATGTAAAACAATCAAATAGCAATATTAATATAATTTATATAAAAAGGATATTTGCATGATTCATATAATTTCAACTAAGCGCTCTGTAAACCTTTACAACTTTCAAAAGGGTCAAGCCAAAATAGATCCTTGCCTTGAAATAACACAATTGTCTAACAACGTAATAGTTGAGACCCAAAACAAACGAAAGCCATTTAATCTGCAATTCAATCTAGACTACTGTGTGAAAATGACAAAACTCCGTTAGAAAATCATGATAGCACATTTGGGTTGGGCAGAACAGTGTCCCGACGAATCTTATCCACAAAGTTAAGTGTTACCGAGACAACAAGACACAGACCGCAACATCTTATATTCATGAAGGGCCTCACACCTGATTCACAATCGTGAAGGTTGGTGAGCATACATAATTAAATTTTCAATGGTAAGAGATACAAACTAAAAATTGGATTAGAACGTTTTTGTACCTATTGTCCACGGTTTCACCGGCGTTCTTGAGGTAAAAAGTTCTCCCTCTATAGGCTATCTGCGTGCCAAATTTCAAAGCAATCTGTTCAAAAGTTTATTCGTGAAGAGCGAGCTACTTTCGCATTTATAATATTAATAGGGGTAGTTTTCTCATTACTTCTATTTAATAATAAATTAATGGAAAACTAAGATTAAATAATGACAATGTGCGTCATGCATGTTTATGTTATAAGTTGGCAAATAGAACAGAAATAAAAAAATAACAACATTTCTTTATAATTGTGCAAATTCATTATCTTCATTGCAATGACTTTCGTTAAAAAAATCATGTACCTATAAAGGCGCATGGTAGGTCATCATGACTCATTTAGAATAAAATTGTATTAGTACTTTTAAGCTTTCGTGAACTAAATTCATTGTAATTTTAATGTATCGGGTCTATTCGATTTATTATTAAAATTAAATTTTGATCATAATCTGTGCGCGAATAGACCCGATACATTAATATTACAATAATTGATTTAAATAACATCCAAAAATAATTTGATCGACGAATAATAAAAAATAACTTTGAAATTTCACAAAAGAGTACATTACATAAATTGTAGTTTGATTCGCCAACCTAACAAACAGTGTGTAGCTGTAACCCAATCGCCCCTATAATGTAACCGCTAACGTCTCGGGCGCATCCTCACTGCGCATTACTCGATTATTATAAAACATCCAGGCTCGTCTTAGGTGTTAATGTACATTAATTATGTGCCAAGGGCCTCCCTTGGGGGGGCGCGGAGTTTAAGATGTTTTGACAGTGTTACCACTTTGAATTATGTCGGGTAAGTAAATGGACTTAGCAGGGAAGTTGGATATGAATAATTGTTGACACTTTTGAAATTTAAGTCTGTTTTGGATGTTGCGAAAGCTGCTGGATCGGGTAAATTTTGTTTTAAGAAATATTGCCATTTTTGAAATGCGTAAAATTGTCTTTATTCGAGTTTTTTTTTATGAAATTAACATCCGTCTGAAGCCTTTTGTTTTTGAAGCTAATGGCTTTTTAGGTCTTGTAAATATCGGTAACACATTGGTAAACCCTTTACTATTGCTAACCTCTAGGTAATGGAGGCCCATAGACGTATTAAAAGAATCATAACGGAGTGTCACCTTATAAGAAAGTGAAGCCAAAAAATTCCTACGTATGCGTGAGTAAAATCAGTACTGGCTCAAGTAGGCACAAGTGATACTGAGCCTTATTTTCACTGTCAGTCAACGTCTCAATGCGGCATGACAACCGATCGGCTTCCTATGGTGTATATGTGTGCGTAAGGCCATGTATTTACAAGAAGGCCGGCTTCCTTTTGGTGCTCCACTAGATTATTAGGCGACACACCATCTTAATTTTTTTATAAGTCTATGTGGAGGCCATATACCATTGAATTAGACAGTTTGTGTGCTTATCAGCCTACTAACACAAATAAATAAGACGTTTGACACTGTATTCCAAATTGTATTGACAAAAACTATGTTGCTCCATATACCATATCGAAAACAATTTCCTACCTCAGGAATTAAGACATGTCAAAAGACAAAAAAACAAAGCAAGATCAAATACTACTCACCAGTATGAATATAAGTATGCTTCTTCATATCTGATTTCTGATGGAACCTCTTCCCGCAGTACTGGCACGGATATGGTCTGGTGTCCGAGTGGATGAGTAGGTGGGTGGATAAGGTGCTGGATCTCTTGAAGGTCTTGCCACATTGCTTGCATTCGAAGACCTTTTCCACGCTGTGAACAGCCCTGGAAAATGGGACTGGATTAAGTTGGTGCAATATTAGCTGAAAATACATTAAATTAAAATGATGTACGGTAACATTATAGCTAAAAAAAACTAAAAAACACGCTTTGAAAAGCCGTTTTAAAAAATACGAGCATTAGGAACGATGTTACCAAATTATTGCATGGTCCTTGATAAGTGTGCAGAGCTGACGTTTTGAAGTCGATGAAAATTACGTTTGAAGATTCCATTATATACATACGTGAAACTAATAAAAAGAAAAGAAAAATCATTAAACATTCTGTCGTATACAGAAACAGGATAAACCCGGTGAATCTAGATAATGTTTCACGGTGAAAACGTATTAAGGCCTTGTACGTCTGTAAAAAATCAGAAAAAAAAACAAATAATGTTTAACCTTACCTATGCTGACTAAGGCTGATTTCATGTCCAAATGTCTTGCTGCATAGTTCACAAGCGAAAGGCCGTTTTCCATTATGTGATCTTCTCGCATGCACTTCCAACCCATGAGGAGTACTGAACATCTTTTCACATTTAACACAAGAGTACACGTCACCAATCGGTAATGGTCTGGAGAGAGGGCCAGGAGCACCAAGAACAGCTGCCCGAAGTCTTAATAGTTCAGGACCAGCAGCTTGTACTGCGTGTAGGTAAAAATTACTATATCCTCCCCATCCAGGAAGACCAAGACTGCCAGCATCTCTTAAGAATTCCGCAAATGGTAGCGGCGGGTAAAGGAATGGTCTTTGTGGCTGTACTCGTGGAGCATCTGGTCTAAGGAGAGCGCTGACTGAAAATGCCTCAGATCTCTTCGGGGGAGGTGACGAATCTGGTATTCTTCTAGGGGATGAAGGTGGAGAATCCACTTCCAGTTCTGGTGAGCTAGATCGAACTGATCGTGGGGATTGTGGAGATGGGACCCAGCATGGACTGCCGCATCGAGATGCTGGTGACGCGCCTTCAGGTTTTGTTTCATTATTGTGGTTATAGTCTTCGTCTTCATCTATTCTTTCGCTCACTAGGCGATTGATGCCGAACTTGATTTCTTCTGGAAAGAAAGTACCGCATTAGATATAAAAGTTTTTTTTTTTACTACTAAGTCGTTAAACAAGCATACGGCCCGCCTGATGGTAAGCGGTTACCGTAGCCATATGGACGCTTGTTACCACACGAAGCATCGCTCATGCGTTACGAACCTTTCCCCCCTCCCCTATGAGCTCTGGCGACCTGACTCACGCGCAGGAACACAACTTTACACAACATAAAGTTATTTGGCTGCGGTATTCTGTAAGGTGGAGGTACTTCCCCAGTCGAGCTGCTCTTTGAGCGAATAAACGCTATGCTCTACCTCTCTTAAAATATATATAATAAATAGTCTACTAAAAGTTTCATATAGTAGCATCATAATGGTAAGCCATGATCTTAAACAATTGTTTGGATCACTATTGTTACAGCAACATCCCGAGCCAAGTGAAATAGCGCAGGTGTCACACTTGTCGCTCCCGATGAAATGGGCCGTATCATGTCGCAAAAGCAAATTGACTTTCATCTGTTCTCAACCCTCGCGCGCCCAACCCCCGTAATTAACACATCGGGTCGGACGGACCCCAATCTTTTTTTACAATTCACTAATCCGCGGGCGCGACTAAACGAACTACTGCGTTGTACAGTTTGGTGTTTGATGTATCGTATTGTTGCTTTTGTTTGCCTTATGAATTTGGTTTATTTATAACTAATCAATGTTGTTTTAGAAAATTCGCTTTAGTGAATTCAAAAGGAAGTCGTATTAAGCAGTGAAACATACATACATAGTACTGGTTCTGATAATAATCTTTAAGACATTTTGATGTACTGAGAACGATAAGTAAAAATAGACAAATTTTTGATCAATTGACCTTTCCGGTACACAAACTTCATACGTCATCAAACAACCATTGGCTAGAACTCACGCTGTCCAAAAATAAACATCGATCTCGAGACGAGACAAGTTACACTAATGAAGAGCGACCCCTATATCTGAAATGCAGCAGCTGTTGGCATTTGGAGCGGAACCAATCGGCCAGCCTCGGTGAAACTCGGCAATGACTTCGGTCTATGTCCCCTCGGTGCATTTCACGCCCGGGTCTCTTTTAACAATGGCCAGCGTTTAAGGGTTGCCTCTGTACACTTGTTTGTTTGTTCCCTACGCGACACGGTTTTATTACCCCATAGTATTTATTACATATTAATGGTTATTTAGATTCATTGTTCGGGTCGACAGTATGCTCGAATTTATGGGCTTGCAAAATATTGAATGCACCCTCTGAGGGTAATAGAGTGAAATGTAAAGAAAGGTATTATTCAGCGCCATTATTCGCTTTGTAATTGAGGTCATCATTTGAAATTTTGATTTCATTCAGTAGGATGATCCTCACTCACTTCATTTTGATGGTATTTGTATCGAATATGAGTTAGCTATTTAGAAACAAAAAGTACGATTTATCTATTTGAAAATAGAAGAGCTTTAGGGCCTACTCCTGCAAGATTATTATATGTACTTTACATAACATTTGAAATTGGAATCCAAACATCTTTTCCATGAAAACCAGTCATAACATCAGACGTCACAAACTGTCTCAGAACTGCGGCTACAACTCTGAATCGAATTAAGGTGGTTTTTAAACGCAAATTGGATTACAAGCCGTCAGTCTACTGCGTTTTTTTTCTAACAAACATTGCATTAGCGTCATTAACGTCCGCCTATTTGTACGCTTAATGCAATTTTAATTATAAGAGGTGCGGCCCACCCGCAAATTGCTTGCAATGCATTCAGATTGTTATTTTTCTGAGAGCTTTTAACAAATTAAAAACACGCGTGTGCATTCGGCTGTGGCTGCGAATTCACAATTTACGTTTCGGTAATTTGCATCGTGATATTGCCAATCCGCGGTGCACTTCCGATCGGCTGATATTTGTTAAATCGTTCGTCGATTTACAGTTCTATTTTAGATTGTTCCATTCCATTTTGGTAACGAATTCGACTTGATTTGGATGCCATTTTGTGGTACTGGTATTTCGTATAGTAATTATTTTACTATGTTTTATTATTGAGAACATAATACACAGATAATGTATAGATTATCATCATAGTTGCCTTGTAGGCTTTTTTAAAGGTTGCGAACACATGGGGGCTGAGTCGGCTATTTCAACTAAAAATGTCATACTGAGATGATCCCATTACAATTCCGTTGCTATTGAGCCAATATGCGTTGTCTATAATGGTGCGTCCATGCTACGCGAAGCGAGTACGAGCCGAACACGGATTCGCGTAGCGTGGACGGACTTGCGAGTTTCGAACGAGGATTCGATTCGCGCTCGACTGTCAGTCGTCAGTTTTTTCACGAACATAGGGATTCGCATCGCGCTCGTTGTAAGTCCACACTTGATATCGCGAGCAACGAACGAATTCTGTTCGCTTGTGGCTCGGCTCGCGTAGCGTGGACGCACCACAATAATCCATAATGATTTGGACGCTATTGTATTTGTAGACTATCAAAACGCTAAAATCTATAAATTTTACCACCAGTGATAGTTCATTATAACACAATTGTAATATCAGAATTGGTTTTCTGGTATTACAATGTCAACAAGCGATGGCAGCCATGAAAAAATAATAATAAAAATATGTGTGTTTATAAGCCGCTGCGCAAACGTGTATCTTGGTGTGTCGGATACAAGCTACCAACGAATATTTGATTTCTATAGAACCAGTATGCAATCAGCCACTCCCTGCGCAGACGTAAACTATGTCCGATCGCCGCTACAGGACACACCAACTACGGTTACCTGTGATGGTGTCCATTTTCGGTAGCAAAAAATGTCTACGTATGCGCAGCCCCTTAGTTAAAAACCAAATCATTATAATTTTGCAGTTTCCTAATACTTATGTAATAATAAATATTACAATATCATAGATAATGCTACATGAATTGACAAGCTTTACATATTTTCAATGTAACTGATAACAATCGGTATTAATCATAAACATGTAATGCTTTCAATTAATTATATATTATATCACATTAATTGATAAAACATTATTTATTTAAAACTTGCTGATTCTGTGAATTTTTTACGCAATGAGGACTATGTGATAAGGATCATATAATCATCTAAGCAAGGTTCAATATTCTAAATTCAACGAATACACTTCAAAATAAGTTTAATCTGTATGGTGTAGCTTGATTAGCCGTTCTTAATCGATCGGAAAAGTTAAGCTACCACCGGTGAGGCTGGTACCTGGATGGGTGACCGCCTTGTGGTATTTCAACTCGAGCGTTTTCCGTGCTTCGGAAGGCACATAAAACCGTTGGACCCGGTTATATAGTCATTAAGCTAGTTGGAGGCCTTCTAGGTGGCTTGAAAACTCCAACAGTAGGTTGACCACTAGCCTATCTCCACCGATCCGCAGTGGGCACGCGTGGTGGAGTATCTGCACATTCTCTTTTACCCATCATTTGTGAAAGGAGACCTGTGCTCAGCCGTGGGACATTATAGGCAGATGATGATGTTATATTTTTGGAAAACCTTCTACCATAAAATGACATATGAGAGGATTTCTACAATGACTTAAAACAGTATTAGATACAGGCGAATTAAAAATGAAGTTATTAAAAAGCTGTGATCATTTTAAGGTGGCAAACAAGCATACGGCCCGCCTGATAGTAAGCGGTTACCGTAGCCAATGGACGCTTGCAACACCAACTCGCGCGTTGCCGATCCTGCAGAAATCTCTTCACACCCTTTTTGAAGAACCCCATTCTAAAATATTCTAAGCTAGCTATAATCTAGGTAAAATTATCGATTTTAAATAAATCAACGCTACGTCAAAAATAAATCAGTAATATAATCAGCAACAAAATCAGCAAACGTTGATTGAAGACCTCATTTTGGTATCGATATGAAATAATTGTTAATTAGTTTTAATGAATACATTTTTAGCGCTATCAAAACTAGGTAAATATGTTAAATCCTAACTAATTATACCTAATGTGAAAGTGCCGCATGTCAAAAATAGCTCGTTAGTTCGTTGTTTTACATAATATATGACATTATGATAAAAATGGAAACGATTTTTCCTGTCCTAAAATTTTTTGTGAGGATGGATGTTTTTACTCAGGCTCATGACGCATTTCCTACATGCTCAGGCTAATATTAGATATGCGAAAAATGGATGCACCCGCGTACCCGAAGTATCCGGGATAAAAAGTACCCTATGTGTTAATCCAGAACATTTTCTATCAGCGCGCCAAATTTCATCCAAATCCGTTCAATAGTTTTTGCGTGATTACGTAACAAACATCCATCCATCTATTTTTCGCATTTCTAATATTAGCTTAAGCATGAAGCAAATGCTACATGAGCCTGAGTAAGTCAGATAGTGAGATTGTGCAGGGGTCGAATTAAAACTATAAATAATGGAGGTACAGACTCGGGACTAAGAAAATTTGCGCCACTTTAGGAATATTTTTTCAAAATTTCTTAAATATTATTTTTTTTGCACAGTCTATGTTTTTGAGTTATTAACGAAAATCTAAATATCATTTTTTTTTCATCTTAATTTGTTCATAACTTATGAATGACGAATGAACTATCGCTCATATTTTTAGGAGCTTTATCAAGAAACACGTTTTTGAACATATTGACTAGCCTATGTAGGTTTTGAATTTAGAATTCCCCGTGAGATTTTAGCATTGAGCTATATTACTATAGAGAAGCTACCATAAGCCAAGGTTATGTCCCATTTTTTTAGAGTCAAGTTAAGTTCTTTTTAGCACTGAAACAATAATTATTCGTCTAAGCAGACAGTAGAAATACGTAGCGCTATCACGACGGTTTTAGATGTATTTTTCTCGCAAACACCGTGATTTTCATGGCGCTTACGCGTTTCGTTAATCGTTCTACAGCAACAAGTGTGGCCATCTGGCCACACTTGTTTTGAACATAGTTGTGATGTGTGGTGTCTTCTCTATACGTAGTAATAATAGCTCAATGGATTTTAGTAATTTTATTACGTCTCGAAAAACGATGTGGTCTCTATAAGTTAATTACTCATAATTCACTGAAATCTATAAAATATAACACTAAATATCAATTGATATGAAGGGATTGTAATCATAGTTGAGAGACTTGCGAAGTCACGCACTGATCGTTTATCAGGATTACTACTTGTAATAAATCCAACATTAATATACGGGGACCGAGACTAATAATTCAAAAATTTAATAAAGGCCATGGGGTCGTTTGAAACTTTTAGGGTAATATTTCCTTAAAATCAAGTACCTACATTGATTACAAAAATCAAGAATTTCGTTTGGAAATGAACGTGACACATTGTATACCTACAACAATTCTCAAAGATTAATCGCAAAAATATGTATAAATCAAATGTTATCATTCACATTTAATGCACCTTATCTATCGTAATAATATGATTTTAATCCACTTTATCTGTCTAGATTAACCAAATCTATGATTATAAATGACAAACTACCTATCTTAATGAATTTTGTGTACGTGTGCTGTTATTGAGCGCACAGGCGCACACTCAAATCCGTGCGCTCTGATTGGCTACCGCATTAAAGAAGGCGCGCTAACCCTCCTGATGCAGACCTCTCTTTAGTATTCCAAATTAAAATAATAAAATATTGAAAAACATTTTTAATTATTTAAAAAATGTTAGATCAAGGAGGAAGCAATGAAGTAAGTAAATTTTTATTTGTTCGATGTTGCAAGGTTTTGTTTTTTTAATAATGAAGTTTTTTTGAACTACGATAATATGAAAAAATACCAGAACTTCACAAAAAAATTTTTTTTTTATCATAGGTAGGTACGAAATAGGAGCATGTTAAAATCATATATTTTATCGCTAAACCTCGGGTTTTATCATGTGGGATTTATTCCTCACTAATCTGTTTTAAAAGGGATTACTAATCAAAGTTATAATTTGAAGGTCTACGTCGGATTACATTTGGTATATAATTCGTTATCCAAGTATTGATTCCCTTTATCTTTACGATCGTGTTTGTCAAGCAATTACAAATCAATAAAAATTGCGCTTGTTTTTTGTAATAATACGTAATGTAATATTTAATAGGAATAGGAGCAAGGTAAATTATTGGTTGAAATCTGAGCCGTCTGGACTTAAGGACCCCCGAATGCTACAATATGAATATTTAACCCAGTTTAAGTATTTTACAATATATGTTTCTAATGTTGCGTATTTTTTATTTCAATTTCATGTCATCTATTTTGGTTCCTAAAATTTATTGTATTTTTTTTCATTGATACCAATAAATATAAGAATGTTTTTCTTTAAAGCAATGCGTGTATCTGGGAGTTACAATATCTCAGATAAAAGTAGTAATAAAAATGTTAATATATAAAAATGAATCCCTATTTTCATCGGTCACGCCATAACTTGAGGACGACTTTACCGATTTCGTCCATCTTTTTTAAAAAGTTTTCTAATACTTTAAAGAAGGTTCTTTCGGAAAAAAAATAAGAAAGTTGCGAGGGCAGGGTAGGGGTAGAGTAGGGTAGGTACACCAAGCAAACGAAGTCGCGCCGGGCAGCTACTATAATATACTACAATTCATACAAAATAATGTCAGTTTTACTAATGAATACTTCTTTTATTTTCTTAGATTATTTCAAAATAAATTAATAAAATATTAAATAATATTGTTATAACCACAACTACGTAACACAACTTATCTTATTTCGTCATATCATTTTTATGTTAGAGTATTAACACTGTCAGTTGGTTTTCTGTGATAAATATGATAAATCAGGGCTTACTGCGGCGTGATCTGAGGAAACTTGAGTGATATCGAGAACTGGGATTACTGTGACCACGCCTAAGCTCGATTTGGGTACTTGACAGAATATACGTCACAATGCTCGTGAGCTCTAGATAAGTTATATCTCTAAAAAGTGAATCTAGATTGCTCGATTTCTTCAAACTGTGATGACAATACGGAAATAAAAATTAAATAATATTTGTAAATTATTCAAATACAATCCTAATTTTTTTTTGTTTTAAAAAATATATTTTCATTTGACATAAAATATTATCACATGATCCTTTGGTTGGCATAGATACTTACCATAGTTAACAGTTTTACACCAAGTAAAATTACAAAACGATGTAAGTAATCCCTGCAGATTATTTTTGCATGCTTTCAATACTTATTAGTAAAAATCGATTATAAAAATAACTTCACGTAATTTGAAATATTGCAATTTTTACCTGATAAAATATGACTTAAAATCAACTTGAAAGCAGCTCTAGCTATCGATCGAACGACCTACTATCGATTAATGACAAAAAACTATTATTGTACGGTTACGGGAAAAATATTCAATATTTTTTACTAAAGTTTATCAATCATGGTGACCCTACCTTATCGCAGGCGGCGCCTTTGTATGTGTATGTCCCGATTTCTCTCAATGTTTCCACGAATTATTTGCTGAAACAATAGCACGCTTCATATTTGTGTCGCTGGCCAAGTTATCATGTTACTTGAAAACGCCGGAAAAAGCAAACGCCGTCTTTATAACTTGACGCGTAGGATTTTAAATTGACTGAATAGTTGATAAGCAGGATGTAAATTAAGTTTGTACGTCAGTAAACATTGACGAAAGGCCGCATGCGGCGTCTTTGAGATTAAATTCTCCTTTGATAATTGCCAGTCAACAAAGTGCCTAGATTTGTGATTATGACCAAGTCACGAGGTTTATTTTTTTATGCTTACGAAAGTGTGCTTGAGGTTGGCGAACTAGAAAATCCAAGCAAGCTATTAAAAGATTAAGAAAAAAGTTTACGTCTGTTGGTTTTATAAAGGCTGAAAATCATTGTTTCATGAATTTTTTAAATGGCACTTACGCTATAAGCCATAAAATAAACTATTGTTAAATTGTAACTAAGCAAACGCAGACAAAAGGGCAACAATCACAATACGATGAATAATTAAAAAATAGGGACAGCACAAAATTCAATTGTCATAGCGCGAAGTCACGCAAACATTGAACAAGGTTATCGAGTAACTTGGCTTACTTGGCCGGACTTGACTGGACTTGGCCAAACAAAGTCGTGAATAATAGGGTAAACAAGCGGTGGATGTCGTGACGGTGTGGCCACTTGGCAAATATTGACATTTAGAGGGCATGCAACTATGTTACCCTTTGATTGATCGTGCTTTGTGGTTACCTTAGCGTTTTATTTTTAAATTTCAGCTGCTGCATTATGGGGTAATTCTGCGTATTTAATATAATTCGTTTTATTTCTGCATTGTATAAGTAAGTATATTGATGCTTTGGAAGGTTAATCTAACTCCGTTTTTACCTCAAAGTAAAAAAAAAAACATTTGCTTTAGGGAAATCTAAGGATCCACTCCGCTAGCTTTGATCGTTTAATCTTGAAAGTTCTTCATATAAAAAACAACATATTCTAAGAAAAATTGGTTCAGATATTTTGACCCCAGCAAATCGTTGGCAAATATTGCTAGCCCAGACCTTAAGGGGGGCCTTCTTCTTCAACGCAACCATAGCCTAGAAGCTTGTATTTTCATCCAACGTAATGTTTGACTGCGAAAAAGAGAGACAGCATCAGAGCCGTCGGTTATCAGTGGGTAAATTCCGCTGATCACTCGCGGCCACTTCGCTAGGTCGTCATTCATGATTTCGCATATCATAAAACTTGTTCCAGGAGTATAGATAGATAAATAATACTTTATTGTTACACCAAAACATATTATTTCAAACAAAACTTAAAACTAACAGTGAAAGTGCTACAATGGACGGCCTTATCACTAAAAGTGATCTCTACCAGGCAACCGTTGGATGGAGAGGAATTGAAACAAACATTAAAATACGGGGGTGTACAATAAAACCAAAACAATATACTTCTTGTGAAAAAATCTTACAAGTTTGTGAAGAAAGAGTTTCTTATTTTAAATCTCCAATACATTTGCAATGCCGGATCAAGATGTTTTATTTACTTTTTACAATTTATAGGTACATTAGATATGGCCAAAAATCAGGTAAAATTTGGGCAAAAACGCTGTTTTTCGGAAGCTTTTAATGAATTTGTTTCAATATTTTTTTTTTATTTTTGCCTACAAACAGGCCTAGATATAGTGCACAAGATACATATTTGCTTAAAACATCTAACGAAAAATGTTTAACAAAGCCATAATAAGTACAGAGTTTGTATGAAAAGTATAGCGGGATGCCTGCTCTTAAGGATTGTAATGAAAGTCAATGATCTTATTACATACCTAATAAGGGTGTTCCTGGTATAACAATCCATACATTTCAAATATGTCACAAAACCTTATCGCTGTGTACTGTTTGCTCACACGGATACACATGTCCAAATCGGATTTATAACACTTCGAGACCACATCGCTCGGTGGAGGGTTAACAGATAAATCATTGAATAAACTTAATAACTTAGATATAAAAATGTCATGCCCTTTATTAACCGACTTCAAAAAGGAGGAGGTTATCAATTCTGATGTTTGTATTTTTTTTAATATTTTTTTCAATAAAAAAAAATGTTAATTAAGAGGCAACCTTTCTAAAATAAAACTTTTTCCAAGAAGTATAAAAAATACAATATGAATCATATTTCAGAAAATATTTCTAAAATTTTTGTTGTGTTAGGGGTGTGTTTGTGTGTTGTATATATTATGTATTCTTCCTGATAATATAATATAATTTTAAAACAAGAAAATATGTTTATTTAAGTATTTTTCATAGAAAAGAGTCATAATCGATCCATATTTTTGTGACAATTAAATACCTTAAATGTTTATTTAAGATAAAGGTATTTTCCACGGAACAAAAAATTTTCAGACCTTTTTATATTCATATTTTTTTTAAAATTAATTTAAGCGTTTTTAGGTTTTGAAAATGACGCCGGAATTATAAGTAGTTTATAAAACTCATAATAAGGAATTGATTACTATTAAAACCCTTTTTATGCAACAGTTTCAGAACACTACTGTTATACAGGTTGTTGTTTTGGTCAGCGACGAGCGACTCAGGGTCGATAATACAACTGATACTGGTGCTAAAAAAAATATAAAAAAAATACTTTATTTTTTTATAATAATAAAAATAAAAATAATATTATTTTGAAAATCATGTAATAAGCTAAAATATAGACGTAATACTCAACGGGAGTGCGAGGGGGTAAAGGGGTGGGGTGATGGCGGCTTGTGCCTAGCTCTAGTCAGTGCACGTGGCTAGTGACCATACTTTGCGGTAATTTTATTTCAAATTGAATAAGGTATTTCTCAACGCATTTACAGTATTTAATGGAAATGAATTTTTTGTACTATCGCTCCTGGGACGCTTGTCGCTGACCAAAACAACACCCTGTATATTGGTGCCGATTCTGTTGTAAATCGCACTAAACTAATTTTAGTCACATCTCATCTCTTTCTAACGAACATGATTGAAAAAGGATAGAACATATTTTAAGTTGTCAAATTAATCTTTGCCGTCTTATTTTGCGTGTATTTAGGCCGCGTTACCGCGATAGATGGCGACTAAAATTATATTGAAAACAAGCATTTGACTAATTTGACAGGACTAAATTTCTTACATCCTTTTCTTATGTTCTTTGTTAGAAAGAGACATAGTGACATTAAAATTTGTTTAGTTGTGAACAACAGAATCAGGGCCATTGAGGACATAATATATGATTAGGTATACAATTTATAACACGCTGTTAATTACGCATTGATTGTATCATCTACCACATCGAACGTCATTATTATTATTTTATTACAATATGTGGTATTATATTATATATTATAATTTAATTTCGACAGGATAATATTCAATTAATTGTTAAACAAATTATACATTGCTCTGAAAAATGATAATGTGTGGTCTGATGAGGTGTTTGAACTCCCTTTTCAGGTCTTACCAGGAATATGGCGAGTCACTAACCTTGTATACGTAATTATCATACTTTGTATTTGGTTATAGCTACACCCTGATATTTCCTATTTAATTATATAACCTACACCCGGTACATAGGGTGCCTTTCCAAGTGCAACTATCTGAATGCATCGCATAATTATTACCGAAAGATTTTCTTGTTGAGGGTGGAAGCCAGCTATGTTTGTCCGAAGATCTCTCCGGGAAGAAGAAGGGCGTATCTGCCAGAATGCGCCAGGGTCTACTCGTGTCTACTCGCCAACTAATAGTAGATTCTATTTTCTTACGCGGAAGCTGCAGCTTACAACCAAAGACTTACTAATCAGACGTACCAAAGAGCATAGAAAAAACTTTTCAAAAACCTTCATACTTCATAGTTTCAAAGGCGATGATAGCTCAGTGGTTGTGACATCGGATGCCGACACGTAGGTCCCGGGCTCGAATCCTACAATGAGGTTCAGCTTTCGGTGAAGGAAACCATAGCACGGTGATAGTAAGTTGAAGATATGTCGCCAAGCACCTAGAGGTGTGTTCCGACAGCTGCCCTTGAGAGCCAGCTCCTTCTAGGCTTTGTATGCTTAACTTTGGCCACATCATCACTTGCCATGGTGACTTTGCGCCAAAAACATGCACAGTTATAAAACACCTACCAAAAGATATTCTATTACTTTTTATTCACACCATACACCCTTATCATCTTATATCGAAAATTTGTGTTCGACACAAAAATTACAAGCATCATAACACGTAACGTTTAAACTGTCGATAGTCGATAATATCGATACCGTTATCGTTGTCACCTTTGTCGTTGCCGCCGGCAAATCAAAGTCATAAAACAAGCGTAATTTCGCCCGCGATATGCGCTGACGGCCCGTAGATAAGATATGTCAGCCCCAAATCTGAAGCCGTGGGATTTGGTGAAACCCAATGTTATTGGAATTTTCATATTGCGTACTTCAATGTTTATGATCGGCTATATACCTAGGTTTAATTTTACTAAGGCTTGTCATCATCATCAGCACATAATGTCCCACTGCTGAGCATAGGCCTCCAACAAATGAGGGTGAAAGGGAATGGTCAGATTCTCAACCATGCATGCCCACTGCGGATCGCGAGAGGAGGCTAGTGGTCAATCTATTGTTGGAGTTTTCCAGCCGCCTACGGGTCCTCCAACTAGCCGGGACCAACGGCTTTACGTGCCTTCCGAAGCACGGAAAACGCTTGAGTTGAAATACGACTAGGCGGTCACCCATCCGGATACCGTCTAAACCGGTGATGGCCTAGGCGTGTGTTTTACCTATCTACTAGCTGTCACCTGCTTCCCGGGATAAAAAGTAGCCTATGTCTTTCTTCGTACCATAGGCTATCTGGATGCCAAATTTCAGTAGTTGAGGCGTGAAGGCGTAACAAAAAACAAACAAACTCACTTTCGCATTTATAATAGTTAGGATTCTAATGGCGCCGAAAGGTAAACATGATTTATCTTTCATATTCAACATAGGTCGGTTTGGTCGGAAAATGGGTATATTTGAATAAATCACTTTAATTTGTCAATGGTACAGTTACCCTAGATAAACTCAGTTATTTATCATATTGCTAATCTACTGAGGAAAGATAAGACAAAGTGTCAACATCGATTAAAATTTCAATATCTTCATATACAAAATACTAAGATCTTTCCTATACCGCCTTAATTTTGTCAAATTCTTTACTATAGTTACTAAACGTGGCCAAAATTTTGTATCGGATATCAAATTATCGACACAGCCTCCCAGGTACAATCCCGAATTTCAGAATCAAACCAGGACAGTGCTACCATAGTAGAATCAGCTATCATCACTTGTGTTCGGGCTGTCTAATATTTATAATGCTTTTCATGAGATGTTTTTACATACCCCTCGCAATATAGCTGTCATGGATCTGTGTTGGTGGCGGTGAAGCGAGCCTGGGTTCAGATCGGCTCGCGGACGCACCCCACAGAGACTGACAGAGTCCACTGCGCAGAGCCTCACTCGCTGATAACCCTGGAACAAAGATACATAAAGATTAGTTTCATCATCATACAAATACATTGAAGCATCGGTTTTAAATGAATTCATATGGTAATACTGCAACCGTTCGTCGTGTAGCTGGATTAGCAGATCTTAATCCTTTAAATTTTAATACAACACGCCTTCATTTATACGAAGTCCGGGAGTTTAAAATCTAAAGTAGTGACATCAAGTACTTGTTTATCTAACAATCAAGTAATATTTAAAATCAAACAACTCCACAAATTGACAATGAGGGTGAGGTTCATTCATTAATTTACTGGGACACTTCCTCATTTCAGTTCCACGCAATAATTACGAGTGAGTCACGCGCATCTGCCTAGTTTACGATACCCAACTCTATTTGATGGGAAAATTCATTTGCAGTTAGTCTGTCACCCAGATAAAAAAGTGTTCCGTGTTATTTTAGGATATATATACATGTGGGTCAATCCGTTTTTATATTATTGTGGGTAGGAACACTTTTTATACCTATTACTAATAACAACTTCGCAAATTTTCACTTGTTAATTTTTTAAAGAGAAAAATAAAATGAGTCTATGTTCAGGTGCAGGGCTATTTTAAAACGCTCGGATTCGATATCGGAAACGGATTCAAAAACTACCGAGGCTATATTCCGCAATTACTTTTATAATTTCCGAATTGAAATATTTTTGATGTTTCTTTACGGAAATATCAATTCGATTTATCGAAAATTTTTCGGAAATTAAAATAGCAATTGCTGAAATTCGCCTCGGAAATTTCTGAATCCGTTTCCGATATCGAATCCGACGTTTTAAAATACCCCTGCTGATCCCAAATCCTAACTAATATTATAAATGCGAAAGTAACTCTGTCTGTCTGTCTGTTACGCTTTCCCGCTTAAACCGCTGAACCGATCGCGATGAAATTTGGCATGCATGTAGCCTATGGTATGGAGAAAGACAGGCTACTTTTCATCCCGGGAACGCGGGTGAAACCGCGCGGGTCAGCTAGTAATAATATAAGTAGAACCTGTACTATGGAAACTAGCTTTGTGACCTATCACATCTATTGTAGGCATCAGTATATCTACTATAATGTATACTCCATGAAAATTCCATGTTTTTAGCGTGATGCGTACAGGGACACAAACAGGAAAACTATTCCACAAACATTATCACCTATATAAATCATAGGTATTTCTTATTGCAATTCCTGTAATTAATTTGTCATGAAATGAAACATTTTCAAAAGTTGAATGACTCAATGACAAAGTTTCATCAATCATAATGAAAATGTCTAAAAATAACTAAAACGCAAACATAATCTACGAAGCTTATACAATGTGTTGATCCAGAATGAGTCAAAGTTAAAAGGGCACTAAAATGACGCAATATAATGTACCTAATAGTTATGAAAAAGTTATATTTTATGTACCTAAATATTGAATACTTGAATTCAAAGACTTACAATTTCGATTTCGATAAAGAAAATTAGAAATAAATTAATAATTTCTATTTTTCATACATAACAAGTATCAAAACCGCTTGTGCTATCAACTACTATTATACCACCGAAAAAGAGCATTATTCAAAACAGAACAATCATTTTAATTTAAAACGAGCATTGGAAAAAAGTGCCTCAATGTGACATTTTAGGCTCGGTCTCAGCTGTCCAGTCGTCAGTATCCAATTGAATGTTTGCCTTATCAATGAAATGGACCGTCTTGATTTGCCCGACTCATGCCCCCGCCTCAGACCCTGAGTTGCTTTCCCAGCGCCAAGTGTCGAAGGTCACCAGACATTTGTTATTGTCTTATGACTTTATTACTTTCGCCATCAGTAACAGTATTTATCTCTTATATGTACTGTCAAAGACCTTGTATGAGATTTCTACTCATCTGCTTTTAGTGAGTGATGGATCTTGCAGAGAAGTTGTAACTATATAAATATCCTGGGACAGTCTTCACAGTCCAAACTTAGCGGAGCTTGTATTAGACACCAATTAACTGATATATTATTATACTAATACTATTATTACACTTAAACTCATAAAAAACAGACGTGTTCATTCACACAGTTTGCCCTGGATGGGGATACAGCGACCTGTAGCGTGGCACTCACGAGTATCACGCTTGCACGCCAATCGGACGATAATCTTCACTTAGTTCTCTGGCGACGGATAGTTTTTTTTTCTATAGTAGCTAACTGCAGAATGTTTCATTGAGTTGTACAGAAGGAACCATGCTGCCATTGTCAAGGCAATTCAATGAGGTTATTATTTGTCGTTTAACACGCTACAACCACAATATTTATAACACAACCGTTCTATCACAAAACAGTTTGGAACGGATTAAAGATTGTGCTCCGATAAAAATTATCAAAGACATGTATTTAGGTAATCACAGTCGTTGTTACACGATATTATAATTATCTATTACACTTGATACTCGATAATTAATTGATGATATAACTGATATTTTTGACGTGGAAAGTTTTTTAATGGAACGAATTAAAAATTGTATAAGCATTTTTTCAGATATTATTTTTAACAAAGGATTGAAAAGATTTTTTAAAAATTATCAGAGTTGTATATATCTTTTATCTAAATTATTGATAGACATCATAATAAATTAAAAATCCTCATAAATTGCGATTAATAATCCGTTTTCTTAATATTCACATAACTATATCAAAAGCAATAAAATAATAAATTTAATATAGTAATAATTTTTGTTGATACTTTTATAGGTGCTTATTTTTGCTTGTTTAAAAATAACCGATATTATGTCCATAATATCAGTGAAAATATCTTTGTAAATTTAGGAAATTGGAAAGTATGATACATAATAATTAGGTTCAAGATCATGAGTAAACATTTGACCAGTAGGACTGATCTCTGAAATACATGATATCAAAACACCAATTGACCAAAAATAAAGCATCAAAAACTATTGCCTATGTAATCATAAACACCGAGCGGACATACTGACAAGCGGACATTCTCAAAACAGGATAAGGACGATAAGAGGCAAGGACAATCAGTGCCACGTCCTAAAGGAAGAGAGCGATTCGGTGGCGCCACGACGACCGAGTGTTAATGTCAAGAGTGCTGTACACTTGATCACAGAGTGTGTTTGTACTGTTAACCAAGTAGAATTTATTAAGATTGATGACAAAGACGGAAGGAATCAAGAGGAACTAAAAGATATAGCTATATAACTTGTTAGAATTCCCATGGTATTTGCACGAAATATCGCAACGCTAAAGAGTTCAACTAAACTGCCATAAAACACCAAAATTGAAGCATCACATAAACCCTGAACCAATTGCCACAAATAGAAAAGTCGTCACACAATGACCACAACACAATATCTATTTTTAAAACAACAAAACTTCCTATCGTTGTATCAGTGAGTCACGAGATGAAGTAAAATACTTAAAAACAAAAGGCAAGCCGAATGGCGCCAACGCTGCTCAAGAATCAATGACCGGCGTCCGGCGCGGGCGCATCATTAAATTGACGCTGACAACGCCAATTGTATCATCGCTTCCTGTGTTACGGATCGGTTTAAGAGATGAACCCTTAGCGATTGGCTTGGTGACAAATTAATGAGACTTCTATTTTACGCAATTTTGTAACAAACGGAGTTTCAGGATGGGATAGAATTCAATGATAGCTGTTATGGTTTTTTTGTGCCCATTTTCCCAGTTTTCATCAGAATTATATATTTTTTTGTTTTACCAGTAAACAAAAAAACCATGATATTTTACTTTTAGTAAAATATCAGCAAATTTGAATTTAGCTCTGATACAGACAATATTACATCTTTCAAAGAATTTGGTTTAAAAATTCCATCCGCTAAATCCTCTGATTCAAGACTGAGCATAAGTGTCGCGTAATCAGCACGCGCAATCCTCATGTCGAAATTTAACCGGGATTTATATACTGACAGTACTGTAATTCGACGGGGGTCTTATAATCTCGTGATAACAAACAATAGGGTTATTTATTTCTAATTAAGTTTTGGATACCATTCATTATTTCATGCTAATCCTTTAATCACTTTTTTAAACCACAATGCACTTTAGCATTTTTCGACATCAACTGCATTGAATTCTATGTATATCTTTTCGCCATTAAATAAATTAAATCCTTCTTCATTAACTTTTTTATCGACATTCCTTTTCAATACTTCATCGAACCTACGCAATCCAACTTTCACTGCAACTATCCATGTTATCTAATAAAAATTGTTACAATTATTAAATGCTATCAAATCCTGATAGTGATCGGATGTTCAGACGTCGGGCGCCACAGTATCCCTGCAATTGGCGCCCTCCTCAAATAACGCGTGTCCGGAGTCCGGGCTGTCCGGCACTCCCAACCGATCGTATGACGTAGCGTGAACGATGTATGGACAATTATTATTCGCATTATCAAAGGTTAAGGTTTAATCTACTTTGGCAAATATTTGCAGATTTGGATGGCTCAATGCAAAACTGTAATTCAAATCAATTTCTGACTCTGATTCTTTGAGTGAATCCGAGTATATTTGGTACTTGATAATATTCAATGGATTTTTGTAACTATAAATAGTTTTCACTAACTTCGTAATGTACACAAAAAGAGCATGAGCCGATATATATCATACATTATGTTACAAATTAACAGAAATGTTGCGTGTTACTGGAATTGAACGATTGATACTGTCACACTCGGTTCTTTGAGTGAATTCTTAGAACTTGTATGATAAAAACGCTTATGTTTCGAAATTTATGAATATGAAGATACATATGATTTATCAAGTCATTATAATATTGGATGTTTGACATTAATTTCAGACCTTATGTTTTACAACAGTAATAATTAATAATAATAACCCTTTATTTATCATAATACATGGACCTAAAAACTTATGAGCGCTGGCTCCTAAACTAGGAAAGTCCTGTATTTTAGAAGCTAGATTCTTCCCATCAATGATACAAATTTAGAGTAATCTATCTGACTGAAGACAGTTTTATCTATGTTGGGGAAACTAACCAGCTTTTTTAATTTCTTAAAATTTCTGGAGACGTTGACGGCTGTATGCGATATTAAAGTATCTACGTGATAGAGTCTTTTCAAATCGAACTTTATTATGAACAGTTAACTATTCTTGGAAATAAAATTGCTGATATCGAAGCTGATAAATACAGATTAATTTGATATGTAAACTTATCAATCAATCGGGTTTTGATGGAAAATTTTGACAAGTTGTTAAAAGCTTTAAAAATAAAGATATTTGTTATGATACACTTCTTCTTGTAGTCCATTGTTAGACAACTCCTATAGCATGCTTCTAATCATTTATCACATCTGGACTGTTCCGGAAAACAAAATCCGCTCTCTCTCTTTTATATTTTATGAAGAGAGAGAGGGTAATATCTGGAGCTACTGATCCAATTCTAAAAATTCTTTTACTAATAGGAAGCTACATTATTTCTGAATGCTAATGAAGGTGCTAGGGCTAATGAGCTTAGTATCCCGGGAAAACAATACATCCCTCGGGAATGCGGGTAAAACCGCAGGACGGAAGCAAGTTAGTGATAAAGCAAGCATAAAAGAAAAAAATTCATTTCGTAAATGTCAACAGATTGCCGAATAGATACTCAAACGATAAAATAAAAAGACAACAATAATAAATATAATTGCAATCAGAAAGAATTCGATAAAGAACATTGCCACCAGCATAGTCATCCTTATCAATATGAAAGGGACCGCATAACATCAATTAGCTCCAGTTGTCATAAGACAATACCGCATTTACTGATCAATGGGAGCGGACATTCATTCATTCATTCATTCGATATTATTAGCGAGTGATCCACTTCAAATCGTTCGATACGCAATGTATGAACAATAAAAGAAAGGAGTGGAGATGCGAAATAATGAAAAGAATATACTTACTAAGTAGTTTTATGTCATTGCATGAGGTATTGTAACCTTTTTTCTATAATTTTATAAAGTACATTTTGTTTATGTTAATTAGGTCTTCTATATCATGAAACGACATTGGCGAATTGAAGAAAACCAAAATCAACACCAGCACAGTTTTTTTTCATAAGCTTTGCAAATATAATTTGAAAGCTTAGAAAATTATTGTAACAATAATGTCCTCTCAATAGCTTTTCTAGTCTAATCGCGGTGTCGCATTACTGCTCGCCTGGGTGGTCGTGTGTACCTAACCTAAGTACAGTACATTATTATTATTGCTCACAAACAGGCCACTGAGTGTCTACAATCTAGACTCCAGAGAATTCTTAACGGAAACCAATGAGATAATTATATCGCAGGGTGATATTTATTAACACTTGTATGATAGGGTTTATGTTTTTTTTTAATGTTTTTATGTTCCAGACAAGAAAATACATGGAGGTGAACAATGTCGTCGCAGTACACAAAAACAAAAACCGATCCTGAATTAAATGAAATTGACTGAATAAGATATACTATAAATACCAAAGATATATGGTACATTAATGAGTCAAAGACCTTCATTTTGAAGTCAATCAAAAAGCATTCCTTCTTTACAAGATGAAAAATTTAGAGATAAGTGTCACAGTGGATGAACACTGTTATCGCTGGTGACACGCAGTCTACCATGAGCTTCTTATCAGTGCCAACACTGTTCTATTATCCACAGAGTATAAAGAATCTTTCATTTTTAATTACAGACCACGTGGCCACTCAGGGTCGAGGCGGGTCACAGTTTCCTGGTTACAGATTATTAGCAAAAACATACGGTATTTTTTTCTTCGACCAGTCGATAACATAGTTGCGTCCAATTAAGTCAAGCGATACCTACAATTTGCTTATGTCGACGTAAATAATATAAAAGGAAATCGTTAATTAGGTCGTGTTGCTAATTATAATTTTGAATCAGTTTGTAGGTAAGAACCAGGGGCCATATTGTGTTCCAATGAACTATGGTGTAGAAAAAAACAGATTTGACAGTTTTGGTAGTTTACAGTCCAGTAGAATTAGCTCAAAATTAAGCAAAATTTTACATTAATTGTGGTACTAATGATTTTTGTAATATCAACATACCAATATAGATGGATATATACAATAATACAGAATACACTAATTTGGCTAGAAGTAGAATTTAACAAAAAGTATATTCTTAGAGTTTCGTAGATCGCAACTGGCTAAAAACTTAAAATTAAGTGTAAAGTGTACCAATGAGATCACAATTTTTGTTTAGGAATTATTCAATATCAAAGTTTTTCTCAATTTTCACAATTTTCTGTAATTCCAAATCGGTTGCGAATTTAAGGTAATCATATCCATACATAACTCTATCGATATTCCAAAAATCATTAGTACTAAAATTAATAATTATGTAAATTGATTATCTAATTGTACTGCATTAGTTCAATAGCGTCGAGAATCATTATGAATTTTAGTAGGAATTTTTGATTTCAAATAGAAGATTTGCCCCACTGATGTTAGCCGTTTAGCTACTATTATCTTATTCTTGAGCCTGTTTTTTCTTAGGCTACAAGCCTAAGAAAAAACAGGTGTTTACCATCTCTGGAAGATCCACTTGAGTCCTTTTGTCAAAATCTTTGTAGATTAGGCTTATCTAACGAGTACCGAGATTTGCTTAATAACTCGGAAAAATGCGTTTACCCAGAAATTAAACCTCGCTAGATCGATTTTTCCCCCAAAATTTAGCAAATTTCATCGCAACCTTAGAGCGGTTTTTGAGTTCTCGAACCATATTTATGTATAGAAATATATTGTTCGTTTATTCATCAATGTATAATTAATATTTAATAATATTTATTAATAAAAAAAGGCTTTTCCCAATAATCATTCATTTCCGATTAAGCGGTTCTTTGCCATAAATAATCTTTTTATTACCTATACCCAAAGTGAACTTTGGGAATTACCATGTTGAAGAAATTGGGGAAAATCCACTTTTTTTGCGTTTTGTGATTCGCACATATGAATTTTGACAATAGATTAGTGTTATGATTTATTACGTTTTTAAACCATACATTTTGATCCCCGTCAATTAATAACGGAAACTTGTTCTACGTCGTCGTTTTGAATAACATTATATGCCTTCGCCTCATGCTCCAATCAGAAACTCGTCTGAAAGGAGTCAGAAAATGACGTAATCAATTAAAACGCAACAAAAATTCGTTATATATTCAAAAAAAATGAGTTATAAAAATAAAATTGGCGCGAATTCTTCACCAAACATTAAAACCAGGAAGGGAAAATCCAGACATAAAATAAAATAATGATATCGTGCTCGTTGATATTTCAAAAAATATACAAATTTGTCAACTCTATTGCAACTAATTAGGCTTACAAAAGCCGTTATAAAACGCAAATAAATTATTATATACCTACATTTTATCAAAAATCGGCGTATTTAATTAATCAGAGCATTAAAAACTTTGTGGTTTAATAATACCTGTCGATAACAATGGATTTAAACGTATCATAAATAATAATGTGCGAAATATACTATATTGAACTCTATATCAATGTGAACAAGTATGATATTGATATTAATTGGAAAAAATATTGTGTAACGAATGTATATTATTATATTTTATAAGGTTCCTGAGTGCACATAAACATATAACAGATATATAGATAACATAATGGAAATGATTCGAATAATTTTTCATTAAGAAAGATATTTTTCTGCTTAAGAGTGCGTACCAAGCCAGAAAAATATGGCAATGTCAGATGAAACAAACTTATGTCTAATCTTCGCGTGGAGATGAGATGGAGTAGCGTGTTTCGCGGAACGAAAATGAACTAAGCGCTTTTTATCTAAATAACTCGTAAAGTATAGAATATTTAAAAAAATCGTTAGTAGCAGCACTAGGTCATATGTTAGTGATATTAATTATCGAATTTTTATCTTAATTAGATACACCATGAATGAATAAAACCAAAAATTCATTATTATTAGAGGTAGCTTTGTGATTTTTTTCTATCGAGGAAATTTCATTCCATTATGTTTTTGCTCCGATAGAACCCTCGCGTATATAATGAAAATACCCATATAAAATATTTGTTCATTTAAATTCTATTTACTTGGGTAAATTTCAATTCTAAGATTGTTATTTTGCTTTATATGCACTCTTAAGTTGCTTTTAATTCAATCTTCTACGAAGAAACCAGCAATAGTGAATATACATTAGATTGTTCAACCTGTTGATTGAATTCGATTTTTTAAGCTATTGCTTAAGCAAAGTCATTAAAATATCAGGATAAGTGGTGGTAAATTCTACTTCACTTTACCTTATCACTTATAATCATTTAGCTGTCTACTTAATTACTAAATGACTCCTAATATACACGCTTGAGTTAACTTAAAATTTAGTAGAAATTAACATAACGACTTATGCACTTAATACGTGTAAACTAGGCTAAATGCAAAATGATTTTATAGTACATTCTTGCGCATGGTTCACCCCTTTTGTTTTCCCTTTTTAGGGGTTTAATTTTGGAAACACCTGCCTTGATATTTAAAAGCAAGTCTACTAGAATTAGCACCGGCTCTTTTTGATGACGTTAGAAAGTGACGGATACTAAAACCTGGGTTTTACTAGATTTGCTTTAAGCCATCTTATGTATATCAATAGATTCGTTTTCTGATTATCATCTATTATAATCATTACTGGAATAGGTAGTCGCATAGATTTTCAAAATGCAACATTTATAAATTGAGGAATTTAATTAGTTTTCAGCTAAACTAGAACTACCTATAAGTCTATCCGATCTGACAAAAACAAATATTCAATGCAATAAGCTCGTTATATGTTATCTGTTATATCTCCTAAAAGCATCGGTGAGTGAGTAATGATTCAAAATCTATCTGCTTAGAACTAATTTTGAATTCCTGATCTTGACCTCATACAGAGTGATTATTGTACTTCAGAAATCGAGCATAATTATTGTATTCTCAGAAGCTTCTATTCTATTATAAAACACATCACTCATGATTCTATCATTCCTATTGGTATTCTTACGTCTCTACTTCCTTTCGAAGCTCAGTGAGTCACTGTTTGTAAGTTTACAACACTGTTTGCCACCAGATTGTTCCCACGTTCAGTTAAGTCCGCCTACAGCCTCCGTTTTCAGATATGTCCATGAGATCCAATAAACGTTTCCTCTATTTTGCAAATAATCATCTGTATGAGGTCAAGATCAGGAATTCAAAATTAGTTCCAAGCATATTTGATTAGAACGTTGAAAAGCTATCGCTTTATATGACGAATCATTAGTCAGTACTTGTAAGAGATATCACAGATAACACATGTATTCGGGTATGTATGTACACTGTAGTTTGTAAATTCTGTTTTTTTTTTTTTTCAATTATTGTTATATATTTTGGATTGCGTAATTATGTATTGTATTGTGTAGTCCTTTCCTTTGTTTTTTTGTATTTCAATCACGTTGCTCATGACATCACCAATGGCAGCGACTGAAAATCAGTGCTGCAGTCCGGGTACCTATACTGGGCTAACAGTTTGCAACTGAGTCGCTGTCTATTTCTGATGTCACACAACATAATTATTATGTTTTTTCTTTGTTTTTTTTTCTTCTTTTAGCTGTTTGTGTTGTGTGTTATTTCAGAATAAATGTTTTTCTTTTTTCTTTAGATAATATGTAACAAGCCTATTGCATTTAATATGTCTAAGTAGTGTTGGTAAGCGAATTTTGTACCGACTGATGTAGACTCGTTATGTTTGATACGATTCTAATTGCCAAGCATAATTCAATGTTGCCAAGTTTCTTACTTAGTATCTTTTCGAAGTAAACTTTAAACCTTTGCTTGAATTTATTTTAACAATATCCTTATCCTTTTAGCATTATATGCTACGACTTATTAATAATTTTTAGGTCTGTTACTTCCTCAACCATTTCAGGATTGGCCATTACCAAACTCAAATATTAGCTGCCAAATTCGACGCGCGTCTGGCATACGTCTAATCAAACGGCAAGTCAGTGCGTATTCATTCGAAACTAGACCAGTTCCCACGGATTCACGACTCCTACGCATGCCTTAGTCATGTCCACACTGTTTGTCATCTGCTACTTTAATTGATCCAAAGAGATCTAGTCGTAAATTAAATCGAGGTTCATCAATGTCCGTTTGAGTGTGTGAATATTTTTTTAAAGTATTTGCGATAGAAACGGCCTTGGATGATGAATCAGAGCGTTATGATCTATTTGTATTAGATTCAATGGTGTAATTGTATTCAATGCTTCGTAATTATAGTCTTTATGGGAAATTCTTTTTGTAGTACTTCTAATATTTCTCAACAGAATTTTTTACTTTATTGAATGATATATTGTGTCTCCTTTCAAATACAAAATGTATTGCGCAAACTCATCTAAAACAACTTTTTTATTTTCTAAATACTTTGTCTGGCTCTTGAAAATTACTTTAAAAGCCACAGTCGTTTTCAGCCAGACAAATTATTTAGAAAAACTAATGCGCTGAGTTGTTTTCTAAAAGGCAACGATTAAATTGTACAATCTAGTGGCACTGAGTTGATTGTCGTGCGAACGTCGGAACGGGTTAAGAGGTGTTAATTGTGCGAGATTGAATGTTTTCTCAGGGCAGAATTTCAATTGAAGACAATTGTTCGTCTGCGTACTTTTTATAAAATGGCTCCTTATATTTCGATAATATAAAAAGTCATTGCTAAAACATATTAACTATTAGAAAGATCAAAACTTTGTCTAAATCAAACATTAGGACGAAGGTTTCCAAAAATGATGATTTTCTTGTTCTAAAAATATTAATATTTCCTTTATAAAAAAAACAGATTTAAGTTCCGAAATATTAATAGTTATAGTAATTGCAATGTATAATAAAAGCATTAAATCACGTATGAAACTGATGCTCGTGGGACTGATGGTGAAGTCCAATAAAATTGAGGTCAAAGTCGTTGCAAGGATAATGTTTCATATTGTCCTCTGTGCTATTTCAAGTACAAATGCAACCGATTTGGATAATGAAAATTTTCTTTAAGTTTCAATTAATGTTTATTTATATTGAATCTATGGGTAAGAGAAGAGATAAATATAAGTCAAATTCTTAAAAGTAACTTTTGTATGAAAAATCAATTAGGCCAATGAAGAACATGACAAATTTCTCTTCAACTTTCAATAATCCAAATTAGCAGAACTGAAATCAAGTTTTTTCATAAGAAACCCCTATTTCCGCCAGATTTAATAAATTTCTATCATGAACAATAAATCTTGTCTCTTATTTTATATCAGCAAAAGCAAATGCAGATGTAACCCTAAAAGGGAAACTACTTGTAATCCAAGTCACGGCCGACAAAGACAGTTTCAATCAATTCCAATGGCTACTATGATTCATTATTCGTATTCATTGGTCAGTAGATTACCGACATGACGTTTGATGTGGCCGCTTGTTTCGCAACCCAATTCAACGACAGGAAGATTCTAATAAGGTTAAGATTTAAAGCTTTCGGGTCAATGAAGCTGTGTATGTAGAGGCCGAATCTTTGGAACAAGCGGATGAAAGACTAGGAAAATTATAATATCTTCTTCATAAGACCGATCCGTTTGGTTTTTCTAAAATCTCATGCTTCTTTAGAGCATTTAAGAGGCAGAAATGGGCAAAAGTCTCTACATTGCAGCCCAAATTATATGAAACCTGCTAGCTCTACGGTATTGAAATTGAAATATATGATACTTAAGGATATAACAAACACATCGCCCGAGCCGAAAACACGATTTCAATTAAAAGCCTCGATAAAAAAAAATGCCAAACATACCTCTGAAAATCAAGAAATTCCCAAATATATCCAACGCCTGAAGGTATTTTAATACGATTTTTCTCATCAATAGAGTACATATCATAAGCAAATAAACGCCCGATTTAGTTTTTTGAATTTGCGATTCAGTTTTTCATAATAATTATTTTAAAAAAAGTCGCTTATGTCAAATTAATCTGAGCACTATGAACATCATACCGCACTCTATTGTCCTGCAACTCGCGTATTTTGCTTCGCGCTCACTCGCATTCCGCGGCGATCCGCGTTGCTAGACGGACCTGTGTCATTTTGTTTCAGAATTTTCACATACATAAAACCCTCTCAAATTAGTAAAAAATCATATCAAATTATCTTTAGAAGGCACTGGAAAATGCATGCTAGTCAAATTAAGGCAATTGAGCCTATTATTTGATTGTTATAAATAAAAATATATAAAATAAAATCTGTTATGATTGATGCTTTTGATAATTGTCACCGAGGCATGTCGTGGTACTGACAGAGACTAATTCTTATTTTCGTCTATGAAAGGTATGGTTAGGGTAGCCTAGGGGGCTAAGGCGCGGGGTATTTATGTACTCCCGACTGAAGGAGGTGATGATTCAAAGCCCGGTTTTTTTTTTATCAAATCATGCGATATGAAAAATCAGCAATATATATTATTTTTAATGAGCAATTACCTATTTAGTTAGTTACCTGATCAAATAATACCTCATTAAATTTTCTTTATTTTGAGATCAAAGAAAAGGTATGAAAGGTAGGTTGACTGATACTGGTAACAGTAGGTGCCCCGAAGTCGGGGCGGGCATGACTGCCTCTACTGCGGTCATCGAGTCATCTATAGTTATCGAGTCGAGCCGATAAACTTTTATATTCATTGTATTATTGTGGTCCACTCGCGTAGTCGTCAAATGACAATGGCACAGTAAAATTAGAACAGTAAGGAAAATATTAAAGATTTTACGTTGACTAAGTTTCTAGTACTTACTGGACTGATTAGTTGGAATGTGAAGCCATCGTATATTTACAATTACTAGTAGTGAGCTCGGCTATCATTGTGCCGATTGTCGTAACGGCCAATGGCCTGATGGCCGAAAGCCTCTCGGCTCTCGGCAGTATTCCTCGATACAGCTCGTATTGTGAGGAGGTTCCTGTTTCTGCAACCCTAACCACCGGTAGCTTAGTTTTTTCAGCCAATCAGTGAGCCAGGCACAGTTTTATATCAATAAAAGTAATAACTTGTAAGTTGGAATATTTTTTTTTCCAAACAATTATATAATACTTCCTTAAGGTGGATGCTTAGCATGAGGCGGGAAATTTTATAATATATGGGTCAAAATAGCTTTTTGAGTTAGATGCCTGCAATAAAGATCATTCACATAACAAAATGATAACTTTTTTATTACTACAGAGGATGCACATAACCTTTTTGATCATAATGTTTTTTAAATTATTAATATCCATCAATAAATGACGAAGTTATTAAAGTTTTAAAAACAGCTTAATTAATACGCTCGCTCCCGCTTGTACATTAACGTTGACGTCATAATTCGGCCACCACGCAACTGGATATTTGTCAGTTTGTAACCTATTCACGGCTTAACCACTGAAGAGATTTAAATACAATTTGGCAGGGAGATCAATTAGTGGAGAAGGACAAAGGATACTTTTGAACGTAAATGATCCTCATTGCTCAAAAATGCAATTATGTTACATTTACATACCTCGGTGATACCGCTCAATAAATTTGACAGCGATACCTCAGAAGTATCACCTCACCTGCCAGCTTTATAAAAAGAAGTCCTTATGCACGGTGCCGAGATTCCAATATTGCGATATTCCAAGATTTATGCCCTAGGTACAATACCAGAAGTATGGAGAGGAAATAAATGGTGGTGCTCTTCTTCAAAAACGGCGATAAGGCCCTATTGAAGAACTACCGCCCCATATCCTTCCTAAACCACGTTTATAAGTTGTTTTCGGGGGTCATTACGAATTGTCTTGCACGTAGGTTTGAAGACTTCCAGCCTCCCGAAAAAGCTGGTTTCCGTAAAGGCTTTAGTACCATAGATCAAATACATATATTCAACCGTTATGCCTTGTGTATGATGACTGTGAAAAAGCCTTAAATTCAGTTGAGACATGGGCGGTATTACAGAGTCTACAGCGGTGCCAAATCGACTATCACTGTATCGAATTGTTGAAAGTGATTGTACAGCAAAGCCACTATGTCAATCCGAGTACAGGACGAGAGGACGAGATCAATCCAGTTGCAGAAGGGTGAAAGACAGGGTGACGTAATTTCCCAGGAACCTTTACCACTGCAATGGAGGATGTGTTCAAGCTCTTGAACTGGAAGGATTATGGCATCAACATCAACGGTGAACACATCTCTCACCTTCGACTTGCCGACGAAATAGTATAATGGCGGGAATCGCTGAAAGCTTTGAACATCATGCTCAATGATCTCAAGAGTTTCTTAACAGGTCAAGATGAAAATATACAAGACAAAAATTATGTCTAATATTCATATTCCGCCAATACCCGTGATTATTGGGAACACTGCTCTCGAAGTTGTAGACGAGTATGTTTACCTAGGACAAATTGTCCAACAAGGTAGGTTCAACTTTGACAAAGAGGTCAACGGAAGAATCCAACTCGGCTAGACAGCGTTCGGGAAGCTACGGCATATCTTCAAGTCCAGAATACCTCAGAGTCAGAGTCTTAAGACGAAAGGATTTCAATCAATGCGTGTTACCAGTGATGACATACGGAACATAGACGTGGTCTTTCACTGCTGGCCGCATAAATAAGCTCAGAGTCACTCAGCAAGCTATGGAATGAGCTATGCTTGGAATTTCTCTACGAAACAGGATCCGAAAAGAGGACATTCGTAGGAGAACAAAAAATATGTATATAGCTCGTAGAGTTAGTAAGTTGATGTGACAATGGGTAGGCCACATCGCTTGAAGAACCGATAACCGATGGGGATGGAAGTTTCTAGAGTGGCGACCACTAACTGGAAGGGGACACCATGCAGGACGACCTCCCACCAGATGGACCGGCGACCTGGTCAGAGTCACTGGGCGCTGCTGGATTCAAGCGGCCCAAAACCGCTCGAAGTGGAAGTTAATGGGGGAGGCCTATGTTCAGCAGTGGATATTATTAGGCTGATATGATGATGACTAAAAATGGTACGTAAAGAGGGCATTTTATTGAGAAATTCTACAATTATTGTAAAACGTGATGGAAGAAAACCTGTTTATTTGTCAAATAACATATAATATCTCGATTGAGGGCTGTATTTTTGCCTCAATTTTCATTTTATGAGGACGCCTTGTTTTTTTTAATTATATTAAGTTTGTTGCATTGTGATATATCGCTAAGTTTAATAAGTAATTAAAGTTACATAGTTTTGTTAACGTGGTGATCACTGTAGTGAACAAGAATTTAAAAAAATACATAAAGAGTAATTTAAAAAACGGTCGATAAAATTCAACATAGTTTCCCTCCTTTTAATTTGTGCACATTATGAAAGCTCACAGCTGTATACGAGTAGGATACTCTCCTGTCTATCCATTTGTCACAGCCTGTTTTCTCCGAATTTATAGAACACAAATTGTATTTAGATAAAACGCTTAGTTTCGTGACCCGACGACAATTACCTAAGTAGCGTATGTAAAAGAATTCTGGTTTTGGGAGACAATTACCTAACCTGAGAAATATTATCGTAAGTATCAACTTTTAAAAATAAATATCTTGAGACATTTTTCACACACGGCTACCTGATCTCAAACTAAGCAGAACTTGTAAATACATCTCTAAATAGTATAAAAAGAAGTCGTTTTCCGCGTCTGTTTGTCTCTCTGTTTATCAACTCTAAACCACGCAACGGGTTTTGCAGTTTTAACCATCAGATAGATCCTCATTAGTACTACGTAAAGAGAAGATGCCACACATCACAACTATGTTCCGTTCAAGTGAGGCCATCCGGCCACACTTGTTATTGTAAAACGATGAACGAAACGCGTAAGCGCCGTGAAAATAACGGTGTTTGCGAGAAAAATACTCCTAAAAGCTTTCTAATAGCGCTACGTGTTTCTAATGTCTGCTTAGACGACTAATTATTGTTTCAGTGCTAAAGAAACCTTTAGTCGACTCTAAAGAAATTGGACATAAGCTTTGCTTATGATAGCATCTCTATATGTGGTAATAATAGCTCAATGCTTTACAGCAAATAATTATCATTAATATTTTAAATGATATCACAGATTTAAAATTAGCAAGAAACAGTCGCGATACCGTGATCGGGTGGCGTGGCCACATTATGACATTGTACCCGTGCGAAGCCGGGGCGGGTTGCTAGTACTTACTATACATATTTACACTCAGACTCGGGACATGCAAACATGTTCATGCACACAGATGCATATCCTTGGTGGGAATCGAACATAAGATCGGCGGCGTGGAATCTTAACCAACTACGCCAACTGGCCCGTCAAAAGTTTTTTAAAGTATTTGAAAAATTATATTTGTAATGTTTGTCTGCAGTTTGTCTACTGTTTACATTTTTACTGTGTCCAATTCAAACAGTGTCGTTCTCGCGGAAATGTTTAGATGGCGGTGTATCATGTTTAATTGTTTGTTTGCAATGACGCACTTCTAAATAGAGGGAGCTAGTATTTTTTGTTTGCTTAGTTCCTGTAATTTCCGCTAATATTATGTGAAAATGTGGCGCAAGGGTGAAAACTGAAATCTGCTCGAGAGTATTCTGGGCCTTATCATATTTGTTATACGATTCAATTCATCATCTGATAATTCTGATGCGATTCAATTTGATTCATTGATCAATATCAATTTTATGTCAGTGTTTTAAATCATTTCAACGAGATATAATTGGGTTAGTAAATTGACAATATTTTAAATTGTCAAAAGTACTTGATAAAATTAGCTCCACCAATGCACAGCGATTTAAAATCAAATATATTTCAAGCAATCTGTACCAAATTCAAGCAAAGTTCAGTAACTCTAAAGCTCGGCATGTTCTAAAAATCCTTCAGGCAATCAACTAATCATCTCCTTGTTGGCACAACCACAGCTTCAAAGGGCCCATTAATAATGAATTTGGGCAGTAAATCGCCTTTATACGACGAAGGGATTTGCCAAATTCGCCGAGGAGCCACGTGTGAGCCATTAGCCTAATGGGGGACCCTGGAATCTTTCTCATCGTTTAAGGCTAGCGCTACATCGGGACAAATTTCGATTGATCCATGGACGTTCATAATTACTTTTAATAGTAAATCTGCAAGATTTAAGTATATGGATATAACTATCATATTGGTTATTGGATAGAATTTGAATGTAGTTTAGCAATGACTTTCAATCTTTCTAATAGGTTGTTATTAGAAGGAATTTGGGATAGATTAAAAAACCTAAATATTGTTTGGCACTTGAATTATCTGATTTTGAGATCAGTTGTTTTTGAATATGTCCATGATTACTTTGATTGCAATGTATTGGATTCTTTGAAGTGATGGAGGATGAGATTCTTGCTAAAAGAGTTAAGACCGATGATGTTGCCAGTTCAGTAGGTTTTGAGAGACAACTAAAATACCGCTTCATTGTTTTGTTCATGACAACTAATTGTAAGGTGCATAAGAGTTTGGTTTTAGATGTGTTCGGAAAATATTCAATAGGCCAATAATATAAAAATTGGCCTTTGGAGGGTAATCGTTTCAAATAAGATCCGAATTTGAACGAGCAATATAGACAGGATACGTATAAGGTACCTAATAATTCCATACTACACGCAATCTCATTAAAATCAATGTCTACCGAATGTTGTACGGCATACAAAAATAATGGCAAACTCAATAACGACCGGTATTCGATCAGGCAAATCCGATTATGTCTGGGATCAGATGTCTCCGATACGTACGAAACGTTATTGGCAATCCGGATTATACCTTCTAGATATTAATTGTCTACTGTAATCTGTAGACAAAGATTTAGTTGTGGCTTTACTGTATCTTACCAAAGACTTACCTACATTTACCATAAATTATAATGTCTGTCTGTTTGTGAAGAGTGAAGTTCTGTATCGTAAAGAAATTATTAATATATCGCGATTTCTAGATTGTTTCATAATAGTAAAAAATGATTAGAATGCAATGGTTTTTACATAATCTCCGTGTCATGTAACCTAAGAAAATCTATCCTGTATTAATATGTTTAAGGCTCATAATTGTTTTGTGTTGCTTTTAGGTCTTTCCAGCAAGCACCTTATTATCTTCAACCCATTTTTTTACACTAGCCATTTTTTAATCTCAAACTATCATAGATGAATGACGTCAAACAATTTGAATTCCGTTAATCCTTTAAATTGGTGTAATTCAACAATTTAGAGTTGCACTTTGAATATTTTCAAGGGGTCGAAGGGACCGGCGCGTGTCGTGTCGAGACCGACTGCGGCGGATTAGTGTTATGGTGTTATTGTCTCGGGTGTACGCTGTATGCATGGGGAAATGTTTTTTATCCCTTTTACGCTGGTGTTAGGATAATTGGAGACTTTTTTGGGGAATTTTGTAAGTGCAAGTGGTTTGGTATTTAAATAACAGTTTATGGAAGAATTCATGTAGGCATTTGAAGAAAATGTCTGGAGCTATTTTTCCTGCCATGCGGATTTGATGGTCTTTCCACATCCTTTTAGGTTTGATTTTTCAATGGCCAATAAAGTGGAAGCCAGCTATAAATGTGTTAATCCGATGTTTAAAAACATGTATTGGCAAAATGCATGCGTGGAACGAAAGTTAAAACAAGTACCTAGTAAATAACCTATGATAAAAGTCTATATTATTTTTGCTTGAAACCTCTATCATACATAGATTAATCTACAAAATGCAGCCGACAAAAGACTTATCCAAAGGGCAAATTAAAAAATGAAAAATAAAATAGAACTCATCAGGGGCGGACTTTGAAATTGAAAATTAATATTTCAGCAAGCCAGTATCAGTACCGGTTCCTTTGTGTTACCGGGATCGAACTGGCACTTTATTAGTTTCCTTTGTCCAATCAGAATTAGTGTGTGCTTCAAGTGAACACATATTGGTATAAAATTACATTCCTTATGTTTCATTTTGCAATGGAACTGTTTTAGTAGATTTGTTACTTTAACAAAGCATGATCTTTATTGCTACTTTTTTTACGTAACGTCGCGTTCAGTATTAGTAAAATGATTGTTAATATAACGAAATTGAGTTAATAAATCACCTAATGGGGGTTAGTACACTTGAAATGTCAAATGTTTACTGTTTGCGAGCTTTTTATTGCGAATTTTCACTAATTAATCTTTATTGTTATAAAATTGTACCATTCTTAATTATGGCAGACATTCCTGCGAATCGCTAACAATAACTGTTTTATGCGAGTTTTGTTTTTTGGAAATGTATTTCCTTCTTTTTTCGGAACAAAAACCGGTTTGTCCAAAAATGAGGCTTCATCAATATTTTATTTATTTGGTTATTATCAATTATATTGACCCTGGCACGCAAAAAATTACTTTTACAGCGACAGCGATACGACCTCACTAGTAGCGCCAACTGGCGGCAGCAGAAACGAAAACACCCTATTGAATCTGACTTTAGTTTTTTATCTCCATAAATTCTTTTTTTTATATTTTAAGAGCGTAGCGTTTATTCGCTCAAAGAGCAGCTCGACTGGCGAAGTACCTCACCTTACAGAATACCGCAGCCAAATAACTTTATGTTCGCTAACTAAATGGTGGCAGAATTATTATAAAATACTCATATTCAGTCCACCTTTAGGGCATTAGGTGCAGCAGAAAAACAGAAGAGAACACAAAAAAATACTATATTTATTTAAGTGTAGCAGCCTGAACACACCGGCAAGTGTTTCGCGACAGATTTTGAGCTTGAGGGTGGTAGCCAGTCAGTCGGGTGTTACAAGTAGATAGGTACGTGGGGTACACCGTACAATACGGCTGCTTACATATCTATGCTTCTTGGAGAAGAAGCCCTCGGGCCGTAGGAACCAAAACCCAAATCACCTCATGGACTTATCTGGTGACTAGAGGCCTGGTTTTTACCAAGGACAAACGATTGACCTGGAACTAACGAAATATTACGGCCTTTTACCCACTGGCTGTGACCTTAAATAATATTTATGTAATATTGTGTTAAGGATAATATACCTACCTATAAAAGAATAGGAAAGAATAACATTTGTATAAATATTTTTGCCATGTACAAACTTAAAATATTATAATAATATTGCTTGCAATTACTATGGCTTATGTTATGTTTATGTAAGATTTAGTAAAACGTAACGGCAAAGAATGACTTTATATTGCCAACAATACTAAATGATCACCAAAATTAACCACCATTTTAGCATGAAATTAGAACCCAACTTATGATTGTTTAATCCAAAAATAATTAATTACCACCATTTACACAAAACATTTTAATCTAGCGCTCGCCATTAGCTACCGCGGCACTATTCGCTTCGCTCGCTCGGCTCGCGCACGGTATTGTCACAGTTATAATCTAATTTACTTACTAGGGTTACTATTTGGAGTGCCCCGAGTCGAGAAATAGACAATTTTCTCATTATAATTTGGTGATCATTTACTAATTTTGGTGATCATTTACTAAATTTGGTTTGGTTTTTAGTAGGTACAATTTTAGGTAATATAGGTTTATGGTCAAATATAGGGTTAAATATGACCTTCATAAGTGCCCTTCTGGGGCCTAAATTGAATAAATGGCTTTGACTTTGACTTTGGTCACAAAATTCTTTTTGGTGGTAATTATATTTTCTGCCGATAACTAAATTAGTAAGGTTAAGGCGATGATAGCTCAGTGGTAGTGACGTCGGATACCGAGATGAAGGTCCCGGGTTCGAATCCTACAATGAGCTTGAGCTTTCGGTGAAGGAAAACATCGTGAGGAAACCATAGCACGGTGGTAGGGTACTTCGTAGTACCCGCCTGGCTGGCTACCACCCTCAAGCTGAAAATCTGTCGCCAAGCACCTTTCGGTGTGTTCCGATAGCTGCACTTGAGAGCCAGTTCCTTCTAGGCTTTGTGTGCTTACCACCTTCGGCCGCATCATCACTTACCATGGTGAGATTGCGGTCAAACACAGACTTATAAACAATAAAAAAAAAAAAAGTATTGGAACTTTTAAAAAAAAAAATATATAATTATGTTAGTATTTTTAACAATCGCAAACAGTTCAGTTTTAGAAAAATAAAAATGTTTTCATGAAAAGTTTTTGCAAATATTTTTTCAGGTTATATAAAAAAACAGTATTTTCTGCTTTTTTCACGATTCCCCATATTTATACAGATAACTCTGTAATTGCGTAACTGCTGCCTATAACAATGGACAGTCGGAGATCATTTGTCAAGGGGTCGCTGGGGTGACAATTAAGTTTCCTTTGACAGTTGTATTGATTACGTGATCACTTGCCCGCTCAGCGGGGGGTGATCATTTTAACCACTTTGAAATTAACTGGTTTTTTCATGATGATTAAAGTGGTAGATATTCTGTAGTTTATTTTTGCATAATAATTAGAAAATAGTTTTTTTGTTTTTTAAATAAATAACGATACCCAAGTTTTATTAAAAATTTGATTGCTTATTTTCTGTCCGTATGTAATTTTTCAAACCTATTTTTTTTTCTTCTTAGTAATAGGTAGGACGATATAATATTTTCGGCCGCTTTATTTTTTTACAGAGTTGATCCCATAGTGAAATTTATTCAGCATAACTTGATTACAACCCCAACATACATTTAGAGAAATTGATATCGCTAAATATGCAACCGGTATTAATAATCTTAAAATCAATTATGATAGCATTAATAAATCAACTTCATGAATCTGTAGGTTCCTTAAAATATACAACATTATTTGCTTTTTAATTAACATTTTTTTTTTATAATATTTTATAAAAAATAAATGTAAACTTAAATAAATAACGGGTATTTAAAATTTACTTATTACTAAAGTAAAGCACCTAGTCAAATAATATAAATGATTATTATTTGCCCAAGTAAGTAGCAAATAAAAATAAAATAAAATGCGCTCATTAAATTCAGGTAAACAATTAGTATTATATAGTCGTATCATAGGTAAATAAGGAAACAGTAAGTAAGTATATCCTCTTACAGTCAATCTATAGGCAGGAAAATAATTAAGTCTACCGGAAAATAGTTACTTACTTTGTGCCAATTAGCTTGCAAATATTAGAAATAAATTTTGGCTGTTATAAAAAGTTAAAAATATCAATATACTTTAAAAAATTGGGTATTAAAACTAATCAAAAAGAACCATATTTTTTCTCAAACTAATAAAAAAGCGAACGGTTACAATTTTCATATTTTTTCCATATCAGGAACAAAATTTAAATCTAATTGAGATTAATCTAATAGGTAGTTAATAAGTTACCAACCTATTAATACATTGTAGATACACCCATTTTTTTCAGCAAATCTAATAAAAAAAAAAAAAACAAAAAGTTTTGTAATTTTTACGCTCAATAAATCTAATCTTACCTTTTGGCGTGACGACTCTAAAAGCGCTGTTAGACACAGGCCTCGGCGATCCCTCCCTTAGAGTACCACGAGGAGAATCACTTCCACTCCTCACCATCGAGAAGTCCAGTGGCATAGGAGGCATCGCACTTACTTCCATTGTCAATATTTAAGAAAAACAAAAAAACTTTTACAGCGTCCGTCGCATAACCTAATGTCACTAAACTACGTAGTTTTTGAAAATGGAATATTCGAATTGGAATGGTCGCGGAGCGTGCGGCCGACGCGGGCTATGAAAGTGTTTTAAGGCAGTCACACACTCTGCCCGCGCTCGCACGGCTTTCAGTTCGGTAAAGCCGAAAATCAGTAGAATCTCCATAGTGATTTCGACCTTATCGTTCGTACCGTTGCTCTATGGGCGTGGTATGATAAGCCCCGCCTCGGGCGTCCCTCGCGCCGCCATGTGCCTCGAGTGACAATCACTTTGTATAGGTAACACAATAATATGATTCGTGATGGATTTTATTGTGCTACCGATGCATTTGTTCGTGAGCAATTTCGTGGAGAAAAAAATATGTTTCAGTGTTCGCGATATGACTGTAGATATTCATGATGATTTAAAGTTTAATATCTCTAGTTTTATTGAATAACTTAATTAATAGTGAAGAAGTAACGAGTGTCTTTTTTACTATCTTGGTTGCAAAAATAATAATTCGGGTGACGTCGTATGAGCATGTAAAAATATGAATTATACTTATTGGTAAAACAAATGTTAATATTTTAGATCGTTAGATATTGGCAATGAAAAATTAAAATTATTTTAATAAAATTTAAAATATAAACAAAATAACATTTTTAATTAAAAAACCAAATCGCACGCCCCAATTCAAACGCAACAAATTCGTCAAAAGATGATACAATTATCCCTCTCGAACAGCGAGTGACGTCCGACGAATTAAACCCACGACCCGGGGCGTCACGTACCGACATTTAAAACAATGAATGCTTCAATTTTTTACCGGCCCAACCCCCGAAAACGGGCAAATACGGCATGCTAATCCGACCCTGGCTACTCTACGCACTTATTCTGTAAGTGATGGTGACAATCGACTACGGCTACGGATTTTCGTAGCACGCACGTAATTACTTGTTAGCGTATTAAATTCTATTTCATTTTCATATTTTTAGTTTCCAATCCATTTTGAATATTAGTCACTGGAAAATTGTATGCAGTTGATGAATTAAATGCAGATTTTTTATATTATAGTGTGTTGATGTATCATAATATGGGTTTATTTCAATATTAATTATGACCGACAATTCTCAAGACAGAACATTAATAGAAATAAATATTAATGACCTTATTAGAAATATAACAGTTGACTATTATAATAATTAAAAAGGAATTTTTTCCTCATAAACTCACCAGAATAAGGCTGCCGACCGGCTTGCTTTGCGAAAACTAATTACACCTCCACTTCGCAATGATAAAGCAAAGCCGTCGTATGGGATATTTTTATTCGGGACAAAATGAAATTCCCGTCCGCAGCCTTCGCAAACCATACCAGATTTTCCCACTCTAGTATTAAGGTTGCTTTTGCTTTGAAATTTATGTTTGTTATAACAGAGTTGCGTAAAAATTTTTAGGACTGGAAAATAATCCTGGCTTAATCTCACCGGTAAATCCCATTATTTTGATCATTCCCTCGATTGTAGCGTTGAATATCCCCCTCCACTATAGGAAGGCAGAAAGAAACAATCGAAATATGAAAATGATAATCGTAATTCGGATTTCGGACCGTTTGATTTTCCGGATTTGGTCGTAAAAGTTCGCGCGGAATTTGATTTATTTTGTTTAGCCCTGTCTTATAAAGATTTGGTAACAATCAATCGGAAAAATATTATTTATTTTTGCCGCAGTAGGTACTAAAATTATATTTTATTGTAGAGCTACGTTACTTCTTTTAGATTTATTGTGGTGTCATTAAAAATTAGACTGAAAGTCTACATTTTAAGGTTTGTTGAGATCATAATAATATATCGTGCCAGGAAATTTCAACCTAGGAAATACATAAAGGGTATGTCCCTATATCGTATGTCCTTTTATGTGGCATTGTTGAGACTTTATAGGCTTATGTTTGGCCATTATCTCATCATGGTAAGTGATGATGTCACAAAGAAGCAAACAAAGCCTAAAAATGCAACTGTTGGATTTCACCTCTAGGTGCTTGGTGATGCAGATGAGAGCCAGCTAGGGTTGTCACACAAAGTAAGTTTTGCTCATTTCCTCACTGATCATTGAATACTAAAACTCGTTGTTTAAAAGAAACTGTATGTTTAAAAAAAATCATTTTACAAGATTTTACCATCCCTGGTTTTATGACCACCACAGTGCCAAGTTCCGACGATATAAAATAATCACCTGGAAGGGTGAGGATCCCGGCTCAATCCTTCATTCATTTTAACAACCCTTTTAAAATTCAGAAGATCAAACGACCATTTACACACAAACGGCCACTCAAAACTGAGTGTCAGAAACACTGAGCAATTTTGTACGTGGCCGTAAACGAGAAAAGCAAATTAAGCCAACAATTTAAAGATAACACCGTGCGTTTTCCAGCTGGAGTCATTGTGTGACACAGTTCGGCACTGTGTTTTGAACTATTTTTTACGGGTAAGGAAGTATAATAAATATAATAAAAAGATAGACAAGTTAATCAAAATATTGATTATTAATTGATGATTATTATTTCATAAACACTAACCCCCTTATTCATAATCGCTTTTTAACTAAATCAGTGTAATAGTGTCCTCCGTCTCACTCTTTCGATTACCAAATGTCACGTGTCAGATAAAGACTTCGGAATTTTAGCTAATCAACGTTTGATAACTTTATTATTAATAAGGGGGTAAGCCCACAAACTTATAGGTATGTGTAAATTATAATCCCAATACCTTTTTAACCCGTAGCTTCTCGCGAGGGACGCGCGTCCTATTATAACAATTGATGTCATTGTTATATTTTTAACCGCGAGCCAAGCGATTAAAGTATATGGTAAAAGGTCACTCTTTCTATGTATTACACTCCAATTTTCCAAAAATTTTTTTTTGATCTTTATGTTTTATTTTTTTATTGAGATGAGGTTTTCGATTCCACCATTCAATGCATTTTTCATAAAACTTTCCATTATAAAGAATATTGCACTCTTATACGTAGTACTTATCAGATTACAATAAACTCCAATAAAAGAAAAATCTCTTAGATAAGATACGCACAAGTCCGTAACATGAGATTAAGAATTATTGTATTTCCTAGCTTCTAGTTACTAACAGTTTGAACTCTCTAAGCTATCCCCCTACGAGGCTTTGTGTGCTTACCACCTCCGGCCACATTAAAACTGACTATGGCTAGATTGTGGTCAAAAACAGGCCTATAAATAGAAAAATACCAAAAAAACATGCTTCGGTGTTGTACAGCGTTATTTAACATTTAGTAACATTCATTAGCTAAGTGAGCCAATTTTTTGTTGAATTTTCTATTTATATCCGTAGCGCAATTCGCATCCTAACTTTATTTGATTATGATTTTTTCATTGAAGATGCATCATTTGAGAATATTTCTTAACTTAACGTTCTATTTTTTTTACTTTTTTCAACAAATTTTATGTAACACTTTTATAAAAAAAAGCTTGCCAAATATAAACTACTGTAGGTCACATGTAAAGGTTATTAAAACACTGTGTCTACTTAACACAATTCCAACTACAACAGAAACACAGTGTACGACACTAAACACAGTGTTTCTATGAGATAGGAGGCAAGGCCTCCACCCGGCCAGTGTTTCGCACACCACTTTAATTGTACTGAGTTAATTAATACAAAACATTACTGCTGTGGCCATTACACCAGCGAGAATATTGGGGTATAGAAGCGCGCAATAGCGGTTTAGGGCCCCGTCACTAAATGCGATCACTGGTGGCGGCCACTAATGCCCCGATGCGGCTACCAGTGGCTGCCACTTGCGGCTAGAATACATTGTTAATTGTTCAATAGAAGCCAGCGACTATGGCCGTGTGTGCGCGCGAGTCGAACGTCAAAACGCGGCCACAAGTAGCGAGCGCGGTCGACTCCCGCAACTTGTGGCGGCCACTAGTAGTTCTATTGTGGTCACCACTAGTGGCTTAATATGCGGGGGCCCTTAATATTTACTTGACCAAATTCGCAAATGAATAGTGAAAGGCGATTATAGCTCATTGATAGTGACGTCATATGTCGTGACGAAGGAAGAGCTTCCTGTAAAGGATAACATCATGAGACAAGCACTGTGGAGTGTCATCATCATTATCAGCCCAGAATGTCCCACTGCTGAGCACGGGCCTCCTTTCACAGATGAGGGTGAAAGGGAAAGTAACTGTAAGTAAGAGTTAGTACTGTGGTAGTGTACTTTGTCGCCTAGCTGGCTACCACTTTCAAAAAGCTATTCTTAGCACCTACTAACGTGTTACGGCAGTTTTTGGGTGTTTCCTTGTGCACCAGTTATCAGAAAGCTATCAATATTTAATCTTAGATGTTTAAGGCGATGATAGCTCAGTGGTAGTGACGTCGGATACCGAGACGAAGGTCCCGGGTTCGAATCCTACAATGAGCTTGAGCTTTCGGTGAAGGAAAACATCGTGAGGAAACCATAGCACGGTGGTAGGGTACTTTGTAGTACCCGCCTGGCTGGCTACCACCCTCAAGTTGAAAATCTGTCGCCAAGCACCTTTCGGTGTGTTCCGACAGCTGCACTTGAGAGCCAGTTTCTTCTAGGCTTTGTGTGCTTACCACCATCAGCCGCATCATCACTTACCATAGTGAGATTGCGGTCAAACACAGGTCTATAAACAATAAAAAAAAAAAAAAAAAGTTTTATAAGATAGATGCTCATACCTTATCTGTTTATAACATAAATTTACAAGAATGCGTATTAATACTAGCTCTACTAAAATACATAAGTCAGTAGGTATACAGGATTTTAGGTAAGGCAGTTTTATTTTACGATTGCTATATCGCTGATTCTATGGCCCTATACTTAGCCCAAAAGCTTAAATACAAGCAGGTAGTTCGCTTTCAAAAATCATTTGGTCTTCGCCTGCGAGAGGCATTTTACAGAATAACCCTGTTTTGATGTTTACTTTTAATTCACAGTCAAAATTTTATTTGAGACGGCTTTTGTGTTTTCAGCTTTCGCAGCGCTTTACAGCCTCGCTTTTTGGGGTTATAGAGTTTATATTAATAAATACTTACTTGCAGTACCTTTGTTATCAAGTCGTACCTACTCGTTTTGTAAATACCTACCTAGTTAACATTTAATTAATTTTGGATTTTGATCTATTCCAAGGATTTATACCAAAAAAAGTATGGGGTATTCAAAAGAAAATAAAACACTTTTCTTCCTTTCTATACTCAACAAATGTTCAACAACTGAATTTCAGTTTATCTAACTACTTTTACAAAGTTGCAACTGACAATACAGCGACACAAAAGAGTTCTTAACTCTTTAAAAAAAAGTTAAAGAAAGAAATTAAAAAGTAAGCGTTCGGTCCGCTGAATGGGGCAACCCTTGCGGTATTTACCGGGGAAAATTAGAGTTAAAATAAATACCCCGGGCCGAAACAATTTGCATCTAGATGTGACATTAAGAGAGGGCACAATTTTATCTTTTTGCACTCGAACGAGTGTGCCTCGGTGACCGCCGCAAATTACAAGTTAGATTATTTCAAGCGAAAGAGTTACGTGGAATGGGGCCTTTATATTTTTATAGGACCATTATGCTTTAGTTACTTATAGATATCGCTCTACAGGATTCGCTATTGCTTTATAATTTCAAGTAATTTCAAGTAATTTCTTCCGGAATTTGAAGGGTTTTTTTATGTATATTCGATTTTAGTTTGGATTTTTATTGTTTCCTATATTTTTCTCATTTATTTCATTGTAATAGATTTATTGATATTGAAGAAATATATTTATTTACAAAAATATGTACAAACTAGCTTCTGCTCGCGGCTCTGCCCGCGTGGCCTACAGGAATCAAATGACATATTTTTCTACAACAATAAAACAAAACAAAACAACTTCATCCCGCTTCGAGGGTGGAATTATTAAAAACGCTGAGACACGTAAACATTAATTTTCAATCCTCAGCCTAAACACAACATTTGAAGATCCTAACTTCGAAACTGACGGACTTTCATACAAACTTTCATCCCCCATTATACCCCCTTAGGGGTGGAATTTCGAAAAACCCTTTCTTAGTGGATATCTCACAAAGAATATACCCTCTAAATTTCATGTCTCTAGGACCAGTGGTTTAGGCTGTGCGTTGATATATCAGTCAATCAGTCAGTCAGTCAGTCAGGACTTTGAATTTTATATATATAGATTACAATACTATGGAAAGTAAACATTTTTTTTTTGAGAATTCAGTGTTCGTCCAATAGTAAAAGTTGTTCAGCATGACTAACCCAACATAGGTTTCTAAAATATGCCATCTCGAAATCTCCACCCAGCATAGACAATTTCCTTGAGTCTGCCGCGGTTACCGATTAACGGCAAGGTTCTCAGGAGGCGGCAGCATTTCCTCTTGGACGAGCTAAGCTAATGCATGGCGGACAAAACTCCCCGCCCACTGGTCAATTTTGTAATTATATTTTGTTTATAAAATTATCAGGTGCTTTAAAATAGGCGTAAATAGAGCTCTTCGAGATCAGCAAAACATTAGCCAAGCTGATGCGTTGGCGGAAAAAGATTTCCGCAATATAATGACAATGTTTATTGAACAGTTTTTTTATTACAAGCTTTTATTTAGTTTCACCTGTCCCGTTGTCTGTGATGGAATTTTGCAAGTTAAATTATACCCACTTTCCGATTTCCGATTGAGCTGAAATTTTGCACGAATATGCAAATCGCGTGACAATGCAATATTATGATGACATGGAGCTGATCTGATGATGGAGCTGGAAGGTGGCCATAGGAACTCCGTCATAAAACCACATAACTCCATCGAGTTTGTGCTCGTTTGATTCGTCTTGATGAGTACTTTATCGTAAGTGTTAAAGAGTTAACAAAAATTACAGTCACTCAAAAAAAAAAGGTTGTATTAAAAATGCCATTTTTAATAAAGAACTTCTTCTTCTTCTTACCATAGACCTTATAAAAACTTCACATTTAAATTTAGAAAAGCCCTTCCGAAGCCGCAACAACAAATTAAACAAGTGCTAATTAACACAAGTCTAGAAGCCCTAGTGTCGCCATATTGTTGGGGTCAACAACCTGACCACATGACAAGACGTGTCCCACCAGACTTCCTGTGCCATTCAGTTTATTATTTACATGTGCGAATACTTTAATGGCTTTGGAATTAATCTCGGAGGATCTCATGATCCTAAGTGCGATATTCTGTTGAGCTTTATTATTTTGGTTTATTTTTGAATTGGCCAACGGTTTTTCTATTTTTATGGTTCCAAGCATTGAATAACGAATGTCAACTGACCTGGTTAGTGTGGAATTTGACTATAATAGGCCCATATATTTTTGGTCGCAAAGAAGCATATTGTCAGTCTAGACACGCCAACGATATCGACAACGCCAACAACATTGACAACGCCAACGATATTGACAACGCCAACGACATCGATAACGCAAACGACATCGACAACGCCAACGACATTGACAACGCCAACGATATTGACAGCGTCAACGACGTCGACAGCGACAACGACATTGACATCGCCAACGACATTGACAACGCAAACGACATCGACATCGACGATATCGACATCGATAACGCCAAAGACATTGACAACGCCAACGACATCGACAACGCCAACGACATTGACAACGCCAACGACATTGACAGCGTCAACGACGTCGACAGCGACAGCAACATTGACATCGCCAACGACATTGACAACGCAAACGACATCGACAGCGACAACGACATCGACAGTGCCAACGACATTGACAACGCCATTGACAACGTCAACGACATCGACAACGACAACGCGCGAGTGATACCTAGAGAGGACCTAGGGGTATCACTCGCGCGTTGTCGACCCTCTCTTCACACGTTTCATAAAGATTGATTTGACGAGTTATTGAGAGGAGTCCACAGCCATTTGGTATTACCGCTCTTGGTCCCCAGTTGGTCTCGTAAAGCTCTTCTTAATTGAGCTCTGGAGACCTTTCTCAGGAATACAACATCACTTTATAATAGCCTACCTAATGTTACCAAACTTAAATAAGACAATATGACGATTCTATACGACAGTGCCAACGACATTGACAACGCCATTGACAACGTCAACGACATCGACAACGACAACGCGCGAGTGATACCTAGAGAGGACCTAGGGGTATCACTCGAACGTTGTCGACCCTCTCTTCACACGTTTCATAAAGATTGATTTGACGAGTTATTGAGAGGAATCCACAGCCATTTGGTATTACCGCTCTGGTCCCCAGTTGGTCTCGTAAAGCTCTTCTTAATTGAGCTCTGGAGACCTTTCTCAGGAATACAACATCACTTTATAATAGCCTACCTAATGTTACCAAACTTAAATAAGACAATATGACGATTACGATTCTATAAACGGATTATAGAAGCATTATCGAGATTAGCTGCATGGATGTTATTAAAATATTCAAGAAACAGATAAGAAAAATACATAACAATAATTTAATTGACAAACCGGCTCGTTATAATAAGAAGAATATTCGCGCCTGTCTGTCTGTCCGTCCTGCGATAAGAACATGTGTCGCGCTGCTAATGATTTGAAACAACGACAAATGTTTCACACTGCTGTGTTGTTGTCTATAGAAATACTAGAATTGATTGTTTTTTTTTTAATAGCAGCATTTTGGTTGGATAAGTAGCTATTTTTTGTACTAGATAGATGTTAATCTTAAGGAAAGTATTTGTTCTCGTCAAGGCTTTATATGAGTACCACTTTCGACCACATCATAATTTACCACGGCAAGATAGTAGTCAACTATATAGGTACTACTATATACTTATATAGTACTTATATAATACTTACATATCTGTGGCCTATACATAGTAACAAATAGAGCTTAACACCATACGATTAACGATGAAAAGAAGGTACGACAAAGCATCAGAAAATCTTGTGGGAGAGGACGGAAAATTGTATCGAGAGAATTACGAGCTACCAATACCATAAAAACAAAAGACCAGAAGACACATCTATGCTAAGATAAATTGATTAAGTGTATTATAATTCTGATAAACAAATTATGAATCCAATATTGATCGAGGCCTCCGGAGACCAACGGGCGGGAAGCTTGGCTATCCAAAGAGGAAACGCTGTCAGCCTGCTGAGAACCTTACCGTTAATCGATAGCATTCTAAGACATTTTTTTTCTATAATATGGATTGTATTTTGTACTTCGTTCTAATATTATAGGGAAATATATTTATAACCTATGATCTATCGCTTATTAACTCTACCATGAATGTTAATGGAAGCTCATGAATGAACAGCGAAACAGATATACAACACGTTTCCACGAAATATAATAATACCACAAGTGTTATGATGAATAAGAAGATATCATACGATATTTTTATCAGTAACTTTGAGCTAAAAGGAAGACAAAGTATATTAGCTTCTCACCTAATATTCAAAATATTTTAGATTTTATTTCAGGACAGGACAAACATCTGGTGATTCTGTCACTAAATTTAGTCTCACTATATCTCTTTCTAACAAAGAACATAAGAAAAGGATGTAAGAAAAGTCCTGTCAAATTAATCCAATGCTTGTTTTCAAATTTAGTCGCCATCTATCGCGGTTACGTCTAAATACCCGCAAATGAAGACGGCAAAGACTAATTTTACAGCTTTAAATATGTTCTATCATTTTTCAATAATATTTGTAAGAAAGAGATATGATGTGACTAAAATTAGTTATATGCGATTTGCAACAGAATCGGCGCCATTCTCATTTATAATTAATAATAATAATAATAAAGCCCTTTATTCAGACAAGATATTACAAATCTCATAAACTAATTATAATGATGTCCATACTTACCGATATTATTACATAACAATTCAATTACATTTATACTTAGGACTCTTGAAATAAGTAAATTTAAAATTATAAATGACTGAAGATAGATCGAAATATAATTTTAATAGTATTTAGGTACATATTATCGCATGTACTTATGTACTTACACAATAATCTAGAAATGTAAGATGTAATAACATGTGCCTGTGTCCAGTTCATGGGGTACCGAATATGAACTAAAAGTTGATTTTAGGCTTTTTTATCACAATCTTAGCATGGTAAGTGGTGACATCATCGCTGATGGCTGAAGGAGGTGCAGACTAAAATTCGAGAACGTGCATACTAAGAACATAATTTGGTATCCTAATGTTATAAATGTGAAAGTGAGTTTTTTTGTTTGTTTGTTATGCCTTCATACTCTAAAATGAAATCTATACTAATATAATAAAGCGGAAGAGTTTTTTTGTTTGTTTGTTTGTTTGTTTAAACGGGCTAATCTCTGGAACTACCAGTCGGATTAAAAAAATTCTTTCACTAATAGGAAGCTACATTATCTTTGAGTATTATAGGCTGCTATTTTTATCCCGAGAACGCAGGTGAAACCGCGGGGGACAGCTAGTATAAAATATTTACGATCCCGAGAAAATGTTAAATCCTTTGGAACGCGGAATGAAAATTAATGAAAAATAATTGGACAGTTTTACAAAAAACTTAAACCGACTTCAAAGTACACTAAGAAGTAATCAAATCCTGATCTGATGACAATGGGACCAAACGGGAAGTGTACCCTTTCAAATAAAAAAATAATTTTCCAAATCGGTTAATAAACGACGGAGTTATGAGGTAACAAACATAAAAAAAAAAAATACATTCGAATTGAGAACCTCCTCTTTTTTTTGAAGTCGGTTAATAATATCAAAAAGAATTAAGGATCCATTATATAAGTTTAGTCACATGTCTATATTACCCTTTACAATTATTTCAGTACTGTATGATGTAACAAATCATCTTATGACGGACGCAGCTCGGTACGGTCAACAAAAACGGCATATTGTTAGCAACGGAAGCCAATTATTGTGCCACATCGGTCTCACATGTGGTGCCATGTTGTCTCATACATACAATTGATATGATTTCATTCATTAAACTTTATAATTGAGCTGTGTAATTGTAGTCTGTTTTTGTCATGGTTATGTATGTTGTATTCGTTTGATTACTTACTTTTTTAAACATGGAAGCAGGTATATATATTTTTTTTTCAACTTGTTGGCGTCACGCGTTACGGCTTGTGTATTTTGCCATTTTCCAGTTATATTATAAGTTCTAGTCACAATAAATCACTTTCACATAATCCTCAGTCAGTCACCGTCCATAAGTCATGTTTTAGGTTGTACTAAAACTTTTCACGGACTTCTTGAGACAACTTGAAAAGTCACGATACACATGATTCATTTCATTTCACTTCACTGGTGCACATGGATTGATCTTTATTGGATAAAATACAACCGATAATATGCAATAAAACTCAAAATACACGAATTTATAAAAATAAAAATGAAAACACAACGTCACTCTGCAAGTTCCCGCCAAAAAGTCTATATATTTTTAGTATTTTCTATTCTAGGGAAGACAAAGGGTTTTAGGCTATACAGCCTTAATTGATTTTCCCATAGACCATATTTTCGCTACGATACAAGAACAATCTTTGATTTTTCCACTTTGCAAGATTCCTTTGTACCTTTGTACGCTTTAATGGGATAATTCCATGTAATAGAGATCAAATAAACTGCATAAACTTGTCTTACTGAAAATATATTCTATTTATAATAGATAATAGTGAATGTTATATTTGAGTCTTTTTTCATCTCTCAGGAACATCACACATGGATTCGAATCCCTACCAACTTCTCTTAAAAAATACAAGATGCGGAATGTCAACCCTTCTTTGTCATATTTATTCAGATTTGAACAGGGTCTTTAAGACCCTTATTAAAATCCAAATCCACTGAACCAGTGAACAATTTATCTGTTGTCCAAAAAGATGAATAAAAGAAAAATAACATTGTCGCTCTGAAAGATAGACTAAAAATAAACTGTCATTCCAGACAGTTCCCTTTTCATTTACCACGTTCAGAAACGAGGATTATAAAAAGAACTGCAAAGAATTTATAAAACGTTTAGAAATGGATTATTGTCGTAAAGAGAGGTGTAACGGGGCGCCCGCGTCGCGGAGTTTCCCTATAAAGTTTGCGTTTATTGTGGTTTTTGAACGCATCGTCGCTTACAGCGCTTGTAAACTTGGTTTTATTTAAGTAGGGACGTATTTAACACACGCTTTTATGCAATATTCTTACACATGTCCTGAGTTGTTTGAATACTGAATTGAAAAATACAAATAAAACTACCTATACGAGTGCAAAACAAAAAATATTATTAAAATTTACTTTTAACAAAAAATATACCTACCAAGTAAAACACATAATAAAATGATAATGGAACTCTCATCTGAATGTAGTAACCTAAGGTTTTTAATTAAGCACATATCAGGAGTAAATACTAAAAAAAAACAACATTGGCAAATTTTTACCCGAAAATACATATTGAGTCTCTACTCTATTGACTGATAATTTGATGGTAAAAAGTAAATATAAACAGTTAAAAGATTAAGATTTTACCTACCTACTTCGAATTTCTTTTTCAATTCTTTACTGAGACGATCGACAAACAAAATGATATCCTCACGTTGTTAGAACTTAACTGTCAAACTTTTTTACACAATCGTAAAATTTTCCACTCATCATTTAACTTCGGATAAATCATGCAAAAACTAAAGAAAATCCTTCTGCCGATTCCTCTACAACAGACATCAAAGCGGCAATAACAAAGGAACCCTAAAAACATAATGAGACGGCAATGGGCGCGCAAGTGCTCCTGTTCGCAGGGTCCCGTAGCAATTTCGGGACCTCATAAATATGTATAAGGCGGTACTCTTCTTTTCCTTTACTTATCAATTATGGGGTCGTTTAGACGACAAGCGGGATCACTGGGCGGGAAATATGCTGTGGTATTGGAAGGGTTAACAGGTTTACGGGCTTTGAAGATTTTCTTAGTTTTGAATGTGTGATGTTATTTGTAATTTGGATCACATCAGTGTAAGGAATGACCTAATAATAGATTGTAATTATTCGACTGATCGATTGGCGTGGAGGTTACCACGGCACAGTGGTTCGATTCTCGTAACAAAACTTTAACGATATCATAGCGACATCAACAATTAAACTGTGTTTTTTACTATTATTATGTCAAATTAACGATCGAAAAACGATCCTAAAGGCGCCGATCCCACAAGAAGAGTTCTAGAGTTCTGCGTTCCGAGTTCTGCATTCCGCGTTGACTGTAAGCTATGTGGGGCCTTTGAAAGTAAAAAAAGTGTATGATGTGTGATCAGTAGCGAATATTGCAGAACTCTAGACTGCTTGCTGTGTGTACAATAGTCAACACGGAATGCAGAACTCGGAACTCTAGAACACTCTCTGTGGGATCGGCGCCAAAGACAAATTATTGAGGCGTACACTTGGGATATTTTTTACACAGAATATTTCACGAAACATAATTTAAATAGTTGATGTAGCTACGACATCGTTGAAGTTTCATTACGAGAATCGAGCCACAGGACGTGATAACCTTTAATTTGGGATCGGATGGCCGTGTGTAAAGAATCTCCTTAAATGAAAAAAAAAAGCAGTGGCCAGACCCTGTATTTACTGTTAAGGCAAAGGTATCATAATCAATCACTTTATCATGGTCTTCAAGAGTATCTTCGAGAGTCATCTCTACGACTTTGACATTTATACAAGGCTCATCTATTACAATAGGTATTAACCCTTACATACAATCGTACGCAAAGCCGTCAACATCCTAGAGGGCGCCACCGTGTTACGTAACCCTTAACCGCCCGGAGCCCAAACGACCCCACATTTTAAAGCAAGGGAGCATTTTTATTGCAAAAAATACTCGGCAATTTTGCGCCGAGCACAAAACAGTCCCGATGTCCCAAAGGTAGTTTCGATTCAGACTCGATTATGTTTAGGGTTAAACGTCATTGATATTGCCGATCGGTGCCCACTGGAGGGTTATTGAATTTTTTTTCTGTCTCTAATTTGTACGGTCCGTGTAGCTAGGGTTAGATTGAGATCGTATCGATGTTTATTGATGATTGTTTAATTAAACCTTTGCTTTTTTTAACCAACTGTTATTCTTTTTGTGTACGAGTTCGTTGATGCCAACTGTCATAGTTTTGTTAAGTTTTCGATACAAGAAAAAGATTTTCAATAAAAATGCTGCTTAAATTTGCCATTTATTTATTTACTCATTAAATATAGATTCAGTCTACTTTGTAGTTTTGCCGCCTCGCCGGGGCATGCAATTGTTGTCAGTGCGATTAGAATGTAAATATTATGTTATGAATCTAAGCTTGTTTTGAAAAGAGTAATTGCTGAGTTTATTGCCGGCTCTTCTCAGCAAATGCAACCTTCCGGACCGGTATTAGAGTATTAGAGTCAGACTTTTCATAAGTGCCTGCGAAGGTCTATTTGAATAAATGATTTTGAAATTGAAATTGAAATTTGAAATTTGAAATTGAAATACAAAAATCCTATAGTAGATGTATAGCTTAGTTTTAATTTAGAGTAAGTTTATATTGTTCTTGTAGTAATTTACTGTTGCTAGCAAACCTTTAAATAAATAAATAAATAGCTGGCTAGCCGGCGACCGCTGCGGCCGATCATAGGTATGGCTTCCAGACTAGCAGTGTTTCCTGTTTAGAGATAGAGACAGAGAGTAAGACAGGTAGAGCATAGCGTTAACTCGCTCAAAGAGCAGCTCGACTGGGAAAGTACGCACCTCCACCTTACAGAATACCGCAGCCAAATAACTTTGTTGTGTTCCTCCAGAGCTCACTGGGGTGGGGGAAATGTTGGTTAACGCGTGAGTGATGCCTCGTGTGCTGCAAGCGTCTATATGGCTACGGTAACCGCTTACCATCAGGCGGGCCATATGCTTGTTTAGCGATTGACGTATAAAAAAGAACTCTTTTACAAAAACTTAAACCGACTACAAAATATACTAAAAAGTAATCAAACCAAACCAACCGGAAAGTGTAAATGAAAATTTTGGAAAATTCTTTTTTTGTTTGGGAGGGCCAAACAAAAAAGAATTTTCCAAATCGGTTAATAAATGACGGAGTTAAGAGGTAACAAACATTAAAAAAAACAAACAACCGAATTGAGAACCTCCTCCTTTTATTTAAGTCGGTTAAAAAACTTACTTTATACATTTGAGAGTTGAATTTATTCAAGCTAGTTTTTAGTAATTTTCTAATTTCTAGTAATTTTTAATGCCATTTGGAAACTAGACATTTGGTTTTCAGACTTGACTATTTTTAGACCGTTGTTAGTGTGGGATTCCGTGTGAATGTAGTGTTTTTATGGACATAAAATAGTATGCATCGAAATATGTTTACAACAATCAAATGAACGGAAAACAATAAGCGTAAAAAATCCAATAACCCGCATTCCGAAAAGAGCAATCTTCCAATCTTTAAAAAAATCGTAAACGGAATCAAACGCAACCGTTTTAGCAATTTACGGTAAATTTACAGCCGGGGCCTTTTTTACCAATTGTCCGATGGCAGCAGATCGGTGCTGATAAGCTGGCGGGGCCCGCATGTGCGCGCACGCAACGTTGCGCAAAGATCAACCAATTTGTAGAGTTGACATTTGTTTGTGTTGGCAACGCATTCTTTTGATTTTTCTGAGAGTCGCTGGCCAAACGCAAGTCATTTTTCTATCGAGCTTTAAATTATCATTTGGGTGCTTGGGTAAAATATAGAAAAGCTCACTTACCTACACAAATCATTTACCATTCTGTATCCTGCTACCAATGCTGTAAGAATCACATATAACAAGTACTAACATAAAAATATATTTTAAATACAAACTTTTTATGGTGTCTACTTTTTGTTGTCTGTACTTACATTGTCATCCAATATACATACTAATGTATACCAAATTTATTTGGTATACTAATACCAAATTTCAGCTCAATGGGACACTGGGAAGTAGGTACAATTTAACTTGCAAGATTCGATTATAAACACTGGACAGGTGAAACTAAATAAAAGCTTGCAAAAAAAGGTACAAATTGTCATCACACTACACAGATCTGTTTCTTACTTACTCTTTGCGTCACACAGGATGCTCGCACAAGATCGTAATTAATAAATCGTTAACATGGAGTGGATCGGTATTGTTTTCATGGTGGTGTTAGTTGACAGTGTGATTGGGTAACGCATCATGATTGATTATATCATGGTGGGCAGATGTTCGATACACTGGTGACGAAAAAACAATGATCAAGTTTTGATGAGTGTTATGAATATAAAAATCTTACATAAGACATTATTAGAAGTCTTCACGGAAAAAAATATAAAAAAGAAAACACATACCTAAGCATAGATACAGACGAAAAAAGAACAAGAAAATAAATAAAAAATAATAACCTTAAAAAAACACAATTATTGACCTACGGGCTTTCGTATAAGCATGAGCAAGGTGCACTTGTGCAGAGTGCAGCTACTTACTTCCAGACATCTTTATCTTGAAATATCGCAATAGGTTTATTTTTGCTAATTTTTTCATGACCATGGAGACAAATTCCTTCAGTCGCATATATTTTATTATAATAATATTTTCATATAGTCCGCACATTAACTTTCACATAGTCCGCATTATCAGTCACCGTCCAGTCATGTTTTAGTAAAGTGGTGGTCATTGTACTAAAACTATTCACGGACTTTTTGAGATAACTTGTAAAGTCACGATACACATAATTCATTTCATTTCACTTCACAGGTGCACATGAATTGATCTTTATTGGATAAAATACCACCGATAATATGCAATAAAACTTAAAATACACGAATGAATGAAAATAAAAATGAAAACACAACGTCACGCTGCAAGTTCTCGCCAAAAACATGCCTTTTAGAAGAACCCCATACCATGAAATAAAGAGCTAATTACACTTCCATGTAGTCCGTATTAGGAACGTTCACGTGAATCGTTGGGTAGACAACCGAGATGGATCGAGCTCAGCATTTTCATGAAGGAATAGTGACGCTGTTATTAAAAAATTTACTATTTGCAAGGGGCGACTTCAAATTTTAAACAAAAGATTATTAATATAAGCAGAATCAACATTGATTGTGTCATCGCTCATCAACATCTCCGTCAATAAGCAATCTGATGCGTCACAATAATTAAACGTTATAATCATTTTTAACTAATAATAATGACATGCGGGCTCCATGTTTGTTTTTTACTTCGACGAGTGTGCACCCTTTTGTCTTTGGTGAATTAAGTTTTAATGGATATTAAATCGGCTAGATTGCCTTTCCCTGTTTATTTTGAGTTGTAACTTTATTTGAGAGATTGCAATGACTTTTTACATTAGGATAATTTAATTCAACTATGATTTTCGTAAGGTGGAATCTCGTAATTTACGGCGAAATTGTCCTTCCTCTAGTGCTAAAACTTCTGTTCTTTATCTATTTGGGTGTATAGCTAAAGGTATAGGCCCGCGAACTCCTTGAAAGTTTTGAATTAAGAACTAACTTCAGTATTCGAAATAAAAACAATAATTCTAAATTCAAAAACAGAACAATGAAAATCAAACTCGGACTTTTTAGCGGGAACTTGCAGAGTGACGTTGCGTTTTCATTTTTATTTTCATAAATTCGTGTATTTTGAGTTTTATCGGTAGTATTTTATCCAATAATGATCATTCCATGTGCACCAGTGAAGTGAAATGAAATGAATTATGTGTATCGTGTCTTTTCAAGTTGTTTCAAAAAGTCCGTGAAGTTTCAGTAAGTACATGACCACCATTGTACTAACACATGACTTTTATGGACGGTGACTGACTGAGGACTATGTGAAAGTGATTTATTGTGACTAGAACTTATAATATAACTGGAAAATGGCAAAATACACAAGCTGTGTGACGCCAACATATAAAAAAAAATACATACTCCATCCTTCAAATCTTTCGGAAGATCGAATTTCAAACGGCAATTTGCCATCGTCGTCATCGTCGTAGAACAGTCTCCAAACCGACTTGGTCATTCATTCGCTTATTCATTCACTCGGTCAACTAGTCAAAGGCCAGCCGACGAGAAAGTGAACTCCACCGCTCTAGTTCAACTAATTACATGTTATTCTCACTGATTAAAGCACAGCTTGGGTCTAATGAGTGAGTCACACGACTATCGGCATTTAAGTTCATTTATAGAAGACGACATGGGAAAATAATAATAATAACGTTAATTTACAATATTTAATCACTTACGGAGAAAAATGTGCCATAAATATGGAACTAGCAACGCTAAAAGTGTGCGCAATTGGGTCAGTGTGTGGTATTTGTGATTTTATACTTTTTCTTTTACTAGTTTTCGGCCCTACGGTTTTTTTATACGATTAAGTCGGTTTATAAGCATACGGCCCGCATAGTGGTAAGCGATTTCCATAGTCCTATAGACGCTTGTGATGCCACGGGTGTTCCATCACGAAGGACGCTTCCAACACCCGGGGCATCACTCACGCGTTACCGACCCTTCCCCCCTCCCCAATGAGCTCTGGCAACCATATTCACACGCAGGTACATGTTATTTTTATTTGGCTGCGGTATTCTGTAAGGCGGAGGTACTTCCCCAGGTGAGCTGCTCTTTGAGCGAATAAACGCTACGTTCTACCTCTCGGGTTAGAGTTTTTACCTTTTTCATTGTCGAATGTCAACACGCACACTTTGTATACAGCTTGAGAACTTTTATTTGTTAAAAAGCAATGTCTACAATTGGCCTGCGATAAACTGATCACGTCATTACTCACTAATTTTAACAAAAAACTAATTTTTTTTTGTTAACATTGGAGATTTTAAAAATAAAATCTAAGGAAAAACCCAGCCATTTCTGGGTGTTTTTTTACTATGCTTTCCATAAATTTATAAATTAAAAGGAAAAAGTTCAAACTTTTAATTAAAACAAACCAATATTGCGGTAAAACGCAACAAAAACCCAATCAAAAGTAAATCCATTTTAAAGGTAGTAAAGTGTAAAGTGCCCTCATAATCTGTAGAAAACGTTCTCACAGAGCCACGCTCATCTTTCTCAATCAACAAACCATCGGGGGCATACGATTTTTATTGTTTTCAAACCAATTGCTACGGGCGTTGGCGACTTGCTTCTTTTTTCACTAAAAAGTCCACGATCCGATAATTAATTTTACAACCTCTTTATTAATGTTAACGGTTGAGTCTAAAAATCCACTAAAATCTCCTGTTGTGTTGTATTAATTCGGTTTTATTCTCATTCGTCGTTATTTTTTTTTTATTGCGGGTACATTGAATTCTGTTGTAATGTGTGTTGTCGTAAAAAATAATTAACTAATTGTATTTTATTTATGTTTTATGGCAATAACCTTTGAAAATGAAAATAATATAACATTGTTATAATTAATTGAAACAGATTTTTTGAATTGGGGAATACCTTACATTGTTAGCAAAAGCTACTTCAATATTCTAAAATACATACATATTTTCTGTCTGTCCGTGTGTGTATAATTCGAGAACTACTAATCCGACTTACGTGATTCTTTTTTAAGTCATAGATGTGTCTCTGGCCAGATTTTGGTATTTTGCTGCTTTACCACTGCTTTACTTTGTAAAGTGTCAAATTGTCAATGAAATCGGAAAACACTTCAGCGCGTTGGCTTGCAGTAGGTACGCATGTCAAGGTGACCATGCGCAGGGCCGCAACTCACTCTAGACAATGTAGCGCCCGGGCAAACTATTTAGGAATCTGTGGCCCGGGTGCAATCAGTATACTGGCGCCCAATCGAAATGGAATACCCTAAATAAATAATCGCTTACCATCAGGCGGGCCGTATGTTTGTTTACCGTCAACGTCCTAAGAAAAACGCGACATAAATTACTATCGATTTCAATGACTTGCTATATTTATCAGAGCCAAGTCATTAGTTCCTTATAATTTAGGCTAGATTATTTAATAAAATTGATGTCACTACACTGTAACTTGACATTACCTCCCCAGGGTCTGTCACTCAAACACTCCTGAAACTAACTACGCTTTTAATATTACTCAATATTGTTTTTTTTTAGTTTCGTCGCGTTTTCCTATTCCCATTAGAGGACACTAATGAACTTTCGTTTTTTTGTCCACTGACAGCAACTGACGGTTGACGCATATACAAAATTGTATTTTTTAAGCAGTCGTAACAAATCGTTGGTGATATCGAATTAATTTCGATTTGTCATTTGTCTTTTTAGATAGAATAGAAAAACATATATTACAAACAATAAAAAATACAGAAATGTTTTATTTGTAGAAAAGTACTTACTTAAACATACAGGGTGTTGTTTTGGTCGGCGACAAGCGACCCAGGAGCGGTAGTACAAAATATATATTCCCCAAAAATTGACTTAATTCCATTAAATACTGTAAATATGTTGAGAAATACCTTATTCAATTTGAAATAAAATTACTGCAAAGTATGGTTACTAGGCACGTGCACAGACTAGAGCTAGGCACAAGCCGCCATCGCCCCACCCCTTTACTCCCTCGTACTCCCGTTGAGTATTATGTCTACACTTTAGCTTATTACATGATTTTCAATTTTTTTTTTTTATTATTTAATAAAAATAAAGTATTTTTTTTATATTTTTTTTAGCACCAGTATCATTTGTATTATCGACCCTGAGTCGCTCGTCGCTGACCAAAACAACAACCTGTATAAAAAATTATAATAGTACAAGTGCTCTCAAATGGGATACCGTCTCAGCATAAGTTGTGGCGTGTTACGTCACGACGCTGATTTTCAGCGGCACCCTAAATGAGGTGACGCCTGGACATACATAAAATAAAATAGAATAGTGGGAGATGACATAATTAACTACATCTCTATTTATCAAAAAATATAAAAAAACAAAAATAAAAATATGCAGATTAATAAAATTAATACAATGGCTAAATAATATTAAATCAACGAGATCATAAACTAAACAAAATATCAAATAAAAATCACAATATTTTAAACATAATATTTTAGAGCTAAAATAAGACAAAAATAGCTAATATATAAAAGGTTGTTTGCTACCAAATAAAATACGAGACAAAAAAACACAGATTAAAGACGTACGGAGAGACGATACGCTAGATACAATACGATAGATAGAGATTTTGGTTTGCGGAGCAAAGTCGCATACTGCCATTTTTATGTAAGCATGTGTTTTTATGTACGCCGATCCCACAGCGAGCAGTATAGCGTTCTACGTGCGTTCTCCTTGACCACCGTGGTCGCTGCTTGCAATTATCAAAAGCGCCGCATAGATTACAGTGAACGCGGAACGCAGAATTAAATGCGATGAGTTATTCTTAGCTGTACTATACCGGGTGAAGATTTCGAGATGGAATATTTTCGAAACCTATGTTGGGTTAGTCATTCTGAACCACTTTTACAATGGCACAAAAACTGAAATCTTGAAAAAAAAACGAGCAAGATTGATCGTTAGTATGGAAAGTAAAATATATTTTTTTTTGAGAATTCAGTGGTGGTCCCATAGTAAAAGTTGTTCAGCATGACTAACCCAACCTAGATTTCGAAAATGTGCCCTCTCGAAATCTTCACCCAGTATATCCACAACTGTGGCTTAATTAATGTAATCCATATGTAATCTATTAACAAATCGTACTATCACGACATTTCACTCGGCATATTCAAATTAATGTCTATCAAATCACCCTCCCTGATGTTAATTTTGCGTGTTAGTACCCTGATTTATCATAAACTCTGGGGAAAACATGATTACGTATTTTTTGTTCATTAAAGTTTTTTTGTTATAGAAGTTTCATTAAAACTTATAAAAATATTTTATTCTACTTTATCTGTCAGGCTACTGAAAAGAGGACGAGTAAAATCTATGACCTAATGGTTTCCATGAGAAAATCGAAAGTCTAAACTTAAACAAGCAAGATGCTCATACAGGGTGTTGTTTTGGTCGGCGACAAGCGACCCAGGAGCGGTAGTACAAAATATATATTCCCCAAAAATGGACTTAATTCCATTAAATACTGTAAATATGTTGAGAAATACCTTATTCAATTTGAAATAAAATTACCGCAAAGTATGGTTACTAGGCACGTGCACAGACTAGAGCTAGGCACAAGCCGCCATCGCCCCACCCCTTTACTCCCTCGTACTCCCGTTGAGTATTATGTCTACACTTTAGCTTATTACATGATTTTCAAAATTTTAATTTTTTTATTTTTATTATTTAAGAAAAATAAAGCATTTTTTTATATTTTTTTTAGCACCAGTCTCATTTGTATTATCGACCCTGAGTCGCTCGTCGCTGACCAAAACAACGACCTGTATATTAGGAGATGCGCATTACGAGGAAAGCTGACCCATAATTGAAAATGGCTGAAAACAGAAAAAATAATACTAGAATAAAAGTAATATACTAGACCATGAAGGATTTAATTATTAGCAAAGATAATAACCGCCCGTATGTTGTGGGTGAGCTTTAGCATTAAAAGGCGCGTGACTGTGTTACCATATTAAAAACTTTGACTCGCCACGATGAGCAAATAATAGACTTTCAGGGGTGCTACATCATCTATTTTGTTTGACACATTAAATTAATACACTTTTTGTGTTTTGTTCGTATAAAAATGTTGGTCGATTATAATGCTTAGTTCATACTCAGTCTGAAGTAGACTGAATACGTTTCTTATAAAAAAACAACTTGTATATTATAGAAACGACGACACACACAAATACATATTCAAATTAGAATTATGTATTTATTTGTTCGTTTTGCAAATATAATTTGTTTAATCACGGAACAAAAATTTTTTGTTCCATGTGTTTAATCCATAAAGTAAATCCATTATTGGCATTATGTAATAATTATAAGATTCATTGTTATGTCTCTGTGCTGCGAAAAAATGTAATAGATACATGTGAACAATGTGATGTAACAGAGTTTAATATAAAAAAAAGTTTATTTGGAGCTAAAAATAATATGAGTTTTTTTTCTAATAACAAGGTTTCATTTAACAGTTGACAGCCCTAACACGGTAAACCGGTGAACAAACAAGGGCGATATTACCCTTATTTTTCACAATACTTTTGATATATTGCTCATAATAACAGGCAACACAGGTGAGTCCGGGCGACGTTACACTTAAAAATCGGACCTAAATGTGTTTGCCTTTGCAGGGAAATTACCGTTTAGGATCGATAACAGTTACATTTCAATGATATGTCCTACTAAAGGTTCTCGAATCGATCGAGTTTTGTAACTTGTTGAAAATATTGATCCCACCAAAAACAATTTCATGTAAAATGTTGCCAAGACGAGACCATATGGCTCGCACTGTCATAAAGTTATCAAATCAGGTAGATGCAAGCTTATAACTCTACAAGCCCTAACTTCGCAAACTCTGCATCTTCTTCAAAATATCTGACTTGGCCGTTTCGCTACTACAATAACTATTGTACTAGAGAAAAGTAATTAACAGTGAATACATTTTTCACCTTACGCCCATGTGACGGTGGTAAGATCAACATACCAAAACGATTGTAATATCATTCAATTCGTAGGAAAGTTGCCTAGCTGAGGCGACACGTTTCCAGGATGCTGGCTTATACTTCGGTCAGCAGCTTAGCATTGCCATTCAACGTGGCAATGCTGCCAGTATTCTGGGAACGTTACCCACTGGCACGGATTTAGAATAATTTATTTTAAAAGATTAGGTTTAGTTTAGAGTAGTTTTTATTATTAGATATTTTAGTATCTATACTTCATTACGTTGTTAACTTTGTTGTCTATTTGAATAAATATCTAAAGAAATAAAAAAAAAAAAAAATCGTAGGTCAAAGCCAATATTGAATAATTTTTGTAATTTCTTATTTTACCCATATTCCTCAAAATACAATGTAAGGATCTCACAAGAGTGATATATACATGAGTTAGACACAACGGTACCACCATAAGCTTTAAAAAATTTAATGATCGCCGTTCCGTTCACATTGTTTCCCAATGATATAAATAATGTAACGATTGTTTAGTTTCGCGACACACGACCGTTTTATGGGCACTCTACCCACGATTGGGCAAACTAATTTATTTGCTGTTTTGTAATTTGTTTTCGGGCAATTGAGTTAAAATCATAAATAACATTTCTGCTTTATGAATGAAAATAACGAAATAACTAAATTTATGCTACTTTGCTAGCAAACAAGCATACGGCCCGCCTGATGGTAAGCGGTTACCGCAGCCTATAGACGCTTGAATCACCAGGGGTGTTACTCGCGCATTGCCGACCCTGCAGAAATCTCTTAACACCCTTTTTGAAGAACCCCATGCTGTACTCCATTGGGAAAACCACGGATTACTTAACAGTTTCGCTGACTTACCAAAAGTCTATGGTAAACGAGTCGAATGCAGTGACGAATATTGTAAATTCTGAGCAATTATGAGCAAGAGTTGAAGAAAAAACATCATCATCAGCCTATAATGTCCCACTGCTGAGCACGGGCCTCCTTTCACAAATGAGGGTGAAACGGAATGGGCAAATACTCCACCACGCATGCCCTCTACTGATCGATGGATCGCTAGTGATCAGCCTACTGTTGAAGACTGTTATCTGTCGTCAAAACTTAGGGCTTGTTCCCACTATGCCGGACCGGTGGATTTCCTAGCTCGGTAAAACTGCCTGAAAGGCTAGTGGCTGTATAATTTATATGAAGCTTAGCCGACGGATTCGGGATTAGTTGAAGATAAGACATATCATCTTGCGGGATCCGGTTTAATGTGAACACCTAGCCCGGGTGCCGGTTTCTGGCAAATATGCCGGTCCGACTGACGGCAAGCGGTCGAACATAAAAAACCTTTTTTGTTGCTTTTTATGAACCGTTCATATTTAAACCACAATCATCATGATGAGTCATGATGTAGCCGAAGATGATAGCACAAAAACACTCCTCATTGAATATAATACTGTAGACTCTTAGTTATCTGTCAATAGCACGAGCTACGACGACATTGCTACGGCTACGGTGGCTACGACTCCTTTCTATGAGATCAAATCGACAGACGCAGAATTTTAAGGTAATTGCTATATAATATCTACATTTACACTGAAGGCGATGAGGTGGTAGTCAAACTGCTACAAATAAAAAAGACGGTTTTGCAACGTAATTCCAAAAGATGGTGATCGTTGTAATTTGGAGGCCTGCCTCGGTCAAAAACTGCCGTGACCAAAAGCAAGCAAATTGTGCATTAAGAAGCAAGCAGCGGATTTTTGTATATTTAATAATTTAAAAACTTGAAACACTATAGGTGATTTGTGACCAGTGATAAAAACAATCAGCGTGAGCCTCAGGCGAACGCTATAAAGGAATCGAGAGTGTCATGATCAATGCACACGCGTGTCATACGATGTTTTACAAAACACTTGTGAGGAAAACACATATATATTTTTTCATAATAAGCAATGAGAACGCTAACAAATATGGCGTTTAAGATTTTTTGATAGCGATGCGCTGTCAAACTGTTTTACCCGTTTAAATTAATGCTTCGTCTAAACACATATAAATTGCATTGACGTACAAACTTAACATCATCGGGATTATACCTATCATAAAACTGTGCGGTAATGTAAAGTAAAAACATTAGTGCGTAATAAGCTGCATTATGATACTAAAAACGGTGAAATAAATGACACATTACGAGCAAGTGTGTTAAAACTATTCTAGGAATGCAACCAGAATCGTTGTTTGACAAGGTTCTTTTTGCATGTGGTGGACATTTGTGTTATCGCCACTTTTCTGTGAAATACACAATAAATTACGCTTTGAAATGACTCTTACGTCAGGTACAAGGTCGTAGCTGACTGAAGGCGGTGACGTGTCGTATTTTTCCTGTAATATTTACATCATTATTTGTCTACTGTAATTATTTCAGAGCTTCGGCTTTGCAAAGGATATTGACCAGATTTGGGCCCACTATTATGTCATCGAGTGTCTTAATCAAATATGATTCAAAAATCAAGTCTTATTTTATTATATTCACTCACAAAATATTGATATTTTTCGAACCCGAGGATTAAAAACAGAATTAATAATATATTCGCTTGAATTCCTTTACACTTCCGCACCACAGATATCTGAAACCGTACGCAATACGGATCACAGTTTTATTAATATCGAATGTTGCCAGGTGTTAAATTAGGTTTATCGTAGTTAAAAACGCGCTACATACATAGTTTTTTTCTGTTGACTAACGCTAGTAATGATGCAACGAGATTACGAGATTGATATTAGATATATTCGTCGGTTAATGCAGCAGAAATGCCAAATACCTACACATTATATTTTTATTGACATTAAATAATAATTGTGTTTGATGACAATGATTATTTTCCCAACAGTATATTATGATTAAAATAATAGTAACAAGTAACATAAAATAATTTCTTAAAAGTATTAATGTATTTTATGAAAATTAAAATCTTCTTAGTTTTATGTTTGGCAACCAAATCGTTTTACAGGGACTTATTTTTGCCAGTGTCAAGTTATATTATAAATAGGTAAGTTTGGCAACTAAATCTTTTTTATGAGGACTTATTTTTGCCAGTGTCGAGTTATATTATAAATAGGTAAGTTTGACAACCAAATCTTTTTATGAGGACTTATTTTTGCTAGTGTCAGGTTATATTCTAGTTCTAGTTACAAAATAAAACATTCTCATATAGTCCGCACTATCAGTCACCGTCCATAACAGACATATTTTAGTAAAATAGTTGTCATTGTACTAATACTTCCCACGGACCTTTTGAGACAACTTGAAAACTGACAATATGCATAATTCGTTTCACTTCACTCGTGCACATAGATTTATCTATATTGGATAAAACTCCACTGATAATATGCAATAAACCTCAAAATACAGGAATTTATGGAAATAAAACGAAAACGCTACGTGACTTTGCAAGTTCCCGCCAAAAAGTCTAGCATACCTATGTTTAATCTTTCGCAAAACATTAAAATAAATACAATTGGTTTTTTTAGTGGCATTACTGACTTACTACTTCTAAACCATTGAAATACCAAAACAAAGTATGTAAATAACCATTTTTTTTTGCATTTAATAACCTTAAATTCTGTATCAGAAAAAAGAAAAATACTCGTTAACCCGGGTCAGAAAATGAAAACTGTTTACTGATTATGAAAATATAGTATTTTATCTACAAAATAAAAAATAAATCATTGTGACACAAAAAAAATCGAAGTGGGCCCAACTCCCCTTAGAAAACGGTCATTCTCCTTTAAGGGAAGAGTTAAGGGAAGAGGAGGGGGAATAGTACATTTTTGTAATTTTTCAGAATAAGTCAAAAACTGCCCAACATAAAAGAAAACCTTTTTTGGAATGTTCAAATGAAGCCCTTTCATATGATAACCCATTCAAACTTGTGTCCCATCCCCATTTTGAAATTTAACATTAACATGTAAAGCAATATTTAAAACTATTCCAAATTTCAAATCATATCATTAATGGTTGCTAAAATATACCGCTGTGACAGACGGAAAGAGTGGCACCATAAAGATTTTTAACTTTTTGTTCTTGCAACATTAAAAAAAATTAAACTTATTCTGCCTATAATATAGGCAAATAATAATCAACGCACAAAAAGTCCAATGACATAAAATTATAACATGCGGCCCCACCCCTTGTATGACTTAATAACCCCAATGTCTCTATTAACCCCCTAAATTCTGTTTACCTAATATAATAATGACCTATCGTATAATAAATTGGAAGATTTCCATACTCGATAGCGTCCTGCGTTTATCATTTTAATACTGGGAAGTGCCTCTGGGGTATCGTCGCTCGTTACCTAGCGCGTCATTCACTATTTACAACATTCAGTTTACTGTTATCAGCAACCCCTGTCGTTAAAATTTGGACCTTATTTCGTTAGAATTAAGAATGAAGTGAGCGTTTTTATAACGATAAATTAAATTTGTGTTTTTGAAAGTAAAAACTTGATGACTGCGAGTTGGTCTTATAAATGAACGGTTCCGTATAATATAACATTTAATTAAGGCAACTAATTTTATGCGTGGATTATCAAGAAATATAAGATTTGTACTAAAAGTTCAGGTTCCACCGAGATTTGAACTCGGATCGCTGGATTCAAAGTCCAGAGTGCTAACCATTACACCATGGAACCGTTGGTGAAAGTACATCAATTTACAAATCTATAAAAACAGATGAACTGTGATAATGTTTGAACAACTGGTCAAAGATGTTTGTGAGGTCATGTCGGTATTGACGCAAGCCGCGAGTTTGGTGGGATATTAAGATTACATAAGAGGCCATGTTTAGCTTATTTCGGATATTGGTGGTCGATACAACGGTTGCTACGTGAAAAAAAAAACACTTTTTAAACATAGCACACTATGCATGGAGGAGTGTGATATTTGGCATAGTTAAAAGTTTATATGGAAAAGAGTGCAGAAACTTAAGATTTTTATGAATTACCTACATCTACTACGGTCTTTTTTCGACCACTGCGAGCGACCACTAGCAATCCTAACTATGTCGCGCTTTTACGCCTTAACTACTCAACCGATCATCATGAAATTTAGCACTCAGATAGACTATGTTATGGAGAAGAACATAGTCTGCTGTTTATCCCGGAAACGCGGGTGAAACTGCGGGGTTAGCTAGTAATTATTATGACTAGTACTAAAACTGATAAACTTATATAAACTTATTAAATAAATAAATATCCTGGGACATTCCTCACACACGGTCATATTACTTCCTGATTATAATAAGCGATTAAGGCTCAGTTGAAGTAATAATTGTTTTTTTAGCCGTGATGCAGGTGCGGGTTCGAATCTTACAATTAGCTTGAGATTTTGTTAGGAAATCATACTGTGCGGTAGAGTACTTTGTAGTACTGCACTTTCTTCTAGGCTGTGTACTTACGACCTTCGGCCATATCATCACTCCACGGTGAGATTGTGGTAAAACACAGGCATGTAAATAAAAAAAAAACATTAATAATATCGTTCAAATCTATGGAACCCTAAAATGGGTGTTATCAAATTTGACGAACGAGACGTGTCATTAATGTGCAAATAGCACTGGAAAGCAATGATTACTAGTTTTATAATGTTGTTAGTACTGAATTACAGTTGGTTGACGTATTATGTTGGATTTTTATTTGTTTACTGTCAGGCGTGGTGTTGTAAAGACTCTATTTTCTCTATGCTTTTGTTAATCACTTATTCACCCCCAGAGGTGCTATATTTTTTATAGTATAATCAAGTCTCCTGACAAAAATGATATTTTTATACTCTATGTTTTCTACCGTGTGTTAATGGGGAGTGCTCAGAGGAACTTTTCGATCCTGCCATGGTTACCTTTCTTCGCATAGCTTGCCAATGATGCGGAGTTCATATTCTCGAGCCTCTCATTCGTCAACTAAACGATTCAGTTAGATGTTCCTATTGTGGACAATTGGAATGAGCTCCCCATTTCAGTTTCCACACAGCGCTACGTCATGTGGTTCTTCAAAAGAGACGTCGAAAAATATCTTCAAGTTCGACAACATATCGGCAATCCTACGGTATGGTAAAAATGGTAAGACTAATATTCAGAACTAATAAAAACCCCTTTAATGAATTATAACTTCACGTGAATGTATACCTACAATGAGTTAATTTTACGAACAGTTTTATACCCCTGTTGGATGAGAAACTGCAACCAAAAAACTCACGTTCATCTTGCACAATGCACGCCGGAGTTTCTGCTAAATTGAACATAATTTTAAAACTGGCCACACAGTGTTTTTGTTTGGCCTCAGAGGTTGGAAACATTCGGCTTGTTAATTGATGCGGCCACGCGTGAGGCAGAAACGCGGTCTCTTACTGACTTTTTGCGGTTCTGCTAGGATTATCACAACAAATTGATCCTTTGTGAACAACTTTCATGTACCATATAATCATCGTAGGTTCGCATCCCCTTTTATGTGCCCTTTTTTGTATATACAGAACCATAAGTAAATATCTACATTTAAGATGATGATAGCTCAGTTGTATTGACGTCGGATACCGAGACGAAGGTCCCGGGTTCGAATCCTACATTGAGCTTGAGCTTTCGGTTAAGGAAAACATCGTGAGGAAACCATAGCATGGTGTAGGGTACTTTGCAGTACCTGCCTGGCTCAAGTTGAAAATCTGTCGCCAAGCACATATCGGTGTATACCGACAGCTGTACTTGAGAGCCAATTCCTTCTAGGCTTTGTGTGCTTAAAACCTTCGGCCACATCATCACGGATAATGTACACTTTAATCGCTTGCCTCGCGGTTAAAAATATAACAATGACATCAATTGTTATAATAAAACGCGCGTCAATCGCGAGAACGAACGGGTTAATATATTTCTTTTGATTTAGTGAATTTGTATGTGACATCTGTAGATAACTAATGTATTATAATTATTTTTTGATTTTTTACTGGCTTGAATTATGTTTATTATTTTGTATTTTCATACTGTAATATTTGCACGCCATCGTGGCAAAACATGAAGATCCTCATATAATATTAATATTTTAACATCAATTTACTAACCATGTTTCTGGCAAATAAATGATCTTTATCTTTATCATGGTGAAATTGTGGTCAAACATATGGGTTATACACAGTAAAAGAAAACATTTATTGGACACTAATGGGACCTTCATTCTTCGATCTCAGAGCGCTTCGAGCGTGCTCTACAATTTGACTGTAGTATGCAAGTACATGAACCCGAACCGTATGTCTCCGCTCGGACGGAACGTAATTCAATTTCGGGTAAAGCGCTTATTTGTTGTAACAGCAACTCTGCTCTGTCTCATTTCGAGTCTAGTTAACTGAGCTTCGAAGTATAATTCGGTTAATTGAAATTTTTGAGGCGGACCCAATGTATTTTGTTCATACAACAACAAAAGTTCGAGGCTTCGGATCCTCCTATGAGTTTCGAGTTTTACGCTCATAAAGCATAGTTAAACTCCCAGCAGTGGCGTGCATTCCATATAGGCAAATAAGCAATGCTTACCTCATGAGATAGATTCAATAAAATAATATTTTGATTCAATTAAACTATATAATCATTTTAAAAATTTAAATAAAATTTCTAACCTAGCATTCAATACGAAATTTCAAACATTGCCCCGCATGCACTCACGAGTTTGTGTATCAAATTCACGCACACTAAAACGATTTCGGCATATGCATACACACACACACACTTCTTTAGGATAATACGACGAAAGCATAAATCACGTATTTGCTATGCGTAGCACACTGACATTTGACATTCGCGATTTATAGACCAAAAGTAACCATACCTACTCTGTTGTGACAATTGTAACCCATCCAAATTAAAAACACTACAGTTTACCAACGTCAGAGCAATTCAAATATAACTTCGCAATTTATTTGTATTGTTTTGTTTATGGTTTGTTTGGCTGGTATTGCATAGGGTTACCGTACTTTAAAATCGATAGATTCAAATTGAAGTGTCCGAAATCGATTAAAAAAAATTTATATAAAAGAATTAATTGATCAATCCTTAGTAAATCGTTATTTATATTATATTATGGCATAAATATATTTCTTAGTTAATTAGTAGCAAAAATCGTCCTACGTGACTGACTTTTTGGCGGGAACTTGCAGAGTGACGTAGCGTTTTAATTTTAATTTTCATAAATTCGTGTATTTTGAGTTTTATTGCATATTATTAGTGGTATTTTATCCAATAAAGATCAATCTTTGTGTACCAGTGACGTGAAATGAAATGAATATGTGTTTCGTGACTTTACAAGTTGTCTCAAAAAGTCCGTGAAAAGTTTTAGTACAATGACCACCATTTTACTAAAACATGACTGGACGGTGACTGATCATGCGGACTATCTGGAAGTGAATGTGCGGACTATATTAAAGTGATATTATAAATAAAATATACGCGACTGAAGGACTTTGTATCCATGGTCAAGAACAAATCAAATCATCAAAAAAAAAACCTACGTGACTGACGTATATTGTGATTTGTTTTTGTTATTTTTTGTATATGTTAGGAAATGGTTAGGAATTGCCATGGAATTGCTGTGCTGTGTGTCTGTTCTGTGTGAACATGGATAAATTGAAGTGTAGTACGTGTGGTGAAGATGCAATATGCATCGAAAAATTACGTGCAAAACCACTCAGTCAGTTTTCCTTCGTTGAAAAAAACCAAAATACCTAGTATCTTTCCCTAGACTACACCAAAACTTTACTACTACTACTAAATTTATTATCATAAATATTCGTGTACAATTAACTTGCTCCATCTACCTAGTGCTTGATTGCCTACCTACTCCGAAAACCAATGCACGCCACTGACTCCCAGTGACTCCTTTGGTGTTGCAAGCATCTATGGATTACGGTAACCACTTATCATCAGGCAGCCCGTATGCTTATTTGCGACGGTCAGAAGCTTCGAGTGTTTATGGCGCCAATTCCACGGCAAACGGTCTAGAGCTCTGCGGTCAGAGGTCTACGTGCGTTCGCATTGACCGCCACGGTCGCTGTGTGCAATGACCATAGAAATAAAATGGCTACATTTTATTTCTATGGCAATGACTAAAAGCGCCGCATAGATTACAGTGAACGCCGTGGAATCGGCGCCATAAGCACTCGAAGCTTCTTGGAACATCTATAATCACGTCATCACGGTAATAATGAAGTCAAATTATCAACAATCCCTTTGAAAATCCCTCTCGATTTAGTTAGTGTGGCATTAGAGCGTTAACGTGAAAATGAAGCGATCCCATTTGTTAGCTAAACTCATCCCTCGCTGCACATCTCTGATGGACATGCAGCCTTATGCGAGTTCCCTGTCCACGTGAAACAGTTTCAAAAGAAGAGCATTGCTCTCCCTTTTAGCTCAGCTTTTGATACACGAAGTAGGTACATACACTCGCGTCATCTATACTTCTTAAGCTCAGCTGCTAAATTCAAGTAAAACATCGATGAACATCGCAATTGTAACTTCGGAGCGTTGAAGTCGTTGCACTGACAAATCGTAACGTACGATGTATGCGATGAACTGTGCTCTTATTGTAGGGTTTTACAATACAAGTTTGTGCGGAAGTATTTTTGAAAACATAGCTGATGGTAGGTAGACCTTATCTGGAGCACATAAGCTACGTTAAAGTGGGTGTCTGAAAAAACACCAATTCTTTCTTGCACTATCGATAAATGCATTGGAAAGGATCGAATGAATTCAATGAAAATTTTACTTTGGTCACTTGACTTTAGGTAGTTATTCGGGTACCAGAATACTGACTAATGTAGAAGAAACTCATTGGGAGTATTCATCATCATAAAGAACTCGTAAGCGTCCCCACTATAGGGACACAAACCTCTAACAACAAGGGATAAAGGCCTAGTGGGGGCTTGCGACTATTACGATCTACGACTAATATTAAATGAAGTGTAAAGTTAGTGTAGCACATCCCTACGTGAAATCCAATGGAGTTTTCAACAGAATTGGGCCTCAGGTGCGTTTTGGATGTTATCTCGTGATTTTCTCTAATCAATGGATTGGGATAAAGTGATCACACAGCTCTCGAGGAAGCAATTTCTTAGTATCGGATCAAGTTGGCAGGTGCGCCCTGATATTTTGTCGTTTTAGGACTTCCTAATTTTTGTCAAGGAAACATTGCTGGATTAATAAAGAAGTACTTAAGATAAAACCAATGTTTCTGAAAAAGCTGAAGTGGCATGGGCAGGCCAAATTGAATATGAAGTATATTTTAAAAATCATATTATTGGATAACGCTTTTCTCGCAAAATATTATAGCGATGCTCGGAATTTCTCTACGTGACAGGGTCCAAAACGAGGACATTCGTAGGAGAACGAAAACTACCGATATAACTCGTAGAGTTAGTAAACTGAAGTAGCAATGGGCAGGCCACATCGCTCGAAGAACCGATAGCCTGGGGAAGGAAGGTTCTCGAGTGGCAACCACGTACTGGAAAGCGCCGAGCGGGACGACCTCCCACCAGGTGGACCCGACGATCTGGTCAAAATCGCTGACGTCACTGGATGCAAGCGGTCCAAACCCGTTCGAAGTGGAAGTTCATGGGGGAGGCTATGTTCAGCAGTGGACATCACTAGGCTGATATGATGATGTATTATGTGAATGAGCTCTCATTTGGCCTCAGTCTCTGGAAGGAGCAATGACAATGCCATGGGTGTTTCACAGTTGCTCAGAAGCCGAATTTCACCTGCTTTACCTTGACTTCGGACTTTATCTGGTGATGTCGTTTTTGCGCAGTGCCATAAATACGTCACAATCCAATACAACACTCAGTCAATTATAATTGCTGTCGGTTGTCCTCGCGTCCTGATCAGCTCTTCCCGGGGATTTGTTATGACCGCGCTAATTGTCCGCATCCCGGTCGAGGTTCGTTCCTTCCTCATTAACGGGGTGCCCGATCGGACGTGTGACGTCACTGCGCAAGCATATCGTTGGCGACGACAGATCATTTTAATTGGCATGAAAATATCTGCTTTGCGATTGTGTTTTGTTTTTCGGGGATTGAGGTCATCTGTTTTAGTAGTAATTTTTAGAGAAAAATATAATAACCTATGACAAAGTAAGCCTAAAGCTGTTGAATTCCATTAATCTGGAGATAAGAAAATTCTTCTTTAAGAGTGCGTATAAAACAAAATAACAATCTTAGAATTGAAATTTACCCAAGTAAATAGTATTTAAATGAAAAAATATTTTTATATGAGGCCGAGTTCCGAACCGGTGGTAACTTCAGTAAATTTGACCTTCATAAGTGCCCTTCTGGGGCCTAAATTGAATAAATGGCTTTGACTTTGACTTTGACTTATATGGGTATTTTCATTATATACGCGAGGGTTCTATCTGAGCAAAAACATAATTTAATGAAATTTCCTCGATAGAAAAAAAACACAAAGCTACCTCTAATAATAATGAATTTTCGGTTTTATTCGTTCATTGTGTATCAAAAATTCGATAAATAATATCACTAACATATGACCTAGGGCTGCTACTAACGATTTTTTAAAATATTTTATACTTTACGAGTTATTTAGATAAAAAGCCCTTAGTTCATTTTTGTTCCGCGGAACACGCTATCTCCATCTCATCTCCACGCGAAGATTAGACATAAGTTTGTTTCATCTGACATTGCCATATTTTTCTGGCTTGGTACGCACTCTTAAGGTGAACGTACACTTATCCGAGCCAAACGTGCCGAACGCATCGAACGAAACGAATTTTAGAATTCTGTGTATGAAATCTTATGAAAGCTCGCACACTCGCCCGCGTCAAATCGTCCGAATCTGGAGAAGATTTCCAATACAAATTCTAAAATTCGTTTCGTTCGGCGCGTTCGGCTCGGATAAGTGTGCGTTCACCTTTAGAAGTCCATAAATTACTCAGGTCTTCTTATATATACGCCTAACTTTGGCAGCGACTGAAAATCAGTGCTGTAGCCCGGTGCTTGTACTGGGCTTGCAGTTTACTACTGAGTCGCTGTCCATTTCTGATGTCACACAACACAATTATTATGTTCTTTATTTCATTATTATTTCTCTGTCTGTACTGTTTTATATTTGTGTAATTGTGTTGTTTGCTGTTGCAGAATAAATCTTTTTTCTTTCTTTATTTTCTTTCTTTTTTAACTGTAATATGGAATGTGGATGAAAAAATTTAAACACACAAAATCATTATTTATTACTTTTTAACTTTATAGCATAACAACATTTAAATTGGTATTCCGATACTGCGGCAGATTGACTGGTTATACGCAAAGATGATGTTTCAAAGGGTATCAGAATTGAATATTGCGTATAAAGAGTTCAGTCTTGGTTCAAGTTATAAGATTCAAGCAGAAAAATTTACGTATACGCACAGAAACCAGAATTATAAATATACGTACCTAAATAGAATAGACTAAGAACTCCTTTCTCTGCCGCTAAGGTCCTACCTCTGTGTAATCAGTATGACATCGGCGCAACATCACATGCACATGGCTTGCACCAAGAAAATAGCTCGAAATAGCTGGCAACTATCGATATCGTTTCGTCGTCTTAGTTCTAGTGAGTGAGATCACTACAGGGCAAAAGTCTCTAATAGTGCGTAAAATCGTTGCAACAAAACAAGGTCAAATATTGATGTGAAATTGGTTTTTTGTCCGAAAGTATACCGAGAATACCGATATAAAGGTACGAAGGCTGCTGCAGTATTATTTCGGTAAACAAATGCCGCGCCGAAGTTTTACCGATAAGTCAGGAAAAGGCTTAAATAAAATGTTCTACACGCTTTTCGCTAAAAACTTGGGACAAATCGAGATGCCCGGAGCGCTGCGGAACTTAAATTCGAAATCTTTGAGATTCAAATCGCCACAAACGCTGTTATAACGCCAGCCGGTGGGATTTCAAAGTGGAACATCTTATGTTCAGTTCAAGTCTGTACCTACTTAAATAGTAGGTACGAATATAGGTGCTTAGCCGTGATAGCAAATATCCTACCTATTCCCATTCAGTCCGCTAGTCCGTCTCTCAAAGTCATTAGGCTACGATGCAAATGACATGGAAGTTAAAAACCACCGATAAACTATACATAGAGGTTTATTTTTTAAGTGAGTAGGTAATTTTGAACAATAAATAAAATTTAAAAGAAAAAGTGTAGTACCTACTCGCATAGTACGATTTACTTAATCTTAGGTACCTAGTACTTACTTCTATACAAGGAAGGGACAAATAAGCAGTTTACTTCCAGGGTAAATAAAGTACACAGACTTTTAACGACGGGTAAATTTATTTACCTGAGACTTTACTCAAGTGACTTATAAATATAATGTATATTTGGTGTATTTTTGTTGAGTAATGTAATACTTAGTATCAACGTAAATAAATGATACTTAAATACGACCACATAACCACATAAAGAAGCATAAATAAAAACTCAAATATTCTTTTGAAAAATCATTATTACACCGCGCAAAATCTCGCGTGTATTATAAAGCGGGGCACACACGGTACACATTTCATAAAAATAAACACTTAGGTAATGGGAATAGCACGCACCGCTCCGGAGCGCTCCGGAACGCTCCGCAGCGGTACGGAATAATGTGAAAAAGTAAAGCGGACGCTGAACGACACCCAGGGGGCAAGGAATCGGTTATTTGCCCGTGGATTGTTTTGAATACTGGTGTTACATTGAACTAAAGTGGTTGGATCAGACATGTAAGGCGAGCATTCAATTGACATCCAAGTATTGGTTACAGTTTAGACATACTTGACTTTACATTTTAGTTTTACACGATTACTTCAAATATTAATTCATAGTAGACACATTTATGTATTACCTTATACATTACATAAAGAATAGCTTTCTGCATCCTCATATAAATTTAAGCGTCTCCGGACTACACGATTTGGCACCCAATTTGTCGGGCCGACTGGGCGGGGCACGACAAATTGGTATGAAATTGGCATGTCAGGAGGCAAGTAGACGCAAAAATCGGCCCGACCGATCGGCCGGACAAATCGGGTGCCACATCGTGTCATCTGTAAACGCCTTTTAACTATGCCAAATTTGGGTATCTACAAAGATTTCCCTTCACGTATCCAGTCATAAATAGATTACTATAAGTACCTATTATTTACGAATAAACAAAAGACGATCCCTTATCTTAAATAATAAAAATAACCAACTTACGATACAATTTTTTACATTGCACTCAAGTATCTCTTCTCCAAAAGTTCTTATCCATATTTTCTCGTATCCAAACCGCACGCAATCGGCGTACTCCAGGCCGGGTAGCCATATTTAATTCATGGTACAACTACCACGCACTAACGTACATGGTAGGTACACTGCGTTTACTTGTACCGTGTAGTCTTTGCTTTATTTTTTTAACGTAGTATTTTTTCTTTGTTTTTACCGTGGATGGACAATCTTGCCGTGGTAATGAACTTCGTTTGAGGCGTTCGTCCTAATTGGCGACGATCGTACGAGTAAACGATGCGATTTCGTCGCACGACCAGATTAAATACACAAAACGCTTTAGAGTGTCCTATTTGAAGCTCGCATCGCAAGTCATCGCGCGATCACAGGAACATCAGCACGATCGTGCGACGAAATCGCATCGTTTGCTCGTACGATAGTCGCCAATTAGGACGACGCCTTACGATTGTTCAAACAGAACGGCAAACTGCCCAAGAATTTACCACGTGTACGTATATGATAATATTTTTTTTATGCCCTCCCAAGATTTAGCCTTAGCCCCTTACGCGGACAAATCGGAGAGCAAGCTCTCAACCGGGATATGATCAAAGACTACAATAGTATACTGGGTATGATTCTTTTTCCTATTCAATTATAGTTCACACTAGGATTACGCTCCAATTTTGTTCTTATTATCCTTTAAATATTTACTAAAATGAAGAAAAATGCTTTAGCATACGCCAATATTTTTGTGTGAACCCTAACACCCGACTGAAGTGATTGTAAATCTGCCGTTTAAAAAAGTTTCAATTAAGTATGGGAATGTCCAACGACGCATTATATTGAAACGCAGCATTACAAACCATCATCCTTATTTATTATATCATTTTATTTTTTATATAATCAATAGTTTTATATAATAATTGTCATTGTTAATACTGCAATATAATATTTTTTATTCAATTAAATGAAATTATTTATTATTTATTTATATAAATTATAGCATAAAAATAAAATACTTTGTTAGTAGGTAGTATAGATCTATAGAAGATGGCAAAATCCAGTACCTACTTAATTTGCACTCATGTTTTAATTTTTTTTATAGTAATTTTATAGTGGAAACTAGGTAACTTGAAATAATCAAAATAAAGAAAGCCTAGGTAAGTAATACATAGGACTAAGCAATAAATAAAATAAATATTATGATATTACGGTACCGGTTTAATCTTCGCAACAAATCGCGTTGCGATGTGTTTGGGTACAGACATTTTATGGTAATATTATTCATACATAGGAAGTAATCCGCCATTGTGTGTATTATATGATAATGTGTGAGATTACAGTTTTTATCCTACTCTGAATGATATTGGATTTTCAAGAAACTGAATTAAACATGAGTTAACAAAATTTAATATCACATTTTTTTCTTATTCTTCTTAAAAAAAAAACGTTCTTTATTCTACACGAATAATAACAGTATAACAAACGAAAGAACATTTTTTATATTAGTCAGATAATGGGATAATTCTGGGTTTTACAAACCAATTAGTCCTCATAACGTTTCGTAACTACTAACTACCATTGGATAGTCGAAAAACAAAGCCTTTTTTGGATTATCATATCAGCTGCAGTAACAGCAACCAATAACAATAAAGTGGAAATGGTTAGTACCACAAAATGGTTGAAAAAAAAAAACAGAGTCATAGACAAACGGAGCGGACCGTACAAATTTTCCTTATGGTTTTAATTAAGCCGCGTTCTGGCCGGCCACTAACCGACCTACCGCCATTTTTGCAGTCCCGCATCGCTCGTGCAGATTGATTAAAAGTCTATGGTCCATGCTTTATAGCTTGTGTACATTGTTTGAGACGATACGATTCGTATATTATTGTGTATCAAATTATGGGTCATCAGATTCTTTAAACTATTTTGCACTAATAGAATAAGGCACCATTAAAAGGCACACACTAGCACACATCTAGCTTTAATTACATCTTTTATACTCATAATAAGTATCAATAGCCCATCTACTTTTTAACTCATTCGATCGCAGATCGAGATGAAAAAAAAAAGAATTCCAGGAACTGCTATTCTAGTGATTAAGTTAATATTATTCCTCCTATCCTTCTTATCCTTCTGAACTCGATAGACATTCTGATAATTTGGTTCATTTTATTTGTATCAATCAGATGAGCCAAAATTTCATAAACAGTTTTAGGGTAATGAAACATTAAAATGCTTCTTCTATAAAACACTGAAATCTTTAACACCTCCTGAGCGTGGTGAATCAACAATAGCTGGAATGAAACAATTTATTAGATTAACATCATCGTTAAGTCAGAATAATTCATAAGCAGTAATATCGTATGACATTGGAAACATGCTCAACCCATGTACCGCTCAAGCAGCTTCTAATTTATGGTTGAGGTGGGCGCTCGCCCCGCTAGTTACAGCCGGACGCTAATTCAGATAGACACGAAAGTACCGCATGTTGGTACTGTGATGTGTGCTTAGGTACGTTATCTAATCTATGGTATGCTGAAGGGTTACGCTTTCAATAAGAAATAGTTTCATTGTTATGATTTTTTATTGATGTTGGGTTCTTAGTTTCTACATTTAATGATTGCCTTCTTTTCATCGGAGTGTGAAAAGTTAGTAGGGTCGGCAACGCATGATGAATGTTACCCCACAAGCGTTTATAAGCTACGGTAACCGTTTACCATCAGGCAGGCCGTATGCTTGTTTGCCACCTTAGTTACCACTAAGGTATTAGTATGCTCCACAAAAATACTAATTTTCTCATTGTATAGTCTATTTACGAGAACATTTTCGAGAGAGATTTAGATTGTAATCTTCAAATACACCTATAAATGAGTAAACTTTTAGGCTTCAGCCATGTTTCAGCCAAACAACCAACATACATACACCAACTCAATAATAATAGCTATTACGATACGATGTGACAACATCATAAGATGCTCTGCACACTCTCCGTGCGACGAGGATTGACTGTGACGAATGTAAGCATGAAAGCAACGCTAATATCAAACTGTTTTCCACTTTTTTCGCGAATAACGTAATTTCTTGCATTATAGTGTTTAGGCCATAACACCTTTTGGACATGTAAGATATAGCGATTCAAGGTACTATCAATATAATTACAGCAATATACTAGTCCAAATGAAGTGGAAAAAGAAAAGAAAACAGGGATTAAGTTAATCAACAGCAACGACTGATCATTAAGTAGGTACTTACATATTTCCTGAGATCTTGTGATTAACTTAACCTTCCACCCGTGGACTTGTTAGATCTGCATCATCTATATCAATTACGGTTACTTATCTCTTCTCTGGATACTGCAATGCAATACAAGTACCTATAATACAATTCCATATAGTTTACATAAGAGCCCCTTTTGTTTCCTCAGTCTTCATGGCCAGAAGGTCCTACAATAGGCAACTATTAAGCTGTATCTCATTTATCACACGTCGTCACATCATTTAGTTGATACTTTACAGATGTCGCGGACACCGGGCGATTATGACGGTCTTTTGGATGAACCAATCGAGTGAGTGGTCGGCACTGGAAATAATTTCTCGTAGAGAAAATGTTTTTGTTTCTGTACCTAATCTCTGTTTTTTTGTCTGTTGCTTAGAATCATGTTATTTATTAGTAAAATAAAAATAAAACATAATATATTCATTTACATATCACAGTGTAGTCCCGTTGATTGTAAAACTCGTCACGTCTGTTACTTTTAAATTTAAAAAATACGTTTCTGAAAATTATTGTACGAATTCTTGCGGAAACCGGATACAATATTATATACTACTACAAAATATACCCATAAAAATAAGTGAGTGAAAGAAAATCTATCTTGTTATTTGTATCCAATTAGGCTTCGGTACTATAGAAAAACAGTTCCCAATGATCTAGCATTTTGTTCACCCCCGAAAGCCATAATAAAGCTGGCTAAGAAAACAATTCCCATTGAAACAATGATAGGCAATCAACGTCAGGACACTTTCCGTCCATAAATCAGTCTCAAGCGAATCTCACTTGCGTGGGAGCGTCTCCAGGTGGCGTGACGAGGCGGGATAAGGTTCCTGATAGTTTTATATGGATACTTTGTTGGTGAAATACTATCCAGTTTGTTTGAAAGATTAGGTCAAGGATTCATTTTACAGATTATAATATAGCAAAGGAGAATTTTAAGCGATGATATCTACAAAAGTATGGGTAGTAAAAGAGTAAATAGATAAAAATTACTTTTTATCAAATATTTAGTTCTCAACCAAATTGGGTGGAACTACCGTTACCAGGAAATTTTATTTAATATGAATAGACCTGTATTTGACTAGTAACAATCTCACCATGGTAAGTAATGTCGTACCCGAAGGTTGTAAGCTCACCATGCCAAAGGAACTGGCTGTGTGACGGAAATGTGTTCCATTCCGACAGATGCACTTGAGAAAGTGCAGCTGTCGGAATGGAACACATCAGTAGGTAATAGGTGCTTGACGACAGATTATCAAATAATGAGTGGTAGCCAACCAGGCGCGTACCTATTACTAAGTACCATACCACTGCTATGGTTTTCCTTCACCAAAAGCTCATTCTTTTCATTGTAGAATTCGAATTTTAGGCCTTCGTCACGGCGTATTTGACGTCGCTGCAACTGAGCTATCATCGCCAGAACCATCTGACTTAGGTAAGATTGTCGTTTATATTATTTATGCTTTACTAATGCAGAAGCTATCGTTAAAGATTGAGTATATCGATCATTACAATAATCGTATAACTCGATTTAAGTACCTACCTACTTACCTTGTTGATTTGCTTTTATAATCAGCGTACACAAAACTCATTTCGAAAATAAATTGCACAGCCCAAAGACTGCCTTTACGATTCAAATGACTATTTACACAGAGGTTCACTTTTTTCTAACCCCTTTTTAGATGTAAATAAAGTGTATGTGATGGGGTTAGGTCGTCATCGAGCGATTCTTCGGCTGTTTTCATAGAAAATACAGCAGGAGCCGTATGTTTTTGTTGTACAAGCATACGTTTTACTTTTATATGATTGTGTTTTGAAATCATTCCTTTTGAAGAAACATCTGTGAACATTCTGCAGTGCGGAAATGTACTTCTATTCACATGATTGTATAAATGTAGGACTAGGTCTTGGTTACGATATAATAAATACGTTAATAATATATTCATTTCTATTCTATGACTATCTAAATAAAGTTGAGTTTGATTGATATACACAATACAAACCATACCATACCGCGTACCATATTATAGATAATAGGTATGTTTATTCTTCCCAGAACCATGGACACAGATTACTATAACTTGTACGTAGTATTTATATACTCTGAGCTATAACTTATAGTAATCATCTGTGACCATGGAACCACCCATACAATAATTTGTGTATGATTTGTATTACTTTAGTAAGTATAATTTGTAGCATCTAAAACCACAATATTTACAAAACGCCTGTACACTTTAGCTATCCATAATAATGGACAACTAAACTCAATAGGTATTTTGTAAATGTGTGTCTAGAAACACCTACACACTCTTCCTCATTGATAGTTTTACAGTAGGTACAGGCGATGTAAGATGTATGGTAGTGGCATGGTACACATACTTGAAAACTAGAAGGAGAAACAGAATTTCCTATTGTTTAAAATTGATGACATATATGTCGGTATCAAAAATCACTTAACTTGTTAACTTGGTTAATGCAATAAAGACAAGTCTGATCAAATAATATGATAGCTTTATCGACCAGAAGTGAATTTTAATAAAATAAAACAATATCAAACACAAAATTATAATTATTACTCTAAATTACATATTTAATTAGGCACTATTAACAAAAGCTATATCTTATATCCGCACGCGTCGACCGTCCGAGCAAAAGTGCCATAATTAGAATGGTACGTCGGGGTTTGCAAACATAGCCACAGATTAAAGGTGTCCACACACAGCTGAGACATCACACCAAGGTACGTTGGTTGGTCCAACCATTCGACCAAGCATAGATCCGACAAAGTGTGACTCCTGCGCAAGGCCGCGCCCGCATCGTATGTTTTTGTCGTTACAATAGATTACCTGGCAAGGTACGGTAAATGACGTCACATGTAGTAGGTAAAAATAGTTTAATAATTAACTATTTCATCATTTATGCCAATCATCACCTTAACCTTGAAAAATTGAATTAATAAAATATAAAAATACAAGTAGGTTAATCGTAATATATTATATGTTTTTGAAATGAATTAAAGTTTTAAGAATATAATGTTTGAAAAGAAGCATTGCTGGACGCTGGAACGAGCTATGCGTTTGCTTGAATTGACACATGACAGTGACCAAACAGTGACATTGATCTGACAGCTGTTAGATTGACGATCGCGTGATAACCTAAAAAATCCGGCAATATTTGTATAGTTACTCTATAAATAAAAGTGAAAATACTATAAATTTTGTATTGAAAGTGATTAAATACAGAACTCCCTCAGTACTAGTTAGTGTTAGTGTAGCAGATAAGTTATTTGACCCAAAACTGGCACGTGGGTTGTATAAATATTATTATTTTACAAACATTGTAAATAAACTAATAAGTACTTAGCTTTTAGTAGATTTAGTATCAGTGTTTCTTCTATTTCCTTAGTAATAATCAATCTAGTTTTATCTCCTAAAGTAATTAAGTGTTAAATGATAAAATTTATTAGGAATTTAATTAATGTTAAGAATAGTGATTTAAAATTCAATTTGTTCATTTCATCCCGATTACACTTTCGAAAATTACTAGCTATGGCTGGTGAATCTTCAAAAGGTGATTTGAATTTAGAACTGCCAGCTAAAAAGATTAAACTGGAGAGTGATGAAGACGGTTCTATGGAAAAGCATAGAACAGTTGCAACTATGTGTGGGGCGTGGAGGCCTGAAGAAGTTGATGGGGGCCTAGTTTTTGTTTTTAAAACAAGAAAATTGTGCATCAGCCCTGATCCAACCAGGGAGTGTGACTATCCGGAGAACATTGAAGACTTCTGGGAAGCGAGTTTGCATAGCAGCGGTGAAATAAAGGTATGTTATATTATGAAATTTATATTATGTTTGCCTGAACTGTACCTACCATACTAAAAAGATTGAATCAGGTAAAAAATATTATTTATTATTATGTCTAGGTGTGGGTTATTAATTTAATATGTAGCATGGCGCCATCTATTGAATAACGCTAAAACAAATTTGTTGGTGAACAGCAATCTCATTTTTGCAACTGCTCAAAGATGTCGCTCTCTTGGATAATATAACGTAAGTTGATTCATTGGAGTATAGATGTCACTGTAAACAAAATATATTTTAACTATCGCGCCATCTATTATCTTATTAGCGAAACTATTAAAAGGAATGTAAACTCATAACAGTTTAGGACTACAGTTTTATAGCTATGTCGTATAGATGGCAGTTAAACAATTTCTACAATCTCAGAGTATATAAATACTACGTACAACAGAGAGACAGCGCCCATACTTCAAAAGTTACCACCGTAACTCGCGCAAGTACAGCGCCGGTGGTGAGATTGAGGTACTAATTTCTATTCTTGGTACGTAAGATGTAGAAGTGACAACAGCAATGTTTGTTTTTCAGTAAATGACAACAGATGACACTGTTGAAAGAATGTAATTTTAAAGAACAGTGGGCACATTTGTAAAAGATTTTGTTTTTGTGTAAGAGAGGTAGAGCGTAGTATTTACTCGCACAAAGGCTTTTTCCCAAACTACTCCATACTTTTGTTCAAAAAAGATAAGAATTCCATACATTAAGTGCTAAACTAATCCAAAGAATTATTATTATGTTATTCAATTCTAAAAATACTGATTTTAAGTTGCATCTTACTCCACGGGAGTGACAATTCCCAAAATACTCTAGCTATTGTTCATCAACAATTCGCAAACTCCTCCATCGAAATTATCGAATTATTACTAAATATTAAGTTGCATTATACCACATAAGATGTTACGAAGAAGTCACAGTATTTATAATCATAATAACAAAATCATGCTGACTAAACTTTTCTTTATATTGTACTAGCTTCCGCCCCGTGGTTTCACCCGCGTTCCCGAGGGATATATTATTTTCCCGGGATAAAAAGTATTCTATATGTTAATTCAGAATATATTCTATCTGTATACCAAATTTCATCCAAATCCGTTCAGATGAATAAATCTAAGCTTGTTTTGAAAAGAGTAATTACAGAGTTTATTTCCGGCTCTTCTCAGCAAATGCAACCTTTCGAACAAATTCAAATTCAAAATCATTTATTCAAATAGACGTTCGCAGGCGCTTATGAAAAGTCTGATTCTAATACTCTAATACCGGTTCGGAAGGTTGCATTTGCTAAGAAGAGCCGGCAATAAACTCAGCAATTACTCTTTTCAAAACAAGCTTAGATTCATTACATAATATTTACATTCTAATCGCACTGACAACAATTGCGTGCCCCGGCAAAACTACAAAGTAGACTGAATCTATATTTAATAAGTAAATAAATAAATGGCAAACTTAAGCAGACCAACCCCCATAAGCAACACCTGTTCACAAGTATGACGCGTGTGGCAGCCATCGCCCTCCTCGCCATATTGGAGGGAAGTGAGCGACCCGTCACACGACGCCCGGTAGTATTAGAGTCAGACTTTCCATAAGTGCCTGCGAACGTCTATTTGAATAAATGATTTTGAATTTTGAGATGTTGAAGCATGATTGAGGGACAAACATCCAAACCCACAAACATCCAAAATTTCACGTTTATAATATTTGTGAGATGAGATTAGAGTGACTAGATTTACTCGCTTTTCCCGAACTCTGTCTCTGTTATCTAGTCACTTAAAAATAATTAAATAAAAATTTATTCAAATATAATACTAGGATAACATAAGCTTGAAGGAGTTATCTCTAATACCTCCAACAAAATTGGTAAAAAACCTAGTTCAATTTTTTCCCAAGTTTAAAATATATATATAGGATACCCGGACGGGCGTCGAGCACCACTCGTGAGTTAGTGTATATGTTAATAGAGATTGTTGACTTTTTTGTATTTTTGTTTGTAATGAATAAACTAAAAACTAAAAGAACGATTTAAAAAATGTTTCACCAGTCGAATCATATTGTCATTTATCACTGAGTGACATAATTGGTGACATAGGATATATATTTTTTTAAATTGGGAACCCTGCGATATTTCCAAAATTCCTTGCTTGAAACTGCAGAATGAAAATATAGTCATTTATATTTGCACACGAATTTCCGATCACTCTGGTGAGAATATAACTGTTAGTATTCCATTTTGTTCGTACGCCTACTTGAGGGCGCAAGGGTATTGCTTGCACCCGGGCGCTATATAGGTTAGAGCCGGCCCTGATTAGGAAACGATGAAAAATTGGTCAAGATAGCAATTTCGAAATCTACTATAAGTTTTAAAAATCACTTTAATACCGAGCGAGCGAAGCGTCTCCGTTTCAGCTTGGACGAAAATGCTTTCGTATGTATGTCCAGTTCGCATTTCTTAACCGATTCTCCAGAAATTTTGCGACCAGGTTCAGTGATTTACGAATGGCTTTGTAGCGAACCACTACATAACGAAGTTCACACGCCGATAGATAGATGGCGTGCCGCCGCATTATCCTGCATCGTGCATACATCGCGCATACAAGCCCACTACATCCTGCATCGCGCTTGCAAAGATTTCTCGGCGATCTGCATATATACAACTGTCCGACAAGTACAGTTGGACCGCGGTCCCCAGGCACGATGACCCAGCCTGGCGGAAGATCTTCCCTTTTCAATGGAGGTGTCATCCACCTTGCACCTCCATATTGGTGACCCCGACGTGATGGAATGGGAATAATTTCCTTTAATCCTTTTGTCCATATAAAAGACTTATTAATTAAGTTGTTCTTATTTGATATTTTGTTGAATAAATGAAACCAAGATAACTTTTTCAGCACTAGATACAGATTTAAGCCCATAAAAACAAATGAAATACAATTGGGATGAATCTGCACATTGTTCTTTAAAAAAAAAACATAGTAGATTTCAAAATATTTAGACTATATTTATTTACATTTGAAGTCTCTGCTTATTAGAAACAGCTTATTATTAGATTAATATTATTATTATTTGATTGTTTTGATTTTAGGCGATTAATAGAAATAAAAATAATCGACGCTTAGGCCATCTATGTAAGATGAAAGATTTAAATAAAATTACATAAATTGCAAATATTAAAAATACGAGTTTTAAACATTAATTTGATTAAATTATGTAAATAATTATCATCAAATTCTATTTCCTTGCAATAAAGCTCAATAAAAAGTAATTTAATAGCGTAATTTGACTAAGAATTATTTTTCAATCAGTCCATACGATGTTTGTAGCGACATCTTTCCGTGTGAATTCTACACTAATTATAAAATGTATGTGATTGACCAGACATGCTACAATGTTATGGACATCAGGCTGATTTTCTTGTCAGACGTACAGTCGAGGAGGACATAAATAGTGAATTACTCAAAGATTTTCTCATCACCTATTGATTGAAATGATGAGATAACTATGCAGGCAGATTCTGTAACCATAATATACTATATAAAAAATATTAATTTTATGAGTACATTGCGAGAGAGTTGTGGTACGAGAGCTACCAACGTTTTCGAGAAAGAACTTTAGCAAGGCTGATTTTTTTATATTTCCTTGCTCATAGAAGCCTGATTGAGATGCACCAACTCTGACAGCCGGAAGTGGTTGCGTTACCTTCTGCATTCAAAAGTAAAATTCAGCTTTTAGAAAATGGTGTAGAAGAAAATATGGCTTTCACAAGATTCACAACTAAAATAGCATCTGGCAAGTAGGTAGCAACCACATAACGCTCTGTTGATTTAAGTTTAGGTTGCTAAAAGGCTGTAGAAAATGGTGAAGAAAAAATTATTCGTGCTAAATTGGTTTAATGGGTAAAAAATCCGAATTTTTCACTATTACAAATAGGATGCGCAAAAGAAAACGCAACCACTCCCAGCTGCCAGACTTAGCGCATCTCTATCAGGCTTTAATGCGCAAGAAAATTTAAAAAAAACCAGCCTTGCTAAAGTTCTTTTTTTGACGACGTTGGTAGCTCTTATACCATTGTTTTTGAATTTCACAACATGTCCTTGACTGTACCATCCGGTAGGTACCTAAGGAGTATTTTTATTAACTGATATGTGTAGTTTACCTAAACTGTAACCAATACAGCGTTGCCAGACGTCCCGATTTTGGCGGGACGTCCCGATTTTTAGCCCAAAATTAAATGTCCCGCGCGGGACAGGCCCAGTCCCGCTTTTCGGAGATTACTCAAGCGACAATAAAATCATCTTTGGATGTAGAAGTGGGAAATTGTAAAGGCACCACTGCAGAAATTGCATAGACTTCAAATGCACTAAAAAGTATGAAATAAGTCTGTGTGAAGTCGGCGAAATATTTTCAATTGAATACATCGTGCTCTTACGGTGACTTCAAAACAGTGTCAGATTAGCGTTATTTCATATTTTTTGTGTATTTTTTTAAAGTCGATTTTGTTTCATTCCACATCGTCATGACCGTAGTTCGTATCAATAAGCCAGGCCGCATATCATACGCATTGGTCCGTTTCATTGAATTATTTGAAAACTACTAAACCGATTTTGATCAAACTTGCACTGTTTCTAAGTCAAAGTAAATGTAAGCCAATAAAAAATGGAAGTTTTTTTAGTTTGTCCCGCTTTCGACGATAGAATCCCGCTTTTTTTACTCAAGAGGTATGAAAATCCCGCTTTCCTCGAAAAATAATCTGGCAACGCTGAACCAATACCAGTCATTATAATACCTAACAGATTTAACTTGTAACTTGAAGCAGAATGTGAATTCTCTAATGCCTGAATTTAAGAACATATCTGACATCTTTCAGTGGCAGTGGCGTAGCTACCTACGGGCCACACGGGGCAGTTCCCCGGGGCCCCCAAGCTCAGGGGGCCCCTCGGACTCTGAATTACAAACTATAAATTGAACACAGACATATAAGAAGAAGCAGACGAAGCATTCGCATGCGCTTAAAATTGCGTAACAATAAAATAAAATAAATAAAAAATAAATTAAATAGTATAGTTGGTTCCTACTGTTCAGTGGGTACATATTTTTGAATTCACAGCGGATTTATTATACTTACTAATTTTATTCATACAAAAGGTTAAAAGCGGATTGTCAGGTCAATTAGCGAACAACTCAAATTACCGTCTTGAGAATCGTTCTGAGCTGAGTCAGGAAACATTTTAAAGAACCATCGACCCGGAATCCCCTGAGCAGAATATTAATGAGTCCGGTAACAAGCTGGCAAACTTTTAAATGGACCAAATCATCTCTATTGAAAAAATGGGTTGTGGTTACCTATAATGAGTCAAGCACTAGGAATCGCACTTTCGAAAAGCCTTGAAGGTTTTTTTTTTTTTTTTTTTTTTTTTTACTGTTTATTGGCCTGTGTTTGACCGCAATCTCACCATGATAAGTGATGATGTGGCCGAAGGTGGTAAGCACACAAAGCCTAGAAGGAACTGGCTATCAAGTGCGACTATCGGAACACACCGAAAGGTGCTTGGCGATAGATTTTCAACTTGAGGGTGGTAGCCAGCCAGGCGGGTACTACAAAGTACCCTACCACCGTGCTATGGTTTCCTCACGATGTTTTCCTTCACCGAAAGCTCAAGCTCAGTGCAGGATTCGAACCCGGGACCTTCGTCTCGGTATCCGACGTCACTACCACTGAGCTATCATCGCCTTAAAACAGTAGGTACAGTAGTACCCAACTAATATGGTTTACCGATGTACCTGCGCAGAAGATACATTTTCAAAGCGCGGGAAATGCTATTGGTCGGCAGCTGCCGCCATGTTAGCGCGCGCCGTGCGGATGTGCGTGACTTGCGAGTGAGACGGAACTAACAGCTGCAGTGTATTATCGGGGGGCACGGCAGTGCCCCCGCCGAGTCGAGCGCGAAGCAAACACTGCCGTACCATCCTTTACTGGAACCATTTCGCCGCAATTCAGGCCCCTATTTGAGAACCTCTGGATAAGACCCGAACGCAGAAATTTTCGTCATCCAGTAAGCTATAATCACATACTTAAAATCCAAAATTTCAAGTCTGTAGGTCATTTAGTTCCGAAGTTAAGATAAGAAGCAAAGTTTCACATTTATGAAACTCACTCACTCACTCACTCAATCACTTATGATCATCAAAATAGAACTAGTACTTCCCATAAACTCAGAGAGCTGAAATTTGGTACAGAGTTAGGGTTTAATGACCACATAAAGGGAAAACTATAAAAACTAGGAAAATCGAAGATCTGGAGTACCTGGTGACCCTGATTAGAAAACACAAGAGCCCAACCAAACTATTAGAGATATCGACATACCGCTTTTACAAAAAATATTCAACTTGGTGGGCCGCTTCATTTTCTACAAAAAGAAGTGAAATCCCATCAAAAACATTCTGTAAAAAACTAGCCAAGTCTCGATGAAATGTCTTGTTTATCTCTAAAAAGTAATGAAATCTAGACAAAGTCGTGCCAAGTCTTAAGGTTCCTTACTGCGATTTCTTTATTATTATAGTTAATGTTGTGTGATTTGGCTAGTTTTTTACAGAATGTTTTTGATGGGATGAACCTTATAGTAGTGATCTAAGTGCATTCTTTCGTTAATCTTGGGGGCCACACTTTCTTTTCTGTGCGAACGAAGATTCACGACGTGCCTTATCAGTTGGGTAATACTTGTAAGTAGGTACCTACTTACGTATTTTAGGTTTCATCCAACCTTGTACTAAAAAAAGTCATTAGTAGCTACATTCCTCAGAAAAGGTAAAAAAATATACAGGTCGTTGTTTTGGTCAGCGACGAGCGACTCAGGGTCGATAATACAAATGATACTGATGCTAAAAAAAATATAAAAAAAATACTTTTTTTTTTAATAATAAATATAAAAAGTCAAGAGAGGTAGGGCATAACGGGTTATCTCGTTCTAAATTCGGAGTAGCCCGACTGGGGAAGTACCTCCGCCTTACAGAAGATCGCAGCCAAATAACACCACTTTAATGTGGTGTTGTGTTCCTGCGGTGAGTAAGGTCGCCAGAGCTCCATGAGGAGACGCTGTGCTGGCAGTGTGTGAGGACCAGCGGTGTGGTACCGACGTAGGGCTGTGCAGGCACGGCGTGTTGTTGCGGCGGCTAGGGAGACCCGGTAAAACGGCTACCCGCTGGCCGCCCGCAGGTTGTAGGGGTCCCGAACCCAGGGATCACATAATCTCCGCCCTGGGAGGCTGATCCACCGCCTCGCGCAAAATCCTTGGTGCAGTTGGTCGTGCCGGAGGAGGAGACCGGAGTGGACCCGGCCGACTGTATCAGGGGGGGACCGGGGGCCCTTCCAGCTGCCGCACCAACAAACTGTATCACCTGAGCAGCATTCTGTCGGAGTGACACTGTGCTTTGTCCTTTCCGCTGCCGGCATAGCGACTCCTCTCAAAAATCTCTTAAACTCCTTTTAAAAATAATGGCCAGAAAAAATAAAAGAAAAAGTTTCTCAGCGGCTTCCCCGTCCATATTATCTATGGACTTTTGCAACATTAGGGGTCTTCATGCGAACATCAATGCAGTCCACCAACATCTGGAGACTGCACAGCCGACTCTGCTATTTCTCACGGAGACGCAAATATCCTGCCCTGATGATACATCGTATTTACACTACCCCGGGTACAAGCTGGAGCACAACTTTGTGCGCCGTGCCGGGGTATGTATGTACGTCAGGGAGGATATTTGCTGTCGCCGTCTCCATGGCCTGGAAGACCGGGACCTGTCGATTTTGTGGGTGCGCGTAGATCACGGTGGCCACACCAAAGTTTACGCGTGCCTTTACAGGTCCCATAGCGGTGACATGGACACAAAACGGTTATTTGAGCACCTGCAACTGACGACGGACAAAGTACTGGAGCAGTACCCCTCTGCGGAGTTAGTGATACTAGGAGACTTCAACGCTCACCACGTTGAGTGGCTTAGTTCTCGGACCACTGATTTCGCGGGGAGGACTGCTCACGACTTTGCCCTGGCCTATGGCTTCTCACAACTGGTTCTTTCTCCTACGAGAATCCCAGATATTGAGAGCCATACTAGCTCCTTACTGGACCTTCTGCTGACTACGCGACCGGACAACTATACAGTGACAGTGGATGCGCCACTTGGCTCATCAGACCACTGTCTCGTCCGGACGCAAGTGCCATGCGCTCGACCTGACTCGCCCCGGTCTCCCGGATGGCGACGTGTATGGCACTACAAGTCGGCAGATTGGGATGGATTGCGAGATTTCTACGCATCGTACCCGTGGAGACAGCTATGCTTCGCATCAGATGATCCTGACACCTGTGCAGCTGCCGTTGCTGAGGCGATACTGGCGGGAATGGAGTGTTATATCCCAAACCCGCTAGTGGCTGCAGGGGTGAAGAAACCACCGTGGTTTAATAGGCCCTGCAAGGATGCTAGACAAAATAAGCAGACCTTGTATGAGGCTTGGACCACGGCCCGAACTAATCAGGACCCTAACATCTCTGATGCGAAACGCATATTTAACGCTGCCTCGAGGTTCAGTAAGCGAATGATTGCCAGGGCAAAGTTCGATTTCGTCGGCAGGTTTGGTGAGAGGCTGACAAGCCTTCCCTCTGGAAGTCGAGCTTTCTGGTCTCTTGCCAAAGCTGCTGAAGGAAACTTTTGTCAGTCGTCCTTGCCACCACTCCGTAAGCCGGACGGACACTTGGCCCATAGTGCAAAGGAGAAAGCTGATCTTTTGGGCTCTCTCTTTGCCTCCAACTCGACTTTGGATGACGGGGGCGCCACACCGCCTACCATCCCGCAGTGTGACATCTCTATGCCGGAGATAAGCATTACCCAACGGGAGGTCCGGCGGGAATTGCTTTCTCTGGACGTCCATAAGTCGAGTGGGCCAGACGGCATACCGGCTGTGGTTCTGAAGCGGTGTGCTCCTGAATTGTGTCCTGTACTGACGCGTCTTTTTGCGCTTTCCTTCACCAAAATGAAAGTCCCGTCTTCGTGGAAGACTGCCCACGTGCACCCAGTGCCCAAGAAGGGTGATAGATCGGACCCATCGAATTATAGGCCTATCGCCATCACCTCCCTTCTCTCCAAAGTCATGGAGCGAGTGATCAACACGCAACTCTTGAGATACCTAGAGGATCACGATTTGTTGAGCGACCGACAATATGGCTTCCGCCACAGTCGCTCGGCTGGCAACCTTCTAGTGTATCTCACAAACCGTTGGTCACTCGCCATCGAGAGTCAAGGTGAGGCATTGGCAGTGAGCCTAGATGTGGCGAAGGCGTTCGATCGGGTCTGGCACCGGGGTCTTCTAGCGAAGTTACCAGCATACGGGCTTCCCGAGGGACTATGCAAATGGGTCGCCAGCTTTCTGTCCAGCAGATGCATAAGAGCCGTCGTTGACGGTAGCTGCTCCGATAGCATGGACATAAATGCCGGCGTCCCGCAAGGGTCTGTGCTGTCCCCAACACTGTTCCTGCTGCATATCAATGATATGCTGTCTATTGACGGCATTCATTGTTATGCAGACGACAGTACAGGGGACGCTCATTACACGGGCCGAGCTAATATCCCTCGTTCCGAGGTGGAGGAAAGCCGCGAACGGCTGTTGTCTGAAATCGAGAGTACACTAACTCGTGTCTCCGATTGGGGTCGACTAAACCTAGTCCATTTCAACCCCACCAAGACTCAAGCCTGCGCGTTCACCGCTAAGAAAACCCCATTTGCTGTGGCTCCACAATTCCAGAACGCGTCCTTGAACATCACTGAAAGCATCGGGATCCTTGGCGTTGACATTACTAGCGACGTTTTGTTCCGTAGTCACTTAGAAGACAAGGTTAAGCTGGCATCCAAAAAGCTCGGAGTGCTCAACAAAGCGAAGCAGTACTTCACATCGGGGCAAAGACTGCAACTTTATAAGTCGCAAGTCCGGCCTCATATGGAGTACTGTTGTCATCTGTGGGCGGGGGCACCTGGATACCAGCTTGGGCCTCTAGACTCGGTTCAGCGACGTGCCGCTAGAATAGTGGACGATCCCGAGCTCACAAGCGGCTTAGAGCCGCTCAGTCTGAGGAGAGACTTTGCCTCCTTATGTGTGTTCTACCGCTTGTACAACGGACAGTGTTCTGAAGAATTGTTTAAGATGATGCCCATGGCTACCTTCCACCATCGCAACTCTCGCCATCGACAGGGAGTCCATCCCCACACATTGAAACCAGAATTGTTTCGAACTGTGCGGTCTCAAAGGAGCTTCCTTCCGCGGACGCTCAGATTGTGGAATGAGCTCCCTGCCGTGGTTTTCCCAATGGACTACAACATGGGGTTCTTCAAAAAGGGTGTGAAGAGATTTCTGCAGGGTCGGCAACGCGCGAGTGACTCCCCTGGTGTTGCAAGCGTCCATAGGCTACGGTAACCGCTTACCATCAGGCGGGCCGTATGCTTGTTTGCTACTGAATATATATTTTGTACTACCGCTCCTGGGTCGCTTGCGCCGACCAAAACAACACCCTGTATGTTACATTTCTTTTTTAATACTACGAACAAGTTTACGTTTTGTTACTAGTAGATGGTAACCGCTTACCATCATGTGGTTACCGTAACCTATAGACGCTAAAACAACAAAGGATGCCGACCATGCAAACATTCTTCACACCCTTCTCGGAGAACCCCATGCTGTACTCCCTTGGGAAAACCACGGCGGGGAGGCTTCCGCGTAGGAATCTCCCTTGAACCAACAAACACCCCTCCGCAACCATTATTTTTCCGCTCTAATTAACGTATAATTCTGCCATTTCATTATAATGTTTAATTGTATAGGTAATAATAAAAACATTGTTATAGATCCGTTGGTCTCTACAAATGCTTCTATTTTACCAAAATCTTGATTGAGCAAATATTTAAAAAAGGAAATTTATGTTTGAAATGCAAATTAGAGACAAGGATTGACAAAACGTTGGCGGCTTTTTTCTTCTTTCATTTTATTTTGTATACAATCATTATTCTGCTAGAGTAAGAAAAATAACTGATAATATAATTATTATTTATTTAGTGTAGACAGACAAGAAATTCTGTTAGTGAAGTTAATTACTTCACTAGTCAGTTTGGAATTTTATTTATTTCAAAAAAATCTTGTTTCTTAACCATCCTATCCTGCCTACACAAAACTGACTAACTAGAGCTACTAGGTATTTTCGCCTACCAGAAGCCCGTCTAATTTTGTTCGTTTTGAACAAAAATAAGTTTCTTTTAAAATATGGCTTTGTCAAATATTCGACATTGATCTGGAGGGGGTGTCATAAAGGCAGACAACCTGATACTATTTAAAACACGCCGTCAACGAAAATGTTATGACAAAGGTGAATTCTTGCGTTCCCTCCGAGGAAAATGACGTTGAAAATTGTCCACATTCCACCCTCGTGACTTGAGTAAATTCTTTAAAATAACTTTGTGGGAATTCAGTTATTGTCTTCGGGTAGCAGCCTTTACGTGTATCTTAAATGTACCGAAACATTTTACTAGAATATTACTTTTTAATGTGTGATAAAAGTGAAATGAGAACGTTTTGCGAGCATTTAAAAACTGCTCATGATACTGTAAAAGAGTTTAAATGACTCTTTTACGAGTATGTCATGACTTTGACTAGTGCTCCGCGTCTCTAGTATAGTATAATAATCATTTAGGGCGCTGCGGTTTTACCTAAGTACGCAAAGGATCTAATAATTTCCCCTATGTAAAAAGTATGTTCATTGCAATCTGTTCAGCGATCGCAGCGTGATAGAGAAGCAAGCAATATCTTTTCAAAACTTTGCATTTAATTATTGACCGAGCGATCGGAGCGTCTCCGTTTCAACTTGGACAAAAATGCTTTCGTATGTCTTCCAGATGTCCGGATTTCCGGCTGTTCTACTCTACAGGTCGCATTTCTCATCTGATTCTTGTGAAATTTTGTGAGCAGGTTCCGTAATAAGTTATTTGTTAAAAATTTCATTTTTAATACAAGCTTTTTTGAGTGACTGTACTTTTTGTTGCCTGTACTTGCATTGTCATCCAATACACTAATGTGTATACCAAATATCAAGTCAATCCGACCACTGGAAGTGGGTGAAATTCGACTTGCAAGGATCCACCCGAACGAACATACATACATAAGCAAGTTACATAAAAGCTTGTAATTATATGGTTTTTTTATGTCGAGTCGAAAAAATGACTTTATCAAGACTCTCGAGGTCTACAGCTCACAAAGCCATATAAGTATTTAGTAAATAGTTGCATATTAATTTCTATTATTATTCCTAGATGCCTTAAAAATAGTAGGAAATAATTATGAACTTAAAAAATTGTCCACCATTTTCACAAATTGCAATTTACTACATGAACAGCTGTAAGAAAATAAAGTTTAATAAAAATAACAAGCGAACAATCAAAAGGAAATTTCCGATTGTTATTTTCTGAACCATAATAAAGACACGACCGAGTAAAGTAAACAAAAGTCGTCAATTTTATAAGTAAAATAATTTAGCAATTGAATGCAATGGAATTCTATGCGACGACAAATCATGGCGGACCTTAACGAGTTTGAACGTTGCGACTATTTCTCGGAAGCTTTATCAGAAATTGTTGAAGAAAAATTGACACGGCTTCTAAATCGCCTGTGGATTCTTAGGAAAGTGTCCCGTCGCGGCAGGGTTGCCAGCGAGTCACTATTATCACTATTAGTCACTATTTTAAAATCCTGTCACTTTTCTCACTATTTTCGGAATATGGTCACTATTGTCACTATTTCAGAGCTCAGAAGTGGTTTAATTGTACCTAGACTCGCTTACTACGATAAACTCGCGTTGGTAGGGGACAAATTTGTCCCGCGCGGAATCACTTAGTATATGTTGTGCGAGATCTAGTTTGGCCATAGATTGTTATAAATCTATGGTAAACTTGTAATTTTTTTTTCATATCGTATCTCTACAATTACTTTAAGGAAAAATATATCACTTTCAAGTTCAGTTTTCGTTATGCAAAGTTTTGTAGCACAATAATCTTTAGTTATTGTAAAAATAAGCTTTTTCTTTTCCCTAAACGGTACGACTTACATCATTACGTCATCTCTGAGTGACGTAACGCGGCGTCCAATATAAGCTATTGCGATTGCGATTCGGTCCAATGCAGTGACATGCGTCCTACGTGCGTGCGAAACCACCGCCGAAAAAGCCGTCCAAGTGAGAGTTTAATTTGCGTAGCGATGGTTCCGACCTTCCTTAGACGTAAGGTGCGTTGGGGTAAGATCGGAGCTGGGTCAAGACCGTGTGCAAGTATACATTTCAGAAAGTAGGAGCCTGGTGGAATGGACTCCGTCTGGCGGTTAAAAGACACGTCTGTGTCTTGGTGGCGTCAAAAGAGACCATAATATTGGCTTTGCCTCAATCGAAGACCGCCTATAAGGTCACGTTCAAACGCTCTACCATGGCCTCTCGAAGCAATTGGATCTCGTCACTGGTGGCTCGCACGCTGGAAATGTATCTCTCTGCAACAGTGCTGTCGTCTGCGTACCCAAACAAAGATACTGGGTTTTAGCAGATCGTTGATATGCAGCAGAAATAAGGTTGCAGAGAGAACTGATTCCTGAGGAACTCCGGCATTCATTGCCAATAGGTCTCACGAGCACCCGTGTATGACCACTTGTATAGACCGTTCACTCAGAAAATCGGAAATCCAAGCGCACAGGCCATCAGGAATTCCATATGAAGGAAGCTTACTTAGAAGGCTGGTGTGCCAGACCCTATCGAAAGCCTTAGAAATATCGAAGGGAAACGGCAATTGCTTCCCCGTGTCTCGCAATGGCTTCGCTCCATAGATGTGTGGTATACACAAGAAAATCTCCAGTGGACCGTTTTTGCCGGAAACCGTACTGTCGATCGATGAGGAGTTCGTTATCCTCGAGGTATGACAGGAGCCTCCGATTCAATACACGCTCCATAGTCTTGCAGAGTATGGAAGTGATCGCAATCGGTCGATAGTATGAAGGATTGTCACGGCTGCCCTTCTTAGGCCCAGGTTGCTCGTTAGCAAGCTTCCAGACTTTCGGAACTTGAAGTTAGAGGCGAAACATGAGTTTCAAGACAGGAATTAATTCGGGCGCACAATTGCGCAGGACAATGGCTGGAATGCCGTCGGGACCACCTTTACAACCTCCTTTTGCCAGATATTGATGTCCGGCATTTGGCAGTTGCAAGTGGGTAGTGTTTGTAAACCAGCGTCTTGATATGAATTCTCTGCAAATAGACAGGCAAACCAATTGGCCTTCTTCAGCAATGGCGGCAGCGACGGGTGGCAGAAATTAGTCTCGACCAATTTGGCAACGGACCAGAAAGCTTTACTCCCAGAGGGCTAAGATGATAGATTTTTCCCGATCCGGTCAACATGTTCGAAACGCGCCTTCTTTAGGGCCTTTTTGCACTATTTGGCAGCGATGTTAACGCCTTTCTTCTTCAAGCCCGTGTCAGGAGCTTTGCGAGTGCGAGAATCCACCCAGATCCGGTAAGCTGACCAGTGGCGTAACTATACCATCTGGGGCCCGTGGAAAATTCTTTTGATGGGGCCACTACACAACACTACACTACTACACTACAAAATCGTCACGTTGTACTCAGTGTAATTTTAATAAACTTCGAGATTTTCAGCGTACTCAATTACACGTTGTATATGTCCCACTAATGGCCATAGGCCTCCTCCTAAGAGTATAGTAACTATACCAAATGGCCTCCACTCTTGGGCGAGAGGGAATGGTCTGTAGTCCCCACGCTAGCCCAATGCATATTGGAGACTTTACATCCATATCCATAGAACATAATATCTCAATGCATTCATCATCTGCTAGCTTTTCGGTGGAGGAACAACATCGTGAGGTCTGTAACTCAGGTACAATGTAAAAAAATATTTTTGAGCTCGCGGCCTCTTGGGCCGGGGCCCTCTTGGGTAGGGGGCCCGTGGCATTTTGCCAGCCCTGCCACCCTATTGTTACGCCACTGAAGCTGACTGTTTACGTGCCTCAGCAGAGGCACAATCAGCATTGTACCACTTGGGAGACCGCATTGAGTGATATGTCGGAGAATGGGATATAATACTCCATAGCTCAACATATCACATCTAATATGGCACTCACACAGCTGGACGGGTAAAACATCGGAAGTAAAGCAAGTTCGCCGCCAAGAATCATCTCATCCCAATCTGCTGAATTTAATCTGCCAAACTCGCCTGGAGCTTTTTAGGCCAGGGTCAGGCGGATAGTAGGACATCACAGCTTTCACCAGACTTTGGTCGGAGGTTCCCAATGGGGCATTCTGATGGGCGACACTGAGTACCTTTCAGGATCTGTTGTCAGCAGAAGGTCCAAGCAGTTGGCTGTGTGATCAGCAACAACCAGAACGCGCGTGGGCTTCGCAAACGAGCTGAGAGAGATTTAGCGTAATTGCTAGTTTCAACGCCTCTCTCCCAGCAAGGTCGTTTTCCTGGTATAGGTACAACCACTCACGATGATGAGCGTTAAAGTCCCCCAAGAGGCCCAGCTGCGCGCTCGGATATTTTCGCTGGACCACGTCCGCCGTTTCGCCTAGGTATTGAAAAACCCCGATCATCTTCTGGTCACCGCTGTGCGATCGGTAGACAGGCATAGAGGATTTGAGATATCAAAAGGACGGAAAAACCTGTTTTTTTAAGGCCACGGAGACGCCGACAGCAGATGTCATCGCGAGCATACACGCAGATCACAGCGCGTGGTTTGAAGTTGTGCTCGAGGGTATACCCTGGGCAATATAGGTATGCCGCGTCTGGAGGACATCTGATTTGCGTCTCCGTGAGAAAGAGTAGGTTAGGCTTGTCCGTCTCAAGGTGGGGATGGACGGCGTCGAGATTGGAGTGCTGACCTCGAATATTAGAGAGGTGCACTTTGAGTGAGAGGACGTGCTTCCGCTGTTTAACGCTACTCTTTTACTTTTGGTCATGTTGATGTGAGTGAATAGGTGAGTGGGTGAGTGACAGTTAAGCAATGCATTGCAATAGGAACCGTGCTTCGGATCCCGCTACCCTCCACATTACCTACATCGTCGAGACCGGTTCACTAGTGCAACGCAACTGCTTACACCCAACCCCACAATTAGCTTCCCCGAACTTCATGCCGGACCACGGCAGACGCTTGGCGGTGTGGCTTAGTTCGGGGGGTGGTGACAAGCCGCGGCCGAAGCCTACCATCAGAATTTGTTGCTCGTTTAGCACCACCCAAGGATCATGAGGGTAAACTCACGGACGCGAGCAACTTCAATCCCCAAAAAGTAAAAAATATGTATCTTAATAAATATTCTTATACTTTTATTGTAGCATTTGTCTTGTCCATCATTTACATCCCATATCCTACACGGATTTTCTCAAGGATATACTGCAAATGAGCTCTGAAATGGTGAAAATGTCTACTAGGTTTCACAAAAGTTCCTAAATTGCTTGAGAATATATCACTATTTGGTCACTATTTAGACGAAGAACTCACTATTATGTCACTATTTTTGTGAAAGAAAGTCACTATTCTACTATTTTTTACCCCCTGAAGCGCTGGCAACCCTGCGTCGCGGGCTTATGGGTTTCAATAGAAGGCTTTGAAAGATTCCTTTTTTATCGCTTATCTAAGTTTTTCCTGTTGTATCCGGTTTGTTCTTGTCTATTTTCGATACATGTGTAGACATAAATTTTCCTATAGCTATTTTTTTTATTACCTCCTGAGAGCTTGGTAGTTATATGCTTTGTTAAGTTTTTGAGGACCAAGAAAAATAATTAATGAAAAAATAAAGATTATTAAATATGGCTTTTACATATTAAATTGCTTCCCAAAGATAGCAAGACCCTTCAAATGTAGTCGAAGATCCAAAGTCCTCATTAATATGGCATTTCAAGGAATCACAAATTCTGGCTTCCGTGATTCCATTTATTATGAGCATGTTAATCCGGGTTTAGGCCCCTTACAAACTGTTGCCCTCGATGCCTCCACCGCCTGATAACCGAAATTACATCCCACCCTTTAGGGACCCAGATATGCCCATCTTCGACTAGTAATAGAAATTCGATTACATTGCGATAATATCCATCTAACCTAATACTGACCCAAGTTTGTTCAAAGGACATACTGATATACCAAAACTTTGGTCCTATTTTTCTTTTGCGCCATTTGCTTTGAGAATTTGATATGTTAGTGGAATGACAGTTCATTAATCATTCCCGATTGCTGCAGATTTATTTCTACGTAATTGCAAAGCTAAGTTAATGAGATTATTAAATTTCTTTTAGTTAGTTGTCTTCAACATAAAGTAATTCAGATTGTGGAATGAGCTCCCCGCCGTGGTTTTCTCAATGGAGTACAGCATGGGGTTCTTCAAAAAGGGTGTGAAGAGATTTCTTCAGGGTCGGCAACGCGCGAGTGATACCCCTGGTGTTGCAAGCGTTATGGTAACTACTTACCATCAGGCGGGCCGTACGCTTGTTTGCCACCATAGTGGTATAAAAAAATACAATTGCTATAGTTTTTATAAAGTGTATGATTGTATTTGATTTATCCTATTATCCTTTTATTTGTCCTAGTTGAGATTTGCTTTTTAATATTTGCTAGAAAGACATTGAAATTTCAGTGGATGTGATCCATAAGTTTTAAAAAGTAGGTTAACAAACAATTTACTCTAGCATCTTCAGTTCGCAGAATCCAATGTTTTTGCGAAAGGCAAACTCTCGAAATTTCAAGTTCGACAATTTAAACAACCTTTGCCTGATTTAATATTTGCTGAAAAGTTTCACTTTGCAGTAACAGGTAGGGATTTTTTTCGGAACAGGTATCGTAAGGCTCTCGACATGCTCCTTCGTGAAATAAGAGTGTGCTTGGAACGATAAGGTGCTATGTGCTGAAATGTGTACGTCTAAAAGGATTTCAGTATTACGCACCGACGCCTTTAAAATTGAAGAACCTTTTCAGACTAAACGAACTTAATAGAATTTCTGTTTGCGTAGAATTTGATGTAGGCTAAGGTAAATCAGTTGGTTCGTTTGTTTACTTTTAGTTAGTTTGTTCTTCTAGATTATAAGATCTAAAGTTCTGCACTTAGTTGTAATCTCTTAGTATATTGATCATTTGATTTTCATGGGGAATTTATTACATGAAGTGAACTCTAGAAACGAGCTAAGACCCTTTTAAGGACAAACATCAATTAGTTTAATCTAGGTTAGGGTTACGTTAACAGTTTGTTAATCTTGTTTCGTATCGGGGGGCACGGCAGTGCCCCCGCCGAGTCGAGCGCGAAGCAAACACTGCCGTACCATCCTTTACTGGAACCATTTCGCCGCATTTTCAGGCCCCTATTTGAGAACCTCTGGATTCTGGACCGAACGCAGAAATTTTCGTCATCCAGTAAGCTATAATCACATACTTAAAATCCAAAATTTCAAGTCTGTAGGTCATTTAGTTCCGAAGTTAAGCGAAAGCAAAGTTTCACATTTATGACACTCACTCACTCACTCACTCATGATCATCAAAATAGAACTAGTACTTCCCATAAACTCAGAGAGCTGAAATTTGGTACAGAGTTAGGGTTTAATGACCACATAAAGGGAAAACTATAAAAACTAGGATAATCGAAGATCTGGAGTACCTGGTGACCCTGATTAGAAAACACAAGAGCCCAACCAAACTATTAGAGATCGACATACCGCCTTTACAAAAAATATTCAACTTGGTGGGCCGCTTCATTTTGTTCAAAAAGAAGTGAAATCCCATCAAAAACATTCTGTACAAAACTAGCCAAGTCTCGATGGAGCTGCTTGTTTATCTCTAAAAAGTAATGAAATCTAGACAAAGTCGTGCCAAGTCTAAGGTTCCTTACTGCGATTTCTTTATTATTATAGTTAATGTTGTGTGACTTGGCCGTAACACAAGGATACAAAACCAGGTGTTCCATGACACCATTGCACCAATCTGTACTTGTACCCACTAACGTATAAAGAATGTTCAACGGCCAAGTCACACAACATTAACTATAATAATAAAGAAATCGCAGTAACCTTAGACTTGGCACGACTTTGTCTAGATTTCATTACTTTTTAGAGATAAACAAGCAGCTCCATCAAGACTTGGCTAGTTTTTTACAGAATGTTTTTGATGGGTTATTATTGTTCTCAACGAGTTCAAAAGATACCTACCTAGTTTTGTAACCAGGATAAAAGCAACTCCTCTAATATCTTACTATCTCATCTCACTATCTCATCTCATCTCATATCATCTCACTAATACTTATTATAAATGCGAAAGTTTGGGTATTTGTTAGTTTGGATGTGTGTTCCTCAATCACGCTTCAATAACTCAACGGATTTGAATGAAAATTGGCATACACATAGAATATGTTCTGGATTACTTTTAATCCCGGGAAAGCAATATATCACTCGGGTACTCGGGTGGAACCGCGGGGCGCATCTAGTTTAGTGTATTTTTTAAAGCCTGTTGTTTTGAATATGATGTAATCGCTTATCGTTAGGATTCCTTTAATGGTATGAAGATTAAACGATGCTTTAGTTATCCCATGATGAATTATAGATGAGGAGGTGCCAGAAGAATTTATGGGAAGTATAATATATTGCTATTTGGAAAATAAAATATTGGTATCTTTACTTCGTTTACTTTGGATAAGTTTATGTATGACCACCAGGGTAAAGACCTCTATTCCTGTTTCCAAGAACTTGGTCATTTATTTCACGAAGAGATGTGATGCAATATTCAAGTGATATATCAGGGGAAGTAGAATTTTTAAAATAAACAATGTCTCAAAATTGGATGTCGTTGGATCACTCAGCTCATCCATGTCACTACTGTCGTCAATTTCATTGCTAGAATTTCAATCGCTTCTATGAATATACAATGTACCGATAACCTGGCAAAGGCATCAATCATCCGGCCAGTCGCTGCCTCGTCTTCGGTCTGGCATCTTCGCGAACTTGCCACTTGCCTCTTACTCGACTCGACTGCAACCTGCGCCAATACCATGTCAATTCCCAAGTCTTTATTTGCAAATTTGATGTGAAATCAGTTGTTAAGTAGGTGTTCAGTTTTTTACAGGTCTTTTTTTACCATATATTATTCACTAGCTATGCCCCGACGTTTCATCCGCGTTCCCGGGATAAAAAGTAATCTATTTCCTTCTCCATACTATAGGCTATATGCATGCCAAATTTCATGATGATCCGTAGAGTAGTTGAGCCGTGAAGGCCTAACAAACAAACAAACCCACTTTCGCATTTATAATAGTTAGGATAGTTAGGATTAGCCTCAATGGCCTATAAGCTTCCTGTGTAACATTGCTTAGCTAAGTTAACGAAATTCATTCCTTAAGGGGGGATAAATAGGGGTTCGTGGGTAAAACCAGAGCGGAATCATAAGCATATATAAATTGATTCTAAATCTGAAGCAAATTTAATACATTTGGGACTTGTTAGCGTCAGCTAAGTCCCCGATCAGATCTCGAAATTATATCATCTACTGAGATGCCACATTAATATTAATGCAGTTGGATGTTCCGGAACCAGACATCCAATCCCCAAGAGCAGGATAAAGATAGAAAAACGATCTTTCTTTCGCGAGTTTGTAACTCATAATTTACTAAAAGGCGAGCGATTTTCCCCGGGTATCAAACTCTACCTATTTCGCAATCCTAATTAGGTACACGAATTTGTTTCTGCCGTTAAACTTTTGGCTTTGAATTTGGCTTTTATTATATTAACATTTTGATATTAAGGCCCAGAATACTCTCTAGCAGATTTCAGTTTTTACCCTTGCGCCACATTTTCACATAATATTAGCGGAAATTACAGGAACTAAGCAAACAAAAAATACTAGCTCCCTCTATTTAGAAGTGCGTCATTGCAAGCAAACAATTAAACATGATACACCGCCATCTACATTTCCGCGAGAACGACACTGTTTGAATTGGACACAGTAAAAATGTAAACAGTAGACAAACTGCAGACAAACATTACAAATATAATTTTTCAAATACTTTAAAAAACTTTTGACGGGCCAGTTGGCGTAGTTGGTTAAGATTCCACGCCGCCGATCTTATGTTCGATAATATTCCTCAGGTTAGGTAATTGTCTCCCAAAACCAGAATTCTTTTACATACACTACTTAGGTAATTGTCGTCGGGTCACGAAACTAAGCGTTTTATCTAAATACAATTTGTGTTCTATAAATTCGGAGAAAACAGGCTGTGACAAATGGACAGACAGGAGAGTATCCTACTCGTATACAGCTGTGAGCTTTCATAATGTGCACAAATTAAAAGGAGGGAAACTATGTTGAATTTTATCTACCGTTTTTTAAATTACTTTTTATGTATTTTATCACCACGTTAACAAAACTATGTAACTTTAATTACTTATTAAACTTAGCGATATATCACAATGCAACAAACTTAATATAATTTAAAAAAAACAAGGCGTCCTTATAAAATGAAAATTGAGGCAAAAATACAGCCCTCAATCGAGATATTATATGTTATTTGACAAATAAACAGGTTTTCTTCCATCACGTTTTACAATAATTGTAGAATTTCTCAATAAAATGCCCTCTTTACCTACCATTTTTAGTCATCATCATATCAGCCTAATGATATCCACTGCTGAACATAGGCCTCCCCCATTAACTTCCACTTCGAGAAGTTTTGGGCCGCTTGAATCCAGCAGCGCCTAGTGACTCTGACCAGGTCGCCGGTCCATCTGGTGGGAGGTCGTCCTGCATGGTGTCCCCTTCCAGTTAGTGGTCGCCACTCTAGAAACTTCCATCCCCATCGGTTATCGGTTCTTCAAGCGATGTGGCCTACCCATTGTCACATCAACTTACTAACTCTACGGGCTATATACATATTTTTTGTTCTCCTACGAATGTCCTCTTTTCGGATCCTGTTTCGTAGAGAAATTCCAAGCATAGCTCATTCCATAGCTTGCTGAGTGACTCTGAGCTTATTTATGCGGCCAGCAGTGAAAGACCACGTCTATGTTCCGTATGTCATCACTGGTAACACGCAATGATTGAAATCCTTTCGTCTTAAGACTCTGACTCTGAGGTATTCTGGACTTGAAGATATGCCGTAGCTTCCCGAACGCTGTCTAGCCGAGTTGGATTCTTCCGTTGACCTCTTTGTCGAAGTTGAACCTACCTTGTTGGACAATTTGTCCTAGGTAAACATACTCGTCTACAACTTCGAGAGCAGTGTTCCCAATAATCACGGGTATTGGCGGAATATGAATATTAGACATAATTTTTGTCTTGTATATTTTCATCTTGACCTGTTAAGAAACTCTTGAGATCATTGAGCATCATGTTCAAAGCTTTCAGCGATTCCCGCCATTATGACTATTTCGTCGGCAAGTCGAAGGTGAGAGATGTGTTCACCGCTGATGTTGATGCCATAACCCTTCCAGTTCAAGAGCTTGAACACATCCTCCATTGCAGTGGTAAAGGTTCCGGGGAAATTACGTCACCCTGTCTTTCACCCTTCTGCAACTGGATTGATCTCGTACTCTCGTCCTGTACTCGGATTGACATAGTGGCTTTGCTGTACAATCACTTTCAACAATTCGATAGCGATAGCGATAGTCGATTTAGCACCGCTGTAGACTCTGTAATACCGCCCATGTCTCAACTGAATTGAAGGCTTTTTCACAGTCATCATACACAAGGCATAACGGTTGAATATATGTATTTGATCTATGGTACTAAAGCCTTTACGGAAACCAGCTTTTTCGGGAGGCTGGAAGTCTTCAAACCTACGTGCAAGACAATTCGTAATGACCCCCGAAAACAACTTATAAACGTGGTTTAGGAAGGATATGGGGCGGTAGTTCTTCAATAGGGCCTTATCGCCTTTTTTGAAGAAGAGCACCACCATTTATTTCCTCTCCATACTTCTGGTATTGTACCTAGGGCATAAATCTCGGAATATCGCAATATTGGAATCTCGGCACCGTGCATAAGGACTTCTTTTTATAAAGCTAGCAGGTGAGGTGATACTTCTGAGCTATCGCTGTCAAATTTATTGAGCGGTATCACCGAGGTATGTAAATGTAACATAATTGCATTTATGAGCAATGAGGATCATTTACGTTCAAAAGTATCCTTTGTCCTTCTCCACTAATTGAACTATCTCCCTGCCAAATTGTATTTAAATCTGTTCAGTGGTTAAGCCGTGAAAAGGTTACAAACTAACAAATATCCAATTGCGTGGTGGCCGAATTATGACGTCAACGTTAATGTACAAGCAGGAGTGAGCGTATTAATTAAGCTGTTTTTAAAACTTTAATAACTTCGTCATTTATTGATGGATATTAATAATTTAAAAAACATTATGCTCAAAAAGGTTATGTGCATCCTCTGTAGTAATAAAAAAGTTATCATTTTGTTATGTGAATGATCCTTATTGCAGGCATCTAACTCAAAAAGCTATTTTGACCCATATATTATAAAATTTCCCGCCTCATGCTAAGCATCCACCTTAAGGAAGTATTTTATAATGGTTTGGAAACAAAGTTATTCCAATTTTATTACTTTTATTGATATAAAACTGTGCCTGGCTCACTGATTGGCTGAAAAAACTAAGCTACCGGTGGTTAGGGTTGCAGAAACAGGAACCTCCTCACAATACGAGCTGTATCGAGGAAATCTGCCGAGAGCCGAGAGGCTTTCGGCCATCAGGCCATTGGCCGTTACGACAATCGGCACAATGATAGCCGAGCTCACTACTAGTAATTGTAAATATACGATGGCTTCACATTCCAACTAATCAGTCCAGTAAGTACTAGAAACTTAGTCAACGTAAGATGTGTAATATTTTCCTTACTGTTCTAATTTTACTGTGCCATTGTCATTTCACATGTCACGACTACGCGAGTGGACCACAATAATACAATGAATATAAAAGTTTATCGGCTCGACTCGATAACTACAGATGACTCGATGACCGCAGTAGAGGCAGTCATGCCCGCCCCGACTTCGGGGCACCTACTGTTACCAGTATCAGTCAACCTACCTTTCATACCTTTTCTTTGATCTCAAAATAAACAATATTTAATGAGGTATTATTTAATCAGGTAACTAACTAAATAGGTAATTGCTCATTAAAAATAATATATATTGCTGATTTTTCATTTCGCATGATTTGATAAAAAAATAAAGAAAAACATTTTCCGGGATTTGAATCATCACCTCCTTCAGTCGGGAGTAGATAAATACCCCGCGCCTTAGCCCCCTAGGCTACCCTAACCATATCTTTCATAGACGAAAATAAGAATTAGTCTCTGTCAGTACCACGACATGCCTCGGTGACAATTATCAAAAGCATCAATCATAACAGATTTTATTTTATATATTTTTATTTATAACAAGCAAATAATAGTCTCAATTGCCTTAATTTGACTAGCATGCATTTTCCAGTGCCTTCTAAAGATAATTTGATATGATTTTTTACTAATTTGAGAGGGTTTTATGTATGTGAAAATTCTGAAAAAAAATGACACAGGTCCGTCTAGCAACGCGGATCGCCGCGGAATGATGCGTATTTTTTGAATTTTGAATAATATAATGTTATGTCAAGCGCTTTACAACCCCGAGCTATAGATATATATTTCTAAAAAACTAACTCTAAATCCGCCTCTCCTGACTTTGACCTAGGACTTAATCTTAAAACGAGCCTTGAGTATAAAAGCTTTAATAAAATCAATAACCGAGATTTTGTTCCACAAAAAAATCTATTATCCATCAGTGAAGCCACTTTGACATACTGACGTTGATAGATCTCCTTGGAACTTGGAAACCATATCATAAATAATTAAAATTCCCTCCTGAAAGGTTGCTAAGCTAAAAAGATCTCGGGCTCAAGAAAATTGTCCTTCGCTCAATTAATAAGAAATTATTAATATAGTTATTATAATATTTTCAAGTACAAATTAGTAGGCAATTTCCGTTGCATGATCAAAGTCAATAAATCAGAAAGTAGGTTTTCAGTTCCCTGTAAATATTACAGAACCAATATATCGATACAGTAGTACCCAACTGATATGGCGCGTCGTGAGTCTTCGTTCGCACAGAAAAGAAAGTATGGCACCGAAGATTAATGAAAGAATGCTTAAAACTTACAATCAACCTTAGATCACTACTATAAGGTTCATAATACACTGCAGCTGTTAGTTCCGTCTCACTCGCAAGTCACGCCCCTCCGCACGGCGCGCGCTAACATGGCGGCAGCTGCCGACCAATAGCGTTTCCCGCGCTTTGAAAATGTTTCTTCTGCGCAGGTACATCGGTAAGCCATATTAGTTGGGTACTACTGTACAAAATTTTCCATATTTAAGCCAATGCCATTAATTTTATTACAAAAAAGGTGTAATGTCTATGCTTTTTCCAAATTGTTTATTCAGTGCTGCGCCATATACTTAGTTGCATTATCTTGTTACAGGTAAGACTACGATTGGGAGCAGCTGCGATTCCTGGCTACTATTCCCAAGAACCCACTTGAACAAGTATTATACAGCTGCATACAATTTATAACTTGACCGTAAAACGTGATTTACAACGTTTTAGTAACGTTCTGAATGATTGTAGTAAACGAAGCTACAAATAAAATACTTTGACGGACTGAAAGGTCTTAATTCTTCCATACTTTATTTTAATCGCTAAGTGACTAAAAGAGTTCTAAATAAGAATATACGGAAAGAAGAAGGCCGAAAAAGAGATGGATGGATTGTTGATAAGACAGATGAAAGACAAAGAAAATTGCCGAATGAAAGAAGCATACATATTGGGCCGACCTCAGATAATTGGGAACAGGGCAGACAGATGATAAATTTTGTTTTAATTAAAATATTACACAAAACTAGATCCCCAGACGAACAACTTTTAGTCTCAACCGTATATTACGTATCTTATTTCAAAGAAAGCATACAAATAGGTAGGAGGATGCTTGCTATAGTATCAACTGTCAATTCAGTTTTCCTTAAGACCCTTTGTGTAAATACGACGCCCTAGAAAAACTGATCTTTCGTCTTGACATCCTGTGTACCCTATTAGATGTAGTGTCGTAATCACTTCTATATTGCCCCTTGGAAAACAAAAGAAACCTTTTTTCCTGTACTCTATTCGACTATACACTTCTCTCTCTACACTGGATGACAGAGACAAATGGTAAATCGGAACAGTCGATTTATATTAACGGACGGACAGAAGCGGAAACGTCATCAATCAACTTAAAAGAATGCATTAATGTCCCTAAGTGCCAACTTGGGGACTGCAATATCCGATGAGGCAGATGCTTTCAACTGTTCAAGTTTTCTAGAACACCAATTAACGTCTTTAAAGTTACCAGGAACGTCTTTTATGCGGGATTTTCAACGACATTATTAGTTAGTGGAAACCATTATCGATTCCTATTATTGTAGAGGTTTTTGAAACGGGCTACTGTGGTTAAAATTTCAAGGCACGAAGTATCCTATATTTATAATAGCCGCATAGTTGGCCTCCTCCTCATGCTGAAAATCTATCGCCCAGCATCTACCAGTGTTTTCCATCCAGTTGCTGCACTTGAGAGACAGTGGTGCCGATTCTGTTGTAAATCGCACTAAACTAATTTTAGTAACATCTCATCTCTTTCTTACGAACATTATTGGAAAAAGATAGAACATATTTTAAGTTGTCAAATTAATCTTTGCCGTCTCATTTTGCGTGTATTTAGGCGTAACCGCGATAGATGGCGACTAAATTTATATTGAAAACAAGCATTGGACTAATTTGACAGGACTAAATTTCTTACATCCTTTTCTTATGTTCTTTGTTAGAAAGAGAGATAGTGAGATTAAAATTAGTTTAGTTGTGAACAACAGAATCAGGGCCAGTTACTTTTAAGCTTTATGCTTACCACGTTTTTCTGAAAAGGCAATTGTTGCCTGGAATACCTGTTTCCAATAGTAGACACACTTATTTTTCACTCTATTATACTTGTCCTACTAGTCTAGCAATCTGAAGTACACTCACGCCTGTTGCATGCATCGCCCTCTTTCTAGAGTCTAGAATCTAGACAGAGTACTAAGTGACTCTTTTGGCTTTGTGTGACTGCAAACGGTTAGAGTATTAGCCTTTTCTCAAGATATGGTGTAAATGTAACAGTGTACTAGTTGTATATATGCTGACTTCTTTGATTTGAATTATGTACTTTTCGTTTTGTACCATATGCCTTAAGCACCTAAAGACTATTAATTGAAATCAATTTAGAGATACATCAACTAAGAAATATAAAAAACGCAACCCGTTAAAATATTCTTACAATTTTCAAAATTATTCGCACGAAACATATAAAGATGAATTAAGTAAAAATACAGAATAAACGCAGCAAAACCTTCTATGATAGTTTTTTTAAATGTTTAAAAGATCTAAACTACACATCTGGTCTAAACTCTAAAACAGTTGTAATGAATTCTGAAACAGCTGGAACCAGTGAATTCAGTACAATGCTCCTCTGCATACATAAAATTAAAATTCAATGGCCATCTAAAAGCTCTCATAGCGCGTAAACGAGTTTACGACGAATATCAATTCTAATTTATGCTTTGTTGCCATTTGGGGTGTCCAACGAAATGTATTTAACGCCCCCTTAAACATGGCGAAAGTTTATTTCATTGTTTACTCCCCCATTTTTACTGAAATCTGGGTCAAGCAAAACCAAAAAAACATAAAGAGAAGCTGTCTCAAAAGTAATTAAAACATTTTCAGTGACTAAGCCTCTTAAACAAAGAATTTATGTTGTAGAGGTTTATATGATATTTCTTTAAGATTCGTCTCCTGCCATTCTAGCTTATGATAAATCTTAAGCCTGAGGGAAAACTTTATTACTTATTCTCAAAGACTAGACGTCCTAAAGTTACTCTGAATAAGTCTTATCCCCAGTAACTAACAGTTTCGTAATTTATTTTGTATTAGGATTTGATTCAAATTCTCAATGTCAGAGAATGGCGTGCATCTCAACATTTTGTGTAGGTATATGTTGTTCAAAACTGATACTACTAATGAGGTGCTTTGCCATCATTTCTTTCGGCCCTCCCGTCTAATTACGAAAACAAAGCTACTGAAAATTAATAACAGGTCGCTCGTTGGTAATACTAGGTCGCCGGTCGCTGTGGACGTTTCGGTATTCGTGGTAATGCAACACAGGATTTATTGCCGTCCACCATTATTTGACTTATGTGCTGGCATTTGAAATATGGTACGCACTTCTTCTATTCGATCGTGTGGGAATGGTGGTATGGAACGGGGCTTGAAAATTCTAGGAATATTCTGGCCAATAGTATTTAGTCTTATTTAATTATGTCTTATTTCAAAAAAGGTGAATACAGACGTGTTGACGTGCGTCAAAAAAACTGTTCTCTCTCCACGGTACAGCGTAGATATAGAAAGGACAAAATGCCAATACTCCAGGGTCATCAATACACGAACTCAAGTTATTTCTATGCCAAAATTCCCAAGATTTTTTTTATCCATAAATAGAAAAGCAATCCCAAAATATTCGTGTTTACACTATCCATCAAATTGAAGAGCGAGCACAAAATTTTCATGTTCAAAAAAGATTATGATAAACAGTTTGCACTTCATGTTGGCATAGATTGATCGCTGCTGAGGCTCGGTTCATTGCATATTTATTGGAGCGCTTAACTCGAACCGTTCGGGAAGATCGTCCTATATTGAATTGTGCAAATTGAATTCTGGCAAGCCGGTAATGAGGTGATTGCGTTTCCTTTATTTCACGCGATGGTAATGATTTAGGTTCAAATTAATTTTGGGGCTTTAAATAGCAACGATTCTTTGATCACTGAGATACTATGTAACCCTTTTCCATTGGTTAGCTTATACATAGAGCTGAATGATATTTGTTTTTATATCTGCATTAACTCCTTAAGTACCATTCTCATGTCATCTTTAACACAATCCATCCATCTCTTGAAATCATGTCTCTATGTAATAATTGCTTAATTTTATCCATTCTTTCCTCTCCGCACATCCATCTAAATATTGTAATTTCAGCTGCATGCAATCGTCTTTTATCCATCCCTTACTGGCCAACATTCCGAACCGTACATGAAGATAGGTCTTATTACGGAGCAAAAGGTTACTAAAGAAATAAAAATTTGGATCTTTTGGAAGATCACTAATACCTACGTGCTTATCTGACTTAGGTACTTATTTAAAAAATACCTGTGGAGTTCTTAATTCGTCCAGGCCTCCTCCGCTCAAACAGTACTTTGGCAAAAAAAACATACGGTAAATGATGGCATATCACATACATTCGATAAGTAACCTACATAATACTTCTCAATTCTCGTAGAGACAGGTAGGTCAGGCACAAACGTGAGATACAGTGGAGTTCCATTAGTGGAGATTGTAGCTGTAATTGTTTTTGGAAAAGTCTGTATCGAGGAGGTGTGATTACTGAGCCAGTTAGATCGGAAGAAATGTCCTTTAGGTGTCCCATTTATTTCTTATAGATTGCTGTTTCAGGATTCGGAAAAATATTTGTCTTTTCTAAACGTCTATGCGTCGTAACATTTGGAATATCAGTTGTAAAAGTTTTTACATCGAACGGAAAACGAGCATACCTCCTGCGGGAAACAAGCAATACTTCAAGTGAAAACAGACGTTTATTGCAAACAAATGTGAAAATAGGTTATTGACGGTTGAAAATCAAATGATTTTGATGCAATAATTCATGAAACGAAAACATACATTTTAATATTAACATTTTGAGACTCCATTAAGATAATGCAATGTGAGAACAGGAATCACAAATACCATTTACCAATCTATTTCCTGTAATGTTTACCTTATTCCCTAAAACCGTATCTATCAGCTCATCTGCCAACATGAGTGTAGAAATCTGACGTTACGAACGTTTCCATCTCAAAGGTCTATAAGACTGTTTACATTCAACTATTGTTGATTCCAATCTATTCGTTTCTGGCCTGATTTTTATTTATATTTCTGAATGTATGCTTTTTGGTACAATTTATTATTATTTCTACTATGGGAAGATTTTTTTAAAGTAAGGCTTTTTTGGAATTATTCGGTAACGCCAGAATAAACATCTTGATTGTTGACTGTCTAACAAGACTATTTTAATTGAAGAGTAGGTATTTTAATCATGCGAGACTTAAAAAATATTTCATGCATATTAACACGGTGCTGGTAATTGATTGTTTTTACCCGACTGACCCGGAAGGAGGGTTATGTTTTTCTATAAATCTGTCTACTTATCTCGCAAATATTATTTCAGTATTTGTAGTTTCTAAGCATAATTTATTATTGTATTTGGAACAAGAGGAAATCAATTTCACTTCATTTTGAACGATAACCATTGCTCATAAAAGATTCAAATTCAGGTTTTAAAAAATAATTAGAGAACAGTTGATTTTATTGCTTTCAGTTAATACGAGTACTTATAAAGTTTAATATTTCTCCAACAAAGTTTAACTGAACTTCAAGTTTCTGCCTTGGTCCTGAAACCTCTGCTCTTGATTCCAACTTGCACTTTACAGCTTTTATTCTTCCGATCACGACTTTGGAATCCATAATATCGACGACGTTTGGTACCTGGAAAATATTAAAAGTAATGTAAGTAGGCACTACATAATTATACCTTTAGCTAATTATAAAACTATCTTCAAAGATTACAAGTTCATGTTTTATCTGTAGGTATCCCAGACGAATCCTGTAGATGCGCCATAGGTTGATAATTCAATCGTCAGTTATTCGAGCTCGTAAGACGTGATCAGATAGATTTGGACACGCGTCTGTTCAACGGATGATTGAATTGTAGTGGAATGACTTTTGCTTTCGTTAAATGGATTTCGACTTAGATTTTAGGTGAACTGTTTTTCCACGCGATCGCCAAACGTTCGTGACTTCGTTGATATTCGATGTCTTATTTTATTTTCTGCACATTCATGGTCTATTGGCAAGTAGTCGATAGGTTGTTTGTTTTATTGTATGTTATAAATATTATTTAATGTTCAACACAATAATTAAGGTGTAACTTGGTGCTTTGTTCTCTTTCATCTAATTTTATTACTTAGACTCAATCTTCTGTGTTCTTTCAACTTATTCAAATTTTTTCTGCTAATTGAAAGTCGACTTTTTCCAATTAATCTTGATAAATAAATCTTTTGTGATAAATAAAATCCTTCGGAACGTTACTTAATCTGAAATTACTTTTAATTAACAGACACGCCGCCATGTTAGCTCTTTTGTTCGTATAACTTGTTTAAGCCAATAAATTCGTGTTCAAATAAATTTCTTATTCCCGACGATGAGAAAACGACATTAATTTATTGGTCGAGACGCAGCCTTTAGTCTGCTAATGTATTTCGTCATTAAGGGTAGTATGTAGGCTAGATCGCGCGCGAAAACCAGCATTCATTTGTTACTTTGCAGTTGTGTTACAGGCACGCACACATGCATCAGATCCAAACATGACGTTGCGTCAAGTTAGGTACGTATCGCATAACGTGGTACCAGCCGATAAAATTCCAATATTATTGTAATATAATATTTAATTTTCTATTTAAATACCTTTTCTAGTGGCTTATTTAAATAGGCACGACCAAAGTTTACATAATTATTAAACAGCATGGATTCACTACTTATAAGCAAAGGAAATTCAGTGCGATGCTTTATATTAGTACTTTGTGGGTACTTATGTTAACTTTTTTTGAAGAGGTAGGTACTAATCCATAGTAACTCTGTTTGTGTAAGAATTAATAAGTAGTAATAATAATAAATGGTAATAAGTTTAGTAATAAATAATAAGTTTAAATAATAAATAAATAAAATAAACATCCTAGGATATTCCTCACATACGGTCATCTGATCCCAAACTAAGCTGAGCTTGTACTATGGACATCTTTTTGTTTGTAAATATATAAATAACATAATGTACATAATTACACCCAGATTCAGGACATACAGACATGTTCATGCACACAAATGCATGTCCTGGGTGGGAATCAAACCCACGCCCTGCAGCGCTATAAGTGGAATCATAATCAACTGCACCAACTGGCCCATTTGTTTTTGTTTGCTTACGCTTTCACGCCTAAACCACTGAAGCCATCGTATTGAGATTTGGCTATTTCAATTATTGCTTCTGGTCAAAAATACTATTTAGTACATATTATTCTAATTTTTAAATGTTTAAAATTTTCAAATGATCAAATTTTCGAATTCGAATTTTCAATATTTTTAATTCTCATAATTGAAGAATGTCCCATCAGACATTCATTCATTTCAATCAGTACTGAGACGCAACTTGTGTGGACATGTTTTTAAAGTGAAATAATATATCCTAGTAATACATTAATACAGTTCGTTTACCAGTGCATCAATAATATAAAGAATTATCATACTAGAACCCAGCTGGGTTCTTTATTTTTACGCAATAAACTTTATGGAAGACAGTCATCAGTTTCATCTTCTTCAACTGCTTTATCAACTATTTTGAATGCTCCGGTCGTAGGCTGATAGTAGAGCTGATAGCCAAGCCTACATCGCGTCGTGACAACTTATGGTATAGAGAAGGGTATAGGCTACTTTTATCAAGGGAACGCAGGTGAAACCACGGAGGATAGCTAGTATTATATAAAGAGGCATGTACGAGGCTTTGAAATTACTAATCCGATTCTGAACATTATTTCACTAATAAGATAAAATAAATATGCTTTATTTGTACACCATATAATAGAAAACGAAACATTATACAAGAAGATGTGATACAAAACAAGCGGTCTTATCGCTTAAGCGATTTCTTCCAGACAACCTTTGGGTAACAGGATATATGAGAATATGATAGGTGTAACAGATAAGAATACACTTTCATAACGTGAAAATAACAACTCTAGTAAAATAGAAAGGAAGGCAGGAAATGAGGAAGTTTATAGCGTGTGATAGTGTGAAATAACAAGAGATTTAAAAGAGTCTAACGTCGGGGCCCGTCTTATAGTCTGAGGGAGAGAGTTCCAGAGACGTACAGCTTGGATAGTAAAAGATTGGGAATAAGAGTTAGAAGTGAGAAGTGTGACTGGGAGTTTGGAGGTCAAGTTCCAAGGAACTATGAAGAAGATGATGATAAGAGGTGTAGTACTCGAAGCGTTCCATGAGATAGCGAGGGGTTTTAGGATTAAATAAATCAGTGTATAAGAGTGATAATATGTGTGTATTCGGGCGAAGGTGGATAGGAAGCCACTCGAGTTGTAATAGGAAGCTACATTATCCTCAAATGCTATAACAATATTTTAATTCACATTTGTTAGCCTACTTTTCATAACGGAACCGCAGGAAACCACGGGAGATAGCTAGTAGCCAATATAGCTTTCATTTACCGTGCCTAATTAAGCCAGTGCGAGGCCTGTAGCAAATGTAATCAAGGACCTTTGGTTCAGGTTGTCTACTTTAATGGTTTATCTGCGGATTTAGCTCTCAGATTAGAAGATATGGTTCACGAATTTATTACTCTTTTAAAAGATTTGGAAGCCTTTCTATATTACATTTATATTTGTCACGCAGCGTTATTTAAGTATGTCAAGAAATCGTTTTCAATGATTATTATAATATTGGCCATGCAGCGAAATATACCGATAAATATACGATTTCAGCATAACAGTAACATCCCTAATTATTTTCCCATAATTATTAGTATATGCGAAAGCAGGCCATTCAACGTGAGCCGTAGCATTTATCCTGCTATGGCCAATTCAGTACTGCATATTTCATAATTAGCTAACGAGCATTTGTTAAATTCGGTATAGCGGCGATTGATAGGGAACCCATTATAAGAATACTAAAATTGAAAAGATTTGCAAAGGGGCTTATCAAGTTATGCTCAATAAAATAAAACCTACAAAGAATATATCTAGTAACAATGATAGCTTTATAGTAAAAGAATATATATAAGAACAGTGAATTGTTTACAAATGGCCGTATCCATCGATATCTATCGATAGCTAGTATATATATATACAGCGTTCCAAACATTCACTCTGTTCGAATGAACTGAACTGCGTTCCGTTCACCTTTAGGCGCCGATCCCATGGAAGAGTTCTAGAGTTCTGAGTTCCGAGTTCTGAGTTCCGCGTTCACTGTAATCTATGCGGCGCCTTTCATCATTGCACACAGAGAACTCGTCGGTCAAGAGAACTCGAGTTATGTCGGAGTTCCATTATCTAAAGCTGGCAGTTGAGGTGACACGTCTGATCTATCACTGTCTTATTTATTAAGTGACACAAGGTAGAAAGGCAATGGGCATTCTGGCCCATGAGCCACTAATGAAACTTAAGTAAGGCCAATGAGACGAGATAAAGAATGTAAACAAACTTTTGCTTGCTGTATGTATATAATTACACCTTTTGGTACGGGATACTAATTACATTTAATGCAACTACCTTGCAATTTCATAATATCTCCAATTATTTCTTAAATCTTCAATAATCTATAATTTTTTTTTTTCTAAATACACCACAGTATTAAGCTTTCATATTTTTGTTAATATATTATTGCCTAATAGAAAACAGAAATTATTGCTGGCCACCAAAGGGAAAAGCTCCATGCAAATTTGCCCATTTACCTTTAGAACTCTAGACTGCTCGCTCGCTGTGTGTAAAGTAGTGAACGCGGAACTCTAGAACTCTTTTCTGTGAGATGGGCGCGTACGGAGCAGCGTTAATAATACAAGAAATCGAATCAAACCTGAGTGTAAACCTGGACGTAAATAACAATTTAGTAGGCAAGTAAGTAAACTTATTTGTTGTTCAAGTGAATAAATAGGTAATAATATCGTAATATCACAATAGAAAAAATATTTCTTCATTTAAATGCCACGACTGCGGTGTAATTCTATAGGAACGACACGTTGAATAAACGCGTAGGCGCTATGAAATTCATGGGCGCTTAAGATATTTTAGTCGCGAGAAAACTATAATCTATAAGCATCTATCTATCGTTTTTATAATTTGGTTAGACACAGCTTGATTTAGCACTGCAACAGTCAGTCCACTGCACACTCGCTTCGCACAGGCCCCCACCTTACCCCCGCTGTCGCCAAGCTCTACGGTTTCTTTGTTCGGAACGCGAAATCTAATAAAATACTTATATTATTTCGATGGCCGTATCCTAACCTTCTTTTCAGCATCGACGATACATTATTAAGGTTTACCTTCAAGTAAAAATTCGCGCGATACAAAAACTTATTCATGATTTTATGAATAAGACTAGTCTATCTATAAGCAAGAAACAAAATAAGCAATCAATAGCTGAGAGGGAGAACAAGGAAAATATTTTGGCATACGGGACATTTTCAAAAAGACTATGGGCGTATCAACATGTCATGAAATGAATACTGATGACCATAAAAAAAATGTTCATGTATTTCAGATTTCATAACTCTAATTATGTAAAAAATAAAAATGCACTTATCATGTTCTTTTTGACAAGCGCATGTATACAGATATGTGGATGACGTCATTTCCGGTGTCAATAAAAAGCGACGTGGTGTCACCTTGGGACACTGGGGGGAACTGACTGCTTTCGCGATTGCGTCTTGTATATAAAGCTTCACTTGACATTTCATAGAAAAATGTATGGACAAATGGCGTCGCAAAATTGATGCTTATAAATAAATAAATTACATTATTTTTAAACAAAAAAATGAAAATGTGGCCCCACGGATCTGTTGTACGTATATTTGTGATTCGATGTTATACATAATTTTTACAAAATGGATTCTAAATTTGATGGTATCACTAAAGAGGCAAACCTCGATTTTTATGATTTTGGTAATATTTGTAATGTTTTTGCTAGTTATTGCAGCAAATTAAAAAAAAAGGGCCAACACGGATCTGTTAATTAGTATCTTGGTTTTATGTTTATGTTCATATATTACTATTTCTTTCATGTTTTCATTCATAAACCACTAAAATAGCGAACCCTGTTTATGACGTTTAGCTTACATACCGCCCTTAACCCCGAAAGTTAGATAAAGGTAGGTTCTTACTTGGGTCATGTTGGCGTATCGTATTCTCGTAGCGTATCGGTTCTCATATAATTTTATGGGCAGAAATGAATTGAATTGAAAAATAATTAACTTTTTAACAAAAAAATAAACCGCCTTCAAAGTACACTAAAAAGTATAAAATAACTCTTATCTGACACTGCTTTGAAGTTAGCGAAATCGCATGACGTGTTCTATAGAAAATATTTCGCTGACTTCAAAACAGTGTCAGATAAGAGTTATTTTATTTTATACTTTTTAGTGTACTTTGAAGGCGGTTTATTTTTTTGTTAAAAAGTTAATTATTTTTCAATTTTTAGTTTCATTACATACTGAATACATCTGCGTAACCCTTTCGAGTGTACAGGCCTGATGTTTTGTTGTGTGATTGCGTAAACAATGCATATTTATGCGATAGCAGCAATCGCGGCTGATTTACTGTAATTTTTTTAAGTGTTCCGTTGTCTATCTCCGAAACTCATCATCAGATCTATATGAAATTTATATGGGACCATTTCGGAATATACCCCTTTCGAACAAAAAAAGAATTTTGCAAATCCGTCTATATATGACGGAGTTATGCCCGAACATACATAAAAAAAAATATATATATAAACATCCGAATTGAGAACCTCCTCCTTTTCTTGAAGTCGGTTAAAAATAATATACTCTATGACACCCACAGTTAAAACGAATCTAACGACACCTCATATGTTTAAATCCATCAAGCCGTTTAGGCTGCAGAGCGTGCCAAAGAAATATACATACATACATTCGAAAAACATAACCCTCCTTCCGGGTCAGTCGGGTAAAAATCGATTCAAAATGGAATGCAACATGAAACCGCGTCAACCGCGTTTTTATCCACGATATTCCAGACATCAGATGAACTTAGGCTTATTGAACTAAACTTCCAATCATCACGTTTTACATACAACGTCCATATTAGCGATTATAATACGCCTGAACGAAACGATAGAAGTTCGTTAATCATCGATGTTTGACCTGAAGGTTTAAGAGTGCGTACCAAGCCAGAAAAATATGGCAATGTCAGATGAAACAAACTTACTTCTAATCTTCGCGTGGAGATGAGATGGAGATAGCGTGTTTCGCGGATCGAAAATGAACTAAGCGCTTTTTATCTAAATAACTCGTAAAGTATAGAATATATTAAAAAATCGTTAGTAGCAGCCCTAGGTCATATGTTAGTGATATTATTTATCGATTTTTTATCTTAATTAGATACACCATGAACGAATAATACCAAAAATTCATTATTATTAGAGGTAGCTTTGTGATTATTTTCTATCGAAGAAATTTCATTCCATTATGTTTTTGCTCAGATAGAACCCTCGCGTATATAATGAAAATACCCATATCAAAATATTTTTCATTTAAATACTATATTTACTTGGGTAAATTTCAATTCTAAGATTGTTATTTTGCTATATACGCACTCTTAAGGTTCATTTACTTATGAGTTGTAAGTTCAGCTGAGTTTGTGAATTGTTTCCAGAACTGAACCCACCCACACATTTGTTTGTAAAAATGTTAATTTTGGTGTTGTGCTTAAATTTCGCTTTATAAACGGGGGTTTTACGTAAATATTAGTCTTTTAGTTTTGATAACGGATGATAAATATGTGGTTTCTCTTTGATCTATTTTATATTATATATTTTTTTTTTTTTTTTTTTTTTTTTTTTTTTGAAAATATGTCGCCAAGCACCTCTCGGTGTGTTCCGATAGCTGCACTTGAGAGCCAGTTCCTTCTAGGCTTTGTGTGCTTACCACCTTCGGCCGCATCATCACTTACCATGGTGAAATGGCGGTCAAACATAGGCCTATAAACAATAAAAAAAAAAAAAAAAAACATTATTGAAGTGAATACATATTTTTTCTACCTTTCACGCTATTGCTTAAAACTGACTACTTTAAATTTGGGTCTACTGTAGTACTCCGAAGTGATTCGTCATAGTTAGTAAACGACCAACCTTTGTATGGGATTGACATTTCAAATCGAAATATCACGTGATTTTTAACAATCTCTTATGTCAGTCCGTTAGAAAGGTTGATTGTTTACTAACGACGACGATTGTCGATAACCATCTTGTCAACTGGTCCAAGATGTCTTGTTTATATTACCAAAATTTAATGACCAGCTCATAAAAAGTAAGCGCCACATACTCCCCAAATTGTCACCCATTCAAGACCACACGTTTCCTCACGTACCGAGCTCATATTTCAAGTTTTGCTATTCCCTGTGCATTGCTCAGGAATTAATATCAGTCGGTAGCCACGTGAGCGGAATCCAATGAAATGGACCCTGAAATTCTTTTTCGACCTCCCCTGGGTTCCGTTAAAGGATTCGTTTGAACTTTTACGGTAAACCGATCGCTTTTTACTTTGATGAGTTTTTCTGATCATGCAAATTGTTATTCAACCAATTTTGGTAGAATTAAGGTGGAACGATTTGTTTAATATAGCAATTTTCTCAATATATGCTAAATTTAAGAGTAGGTACATAATACTACGTACTTTAAAGAAAGTCTCAATGGATGTTGCTATGTTTTAGGTACTGAACTCATCACAACTTAAAAATCCATTTCTCTCCGAGAAAATAAAACCGCCTAGCAAAATCTAATTATTTTATAATAAAGAATTGTTTCATTCTAAATTTCATGTTTTAATACTAGGAAAGATTACAATTATATTGACAAAAATATTTTGCTTATTTTTTTTTGTTTAATGGGTTTACCTTTGACCTTCGACTGACCCTATGAGGAGGCCGAGGGTGTAGCACGCTTACCCAGAAAAAGCCTATTCACTCTGGCCTTGAATACATCTAGGTTATAGGTGTCGGGAAACACAGACCCCGGAAAAGAGTTCCACTCCTTTGCTGTTCGTATAAGAAACGATGAAGCGAAGCGTTGTGTCCGGATACGCGAGATGTCGACAACGTATGGGTGGAAATTCTCCCGGCTTGTAATTTTACTACTTTTATTTCGTTGTTTAGCATTATTTATGAATAACCATTACGAGGAGCCAAAATACATTGTGGATTCATTGTCATTTATGACTGAGGATTTTACAGGACAATATGAAAAGTACGCGAACAAAAACAGTCCTTATCAATTTTTTTCACGATTCTTTATTCTGTGTTTGACATGATAACCTGTGTGGAAGGGACTAAAGAACTTAGTCCCTTATTAAACAGGTTTTATTTCTAAAATGACGCGATATCGCCCGGTTGATGTTTTTGATTAAAAAGCTGCCATGCCCAATATTCTCACTGAAGATGACTTAGGACTCGTTCTCATTGAAATATTCAATTTCGCGATTAATTGACATTGAATTGCTTAACTTAAAAGCTTCCTACAGATTTACGATTATTTAGGTAAAAAATAGGATGTATGAAATATTGGAGTCGATTATGTTGTACATCAAACTAAACATAAACTAAAAATATCTTTATTTTAATTAAAGAAGTTTTAAAAGCTGTTGTTAGAAAAGGCAGGATTAATTTTGATTTTGACAGCTCCTAAATTGAATTGTGGTACCAGCACTTCATAGAAATAAAACTAATGAACGAATGAAATAAATTTTAATGGAAGAATAATTAAAAATAAACATTTACCCCCTTACTCATAAAACGTTATTAAACGAATATACTGTTGAAAGGTTCACGTAAATAACGTAACATTATTTACGTGACCATTTAATCAGTATATTAGTTAAGTAGTGCTTTATGAGTAAGGGGGTTAGTTCATAAATATAATTAAAAATATATATAATTATGCCAAGAGTATATATATTTCTGTTCTTTTCCAATAATGCGTAATAAAGTATGTTGAATATATTGATTACCTATGGTATACATGCATAATATTATAAATATATTTTTAGCCTGGCGAGTTAAGTAGTATGGTAGTTTTTTCATCCTTAAAAGGATAGGTAAGGGTTATTCAACCATACAGCCTTTTCATATGATGCTAATTCTTTGAATTTTCTGTCTTGTCCATTTCGATCGTATGGAGGTCGAGTTTTAGTTATTTACTTTTGCGACGAATAAGCGATAGCCGCATAGTCTTCCATGATAAAATTCATAAATAAATGCAAAGCAAGTTTTATCCTAAATCCATTTCTTTTATGATTAAGCTGTGTGATGTCATTGAAATACGTATTTTACGATCTACTTAGTGGTATAACATTGAAAGTGTAATAAAAATAATTTAATTTCATAGTGAGTCCAGTGACGTATGTAACATATCCCTTCCTGGCTTTGTCCTTATTCTATGCAGATATATAGAATTATGAATTATCCAGATCCAAATATCCACATTCCAACACTAAATCTATAGGATCTAATTTTAATCCACATCGAATTAGATTACTAATTTTAGTTTGACATTTCTAATTTTAGACATCATTTGTCGTAAAACGTGAAAAACAGAATAGAAAAATTACACACTTAACTAAAATGAGTACTTAACTACAACTAAAATTAAGTTTGATCGTACGCCAACTGAATAGAAAACGTCGATTTTACAGGACTTTATTTTGTTTTTAACATTTTTATTTCATTCGTAGAAAGTGGTATTGTGCAATGCATATTAAATGGTACGAGGAAAAAAAACGACACTGCGAAAAATCTCCGGCTCGTTCCTAATTGCTAATTTTATTTGCATCATGTCGCAGCCCAGCGTAATACTGGTATGTAAATGATCGCATTCTGCGTTTGAATCGCGACAGTCGCAGTTAATCACATTAAAAGAAGACGGACCGTCTGCACGCGCCCTAGGCGAGATGAAAATTAAGTTGAATCTGGTACATAATGAACACTTTAAATTTCGCGCTCGAAATTAATATCTTGCCTTAAGCTGTTTTCCGTACGCAATTTTCATTCGCAATGCTGTCATGGAGTTTTGTGGAACTGAGTTAAGACCGTCTCGAGGGTATAAAAACGTTTCAAAGATTAATTTTGGGAACCAAGATAAAGTTAATGAAGACAAAATTGAAATGGGTAAGTATGTCTTTGAAATATAAAGTGATGAATGATTCACGAGTAAAGAATAACATTTGAGGATCATTTCAAATTTCTAAAAAGGTTATGTATAGGTTAGGTGATTTTGAAGACGGAACAACCAGTTCATAGTATAATCCAGCCATAATCCTATAAGTATCTTATTCTAGCTCTCGATCTATATTAAGATTAATAGCCGCTGTTTATTATTTATAAACGCTCCAAGAAAATTTTGGCGCACCTAATGTTTTACGATGCTATCTTCGGTAATTTATATCGTCGTCGAAATAATAATTTATTGGGCATGAAACATGCTGTAAAACGGTTTTATTTGCCGTGCAGTATCCCTATGTAAGTTCGTCGGCTTGTGACGCTTTGGACAAGTTTATTTCACCTATTGAATTTTCACTCAAACATAGCTCAGTTATTTTAAGATGTTGATCTTTTGTTTAAGTAATAAAGTTTATATTCATCTACCTTCATCGTTTCCTTGACGATGATAGTTCAAAACATAAACCATTAATTCCAATTCTAGTTGTCTCAATTTAAAACCTGCAGCTTTTAACTTTGTGAAGTGCGATAGACCTGCTGATATATTCAAATTTATTTGGGGCGTAACTCCTACTTCTTGGTCGTCGGAACTTCAGCAGCATAAATGGACTGCATCATGAACTTTGGTCGGTCTATAGATAAATCTTCGTGTGTCGAATATAATATATTCTCTTACTGTAAGTTATGTGCCTGTGCCAAGTCTCTGATGTCACTATACTGTTATGGAAACCTATATGGCTTACAAACCTTTGGTTTATTGAGGACTACTCTTACTTTGATCTTGATTTGAATTGTTCAAAACTTTCTATCGCGAAGTAGTTTTCTACTTTTTTTGGTCCATATTATTATAACATACCATTTTGTCTTATTCTCTTCTATGGCGAAACTAAATATCTCCATTTCAACAACAGTAATTTCGAATGAAACTAAATTACCATAGATGTACTGCGAAACTTAAAGTTGTTGTACTAACGACCCTTTAATTTGAACTCCAAAAGTTCCCCTGTCTCGATAACTTTTGCTTTGATATCATAGTTAAATTACTTTGTACGAAATTTCTATACATTTCCCTTCTAACTTCATGTGCTCATACAATTTTCATTATTCTATTTTCTATTAAATGTTAAGTTAGTTGGGCCGGCATCCTTGTCTTATTCCTACTATTTCGGTAGGTACCTAGTTTCAAAGTAATTTCAATTTTTATTTTCTTATCCTCTCTTTGAATTGGACTGTCAGTTTTTATCGTTGAAAATTTATAAAAAGGTTTTACTATCCCAGCGACGAAAATTAAATTTCTATGTCAAACTCCTCTCCGCCTATAAATCAACACACATTTCCCAGATGAGACTTCAAGTTTTACGTGTTTTAATATAACACGTGACATGAACCAGCTTATTAACGACGCTGCGCCGTGCTTTTAATAAGTCTGCGACATTGCAAAATTTTGACAGGAAGGTGGAAGGGCAAATTGAAACATCGACGTATGAAATCTCGAGAGCAAAGGTGTTTTATTAAAAAGTTCTTACCTAAAATAAAGTCAGCGACCCTGCAGAAATCGTTTCACACTTTTCAAGCTGACTGAAATGTGAAATAATGGAGCGATCTTATCAAAATTATTAAATTTTTTTTGTATGACTTGACGCCAATAGAACTAACGAACGAACTAACTAACCTTGATTTTGACATTCATTTACTGATTGGAGGCTAGAAGCTCGCTCCACGTTTGTATTTGCTTAAAGACAACTTGCATTGTGCAACATTAGTATCAACTATGAAGGATTCTAGACAGGATCATAATCATTACAACTTTGACACCATATGATAAAAAACCGGCCAAGTGCGAGTCGGACTCGCACACGGAGGGTTCCGTGTAATATTAACTAACTCTGCTATGAAAAAAAAACGCCAATAATATTGAATGAAAGATAAATTGAGGTTTACGATTTATGACGTATTAAAAAAAACTACTTACTAGATCTCGTTCAAACCAATTTTCGGTGGAAGTATGCGTTGTAATGTACATCATATACTTTTTTTAGTTTTATTATTCTCTTATTTTAGAAGTTACAGGGGGGGGGGCACACTTTTCACCACATTGGAATTGTCTCTCGCGCAAACTATGCAGTTTAGAAAAAAATGATATTAGGAACCTCAATATCATTTTTAAAGACCTATCCATAGATACACCACACGCGTTTCAGTTTTAAGTATGGGGAACACCCAAAGTTTATTGTTTTTTTCTATTTTTGTGTGGAAATCTTAATGCGGTTCACAGAATACATCTACTTACCAAGTTTCAACAGTATAGTTCTTATAGATTCGGAAAAAAGTGGCTGTGACATACGTACGGACAGACAGACAGACATGACGAATCCATAAGGGTTCCGTTTTATGCCATTTGGCTACGGAACCCTAAAAATTATAGTCTAGAAGTTAACAGTTCCACCAATTCACGTTTATTGTCCAATCGGCAATATTTAAAAATCACATGTTAAATATACCTACTATTCGTTTTATACGTAGGTTTAATGTAAAGAACAATTTCACTTGTTGTACCAGCAAGTCATTATTCTAAAATGTGCAAGTTTATTTTGTCAGATATCTTCGGCGTGACTTGGCAACAATCGGGGCTTTGCCGCCGTTGTTCACAATTACACGGAACGCTGGCCGGTATCGACGTGGTGTTCAACAGGCGCTCCACGATTTATTTTATATAAACTCCCATAATATCAATAAAAACATGGCATAACTTGTAACATTTTAATATATTGTATTTTGATATCGGAGAGATTTGAGGTACAAAGCTGGGAATAATGTTTTGGCATATATTTCGATGTTTTTTTAGTGTCGGTAGACATGTAGTGTATTCTAATGGCTGTAATGGTGAGCCAGTTCTCTTCTGCTTTGCAGTTACCATATTCGCTTACCATGAGATTTTCGTCAAACCTTTTTGACTTGGAGCCATCATCACCTTTCTACCATCGCACTGCTCGCCGGCGATGTGGAGTTCATCCTCACATCCTCGAGCCGCCTCGATCGTCCACACAACGTTTTAGTCGGACGTTCTTACTGCGGACCATTAGGATGTGGAATGAACTCCCCGTTACGGTTTTCCCTCAGCGCTACGATATGGGGTTCTTCAAAAAAGGCTAAATAGAGCTCTACAAGGTCGGCAACACATCGGCAATCCCCCTGGTATTGCAAATGTTCATAGGCGGCGGTGACCACTTACCATCAGGAGGCCCGTCTGCCAGCTTGTCAACCTATTGACATAAAAAAAAACCTAAATAAAAAATCTATTGCCAAGTGCGTGTTAAGCCACGCGCAGTGTAGGGTTCCGTAGTAGACTGTCACAATATGCGGACTTAGAAAGGGGCGAAACTAATTGTTTTACACGACTTAATTCTTCTAAGTAATTTTCAATATACATTTTATAGTACATTTTAAAAGCGCTAGTAATATATAAGTCAATGTTTATAAGTTAGTCGACTATTATACCTACTCGCAATTCATTTTTCTTTTCAAAATTTTATTGGACCTCTTTGCTTGCGTGATTAATATGTACCTATACATGCCTTACAATGTTATAATACTAAGAGTCTGAGCTAAGTCGTGGACAGACAGACATACGGACATGGCAAAACTATAAGGGTTCCTTTTTGACGACGGGACCCTAACAAAAATGCTAGTTTGTTTTTATAAATACCTTGATAACATCGCTTTTCAAAAAAGCAGTGCGACATTTTATTTTTTCAATTTGCTACCGTTAGCTTCGCGCCATAAAATTATTTTTTGTGACGGATCGAGAGCGAGCTTTGCCTAGCACCCCCGTATATGACAAACTCGCGGTACATACCCCCTCTTTTCTACTAGATTTTCTATAGTGGCCACCTTCACCAACCTCTCGGTCATAAAAGACGGCACACTATACCAGGCAACCCCTTACGAGGCGTCTGGGACCATCTGCGGTAGGTCACGCCGCCAGAGTACTCGCCCCTGGTACTCAAGAGAAAATGTGAGTCGCACCGTGATCACTCACTACCATTTGTCCAGAATGGTACCGGAGCAGTCAAAGTCGCTCACCACACGCACCCCAGCACGCCAGCACTAGCATGAGCACTAACGTAAAAATACGCAGCGCAAACACCGGTACTAGCGCACCTTGTTGGTGCTAGCGGATTCAATCCCCGCTAGGGACGCCAGAGAAGCTGGCTCCCATTTCTCCAGAATGGTCCCGGAGCTGTCATGCACGCTCACCTCCCGAATACGAATCCACGCATCTACCCAATGCCTACAGCTGGGTTGCCGGAAAACAAATCCAACGGGTAGTCCTCTACTTTCTATCCAGGAAAGTGCCGGAGATGCAGTTCACTCACAGGAGCTCACTTGCTTGAGGGTTACTCACGAACCCCGCGTCTGACCACCAGGTGGCCCTTTGCCTTAGGCCGGTAACTTCAGACACTTGTTGCGCACGAGGAATGACGCACGACCAACACATAGTCGAGCAGACAACATGCCACTCCTCTGCAACCACCACATAGACCATCGCGAGTCCAATCCCAATGTCAGGTTCCACCTTTGCGCTTGCAATGGTGGAAGGCCAACCTGACCCCGCGTACCCTTATCCAAACAGCCGGACCCGTAGTTCCAGCTGCGAACCCCATCTGTTCGGGTCGTACAGACGTGGGCGTTGCTCATTTCGCACCACATGGAGGACACGTGTACGGAGTTTTAAGGCAGAACGTACGGACGCGAGCAACATTATCCTCCTCGCATATAACTCGCGGTACAGTAGTACCCAACTGTAGCCTTAGCACGAACCACTTTCGTATCGCCTTCGTAGCGTCATCGTATCGAGTAGATGTCATTTTTGACAGAAGTTCTATCGTCTACTCGAAACCTAGCTTGCGAGCTGCGTTAAATTCGTCTAGAAATTTTGAAACATACATTTTTGATTTTATTGGTACACAATATTAAAATATTTATTTCCAATAACATAAACTAAATGAAATAATCAGCTTATCTTATATTATTAGCTAACAATATAAGGTATTACATCATCATTCCCATGTAAATGTTTTCTTTTTCACCATTGAAATGTGATGAATGTGGAAATATTTTTGAACGTACAGCAAAGAGTTCACGTGTTTAAAGGTTTGAATTTAGAACATAACAGACGAAGAGGATGAGTCTTGTGACTCCGTTAGAAATAAACTCGACGATTTTCATTTCTAGATTTGTGTTTTAGCAGTTTTAGGGGATATCATATAAAGAGTGGCTCAACTTGAACTATTGACATCCCCTAACATTTATACACTTATTATAATTACGTATATATAGGATGTTTCAGAATCAATGGGTTAATTATGGCCTAAAAAATATTTTTTTGGATAGTAGTCAAACAATACATGAGGCTCCCGAATTGAATGTGTTTTAGTTAAAACTAACTTAAATACCATATTAAATGTAGAATAAAATTAAATAAAATAATTTTAACTAAATGATTCACCATATTTAGTTATAAGATTATAAATAAAGAAATACAACTAAAAATCTTAATATTTAAATAAAATTATACATTCAAAACATTTCAAATGAAACCTAAGATGCGAGGTGTTCACGTAACGCTCTCACTGAAAAAATCACGGTGACAAAGTCTACGTTAGCTGGCTTGCGAGTAGACGATACCATACGTCAGAATTAGTTCCAATTTCAAATTATATACCAAACCACGTTTACGTAGTGTGACGTGAGGTTAACGTAGTTGTTCGTGCTACCGATTTGAACGTTTGGCAGCATTCGAATGACACATTCCCATACAAATTTGAGTTAACTCTCTCGATACGAATACGTTACGCTTGCGATAGATTTTCGTGCTAAGGCCTCTGATATGGCTTATCGATGTACCTGCGCAGAAGATACACTTTTAAGAGGCAGAAATGGGCAAAAGTCTCTACATTGCAGCCCAAATTATATGAAACCTGCTAGCTCTACGGTATTGAAATTTAAATATATGATACTTAAGGATATAACAAACACATCGCCCGAGCCGAAAACACGATTTCAATTAAAAGCCTCGATAAAAAAAAATGCCAAACATACCTCTGAAAATCAAGAAATTCCCAAATATATCCAACGCCTGAAGGTATTTTAATACGATTTTTTTCATCAATAGAGTACATATCATAAGCAAATAAACGCCCGATTTAGTTTTTTGAATTTGCGATTCAGTTTTTCATAATAATGATTCTAAAAAAAGTCGCTTACGTCAAATTAATCTGAGCACCATGAACATCATACCGCACTCTATTGTCCTGCAACTCGCGTATTTTGCTTCGCGCTCACTCGCATTCCGCGGCGATCCGCGTTGCTAGACGGACCTATGTCATTTTTTTTCAGAATTTTCACATACATAAAACCCTCTCAAATTAGTAAAAAATCATATCAAATTATCTTTAGAAGGCACTGGAAAATGCATGCTAGTCAAATTATGGCAATTGAGCCTATTATTTGCTTGTTATAAATAAAAATATATAAAATAAAATCTGTTATGATTGATGCTTTTGATAATTGTCACCGAGGCATGTCGTGGTACTGACAGAGACTAATTCTTATTTTCGTCTATGAAAGGTATGGTTAGTGTAGCCTAGGGGATAAGGCGCGGGGTATTTATGTACTCCCGACTGAAGGAGGTGATGATTCAATCCCGGAAAATGTTTTTCTTTATTTTTTTTATCAAATCATGCGAAATGAAAAATCAGCTATATATATTATTTTTAATGAGCAATTACCTATTTAGTTAGTTACCTGATTAAATAATACCTCATTCAATATTGTTTATTTTGAGATCAAAGAAAAGGTATGAAAGGTAGGTTGACTGATACTGGTAACAGTAGGTGCCCCGAAGTCGGGGCGGGCATAACTGCCTCTACTGCGGTCATCGAGACATCTGTAGTTATCGAGTCGAGCCGATAAACTTTTATATTCATTGTATTATTGTGGTCCACTCGCGTAGTCGTCAAATGATAATGGCACAGTAAAATTAGAACAGTAAGGAAAATATTACACATCTTACGTTGACTAAGTTTCTTGTACTTACTGGACTGATTAGTTGGAATTTGAAGCCATCGTATATTTACAATTACTAGTAGTGAGCTCGGCTATAATTGTGCCGATTGTCGTAACGGCCAATGGCCTGATGGCCGAAAGCCTCTCGGCTCTCGGCAGTATTCCTCGATACAGCTCGTATTGTGAGGAGGTTCCTGTTTCTGCAACCCTAACCACCGGTAGCTTAGTTTTTTCAGCCAATCAGTGAGCCAGGCACAGTTTTATATCAATAAAAGTAATAAAATTGGAATAACTTTTTTTCCAAACCATTATATAATACTTCCTTAAGGTGGATGCTTAGCATGAGGCGGGAAATTTTATAATATATGGGTCAAAATAGCATTTTGAGTTAGATGCCTGCAATAAGGATCATTCACATAACAAAATGATAACTTTTTTAGTACTACAGAGGATGCACATAACCTTTTTGAGCATAATGTTTGATATCCATCAATAAATGACGAAGTTATTAAAGTTTTAATAACAGCTTAATTAATACGCTCGCTCCCGCTTGTACATTAACGTTGACGTTATAATTCGGCCACCACGCAACTCTGGATATTTGTCTGTTTGTAACCTTTTCACGGCTTAACCACTGAACAGATTTAAATACAATTTGGCAGGGAGATAGTTCAATTAGCGGAGAAGGACAAAGGATACTTTTGAATGTAAATTATCCTCATTGCTCAAAAATGCAATTATGTTACATTTACATACCTCGGTGATACCGCTCATTAAATTTGACAGCGATAGCTCAGAAGTATCACCTCACCTGCCAGCTTTATAAAAAGAAGTCCTTATGCACGGTGCCGAGATTCTAATATTGCGATATTCCGAGATTTATGCCCTAGGTACAATACCAGAAGTATGGAGAGGAAATAAATGGTGGTGCTCTTCTTCAAAAAAGTCGATAAGGCCCTATTGAAGAACTACCGCCCCATATCCTTCCTAAACCACGTTTATAAGTTGTTTTCGGGGGTCATTACGAATTGTCTTGCACGTAGGTTTGAAGACTTCCAGCCTCTCGAAAAAGCTGGTTTCCGTAAAGGCATTAGTACCATAGATCAAATACATATAGTTCGCCAAATTATACAGAAGACTGAGGAGTATATTCAACCGCACATGGCGACCACCGTGGGGTTTTAGCCGGTAAAAGTCCGGCATAACCTGGCCGCTACCCCCGAGGCGGTCGGGTATCCTATGAGGATTTCCCCACGAAAAAAAAAAAAAAGGTACAATACCAGAAGTATGGAGAGGAAATAAATGGTGGTGCTCTTCTTCAAAAAAGGCAATAAGGCCCTATTGAAGAACTACCGCCCCATATCCTTCCTAAACCACGTTTATAAGTTGTTTTCGGGGGTCATTACGAATTGTCTTGCACGTAGGTTTGAAGACCTCCCGAAAAAGCTGGTTTCCGTAAATGCTTTAGTACCATAGATCAAATACATATATTCAACCGTTATGACTTGTGTATGATGACTGTGAAAAAACCTTAAATTCAGTTGAGACATGGGCGGTATTACAGAGTCTACAGCGGTGCTAAATCGACTATCGCTATATCGAATTGTTGAAAGTGATTGTACAGCAAAGCCACTATGTCAATCCGAGTACAGGACGAGAGTACGAGATCAATCCAGTTGCAGAAGGGTGAAAGACAGGGTGACGTAATTTCCCCGGAACCTTTACCACTGCAATGGAGGATGTGTTCAAGCTCTTGAACTGGAAGGGTTATGGCATCAACATCAACGGAGAACACATCTCTCACCTTCGACTTGCCGACGAAATAGTCATAATGGCGGGAATCGCTGAAAGCTTTGAACATCATGCTCAATGATCTCAAGAGTTTCTTAACAGGTCAAGATGAAAATATACCAGACAAAAATTATGTCTAATATTCATATTCCGCCAATACCCGTGATTATTGGGAACACTGCTCTCGAAGTTGTAGACGAGTATGTTTACCTAGGACAAATTGTCCAACAAGGTAGGTTCAACTTCAACAAAGAGGTCAACGGAAGAATCCAACTCGGCTAGACAGCGTTCGGGAAGCTACGGCATATCTTCAAGTCCAGAATACCTCAGAGTCAGAGTCTTAAGACGAAAGGATTTCAATCAATGCGTGTTACCAGTGATGACATACGGAACATAGACGTGGTCTTTCACTGCTGGCCGCATAAATAAGCTCAGAGTCACTCAGCAAGCTATGGAATGAGCTATGCTTGGAATTTCTCTACGAAACAGAATCCGAAAAGAGGACATTCGTAGGAGAACAAAAAATATGTATATAGCTCGTAGAGTTAGTAAGTTGATGTGACAATGGGTAGGCCACATCGCTTGAAGAACCGATAACCGATGGGGATGGAAGTTTATAGAGTGGCGACCACTAACTGGAAGGGGACACCATGCAGGACGACCTCCCACCAGATGGACCGGCGACCTGGTCAGAGTCACTGGGCGCTGCTGGATTCAAGCGGCCCAAAACCGCTCGAAGAGGAAGTTAATGGGGAGGCCTATGTTCAGCAGTGGATATCATTAGGCTGATATGATGATGACTAAAAATGGTAGGTAAAGAGGGCATTTTATTGAGAAATTCTACAATTATTGTAAAACGTGATGGAAGAAAACCTGTTTATTTGTCAAATAACATATAATATCTCGATTGAGGGCTGTATTTTTGCCTCAATTTTCATTTTATGAGGACGCCTTGTTTTTTTTAAATTTATTAAGTTTATTGCATTGTGATATATCGCTAAGTTTAATAAGTAATTAAAGTTACATAGTTTTGTTAACGTGGTGATCACTGTAGTGAAAAAGAATTAAAAAAATTAATAAAAAGTAATTTAAAAAACGGTCGATAAAATTCAACATAGTTTCCCTCCTTTTAATTTGTGCACATTATGAAAGCTCACAGCTGTATACGAGTAGGATACTCTCCTGTCTGTCCATTTGTCACAGCCTGTTTTCTCCGAATTTATAGAACACAAATTGTATTTCGATAAAACGCTTAGTTTCGTGACCCGACGACAATTACCTAAGTAGCGTATTTACATAAATGTATTTACATGTATTTTGTCTCCCAAAACTAGAATTCTTTTACAAGAATTCTGGTGTTGGGAGACAATTACCTAAACTGAGAAATATTATCGTAAGTATCAACTTTTAAAAATAAATATCTTGAGACATTTTTCACACACGGCTACCTGATCCCAAACTAAGCAGAACTTGTAAATACATCTCTAAATAGTATAAAAAGAAGTCGTTTTCCGCGTCTGTTTGTCTCTCTGTTTATCAACTGTAAACCACGCAACGGGTTTTGCAGTTTTAACCATCAGATAGATCCTCATTAGTACTACGTAAAGAGAAGATGCCACACATCACAACTATGTTCCGTTCAAGTGAGGCCATCCGGCCACACTTGTTGTTGTAAAACGATGAACGAAACGCGTAGGCGCCGTGAAAATAACGGTGTTTGCGAGAAAAATACTCCTAAAAGCTTTCTAATAGCGCTACGTGTTTCTACTGTCTGCTTAGCAGCTAATTATTGTTTCATTGCTAAAGAAACCTTTAGTCGACTCTAAAGAAATGGCACATAAGCTTTGATTATGATAGCATCTCTATACGTGGTAATAATAGCTCAATGCTTTACAGCAAATAATTATCATTAATATTTTAAATAATATCACAGATTTAAAATTAGCAAGAAAAAGTCGCGATACCGTGATCGGGTGGCGTGGGCGGTCGCGCAAATCGCTCCACTGACACCACGTTATGACATTGTACCCGTGCGAAGCCGGGGCGGGTTGCTAGTACTTACTATACATATTTACACTCAGACTCGGGACATGCAAACATGTTCATGCACACAGATGCATATCCTTGGTGGGAATCGAACATAAGATCGGCGGCGTGGAATCTTAACCAACTACGCCAACTGGCCCGTCAAAAGTTTTTTAAAGTATTTGAAAAATTATATTTGTAATGTTTGTCTGCAGTTTGTCTACTGTTTACATTTTTACTGTGTCCAATTCAAACAGTGTCGTTCTCGCGGAAATGTTTAGATGGCGGTGTATCATGTTTAATTGTTTGTTTGCAATGACGCACTTCTAAATAGAGGGAGCTAGTATTTTTTGTTTGCTTAGTTCCTGTAATTTCCGCTAATATTATGTGAAAATGTGGCGCAAGGGTGAAAACTGAAATCTGCTCGTGAGTATTCTGGGCCTTAAAGCGCGGGAAACGCTATTGGACGGCAGCTGCCGCCATGTTAGCGCGCGCCGTGCGGAGGGGCGTGACTTGCGAGTGAGACGGAATTAACAGCTGCAGTGTATTATGAACCTTATAGTAGTGATCTAAGGTTGATTGTAAGTTTTAAGCATTCTTTCGTTGATCTTCGGGGCCATATTTTCTTTTCTGTGCGAACGAAGATTCACGACGCGCCATATCAGATGGGTACTACTGTACAGCTAGTTAAAGATACATTTACGAAAATTTACATTTGTTTGACGCAAAGGCACGAATTGTACATCAGACTATTCAATAAAAATAGGTCTATTGGAAGGCTTTTAAGCAGTTAGGATAAGAAGCTTTTCGTTTCGTCGATGTCTGTATGTGGCTGTTCTAAAGATAGCTCCAAACTTTTTAATTCTTTTCTTTTTATTCGCCAAGATAAGGCGTTAAACTTTCCCATTTGATTGCTATATCGGATTGTTTTGTAGTTTCTTTTAAATGAAGTTGGATAATATCGTAAAGTTCAATTAGAGCTGTTGTAAACTTAGGCTGATAAAATGCTTATAACTGTGTTAATTGTAAATCTGTTAGCGGGTGTTTTTTTTACTATGAATTTTTTTGCTTGACCACAATTCCGCCAATAAGAAAGACAGTATTACAGATAAGTAGATTGCTAATGAGGATCATGCATATAACCGTAAAACTACATAACCACTAATTGAACTATCTCCCTGCCAATTTCATTCAAATCCGTCCAGTGGTTAAGCCGTGAAAAGGTTACCAACAGACTGACAAAATATCTAGAGTTGCGCGGTCCCTGCATCGTGACGTCATCATTGTCATTGTACAAGCGTGAGTGTTTTTGAGATTCTTGCACTTAAATCGCTGTAACTTCGTCATTTTTGATCCGATTCAAATATTTTTTTCACAGAATTTACTGGATTTCATACCGCTACACCTGCATACTCAACATACTAAATCTGCATACTCAACAAAAAACGTGAATGATCCTCATTATGGACAGTAGCGAGTTATTGATGACTTTTGTGGATAATATCTTAGGTTCTAATAAATTTTAACTAACAGTTTTTAAAATAACAGTGGCCTTTTTCTTTTCTCAAATTATGTATCTATTATTTTAAAAAACAAAAGCCAACCCTCTCATTAATCTCGTTTCCGTTACTCTACATTTTTCCAAAGAGCAAAGATTAAGCTCTGCCCGCTCAGCCGGCCGGCCATATATGTGCCTACGTATGAGCCTGCCCACGCGCCAACAATTTGTTTAAACGAGTTAGTGGCGCTAGGCTATGAGGTAATGCATGAAATATATCACGCGGGTAGTAGGTGCACAGTGTAAGGTATAGATACAGAGAATTATTGACAAAAAGTTTAAATAATTTTCATTATTATTGTAGGGAAAGCTTGCTTCTAAGCTTGTTTTGGAACGAGTAATTGCTGAGTTTATTGCCGGATCTTCTCAGCAAATGCAACCTTCCGAACCGGTATTAGAGTATTAGAGTTAGACTTTTCATAAGTACCTGCGAAGGTCTATTTGAATGATTTTGAATTTTGAAAAAAAGTATTTAGAAATTTCTCTTACTAGAATTTATCCCGGGACGTTGCTGCCGTATCTATGTCAAGATCCGGACGATAAACTGTTTTTATCCAGAAAAATACGTCGATCCGTTGCTCCATTGCTGCGTAATTTTGCATGTGAATTCTTAAAACAGGGATTCATGTTGAATTGTGTAACTGCAGTAGCTTTGGCCTTCGTAAGTGCCCTATGAGAGACTACATTGAATTGGCTTGGACTATGAATTTAATTATATAATGCCTAATAGAATTTTTATCCTATTTCTTTTCTTTATTTTTCCTTGTTGACTTTTATAGCCGTTAAATTACTAACCCTTCAATTGTAACCAATTATTTTCAATGCGTTGTCTAAAAAAATCACG